>CM023486.1:40815447-41415447 GCA_013339685.2 Hyalomma asiaticum
TTGCCCCGCCACGGTGGTCTAGTGGCTATGGTACTCGGCTGCTGATCCGAGGGTCGCGGGATCGAATCCCGGCCGCGGCGGCTGCATTTCGATAGGAGGCGAAATGTCGAGGCCCGTGTATTGTGCGATGTCAGTGCACGTTAAAGAACCCCAGGTGTTCGAAATTTCCGGAGGCCTCCACTACGGCGTCTCTCATAATCAGAGCTGGTTTTGGGACGTTAAACCACACGAATCAATCGCTTTTTCTTTTTCTTGGTGCGCTATATCCGTTCAAGAGTTGCATGGTGTGTTAGGAAAATGTAAGCCGTGGTTTACAGGTGGGAGAGCGGTTGCAGTGAATGAACCGCACCGTCAGCATTGAGGACCTGCCCGCGAGCGAGTAGCAAGCCTACAAACTAGGGTCACTTCGCAGTCAGCTGGAAGCGCCGTTGTCAGTACAAAAGCAATTACGTGTAAGAGCGGCTGAGGCTTGTTGGTGCGTAACCGTGCGAGAAACAGCACACGCTAAGGCGAGGACTAAGAGAGCAAAACGACGCAGACAGACAGACAATGAACTTTAATGAGTCCTGAGGAGCAACGTAAGAACTCCCTAGCGGGAGGCCGTTGTAACCGCTGGCCGCACCCACGTAGAGGAAAGAACGCCATGACGCTCCGCCATTTCGTGGGCCCTCTGGACAAAACGACGCAAGTGCAATTTTTTTAAAGTTTAACATCTATTGATAGCTAGCGCTTCTGTTGTAGTGCTGCCTTGGTCCCTGTCTTGGCGTGCGCTACTTCTCGCACGACCTAAGCACCTCCTTTCGAAATGTTTCGCGATACCACAAGCAATATATAATTACATAAGTGTCGTAACTTCTCGCTCCATCGCGCAAGGCCTTAAATACAGCGAAGCTGGTCAATGTGAAGTTTGAAAAGTTTGAGGATACAGAGTAGCTTGTCGCGATCCCCTCTACCTTTCCATCCTACACACTGACTTCTCTTTCCCATCCCTTGCTGCACTATACTCTACGCGACTACACTATGGCTTCGCATTATCCCCTCTTCCATGCGTTCTCCTCACTCTCTCATCATTCCTCCTTACGTTCACCTCCCTTTCCAATTCCTTGCCACACTACGCTGCACAAGACGCTCCCTCATTCTGCACCCTTCTCTACGCTCCACCCTTCTTCTATCCCTCTTCCTCACCGTTTACTACCCTTTTCCCACCCCCTTGCTACACTATACCCGCAGCTATTTAGTAGGGGGATGAGTAAGGGTGAATAAGTGATGCAGTAGGTGCATCAGCACACGACAGGAAAGACGTGCGCCTGCTACGCGCAGAAGTGCACGCGCACTTGTATCATGATGACAATTTCTTGTTGCTTTATGACGGCTCAACTCATAGCTTAAATAGCATCGCTCTTAAAAGAATCAGCCTCTGTTGTGCGGTTACATGAGAAAAGTTTGCCTTACTCACACGGGGAGCCATCGTGCCTGAAAGTTCATCCTAGTTCTTTGTCTAGACACTGAACGATATTACCACCGAGTGATGGAGAAATCAGGAATGATATACCATTGATGTTGTTCGTAATGGTTGAAAAGACGGTGCACGTAATGTCCGCTTGCCATTCGTAATGAATATCAATCGCTACGACCCGCTTGAAACTTGAAAACAACGCACGTCTACAAGAGTCAGCATTTCGAAATATTAGTCCGCCTTTTGCCTGAATCATTTGTCACTGACGCACTGGAGCATGCGATCATTAGTCTACAATGAATGGTGCAGACCGTCGAAATTTCCAAGTCTCATGCGACCATGTGAGTGCCCTGGCGTAAGCCTTAAGGCTTTGTTGGCGAGCATATTCCGGCATGCAAGCCGAGCTCTGCTGCTAAGCTTTAAGTTATTTTTGAATAACATTCCCTTCAAAAGGTGCGCAGCCATGCGGTGTCTAACCGAAACCGATAAGAACACGATGTCGTTGGTGGGTTACGTCAACTATTGTCTGAGGAAATTGATGACACCCTTTGTCGTACGCGCTGTGATGAACGCAGACGTTATCGACCTGAACAGCTTAGAGCTGTAAGGGAAGAGTAGATAAAGGACATAGTCTCTACATACACAAAACATGGCTTATAAAATGCCGCGCTATGTAGATGGTGAAATAAGGGACCTCTCTGAGTTACCTCAGAAGTCTCAGTGTCTTTCTTTTTCTTGTGTTTTCATTACTTTGGCGAAATACGTCGGTGCGGGTTTATAGGGTGCGAAATGATTATGGAAATTCGCTCTATTTGTAGCAGTTACAATACTGCGACCATATATTCGAAAAAATTGAGCACCATACGGGTCTCCGAAGTACTGAATTGTCAGTATTTTCATCTAGAGACGCTCAAGAGTAAACGCAGCTACAAAATATTCCTATTTGCCATTTTCTCCCAAAATGTGGTATTTCATTGTGACCTACGCTAACGCTTCAGATCGCATCTGCTGCGTATCAGTACGCGATACGCGTACTGATACACTCGGTAAATAAACGTCGACTTTATCCAGTCCCCTCCGTCTTCCCTGGACGCTTACATTTCCAAGTATGTGCCAAGAACAATTTTACTTTATTTATTCTTGTTTTAATAGAAAGTTCACAAACACAGTGAGGACCCATAACCATAGGTTAGTCTGGATCCAAAAAACAGCATTTTATAAAAGTACTTCGGTAAAGTGCAACTAAATAATGATATATAATATCAAATATCGAATAAAGAATCGCTAAGCAAGAACAATGCAGCCCATCAAGTGACCGCACAAAAAAGCGTAGCACAAAAAAATGTCCCGCCGAAGAAGAATCGCACAAAAGAGCAAAAGAAACACCCATGTGCATTCTATAAATGAAAATTAGTCGTTTTACTAAACATGACCTCACATTTACAAACCAATTAATTCTTCTAGATAGATACATGGGTATGCTACGCTTTACCCTGCCTCTCCTCATTTCCCTCTTCCTCACTCTCACAGCGCTGCTCCGCACCCTCAACTGCATTTTCCACCTCCTCAATATGGATACAAAACTGCCGCGCTGTTGGCCTTATTCGCCTCCTTTCCCTCCTGCTCACCCTCACTTTCCTTTCGCACCTCTTTGTTATATATATATATATATATATATATATATATATATATATATATCGTGCATGACTATACGATGGTTTACCCTCTCCCCCTCTCCATTTCCTTCTTCCCCATCATCACTCCTCTCCACCATCACTTCCCCTTCCCACCTCCTTGCTGCACCATAGTATGCATGGATATGCTTTGTATTTGCCACGTATAGTGGCTTAATTTTTCGAAACAGCGCCAAACAATGGCGTGGCTCTTCGGTGGAACTCTTGCCTGCAACGCAGACGGCCTGGTTTCGCTTCCCGCTATTACCCTCCCAGGGTTCTTACAATGTTAGCATAAAGAATTCGAAGGAAACATAAAGTGCGTTACGCGTAGAGTGTTCTAATTTGTTTGCGCATATTTTTAAGTGCGAAGAAGATTTGTTGCAGTTTAAAAAGTGAGGACACTGAGGCTTTGTTTCCGTACGCCTCTGGCACATACACAATATGTCGAGTTTTCTGTTAACCAAGGACATTTTACCTCGGACTAGAACAGCTTCGTGCTTAAAAAATAATAAAGAAAACGTACACAGCTTCCGCAAGGTCGCGCAATACCAGGTCACAGCGAAGTTGGCCGGTAGTTTACTAAAACAGGTCACGGGAACATGTCATGAGACATTGCGTTATTTTGGGTGATCATGAGACATGCTCCAGCCAATATATTACGTAACACAATACTACGTGACATGTTCCCCCAAAATCAAGTAACTCAATATCATGTGACATGTTTCCGCCAACGTCACGTAAAGCAATGTCGCGTCACGTATCCGCCAATACCACGTAACGTGACATGTTCTTGCCCAAACTAGGTAACACAGTGCTACGTGACATGTTCCCGCCAAAATCGCGTAATGGAGTGTCACGTGGTATTCACGTTGCATACGATGATGGCTGACAAACTACTAACTTAAACAGCTTCGCTGTTAAAACTGACACTCCAGGCAAACTACGGCTAGCTTATAAGCAGCTTCGCTGCTAAAAAAGCATGAGAGCTCTACTATTGTGAAACCTGGGCAGGTGCGAAGCACGCAGTGATGCTCCGGCGCTTCCCGCAGAAACACGTCATTATATCTTTTATTGTCTCCTGTAGCTTTCTTTTCACTAAGCTCGATGTGAAACTTTGAGAAGTGTTCTCCGTGCCTCGCAGTGCTTCGCAAGACGTTTCTCGAAGCCTCTGACCCCGACGAAATACGTGTGCGCCAGACATAAACCCGGACCACTCAAGTGCCCATCAGCTTCCCTGCTTCACTAGCCTTGTGCCGGCAGTGCAAGCTTCATTATTTTTCTTTTCCGCACCTCATCTCTCGGACAATGCGTTACATGTGGGAAGACCTAACTTCTAAAAGTTGATTGGAGCCCTACAGTGCCGCAGCAGCTTTTACCTCTGTATGTCTTGCGAAAATTCCTGCTGAAATGAGCCTTCATTTATTGACTGAATAATTTATGACTGAAGTATTGCCATGAGCATAAGTATGCTCATGGCACAAAAATGCACGTGAACATAGACGAGAAAGAAGTGACAGCGCTGGCACCCGCCTTATCCTTTTGAATTATTCAGCTTTTACGCTATGTTATTTTGAACCATTCGACTCCTGACAAACTCCCGGAGCGGGTGGGCACCATAGATGTAAGGAAATGTCGATACCTGTGCGGCAGAATACGCAAGTACGCGTAAAAAATTAAAACAAGTAGAACCGTGACGTCCAGCGCCCGCCTTTTTCTTCCACACCACTGTATGATACATGGACACGAAAAAAAAGAATGAAGCACTTCCTAGAAGGACAAGCGTTTCGGTGAAAAATGTTTGCAGAGCTTTGTTACGTTTATGCATACATTGATATCTACATACCCAAACGAACTAACCTGTAGCAGCAACCAGAAAGCACCACGTGTGTGTGTGTGTGTGTGTGTGTGTGTAGCGAATAGTTCGCGCACATGAGTTCTCTCGCGCATTACACTATATCAAAACAATAGGAAAGAAACTACATCCAGCGTTTCCCGTAAGCATCGTATGTTAGCTAGGGCTCTCTACTGGCGCGTCACAGCACGTGCACACCAAGCAACTACATCGTACGTCATGCAAAGCGTGGGGCTGATGTTTCGTAGTAAAGGAAGAGAAAGCTAGAGAGAAAATAGGACAGCTATATTCGATGACGGCGTCTACTTTAGCGCTGAAATGGGAAGTCAGTTCATGCACGCCATGAGTATTATTCAGCTAGCCTGAAGAGACATTCGCCCTGTAGTCGACATAAGGGTATATTGGTGATAATAACGAAGTAGACAATCACAAAGAGCTTTTTTTAGAGGACTCGCTGTTACCTAATAAGTTATTGAGCTCACCAATGCATGTTTTGCTGGAACCTCCCGATCTGCTTTCGGTCAAGGACGTCCTTCAGGCCGTAATTAGTCTCTGTGTTCATGGCCACCAAATCCTTTCAGCTCCGTTCACTACTCATTAGGCATTTTCCCGCCAAGCTTACATCCCAAATTTCCTTCGCTGCTTACGCCAGCTCAACTAAGAAACAAAATGCGCGATGGAGCGCTCGCTAAGTTCGCTCGGGGCCGCATTCTGTAAGGCTCAAAGGATGGTGCAGTCATTGTGCGACCACGGATCTGGCGAACTCAGCGGCCACTCTCTAATTAACGTTGGGCGCTCCATGACGTCAGCTGGACCACCCACTTTTTTGTGCCACTATGAATACTTATCATGGAAATTCCTTATTTGCAAAAAAGACTAGGCGAAAAGAAAACGTAAACAAAGCACTGTAGACAGGATGGGCTCTACTATTGGCTATGTTTCTTCCATGTATGTGTGATGAACTAGCTGTATTGCGTAGAAATTTCTGCAGGCCTGTTCTGATATAATGATTGAAGGGACTATAGCAATTACTTCCCAATGTTATAAGCATTGTCCGTGATGTTGATCTATGCAAGTGGCTTTAAAATTCATAAGAAATGCTAAAAATAATTGCTACGGGCCCGTCCCGATGCTTCGTTATTTATGAATTCTTTGAATTGAATAGCACATCAGAGAGAAAGTAACTCTAAATAAAGGACTTATTCGAGGCACTAAAATGAGGTCTGCCGAGGATCTTCCAAACAGCGCATGTATGCGCTACGGGCGCAATAAAGCAAATTCATTTATTCTTGAAATTGTCAGAACGCGGGCTTAGATATACTTAATAAGCGGACATTGTTGAAGACTTTCATGACCTCGTGGCAATAAATACGGTTGGCATTATTTTTTTATTGTACTTTTATTTAAACAAAAAAGTTGCTCGCACCTGTTGCACTGATAAATATGTGGTGGTATCTTGCTTTGAGGCAAGGAAGGGCCTTTTATACGTGAATGACATGAAAAAAAAAAATAATAACCCTGTACACTAGATTCGAAGGCATGCCAAAGAATTGTTGGTTCTGAAAGTAACGTCACTGCCGGACAACGATGCTTCTGGTGGGAGAAAATTGGTAAAACAGCCTTTGTTGACACGGAAACTCCTATTTCCGACTTAAGCTTGCCTATGTAGACTCCCTGCGCAGTGCAAAGAGCTCGTAGCTCTTCCTTTTACCGAATTCATTCTAACGCGCCGTCACATACTTTTTATAGTTCCGATGACGAACAACCGAATACGTCTGCAAACAAACGGCGTCAAAATGGCCCAATCGACACCAACACGTCAATAACTATATATAACGATCCAAACTAGAAGACAAGCTCAGGGGAAGGTGGAGGCTTGAATCGATGAAGAGATCGGAAAACGCAATTTAGAACAGGGAATGTCGCCGGAGCCAGCGTTTCGACAAGTGGACTTGTCTTCGAGTACTGATGAACCCTGATGAAGACAAGTCCACTTGTCCAAACGTTGGCTCCTGCGACATTCCCTGTTCTAAATCGTATTTTGTGATCTGTTCATTTATATAACGATGCAGTTGAAGCTAAGGCATACGTTTTCGACCTTTCGCACAGTAATTGGCATTTATCTGTAGCACGTTATTGTCTTTCTAAAAGGTGGAACACGAAATGCAGCTACAGCAAATTTTAAACATTGTTTGAGTACATTGGTGGACCTCAAACAGAAGTAGAACTGCCTTACGGCGGGATTATTGTTTAGGGCAGCAGTAATTTTACTTGAAGTCGCGTTTCTCGTTGTCTTAAGAGGAGTCAGTAAAACATAATGTTCCTTTCTCTAGCGCGAAAAAAACACTAGAAGCACACTGCACTCTGTGAGATACTTATCTTTCACTCACCTATGCTGAAAATCCTGCAGCTGAGACAGGGATGGTTGTTAATTTATTTTCTACATACACAGTGCCCCCCCCCCCATGGCATTCCTCTGAAGGAGAAAAATAAAGGGAGGGTGCGGCTAGCAAACAAAAATGTGACAAAGCATACAGCGTGGTGGCACGCCCGAGCAGCACACTAATATGGCTGCTCAGGCTTCTGTTTCAAGCTGCCAGATCTGCCTCTTGAAACTTGTAATCTGACTGCGGAGCCTCTATCATGGGCGAGCTCTGATGGGGCACCTACATTCTCGGCCCGTCGATCCGCCAGATTTTCGCTTATGTATTTCACAGCTTTAAGAAGACAGGTTTTGCTTTCGCGTTATACCGATTTCTATGACAAAGGTATCAAACAATTTTTTTTTCCGGCCAACACTCATGCGCAGGCGAATCTGAGCTTCAGAAAAATAAATACAACGTCTGTTGTCGTTAGCGTTCAAGAACTTTTCGATAGTGTATTGCCATTAGCCGAAATCGAAGGTAAGATGAAACGCCCTGAGCTCCGCATCTGATGCCGAATCATGTTATTTGGACACAATAAAACCCCTAAATGTGCGTAAATAGTTTATCTTGTGAATCAGCCTGTGTATAGCTGATTCGTCCGTCCTCCTCCCCCTATGCGTTGAAATCTAAATGGGTAGATCATGAAGCCCATGCGAAACCTTGTGGGGCGCCGAGAACTTTGTTGTTGTTGTTGTTGTTGTTGTTGTTGTTGTTGTTGGTGGTGGTGGTGGTGGTGTGTGGTGTGTGTGTGTGCGTGTGTGTGTGTGTGTGTGTGTGTGTGTGTGAGTGAGTGAGTGAGTGAGTGAGTGAGTGAGTGAGTGAGTGAGTGAGTGAGTGAGCGCGTGCATCTCTTCCGCTATGAAACATTATACGCCGATATCACGCTAGGCTGTGGCGGTGCTAGCGGAAACGTCAAAAATACAACTGAATATTCTAGAAAACAGTAGCTCTCTGTCATTCTCTTTTCACATGGCCATTTTCTTAGGGACGTTATCATTCTCAGGTACAGGCGTGCTCCAGAGGTAATTAAAGTATTCGCTTGTCATTCATGTTCACATAGTGTAAGGACTCTGAAGGGTTTCTTGGATAAAATCATTGGCATCTCTATACGCACTTGTTCGCTACTATTAACGTACACTATACAGGAACAATGTTTCAGGAACAATGTTTATGAAGAATGTTCAGGAACAACAGCATCAGGAACGATGTTTATCATAAGATAACTATCACGCTAGCACTATACACATAATGAACACGCGGTGAACAGCAAATGATAGGAGTTTGACTATCGTCGTTTGCAACTAAACATTTTCGTCATCTTTGACCTTACAGAAATGTAATCACTTCTGTAAACTAAATTTCTGTGAAATTTGATCGGCAAGTGCAGCGAGAATGAATAGATCGTGCCTGATTGGCACACAGAGAAATTAAGAAAGGAGAATTCCGGGATCCCATCTTCCAGAACATTCCCTTGTCACCATCCAGGGAGCAATCTCAAACTCCAGTTCCTTGGTGGACACAGGAAGACAATCTCTTTCGCCACTCTATGCGCCCTAATACTCTCGCAGAATGGAAGCAGCGAAAGCCCTTTGAAAAAAGAAACCTCATTCTCGCGCCGAGATGTCCTCTGGCGGATTCTAGCCTATAATTGCATTCGCCAGCGGTACGCAATAACGTGTGCCTTATTCGAGAATGTCTTCGATTGCTTAATTTATTGTTCTTGTCTTTGAGCTATGGAATGCTCTGGATGGCTCTCAAGATGGAAGGAATTCATTTCTTATGACACAGCAGTTGTCTTCACGATGTAGTTGGGTCAATCCTACTTTGAACCTTACCGACTAAAGCCCCAGCGCCGTCACTGACGCGGAAATTGAATTTACCTAGTAAAGGCTATGCGCACGGCACTTACTTTGGAAATTTAGATCTACGTCTTATAGAATGCACTTCCGTCGAAGCGATAGACCTATATGACTATTTCGTGCTTGCGCATTCCTTCCCCAGAATGCGCAGGTATTCGATGCAAAATATTCATACGTACGTATTCATGTCGTTGATTGGTTAAACATTTTAGGAACGTTCACGGAAGTGTTTTCGGAGCGGTCCTGCAATATTTCATGCTTGTTAACGCAAGCGCAGGCCATATCTGAAACGCGAGGTAAGAACAACCGATGCATGAAGGAACAGAGTTTCGACATTGCGACCACGGCAACTTGTTGCCTCCTTCGTGCATTCTGCATTAGTTCAAATTTCAAGTGACCTGTAAGATGCGGTTATGTAGTTTTCAGATTTGGTAAGGTTACTTTTATTCTATTCTAAAATAATTATGGAGGGCGTAAAAAGCACTACACTCAAAACAAATCTCTTTTTTTTTCCTTGAGAGATACACTGTAGCATGGTAGCTGCGTTCGCATCAAGTTCGGGATATCTACCACCAACAGGATCATTTCCTCGTCACTTCGGAACTTACTGGCCCTTATGTAATGAAGTTGGCAACGTATTCTGCTTCTGTCGTAATGCGACGCTGTGCAGGGACGTATTGGACTAATGTTACGTTGTTCGCACATGTTAGTATACGCTTTCTAGATCAACGTTAACGTCAGTTTTTAAAGAGCTAAGCTCTTTAAGCTTTCTAGATCAACGTTAAAGTCAAGTTTTAAAGAGCTAAGCTTTTAAAGAGCTAAGCTTTTTAAGCTTTCTTTGGCTACCTAAACATGAAAAATTTCTGTGTCTGTATGTCTGTCTGTCTGTCTGCAACGCCATTCAACCACCCACCAATTCAAACAGGCCATGAAAATTAACTACGAAAGTAATACTAGTTTTGCGGCCATGCAAGTCAACACGATAAAGCGCAAGGGAAACCTCAGGTCTATTTGAGGCAACGTACATGTATATACATCCCCGTGATCCGCAGCGTTCATTTAATTAAGGAGATATATTGGACTGGCTTTTACGTTTGCAAAGGAAAAAATCAACATGTTAGAAATGGTGTCGCTGAGAAGCCACTCGAGCCGGAAATGGCACTTCCCCGTTCCTCTCTCCTGACCTTTCTCGGCCGCTACTCTTCGCGCGTGCTCGCCTCCGCGGCGAAACACTTATCGTGTGCTGACCACCCTCACTTCCTATCTTTAAGAATCACCTCGGTGGTTTAGAAAGAGAGGGCAATGTCCGCTAGGCAGCGCCGCTGGTAGCGCCGCATCGCTGGCCTGGTCCAACACATTGCGCTAGACCAGAGAAAACGCGGGAAATTTTAATTGAATACTGCAAAGCTTCCATTGCGTCCTTTAGTGGAGGAGTGAGAGTGGAGGAAAAGAGCGTGAGCGGTAGGAAAGGGGGAGAAGAGAGGGTGTTAAGTATCAGGGGCGGCAGAAGACTGTTGTCTTTCGACATCATTTGCAGCGGAGCCAGCAGGTATATGAGCATTTTTTTTTATTCTCGTATATCGCAATGTATGAAATATCAAAAGCACAGGAAGAAGTCGAGGGAATTTTTGCTGTTGTTGTCAAGCGCAGACTAATGAAGCCAGCTGACAACAAAGCCAAGGAAAGAATGTGAGACAGGATTTGTAGTTGTTAACTGTATACAGTGTTAGAATTATGTCAAGAACGGAGACAAAATTATCTGGATGGTTAGGACATGTGCAGCAATGTAGGAGAGTCCTCTTAACAAGTCCTGAAAATTGTATTCACCGGTTCTTTTTGCTGGAAAACGTGTGGCTGACAGGTCCCACCATAATGTTTGTGGAACTGTGATTGAGTGTCCAAGAAACTGATCCGCCCACTGGAATCTGGAACTGATCTGGGTATTCACAATGGTTTAGCCACTATCCACTGCTGTTTTCTGCAGATGCCATGATATGGAGTCATCTAATAATTAGCGAATAATGACGGTGACTGCGAAGCTTGATGCGTCGTGAGAGATGAAACATTGATATTCACTGTAATGTTAGATCGAACTACCTCTCACCTGTCGTAAAAGCGACTGAACTAAATACGAGGCAGTTTCTTGTGGGCCATCCTAGTTTCGTTCTAGCTGTCAGGAGAATACCAGCGTCACTAATGTCTAATGTAGGCACTTTTGTATCTACAGAGCTGCCCTGAATGAATACCTGAAGTTACTGATAGATAGACCACGCAGTCCGAGACCACAACAACGTATGTTCGAAGTTATTGAGATTAAGTAGCCACGGCGGAAATACAGTGATAACGTCGTTGCACCAGCTGAGACTGCGAAGACATACCGCTTAACGAAGCGCAAGATGTTTTTCTGGTCAACAAAATGCTTCGTTGCTAGGTCATACAAAAATTAAGGCTTCACTGACAAACAATAAACGTACGCCCCAGCATAGCCATTCCTCGCAGTTTAGGGCTGCATATAAATGTACAATTCTCCTGGCAAGATCGTCCAAAGAACAAAAAAATATATCTTTAAAAGTTGTAATTGATTTCTGAAAAATGCAAGCTTTATTGTCGACTTCGTCTATCGAAGGATAAATACAACAATTTCAAAGGCAATTCAAAGATTCGTTTCCACAGAGACTGACAAAAAATTGGCTGTCATCCCGCTCTGCGAACGTGAATGTCCGGCGAGGCTTTATGAACCGCCACGCATGCTGATTATGGTGTTTGCACTTCACACGAATGCTTAGAATGACGTCATACTACCCTTTCGAAAGTAGCTGCAGCCTAATCTTTGCTGGGTTCCCATTGTTCCCATTGTTCTAAGGTGCCTTATCGTCCATAATGCTATTTTAATGCTTATTTCGTGGGTGTCCTTTTTTTGTGTGGTTTTGGGAAGAACAGTGGCACAAGATCTTTTAAGAAGAACTTCTTGGTCAAGTCACGCAGGCAGCGCATAGAATTTCTATTCTCTTCAACACACACTACGAGTTTCCACAGCAAACGCATGACCTCTCGCTGTAAGGAGGAGGAGGAAGAGGAAAGGAGGAAAGACAGGGAGGTTGGCCAGGGCTGAGACCGGCTGGCTACCCTGTGCAGGGGAAGAGGGGTAAGAGGAATGAAAGATAGCAGAATAAGAAGAGAGAGAAAAAGACACAAAAAAAGGGAAAAAAAGAACACGACACTGCTTAAAGTGTGTCCCGTAGACCGTTCGTCCTTAAAAATCGCAACAACGCGTTGAGCGCTTTCCGTGCTGACAATGGACCTGGCCAGTGTCCCAAAACTCCTTGCTCGGACAAAGGGCGCCTGTCAAGTCTGTCTAGAGAATCGGTAAGTTCTCTCCTAAGGTCACTGAAACGGGGACACTCACACAGAACATTAGAGATCGTTTATTCGCAGCCGCAGTTCTCGCACATAGGGTCGTTTACCATTCCAATACGAAATGAGTAGGCGTTTGTGAAGGCAACGCCAAGCCACAGGCGACACAGAAGTGTCTCCTCAGCTCGAGGTATTCCTGACGGAAGGCGGAACTGAAGGTCTAGGTGCAGACTATGGACACGAGCATTGGTGAATTGTGTACGTTTAAGTTCACGTGCTACGAATTGAAGCCTTGCAGATGCGTCGGTCCTAAAGAATAGTATTGCTCTACAATGGTTGCCATCGTGGGCAGATCGGGCGGATTTATCAGCCCGATCTGCTGTAAATTATAAAAAACACAAGGCTGCCCTCGTTTACGAAGAAAAACTGGCCTTGAATACTGAGTGCTATGCTGAACGTCTGATTGCAAAGAAAGATATTCGGTGTATCTGCAACTGTTATTCTGACGTTTTGTGTATCCACCATGCAATTTTCCGACCGGCGAAAGGCTGTGTACCTTTCCGTTGTTTATACAAAAAAAGACTGTCATATGCCTCTAGGGAGCGCTGCTTGAAATCATCTCTAGAGTCGAAGAGTTGGCAAACACCGAGTTCGGCAAAGAAATACCGATTCAAATAGAGTGATAGCGATTTTAGAAATTCTTCAATGGAGGCGAAATTTCAGGGCCTTGTACTGTACGATGTCAGTCAAACTTAAAGAATCCCACGTGGTCAAAATTTCCGGAGTCATCCACTACGAAGTGTCCCATAATCATATCGTGGTATGGGGACGTAAACCCACTGAAATAAATAAATCAGCCAATCAATCATTTGATTCGAAAATTCACTTTAACTTCTCGGTTTGGATTTATTTCTTTTTTCAGGCGAAAAGACATCGTAGTAAGTAGTGGTTATTTCATTTGAAAGAAGTATGACCATTTCCGCGAGAGTAATCCTCGCGACCACAAATATGTCCGCAAGAACACGATTTCTTTCTAATTCGTTTCATGCGATATGACTAGAACTCGTGTTTTGACTGCGTATGAATGACGAAACACCCTCGTAAGAAGTGGCATGAAATTATACTCGTTTATGTTCGGCATTTTGCTAACATATTACACTCCGTGAATGCAACATCACAGTGACATCCAAATAATGTGCTAAAGTAGCAAGGCACCAAGCTTGTTCTCGCAAACAATTTTCGTTTCTCAATCTGGTATGAAACAGCTACAGGGATCCCGTAAAAATACTGTGTGATTTTGAGTTAGTCCAAATTTTTCGAGTGCACGCCTTCAGTAATATCTGTATATTGTCATGTAAATACCCCGAAAAACCTCACAGCGGACATCCAAGCATCCCAGAGCGCGCTTGCGGTGTTCGGTGCAGGCGGGCGGCTTCTCCAGGCTCCTGGGTGAACGAGAAGGTTCTGCAAGGCAAGATATACGTGGCATGGTCCGATGGACCGCGGCGCCAGGCAAGGTCCAGGTCATCCAAAGTCGCGAGGCTCCTGGTGCCAGTGTTCAGGCGCTGATCGTCGGCTCCTGACCTAGCGCACCTGGACGGTGTCGAGCGGCGTTCCTGGCTGGGACGTGGGCCGCTGGTTCCTGGAACACTGGTTCCTCTGCTACCGCACTGGAGCTGTACTGAGCAGCGTTCCAGCATGGCAGAGATGTTGCTGGGTTAGAGTTGGTCCTCACGAGGAACCTCCGCTGTCGCGCTTGGTCCTCACGAGGAAGCCGAGGCTGCGCTGGTCCAGGCGTCTCCGGGACGACGCTACCGCTGCTCAAGAAGCCATCGAACCGTGAGACCCCCGACACGTGACTCCTGTCACCCGTTTGTTCTTGCGGGCTGTGATGTGCTTTGCGGCGGCAGCCACCCCACCGATTTCTTATTGCATCTTTTGATCTTACAGCGAAAGCTTTATATTGCTAGGCGAAATGAAAATCTGTTCGTCTCCTGTGTCCAGATAGTGCTTCTTTGGCTGCGCCGTTCAGTGACGCCGTTCTTTGCGTCGTACCCAAGCGCCCGCGCTATTGGCTGCGCTTTCACTAGAATGTCACGATTCATAGAAGAAGCGATGTAGGGAAGAGCAGTGAAGCAAGCCGCAGTGGGACGCGCACAGCCGCTGCCCATGTCGACCGCGTTTCCCCGCTTCTCGCGCCGAAGACGCCCTTGAGCCGTCAGTGACGTCGCTCATCCCGTTACAGCCGTGCCACCGAGACCGCGCGCAGCAGTTTCAGCGTACAAATTCCGCATGGATAGCCAACGAATCGTACAAGCACAGCACCAAGAGCAGAACCGTGAAAGAATTCGTGTTTGCCGGGACTATGCTGCAGTGCGGTGCAAGAACAGGCCCGGGAGGCCAACCGCAAGCACCAACTGCGTGGCGAGGATCCGGCGGCTTTCCATGCGGCGCTAAATCGCGAAGCGGAACGCAAGCGCCAATGGCGGGCGGATCATGTTGACCACGAGGCCGGGCTAACGCAAGAGATTGAACTCAAGCGACAACGGCCAGCCGAGGAAACGGCGTTGCCAGCTCAGCAGCGTCAACGTGGGAATGGCGGGAAAGTGTTCGCAAGGCGAAGGCCCGCTTTCGGCGGGAGTTATCAATGAACCGCTGCTTACACTCCTCTGTGACTGTGATCATGCGAGGCACAGTGTGTGGCACGTGACATAAACACTGTGGTAAACCCAAGCCAAACCTGCGTGCAACACACACATGTAATCACTTAGCGAGAAAGATTTCAATACACCGTCGGGATTAACCCACTGCTAAGCACTGAGGACGCACGTTTCAGCTTCGCTGGCTAGCCATCTGCACGGATTGGCTGGGTGCTGTTTACTTGTTTATAAAAGCTAAAAACTACTCTCTTTCTTCTGCGCAACTGCACACTAGCATAAGTGTCGAACAACCTTTTAAATTACATGTATAGCAGGTCCCATACGTGTTTATACAACCTTCAATACAAGTGCTCTTTTATTTGTTAACTTAAATCTTTAGTGTTTTATTTGAAGCCCGCATATGGCCCGCAAGATAAACAGAGCCATCGATGGGTAAAAGAATAAAAAAAAACTATGCGCTTTTCCCCTAGAACGGACTCAGTAATAGCAAACCTCAGAAGAAAAAAAGACGAGGCCATTAGGAATTATCTTCCGGCACCATGACCTCGCTTATTTTTTTTTCTTGCGTTAACTGTCCGTCGTGATGGAAAATCAGAACAACCTAAAGAAATCCGACATGCACAAAACCACTGATTCAATTAAGGAAGTAGCTCTCTTGTCGCCGCTTCCCACTCGATGTCTGCGTTCATGAAAGTGGCCACGCGTTACAGCGGCGGGGTCCTCGCAGCCGGGTCTTCCTTAAAATCTCGTAATTGGCGCACCTTTCGCATCGGCTAACTTTCTGTACTTGAAGCTTTGCTTCTTGGAAGAGCGCCGATTCTTCAGGAAAGCCCCTTGCTTAAGCAATCAAAAGAATGAGCGCAGCTGGGGGTGGCGCTAAAATCTAAACTGGGTTGGCCGTCAAAATAATTATCCCACCACCGGAAGTGTCCCTTCTTTCTGTTGTTAAGAGCAGCGCAATGTCAACAAGCCCGCTTGCTCCAACTATAATAGCAGATGCAATGGTAATATAACAATATAAAACAGTGTTGCATTGGGACTGTTGGAACATGCCAAATAAGTTTAGAGTCAAGGAATGAGTCAGACAATATTAAATAAATTGCTTCTTGTTTTCAATGCGTCACACACAGAAAATCGCTGCTGCACGAAATAAAGCGTTGAGCAGCGAAACTTTGCATCAACTCTTGACCGGTCATCCAGTGGGTACTACATGTGCCTTGCGAAGTTCTGTCACATCACTGTAGTCTTTAGGATAGTTTGAAAGGCCACATCACTTAGCACACCCTATTTTTATATTCCCAATAAAGAAATGGTGATCGCGTGTGCATGGATTCCTAAGAGGAAAAAAAAGACAAGCTTTGAAAGAGAACACTCCAGCCGCAGAGAAGAAATAGAAAGCGACCGGGCAGGGTCAATTTGTTTCCATTCATCTGATGACTACAAGGGATTGCAAAAAGAAAAAAAAAATGTTTGGGCAGCTTTTACTAATGTCATTGTATAGCACGACTAGACACAATACACACGCTGTCTCCTCTCCAAAACAGCCGAAAAGTGAAACCCAAGGCGCCCTCTACGGATTGAAAGGAATCAGTAATTGAATTAGGTTCTTCTGCCTTTCCGTAGAGAGCTTCAAACGATTCTTCCGCTACGTCGTAGAGAGCGCGTTGGAGTGGAATAAAGGTTGATACTAGTGCTGTCTCAAAACAAGTATCTTAATTGCTTGACAAAACACACGCGCTTGCCAGGTGTGAACACATCTGAACCGTATGAAAGCACTGTATATTTTGCTACCCTGTGGGAGCGAAGGAAAGAATAAACATTGAAAGAAATTGTCGGTGCTCGTGTTTGAACCTGGGCGCCGAAACTCCGAAGGCGTCTCTTGTCTACTTTGTCTACTAGAGTACTCAACAATACTTCTGAGGCGCGGACACACCTGAACAATGTGTGAGATTTTCGACCACCTAACGGTAAAGAAAAAAAGAAAGAAAGAAAGAAAGAAAGAAAGAAAGAAAGAGAGTTGCATGGGGTCACGCACGCACGTGCCAGTCATGGCTTTCTCCTCGTTTTCTCGTCGGGAGTTGGACTGCAATTTCTTTGTAGCCTGAAGGAAGACTAGCTCCGCTCTCAAATTTCTTTGTCCGGCACGAATTGCTCTAGTTTACACCCGAAAATTATGATTTTCAGCATCCCAAACTAAAGACACGATCAGTGCTTCGCATGTCCCCTCTGTTCGTCTGCGTTGCTTTGCGTGGTTCACTTTTACCACATTTCAGCATCTCACCTATCAAAACTTTCAGTTGGTGTTCTGCCATCCCCTGCTCAAAATTTATCGTTCATTAGCTGTTGATTCATGACTCTGGAAATCGGTGATTGTCCGTTCTGTCACTCTGAAAATCGCTAATTTATCCTCCGATTTGTGGCACCTGTCTATGTAAATTATTTTCTCTCAACGTCAATTAAGGCATTCCAAGCCGCTGATTGTTCTCTCAAGAACTCATTCACTCTGGTCTCTTCCTATCACTTCGTGTTATGTAAATCATTTCTCCTTTCGTCACGTCCCGCGTGGTCCATAAGTTTTCTTTTTTCGAGCTATTTTGTCATCTTATAAATTTCCGCCTCGACGCATTAGTACAGGCTAAATGTAAGGGATATAAGAATTGTTAAGATTTCACAAAACGTATAACGTACATTAGAAAAGCAGAACGGTAGCTGTTGTTTCGTGTTGCCGATAACCCGCAACTAGAATGGAAAGTTAAATCATGGTGCTATTTTTCTTTCCAGTTTACCTGAGTAAGTTAATCCCGCGGTGTGTTGAATTCAATTGAATTGAAGCTTATTTGTCCTGAAAATCTTACAGGAGCGGTAGCAGAGGCTAAGGGCTGTACAGCCTGGCAAGAGGCCTCTGATTCTATATACAGTCTGGCACGCAGGTCGCCGGGCATCCTAACATCAAACAGATATGTTCATAGGTATTACACAAGAACACAGCAAAAATTTGCCTAGCCTGGTTATACAGTGCGAATTAAACATAACGGAACATCACAAAAGCTTCATTTCAAGAAAACTTCATTAATAAATAAAATATTAGAAAATAACTTCGTCACATAATGAAAATTGATGAACAAGATGCCATGAATCTAACAGAGAAACTTTAGTAAGCTTACTGAATATCATGGTCATCATTTGGGCAAGCAAACCTTTACGCTTCAATAATGCTTCTCCGACAACTTCATAATGTGAGCGCCACACAACGTAATTAGCGACCCGATGGTCAGCCGCAACAATTACGTTGTGTAACAGCGTGTTGAATGAATCTTGCGTAGTTGCACGAAGCAACAACAACGCTTTACCAAATTCGTCTCCATGTACATGCCAGCTTCTCCTCTGAATACAGCGTGCTAGTGAACAAAATATTGTTCTCTGAAATTATTTTTTCCAGCATACGTCACAATGGGACATCTGCCAGCGTCGTCGTCTTTGTTTTTATCAAATCGACATGAACTACCACATTTCAAGCCCTAAGTATCTATGTAAAAGCCGAAAGTCAGTAGGAGGTTATTGTTCAACCGACTCTGTGCCAGACACTCATAGAGGGTGGGTATACACTAAACAGCGCGGGCGAAGCAATACCTGAGTGAAGCGAGCTTAGAAGCTCGGCAGGTAATGAATGAAGAGCGCAGTCATTGTTCTTTCGGCTGCCTGTTGAGCTTCAAGAGCTAGGACACAGCTGTAATCGCAGCTTTCTGCATCAGGAATGTCCATTATGGCTTCGGGGAAATGCATTCTTTTCGTCGGTGGCGCGCTTGTGCTCTCGTGCTGGAGCTGAAAGTTCCGCAGTCGAGCTGAAGTGGGCGGCGAGAAACGCTGCACTAATCCCTCTCGCTAACACATACGTAGGCCGCTTTAATTTATCTCGAGTGCTGTTAGCCGACACCCCTGCATGCAGAGTGTTTACTCTGAATCCTCAGAGTAAACACTCTGAGGATTCAACGAACGGCACATTCTTCCCTTCGCCTGGGCTCCACAAGTACACGCTCAGATTGCACGTGTGTATGTGTGCCAGAGAAAAGAAGACGTGCGAGCAACAGTGTGAGAGCAAACAATACGCTTCGTGGCGTAGCATCGAAAACTTTCTCTTGTCCGTTTGGTAGGATGATAAGTACGCTTGCTTCCAAATCCTTATACCAGCAATGGGAGGCAGCAGGGGATTCCTCTTCGCTTGTGCCTATACTTATCTTCATGATAAGCGGCATGGGTATATCAGTTGCTGTTGCAGCGTGCGTACCATTTCCAGATGAAGCTAAACCGTACGACATTGTTTGGGGTGTATCCCCATGCAACTACGATCCAACTTCCCTTCCGCATTACTTCTCGGCATACGTAATGACGCCAGCGTTCTCATATGGTGAGCTCACGTTACTTTGTCATTGAGGGAATGCAGAGACGAGTAATAGGTCTTGTGATGGAACTAAAATTTAGAATGCAAGAAATATTGCTCACATTTTTCAAATTCAAGCGGGTTGCGGGTGCTGTTAGTATCGTTCTGAGCTCTTATTTGATCCTATCTACCCGACATATTGCAGCAAAAACAAGAAATGGTCACATAAGATGGTCACACAGAGAGTTACAACGCCTCTACACAGGAACGATTTAGATAAAAGTATCAGCACCTGCCGTCTGGCGCTAGGAGTGTCGCTCCACAAACATCTCATGTCTTCGCGTCAAAATAGCGAGAATTGTTCCCTGCGGTCACCGCATGCAGCACCAGGGAAAGGATCGCGCACACGTTCTTTGATTGTCCCCGATACTCTTCCCAGAGACGGTGCATCGCAGCAAAACTTCCATGCTTCGATGGCGAGCTGCTGTCTGAGCAATTACAATTGGAATGGCGAAACGCGAGAACTTCGCAACAGAGATCTAACAACGCCCTACTCAAGCTCCGACACGCAGTGTGGTGTGTGTGTGTTAAATTTGTCCCCCTGGTATGGAAAAAAAAATTAAAATAAAGTTGGGGTAGCCTGCGCCACCAGAAGGTATATCGGGCTTAAAGCCAATCGCACCATAAAGAAATAAGGGGAAGTGTTCCCAAAAAGAAAATTTTGTGGAAAAAGCCAATTTAAAAAAAATGTATGTATTCGGAAGCAAGGCCTGCAGGGCTTTTCCTTCTATAATAAAGGCAGGAGATGAAGACCGTGATAATGTTAGTGCCAAGTACTACGTAGCAGTGAGAGCTTCCAGCAGCAAGAGTGTCCTTGTAACAAGGGGAAAGCGGGAGTGCACTGCTAGGTGTAGTTTAAAGTTCCGTGACCGACGACGTAGTGGAAGCCACAACTCGAGCCAAGGGCCTCGCCTTGCATGGCGGACCTGTAGGCATGATCTGGAGTTTGAGGCGGAAGCATTCGGTTGAAACTTTGAGCAAAGAGGAGGTGAAACCTGCGA
This sequence comes from Hyalomma asiaticum, assembly GCA_013339685.2. Taxonomy (NCBI): domain Eukaryota; kingdom Metazoa; phylum Arthropoda; class Arachnida; order Ixodida; family Ixodidae; genus Hyalomma; species Hyalomma asiaticum. Next base: position 40,836,170 of record CM023486.1, read on the forward strand.
TGAGAAAAGGTCTGCGCAGATACATAAGGCGGGTTTTGTCATATCAATAGGATGACATGAACAATGGGTCTATGTGTGTTGAAAAGTTGATGCTCACGCCATAGCTGCCGAGGTAACCTCGCCTTTTTTTGGCGTAATTGGAACTATAACGTTGAGCATGCAGTGTCTGATGGGTTGTTGTAAGGAAAATGTATGCGAGCGGTAGACGTGTGGTTGGGAAGTTTCGATGAGGTATCCGGTGTGTGTGTGTGTGTGTGTGTGTGTGTGTGTGTGTGTGTGTGTGTGTGTGTGTGTGTGTGTGTGTGTGTGTGTGTGTGTGTGTGTGTGTGTGTGTGTGTGTGTGTGTGTGTGTGTGTGTGTGTGTGTGTGTGTGTGTGTATGGGGGGGCATCTCTCTCCCCCTGTGTCTTGCATCATTTTCTCTTTTGCTTTTCGGCCTCGCCCTAACTCTTTCCCATTGCAGGGATGGTAACTTCCCGCGGCTAACGCTCCCGCCTTCCGCACAAAATTCACCTCTCTCTCAATAAATTACGCAGTTTATTCAGTTTAAATAAGTTCTATACGTCTAAATAAAAATGCGCTCCAAAACACAGTATTGAATACAAAAGTTTATGCATACAGTGAAGTAAAGCAGTTACATTGCGAGCGAAGCGATAATCATATGGGCAGACCGTAATGACGTGACCTAATGCGAGGGCATCGACAGCGAGTTTGTTCACCCTAGCCGAAGACTTTAAATGATAACTCTGCCGCTGGCAGCGTATTCCAGCATCATTATCCATAGCAAGAAAAATTCAATCTCAAGGGTTCAGAAGTGAAACAAGGAAATCAGTGGCGGCTTTCGCTTGAGCTCATGAAAAATGAGATAGCACTTGTCGATACTTCGTTTTTCGCTGTTATATTCGCTTCATTTTACAAGGTCTCTGCGCAGCGGCTTCATTCTGCGTGTTATTGTGGTGTAATTTGGTCTTTCGTGCAGCCTTTTGCGTCAGGGTGGAAGTATATCTCGTTGCCCCTGCGGTCGATTGTGCGCCCTGCGAGCCGACTTCACGGTACTTTAAGAGGTCGAGTTTCAAGAGCCTTCTCGATGCATTCTTTTCAGATCATCAACTCTGCCTTGCAAATTTCGGTATAGCTCTGGTTCTTTGGGAGGACTGCATCATCTCCTCCCTTCCTTTCTTCGCTGATGCATTAAGCTCCTATTCGCTACGTAGAAATTTCTCTTTATTAAATGTAATCTAAGGAGAGCTTGGTGCGCATGTGAGGCGCGGTTTAATCCACTTCTTTTACAGGGTGATTTACTTCCGAAAGTTCCTTACGCCTCACGATGGTCTCAACGACTTTGCTTACTGCGTTAGCAGTGATACCATGGGTTCCGAAAAATTGTGTGCATAGCGATCTGCACAAGGCAATATGCTCAGTCGCTGTTACAAATGCAGAAGGCGTTGGATTACTGTGAACATGTGAATAAACAAATATATCTGAATAATAATCAGTATGGTTATTACCACAGTCATTCGATGCCTAGCATGTGAAAATCGAAGGCATCATTAGAAAATTTCAGCGCATTGTAAAACAGCATTATTAATAAGAACTGACGAATCCGAGCAGTGCGTAGAAGTGCTGCGCGCGGAGCTACTTGCGAACTTAATTTTTTTATGCCCCAGCCATAAGTGGCTTGTTGGAAAGTTGATCTCTCGTTACCATTAGATGAAACTCCACAATTTTTAAAGTTAGAGAACTTTTTTTTTACTTCTCACGTTTTCTTCACATGGCATGAACGCGAACATTTGCACGATAATGTAAGAATATATCATTAATACAGCATTGTAGTTCATGATACCGCTAACGTAGTGCGTTCATTAGTTACTCCACCGATTAACAAACCCAATGAATAAGAGAAAATCAGAGAAAAATTTCACAAGTCGCGTCTAGTTCCTTGGGTATGCACGTAAATTAGCATCGTAGCGTACAAGCGTATCACTGTCACTTGCATGACTCATTACGTTAATAGTTACCTTGAAATTGATCTGACATTGCGTGAATATCACATTGCATAGGCTGCAAACGTTAATATTCAATTTCATGCGGATCATACTCGCATGATAACTGAATAAGAAAAATGTGGCAGCCGCAGCCAGACTGCTCCAAAGAATGTCGATATTCTAGACAAGCCGGATATCGCAATTTAGTACATGTGAACAATTGTGCAGTCTCGCATTACGAGAGCCCATGCACGTTAACTGATGCTTAGGAATTCAAAGAGATAATGTGTTACTCTTATAGCTCTCGCCTTGTTAACATGGCCGCGATGCAAGTAAGCACGATCATCTTCCAGCGGTCATTTATGACATCCTTAAAGCGCCGATTTACAAAACTATGACTACACAGAATCTAGGTTTCCTGCATTGCACCCCTCAAGGGCTTCACGACGTTACAGCTTACGTTTTCGGCGTGTTCATTGTTGTCACAATAAATAATACCCATTTACCGGGGCAGGGGGAACCGCTTAATGCGTGGTAATAATATGCAGGCAATAAGTACAATGCCTCCACGAAACTGAAGTTAATTATGAGCGCAGTGCATCGGTTAATGAGCGAGTGCCAGATAGACTGTATGTGACGTATGTTGTGCTCATGCAGGTCAGCTGGTGCAACTCGGCAAAAACTCATTGTGCGAGGTGCCAGAGGTGTAGGCGAGACAAAATTCCATTTCTTTACAGCTAAAGCACCGTGCTGATGCAGCGCTCTTGTTTCTCGCATGACAGTCAGCTAAATATGTGCGACATCCAAACAGTGCAGGATACTTTGCTGCTTCCGTGAACGTAATGACTCTTACTTAGGAAAGAAAGATGTCGAATACATAAATAAAAGTATGCAGTACATCAACCCTTTTAAGGAACCATACGCGCAGTACACTAAGTGCTTGACGCCTACCGTGCCACTCCTTGTAATACCAGACTTCATAGAGAGGAGGGCAAGACCATCTTAAACCCGTCGAGACACCGTTCGCTTCAGTTCTTTCTGCTCTTCCCGCTTTTCTTTCCCATAGCTCTCTTCATGGTCGCCCTTTTCCTTTTCTATCTTCTTGTCGTCGTCGCTGCTTTCCTCCTTTTCTCTCTCCTCGTCATTTTCTTGTCCTTGTTCACCTTGCTCCAGCTTTCCTGTCGCTATCTTATTTCGCATAATCTTGCTCTGCATATACTATTTCGTCGTCTTCCACTTTTCCTTATTTGTCATCATCTTCATCGTCGTACGTTACGTTCCCGTACCTACCTTGTCCACCAACGTTTTTCCTCGTGCTCCTCCCTTCCGTGTTTGGCTTCCTTGTCTTCGCCGATGAAACCTTGGGCTACCACTGAGAAACGCATATGTGACACTACTGCTACCACCAGCTCTCTGGATGGTCGGCGATTTCGCCTTCTAGTGTGGCTACGAAGGCATCAAGAGACACGATTGCACAGATAACGGGGGGGGGGGGGGGGTGTTCGCAAAACTCGCCGTTACGTTTACAAGACCGGATAGCAACAGGGCCCCCAGTGCTTCGTGTGTCATGCTTCAGAGACTATGAATCAGATCATCTACCTAGCCCCTCGTATAGGGCTGAAAGAAGGACACAGAACGACGTCATATACGGTTCGGTCTCCTGGACCATTTCGAAGCAGGAATTCTTGCATGCACGTCAACATACTGACGATGTCCAGCGCAACCTTATGACTTTCTCAAAGCGTTGTGCGATACAGCTTCAGAAGCTCATCTCAAGATACTATGCTGTGCAGGGAAGTCTCTGAGGCGTAGTGTGGATCCGCGTACATTACGCGTTGTTTTACCATGGATGTATGCCTTCTCTCTACCGCTATTGCGACGTCATTAGCTTTTTGTTCGGCACTACCGCAAATGTTATTTTTCTTCATTATGTACGCTTACGCTGTCTACTAAATGTATGTGAGGGCGGACTCGTGCAGTGCCCCCAGTCATTTTTCAAGTTCCATTTGGCCGTTTTTCGCCTGCTGCGTGGGCCCCAACTATTGCGTTGAAAATGAACTTTTTAAATGCGAAGCATTTCTTAGCGAACTTCGCCGAGTTTGAGCGTATCTATCTATCTATCTATCTATCTATCTATCTATCTATCTATCTATCTATCTATCTATCTATCTATCTATCTAGCCGCCTACGATTTTGTGCTCTCCTGGCCGTTTCGCTAATCGGATGTTTACGAAAATTGGTATGCCACATCATGACTACATGACGAACATAAATGACAGGTCATAACATGAAAATCATGATATGCATGTCATGAGCGGCATGATTTACATGCCATGGTCTTAGTGCTCTCCTAGCCGTTTCGCTAATGGGATGTATGCGAAAATTGGTATGACACAACATGACTGCCTGACGAACATAAATGGCAGGTCATAACTTGAAAATCATGACATGCATGTCATGAGCGGCATGATTTACATGTCACAGTCTTGGTGCTCTCCTGGTCGTCTCGTTAATGGGATGTATACAAAAATTGGTATGCCACAATATGACTGCATGGCAAACATAAATGACAGGTCATAACATGAAAATCATGACATGCATGTCATGAATGACATGATTTACATGCCACGCGTTTCGTTAATGGGCCGTATATGCAAATTTGCATGCCCCAACATGATTGCATCACAAACATAAATGACAGGTCATAACACGAAAATCATGACATGCATGTCATGAGTGACATGATTTACATGCGACGGCCTTGGTACTCTCTTGGCCATTTCGTTAGTGGGATGTAAAGGAAAATTGGTATGCAACAATATGACTGCATGACGAACATAAATGACAGGTCATAACATGAAAAGCATAACATGTATGTCATGGGCGGCATGATTTACATGCCAGGCGTTTCGTTAATGGGATGTATACCAAAATTGCTATGGCACAACACGGCAGCATGACGAACGTAAATGACAGGTCATAACATTAGAATCATGACACGCGTGTCATGACCGGCATGATTTACATGCCATGGTCCTGGCGCTGTACTGCCGTTTTGTTAATGGGATGTATGGGCTCCGTCTACTGACCTGATGGCACTACGTAGCTCTCGTCGGACGGCTCAGTCGCGCACGGTGGAAACCGAGGCGACAACGACGCGCGCGTTTCTTCGCTGCTTTCCGGGCGTGCTGCGAACCCCACGAACGCTCGCGGCGTCGCCCTTTAGAACAGCTTGCCGCAGGTTTGGAGCGCGCGTCTCAACGGAAATAAAACGAAAGAAGGTGGGGCGGGCGGTCGCTGGTGCTATAGAGTTGGAGACGCGCATCGCGTTCGCGTATTTCCCAATTTTGCTTCTTGTCTCCGCGAGGCAGTGCATTCTGGCGCTGATGTCACACATGGAAAACTCGACTGCACGGAGCCTATACGAAGATTGGTTTGGCACAACATGACTGCATGACGATCATAAATGACAGGTCATAACATGAAAATCGTAACATGCATGTCATGAGCGGCATGATCTACATGCCACTCGTTTCCTTAATGGGATGTATACCAACATTGCTATGGTGCAACACGTGTGCATGAGGAATGTAAATGACAGGTCATAACGTTAGAATCGTGACATGCGTCTATGAGCGGCATGATTTACATGCCACAGTCATGGTGCTCTTGCGGCCGTTTTGTTAACTTCATATGTACCAAACTCGGTATAGCGAGACAACAATGCAAATCCATTTTACGTTCCTTATGCGTGCTTCGCATTTCCTTGATTCCCACTGCACGTGGGATCTGCCAATTTTTTTTCTTCTTCTGCAGTGACTCACTGTACTGTACAACTGTCGCCTGCATTCACACCTCCTTGTAACTTTGCCCTACCTTTTCCTCTTATTTCTGCATGCACCAGCGTGCTGGAGAGACGCCAATGACAGCTTACCCAACAATGCACTATACTATGGATAATCCACTGAAGAGTCAGTAGAACAAAGCCCTTGATTCAGGAAGAGCAGATCGGTTTCTACGCCTTCTGGAAATTGACATATATACAAAAGATCGCGCTCATCCCACGCGCTGTGGGAATGGGCGTCACGCTAAGCTCTCAACGATAAAAAATGCCTATGACGAACGCTTGGCATTCAACTACAATTATGATGAAGGTCTTTGGGGGCGAAGGAACTTAGCACCTAGCTTTGTCGTCGACTCTCGCTGTCATGATATATAAAAATGGTGTAGGCCCATCCTGCAGGCAGTGCAGACAGACAGTGTATGTGCATGTGTGAGCCGATCCTGGAGACGGTACACCCAGACAGTATGTATAGGGCTTTGTCAGAAGCGATTTTAATGAGTTCCCGGGCAGTCGGCGTCTAACGTCACCGTCGTGGCCACGGTAAAGCAAGCCCATCAGCAGCGACTGAAGTTTTCTGTAGGAAGCACCGGCACATCAGCACACGCTTTGCACCTGCCCAGCTTTAACGTTAGTGGAGCTGTCATGATATATTCGTACTAAAGGAATGTACCAATTTATGAGTACGCCATTCCTCGTTAGCCGGCGGTAACATCAGCTAACCAGGAATGGCGACAGCAGCGTGGCGAGTGGAAGGCAGCTGAGGGTGCGATTTAACGTTGGAACTCACGTCAGTTTAAAACAAAGACATCTGTTTTGTCAAAGAAATAGTATACGTTGCGTTGATGTTCTATTATAAGCGTTGTTCGTTAAAGTATTCCTCGGGACCTAGCAAATTCCACAAAAGCATACCCAATGGCAGCAGAGCGTATGTATCCTACAATAGTGCTTATCACAGGTTAGAAGCGGTATTCACAGTGCGCAAACGTTATCGCTACAACTGGTAGCGCAATACGTTTGTTTACCGATAGGTTTGTTTGCCGAGGGGGTTAAGCAGCCATAGCGTAGTGTTAACGTGCTTGCTTGGAAGCTCGAGGGCCTGTGTTCGATGCTACCATAAAACTTGGTAGGTTGCATATGTGTGTGCGCGCTTGATATATTTGCATTTCAATCGTAACCTTCGACAAACGGTGGTCCTTCCTGGTCTTAAGAGCGTAGGTCTTTGAGTCTGCGGTCATATTTAAACCGGCAACCGAGACACGTGGGCCGATCCTGAAGGCTGTGCACCGAGGTGAGGTGCAGAAAATTTGAGGCGTCGTTCAAGGTTGCGGATCTATCCCCGCGGTCGAGGCGTGTCACATATCTATTTACCCGGAGCCTCGGCGTTTCTTATGTCAATTTGAGTTGGTCCTTGGTTGACGTAGTTTCTACAGGATTCAAACACCTGCGGCGCAAACCCACGTTCCGTGGGTCGAGCACTGCTGCACTACTGGTTAAGCTATAATTGGTTGCGATGCCGTCAATCATGGTGTAGATAACGAGTATACAAAGTTAGACATGTAAAGATAAGCCATTCATGTTCGTCGCATATTTATGCCCCACCTCCCAAATATCGGGGCATCGAGATGTAGATAGATAGATAGATAGATAGATAGATAGATAGATAGATAGATAGATAGATAGATAGATAGATAGATAGATAGATAGATAGATAGATAGTGACTCAAGATGCTTTCAATTTAGAAGACAATTCTGTATCGTGGACGGTGGCTACTTTCAAATTATTCGAACATTAACTCAAAGCTGCTGATTACGGTTCATCGAATCATTCATTTTCTGCAGAGTTGCTTTTACGATTCATTCGTGGTTTAGTCTAGCTTTCCTTAGCTTTTATAAAAATAGTTTATTCCTCATTAAACAATTTCCCATTGGTTCATAGGATCTGTGTATCGCCGACTGCGGTTGTCTGAGTGCTATTTCCACCGTAAAAAAGCCGGTTCCGCTTTTTCCTTCCGACAGAATACAATGAGCTCTTGAGCGAAAAAATACCTTCATGGCACGGTCATCTTTCTGTGTGCTTGTGAAAGTCCCACTTTTCTTCTCTGCTGGTTCCACGTGCGCTGTCGCCATTTCACGCGCAAATCCTTCATGAATATTCATACCGTTACATAATACGTGAAGTGATCACATTCATTCCTGTCTCAACCACCACACCAATTCTTCACTGCGCTTACAACAATCGCTAAGATGGAGTGTTTTTTTTTAAGGGCATGCTATTGTCCATGACGCCATCATGCATGTATCTGAGGCGCTGTCGTCAGTGCAGCGAGAAATTTCTTGCTAACGTACGAGAACATAACAACAACCTTCTGTATATTTTTACTGGCGTGAACTTCGAGTGAAACTCTTGTTTCTTGCACAGCGCATCCGTTACGTTTCTGGAGCGGGTTTTTCACAATCTTTATTCACTAAAACGGAAAGAAGGTTTCACAAAAATGAACGAATACAATTCACTTTCATAATTTCATGTACGTCAGAGCAGAGCACGAGTCTTCTATGCTAAGGATGCATTTAACCAGTTGAAATAAAGACGAGAAATGCAGATGAAAAATTCTCAGTCTTGAGCAGGGGACGAAGCGCATTGTAGCGTAAGCTAGATTTTGCTGCGCGCTCTCATTCTTCTCATTCAGTGTCCTTCCAGTGGCTCTTTTCGTGTCCCCCTCCCTCTTGTTCCCCTTCCATTGCTTTGCCTGCTTCCTCTGCTCTTACTCGTCATTTGCCTTCACTTTTTCTTCGTTGTTGTCATCTTCTTTTTAGTCTTCTTTCATGTCGTCGTCGTCCTCGCTTGCTTAATCTCCGACTTCTAGTGCGTATTCGTCGTGTTCTGTCGCGTCGTCTTCGTCGCCGTCTTTGTGCTCGTCCGAAGTAGATGGCTGCCGATATATAACGTCCTGGAAAACCACTCCTACACATGAGCCGCGGCTGGGAATACAAAGCACCCAGCCATGTTGTGAGAATATGGGGTGGGCGTCAGTGTGCCTTGCACCATATCGCGGCTGTGGGCGAGAACGGTAGGTGCCCATCCAAGTGGTGTGGGAGTGCGTAAAGGTTTTCATATGGCGTCACTCCTGTTGAGCCGTGTTGAAAAATCACACAGGGCTGGAACTTTTCTTTTTTCACATTTACGCTGATAGCGATTGCGTAAACAAGCAGCGACGGCAGACACCATCGTTCTTAGCTCCAGTCGCGTATCGAGCCCACACCATCTTGCGAAGAGCAGCTTACGCTGTTATCTCGTTATTGAGTGAGCTGCTATGGTGCTACCGTGGGTCGCATCCTTTTATTAGATATGCGGGTGTGGGCCGCCAGTAACAAAGCAAGCAAGAAAGAAAAGAAAGAAGGACGCAAAGAAAGAAACGGAGAAAGAAAGCAATCAGGCGTAGCTCGTATCTCAGCTCATTTTCAGTTGTATCCGCCTAACAACGCATCGTCCTCTTTCTTGTAAATTTTATTACTTGATGTTGTGTTCTTGATCATTCTTGTTTTGCTTTCTTAGCCCACTCTTCTCTGTAGAGCCTTGTGCGATTGAGGGTAGAATAAATGAAATTAAGTGACTGAAACATCTCCATTGGATATATGGTTATTCTCCGTAAGTGAGTTAGTGTGCACACCAACACCCAGGTGCCAGGGCCACTAACCGAATCGTACATGTAATGCGCCGCATAAGTACATTTGTTACCTGGATAGGCAATATAATGGCATCGAATTGACTTCGACTCGCCGCATTGTCGAAACCCCTCAAATGCAAAAGTCTATGTGTCCAGGCCTCTTCGACAAGAGGTAAATATTGCGGGCAAAGCGCACCACACAACAAAGTAGCCCCCACGTTTGTATAAACACAGTGTGGGAAGTGAACAGTGTACTGCTCCAGCTTTGCCAGTGCTTGCGGTTTGGAGGAAGGTCGGATAGAAAGTGCTGTGAAATGGTCCCTGAAGTGAGTGGAAAACGGCAATAATTCTGTTGGAAATCCAAATTCAGTGCAGAAGCAGCTCATACCGCTGTGTCCTCGCCACGCGACTGCGCCAAGCGAAGGCAAACGCTGCAACACAGTGCCTCCTATTGCATGTATATGTATAGGCACATATTCAGCTTCGGGTGGCATCATTTCACGCAAGAACTGTGAAAGGTACGTGCCCGCCAGTTGGCACCCCCGCATTTCACAAAGACTGCGACATGTTCTGGGCAGCAGTGAAGATTCCACAATGCGATTGCAGCTTACTCGAATCGCACGCATAATGAGCGAGTTTGAAGCATCGTCTGACGGGTTCTGAGATATTTAGCTCAATATTTTGTGTTTGCGCAGAGTTGTTTGACCCAACAGAGCGCACTCTACTAGCTGCTTAAAATTTTACTGTCGGCTTCTCGGCTGCAAATAAAGGAGTTACCACATACGCCTCTGCCGATAATGTGGAAGCACTGCGAAATTCCTGATGCAGATTGCAACACGCTCAATAATGTCCGTTCTCTCTCGCGAAGATTACGTTCTGCCCTGTGATGGCTCACGAAATTACGAAATTTGACATACGCTGCACACGAACTCCCGCATGCCTATATAGGCTAGCTAAATTACCTGCTATAAGAGCAGAATGAGCGACGTCCGATGTTTCGCAAGGCGTTTTGAAACTATGTTGCCTTTTTTCTGCTACTGCTCAGCCTTTTGGACCAAAGGTCAGAGGCGTAGCTTGTCCGTGTCGTCACCATCCACCCCCTCCCCCCTCGTACCCCCCCCCCCCCCCCAAACACACACTAATCGCGCCCTGCACACGACGTAATGACAATGCTAACGTAAAGACTCTGAGGTCGGCACAGCAGCTTTGGACCCCTACAACCGAAGAGAGGCGCTATAATAGCTAGGTCTAATGACATCCGTGCTCTATTCACGACTTCTTTTTACAAAGTCACAAACAAGACGAACATAGCTGTTAACATAGGCTAAGAAGACACGCAGATCTCTCACATAAAAGGGCTCTTACGCCACGGCCGTTTGTGCGAGTAGGCAAGCCGCATTAGTGTCACGCGTGCACCCACACACGCTCCTAACGCGGAGTGTTCCTTTTTATTTTAGAAAAAATGACTTAATGGGGCATTAGTGTAAAAGTAAATTAATTTATACTGGTACATTTTCATTAGAAATTCTACTGCCATTCATTTCGTCACAACATATTCATTGATATAAGAGAAAGTGAAGGTGAAAATGAAATTTTATATGAAGGTCAAAGTATGATTCTTTGAAAACTCGGCGGCTCAACGCAAGGAGGACGTCAATGGTTTCGAATCGCTCACTTGTACTTTCGCCACATTTGCTGAAAGGGATTTCATGAAAATCACTACGCGAAGTCTCTGGCCACCTGAGAAGGCCAAGCAAGTTTGTTTTTTTTTCCTGATGAATAATTACGTGAGCCTGAGAGGACACCAGAAAATTTATGAAGTCACTGCAACTTCGGCCGGGAACATGAAAGCGCCAGCACTACCCGCATTATCAATGAACGCGTTGTATCGCTTACCAAGCGCTTGCTCTCAGCAATAGCGGTGATTTTCGTATTGTGAAGGAGTGGTCTACTGATACGACAAAGTAGTTTTGCACTTTAGAGTGGCTTTAGAATCTTCGTTCGTGCATATCCGTGATTCCGTATACTGAAAGCGTTTTGACAATGCTCGTGCTCTGTTGCCCATACACCATTAAATCAAACATTGGTGTAAGCAATGACTTTATCACAAAAACGCTATATGCTTCGATTAAAGTGATAGGAGATGCTAATGCGCCCAACCGCAAGAAATGTTATGAAGACAAGCACTTTCCTTTGTATCGTTTCATGTGGCGCGATGTATTTGCGCTTTCTATTGGCTTAAAAATGTCTGACAAACTATCGCAGCAGCGAGTTCCACCACATGTGCTTCGAATGTGGCAATGGCCGTAAGGCGATTCCTAGTGCAATAATTTATTGCCGAGCTTGTGTTAGTCCTCCAGCTTCCAGTACCATTCAAAAAAGGCATGCTACTTTATATTTATACCAGAAAACGTTCAACGAGAGATGTGTTTAACGAGAGATGTGTTTAACGAGAGACGTTTAACGAGAGGAAGAAGGGCAAAAGAGGTTTCAGCCGGAAATATGGTACCTCAACGATTAAAGGTTTCGAATTTGACGAGTCGACGTCCATCTGGTCATCTGTGCAATGAACGTGGGTTCCGGCATAAGAAAACGCCATGGGAATATCCGCAAAAGGCAGGGGACACTTTCACGACTGCTTATCGATATACAAACATATATGTTACTCATAAAACTGTCCTCTCTCTCTCTCTCTCTCTCTCTATATATATATATATATATATATATATATATATATATACCCAGCACCTCCACCACTTGTGAGCAACTACTTTTATTCTAGTCGAGCCTCGATGGAGAGCGAGCCAAGCAGCTGACGATGATCTATGTAGATGGGGGAAAATGTACAAGTGATGATGATGTGCAGAGATGAAGAAGACCCAGTCATATGTTGAGCTCACACTATATATATATATATATATATATACACTAATGACAATGAGCTCCGCCTCCGCCAAATCTTCAACGCCCGCGCGCAGGGACAGCAATAAAAACAAAACGAGGAGCAACGACAGAATTAGAACAGCCGGCCCACTTAACTTAATGGGCGTTGTGTCTATTTCTCCCTTTACAATGGCGCAGCCCGCGACATACGAACCACTACTGCGTCCTCTGTAACCATCGGCACTCCGCGTCTTCTATGCAAGGAACACCGTTAAGGCTTCCGTGATTACGGAACCCTCGACCGTCCTGCTTCCGGAAGCAGCTGCACCGCCATTCCAGGACAGCGTCAAGGCCTCCTCGGTGGCCCATGGGCCAGTTGTTGCGACTAAGGCCAGGGACCAGGGAACAAGAATACTTACGGAAGAGAGAGAGATAGAGAAGTGACTTTATTGGCACCCGTCAAATAGATGACGGTGTAGAGGCGTCAGCCTAAACGCACACTCATCCTCCCTAACCGTCGACCGGGATCCCTTGGGACGCGGCGGCGGTCAGGGCGAGACCGATGACTTGCCGTTGAGCATTTTCATCTTCGTTGAGTAGCGGGAACTCCCAGGATTCTCTGCACCTATCTGGCTCATCAAAGCTAGGACAGGTCCAAACCATGTGGACGAAGTCCGCTATACCATCACAATGCCTACACCGAGGGCTATACACCGAGGGATGCCACTTGCTCAACAGTTGTGGGTTCGGAAATACCCCTGTTTGTAACTTTCTCCACATAACTTCCTCGCTTTTGGAAAGGTTCTTATTCGCTCTCGGGTAAGTCTACGCCCCAGCTTATAATGGTTAAGAATTTAGTTAAAAGTGCTCAGTTCGTCAGCGGTCTGTAGGGGTTCCTCGCTAGGGGGTGTTGTCGAGACAGCGCTGGAATCCCGGAAAGTGAGACCTCGGGTACTTTTCTCCGTGCCAGCTGCGGCCCGACGGCACGTATGTAGTAGAGGAGGTGCACGCCCAAGGGCTTAAACCGGAGGCAGCCCGGCGGCCCGTGTGCAGCAAAGGAGGCGGTCGCGCGGCGTCGAGAGGTTGACCTTGACCGCCTTGCAAGCTGCCAGCTGTGACTCACGTGACGGGTCTGGGTATAAATGATGGGGCCTCATTGGCCAATGGAGGAGGAGGAGGGGAGACTGCAGCGTATTTAAGGCCTGTGAATTACGAAAAAAATGTACTCTGGACTCTACGCTGTGGTGTCTATCTATTTCCTTTATGCTGTATCCCACGTTCATCCTAGTGTCGGTAAACCTCTGTTTTCGTTTCCCAACTCCAGTCTTGAGGGTTTCTAAACCCGAGGACCTTGCCACGCTACCAATCTAGGTACGCGTTGCAAGCAACCCAACGTCACGACGCAGTACACCCAGGCGCCGCCAAGAAATCGCGCGTTTTGCTGCCGCCCAGCAGCGCTGTTCGAGCTTCCCGTTGCACCCTACGCATGTAAATGTGTAGGTTTTGTTACGAAAGACACTTGTGGCAGTCAGCAAAACTCTTGAAAATAACTATCCTAAAATAAAACAATTTGTCACTCAATACCACATTTTAATGCGCGTGTAAGCCGCTCGTATGAAAAAGAAAACAAGACAAAACAAATCAGTTGTAGCTCATACCCGTGTCCGCCATGTGGGAAGTGTACGTAAGTGAACATAGAGTTGACAACAAGGCCGAATAGCGAGTTCCGCTAACAAACCTACTGAGTCACATAAATGTATTTTTGCCCTCCCTATTACAGCGTGCTAATGTTAAGGAGGCAGCGTCGTAGAAAAATCCAGCATCGACGTAAGCCTGGCATCATTACCAGTAATAGTCCGAATGCAACCGATGACGCCAATCTCTCCGCCAGGACGTAGGTACGTTAGCGGAAAAAATTAAATTTTTTAGAGCAGAAGAAAAAAGAAACCGCTGAAACAAATTGAACAAAATATCCGAGCTAGCTATGGTTCTCAAATACTAGCTTTTGCATTAATCAAATTATGTAATTATTTGCCATATAACGTTAAGTGTGCCTTTAATTAATCTACATTCAAACACCACCTTCGAAAATTCATATTTAATCAATAGCACCATGCATTGAAAGTTCTTCAAACACCACTTTAATTAAATCATTTTGATTAGTGTGTGTATTCTGCTATAGTTCTTTATTTCTATCGTCTCATGTTTTTCATTGTATTACTGTTCGCCCAAATAGTTCCTTCGCTCTATTTTTTATTGTTTCTTTGTTCATTTCTATTTTTTCAATTTGTACTCGTATTTTTGCTGCTTGCTGTTTGCCGTTATGTAGCAGTATTATTTTTCACCATTGTAATAAGGTCCCTCTACAGTGTTTCCACAATGGTACGTTTTCTGCGCTAAATTATATGTATTCTGTATATGAACTCAGTATTGAAGAAACTTTAAAATTCAAAACTACAACTAAAATACAACTTGAACACATTCACAGCTGGGGCTGTTCTTTGAATCTGGAGAAAACACAATTATGCTACAAGGAACAGAATCCTGTTTCCCAGCATTCCTGGGATAACAACAACGGCGCGCGTGAACATCTGCACGGAGCGCAGCTAGGTCACCGGTGTAAACATCCTCAAGACGGTGCTCGCTAGATCGCGTTAAATTCCTCAAAGCAAGGCTTAAGCGTCCTCCATTTTTTTTTTTCATTTTTTGTGAAAGTTGTTATCTTGGATATTAATTTTTTCTCTTTCTGACTGTTTCCACAAGTAATACCTTAGGCAGCAGAATCATGTTTTACTAAATACCAGCCATGCGTCATGTTCGTAAAAAGAGTGATGAACCATATGGCATAGGATGCTTGTAAGCAGGAAATAAACACTGATAGGGCAGTAGAAGATGAACACCTGGGACGAATGACTGCGGGACTGTTTATGCGACTAAACAGCAGAAAGGTGCGCTACCAGTATAATATGCTCGCGGTAAGTTATTCGAGATGCTTACAAAAGTAGTGTAAGATTCATTTTAAAATTTGCTGCACTAACTCGTTCACTGCTTCTTGATTCCAGGAGCACAAAAACTAGAAGCCGTACTTTGTTTTAGTCAGATAAGAGAATGGACGATAACTCTCTCAGCGGGATTCCTTTCTTTTGCCACCTGCTTCAAGAAAAATCGTTCCTGCAGCATGAGCTGCGTTTCTTCTTCAACCACCGAAGGCCTCCCATTTCCTTCCTGCGAGCACTTGTACCACTTTCAGCCAAGCAGCGCTCCATATTGTTTCGCTTTCACCACATAATCGATCAGGGGCTGCCCGGTGGCGAGAGGAAGGCGACTTGATGGGATTCTTTGACCCAGCGAACGAGGCAGCCTATGAACGTGCAAAGCTGCTTTTTTCGCTTCAGTGGCGTTTAGCGTTGCCGGCCTTGTCTAGCCCTATTATGCTTTGCGAGTGAAGCGCAAGATAGAAGGATGTGTCTGCTTTTGTTTCTCTTCGCCTTCTACCCCTTACGGCGGCGTCTTCTGGTCTTGCTCTGCGGGGCCACAGACGCGTTTATTTATTTCCTTAGAGTTTATGCTTAGGTCATCCTGACCTTCTGTGTAGCATTGTGAATGTGCACGTCGGTCGCAGAAGTTTCTTTAGCCGATTGTATGCGATATGTTATTGCGAGCAGACCTCCCGTATTCTACAAATGTAGATTAATATTTATAACATGTGTGCGGGAGCAGGCTGCTTTGGCAGTTTGTGGGAAAGCTTTCAGGGCCCAACTCGTAAGGTTATTTTGGGCTATGAGCGTGTTGCACCTCTATTCAATGCGATCGTAATGCCCTTACTGAGGGCGTGTTGCGACTTCCACGATGTACTTGAAAATTTTGCAGTAATAGTTCCTAGATTTTCTCGTATATATAACTGTGGGTTCGCTTTTACTCCATGCTGTGCACATGGCAGTGCTGCTATTGCGAACCCCCCCGACATATTGGAAGTGAATGACCGGCGAAAGTGTTTGACACGGGACACAATGGTGACATGTGGTAGGCCCGCTTTTGATCACAGGGCAGGTATTGAACACGCCCATAAGCGCTGATACCATCGCGCAGATTCTCCGGTAACACATCGACGACGACACCACCGTCCAGGTGCACAATAGGCAACCTTTAATCGCTAAGAAAACTTTTACTCGCAACCCGACAGAAACACATTTTCTCTACATTCCCAGCCTCCCTGACTTGTGCGGACCACCATTCGAGAAAGCAGAACAATACGACGATGATGAACTGGAACGTGATGATTAAGAGTACAAATACGACCAAAAGAATTCAAGCAGATTTACTGACCTCACGTCTCGAAGACTGATCAAACAGCGGAGCTTGTGGCACTGCCTTGCTTATCGGCCACTTATTTAGAGGAGAGGAATGGACTGCAGATTTATGACACTGCATAAATAAATACACGGCGGTGCGTTAATTGCCGAGCATGGGGTGCCGGACACTTCATCATATTCCTTACATTGTTCTTCATGCTCAGCTTTGTGATCAGTATCACTCATATTACTATCGTGATACCATGATATCGTTATCACGTAGCACTATCATTATCATTGTCACAATTATGTAGCCTTCAGCTGATAGAAAGATGGTGGATAATGGGTCGAGGGTAAGTTCGGATCCGCTTCTTCTTTCTGAGCAATCCGAGACCTTTCTTTCTTTCAGCTAGTGCACCAATGGCAAGCGTGAGTCCCTTCTGCGTAAGCCTAGATTCGCGTTACTTCATAACACGAAAGTGTTTTATGCCGGGGTTCACCACGACGCCATGAGTGACTACCGTAACGGATATGATGCAGTAAAGTAAACATGTCAGAACAAGAAAGACAGGAAAAAAAATTTGCAGTGGCTTAGCTCGGCTATGCCAGGATATACGTAGCGTAAGCTAAGGTTCAGCTGATTATTCTTAGCTTTCCTGGTTGTCTAAGATTAGCTTGATTATCATGCTTACTGCTGCTTCAATGACATACACGCGGTATACGGATTATATGACACATGTATATTTATATTTGCTCAACGTCACGTTGCTTCTCTATAGCCACAATGACGGCTCTCTCCTTCTCCATCGCTATACCACACTGGAAAACGCTACCCAGCCGGTCTTATAACTGGCTAACCTCCCTGTCCTTCCGTTTTTGTTTTCGTCCGCCTCCTCCCCGCTGTATGTATACCCCCACTCATACGTCTCCGCATGCGCGCAAATTGAGAGGCGCTATTAAGCGGCTCCGGCGCAGTGTCCGACGGCGACTGCACAACGGAGGCGCACGGCTACGCGCGCGCCTGCGCCAGTGCATCTACCACGGCTATGACGTCACTCCTCTGGATGCGCAGACCGGCGAGGCGCGCGCGGCAGACACAAAACTGCTGTTGCGCTGAGAATCGAACTCACAGCCGCCCGCGCCACCACGAAAAGGTGCCCGGTGCGCTACCGATGCGCTAACGCCGTACATGCTCATTGCCGTATGAACGCGCCTTCTTGTCTTGTCCGGCTCAGCATGCGCACATGCAGGCTCACATTGGCTGGAACGGTGCCGCCATCCAGGAGAGGCGAAATGAAGAACTGAAGTTTCGCCTAGTGTCTTCTGGATGGCGACACCATTCCAGGCAGGTTCCAAAGTGCGCCTCTATGAACGCATGCAGAGCCGCACGCACAGCCGCGCTGGTACAGCTTGCGCCGATAGCGCAGTGGTAGGGCACCTTTCTTCGTGGATGGCGTTTCCTCGCTGACCGCACTTCGAGCGCGATGGAAGCAAGAAACGGTAGCGACGCTGACGAATCAAGAGGTAGTTTGAGAATTGGGGCCCAAGGAGCTTGGGGACCCAAGAAGCTTGCGACCCGCCAGGGCGCATGCGCAGAACCATCTGCGCATGCGCCCTGGCGGGTCGCAAGCTTCTTGGGTCCCCAAGCTCCTTGGGGCCCCAATTCTCAAACTCCCTAATGTAGCGCGAGTAAATATGACCGATACCCTCGTCGCGCGGCATTTACTGTACACTGTGCCCAGTTATTACGTAAACTACTTCAGTTACCACAAAGGGCTGGCTCTTGATGCTATGGAGGCGATGAGTGAACGTGGCTTCATCCACTGCCAAACGGTGCCGTACTAGCGAAACACAGATAGGAATGGGCAAGTTCACCTTGATATAACAAAAAATTGGCAGATCCCACGTGCAGTGGGAATCAAGGAAATGCGAAGCACGCATAAGGAACATAAAATGGATTTCCATTGTTGTCTCGCTATACCGAGTTTGGCACACATGAAGTTAACGAAACGGCTGCAAGAGCACCATGACTGTGGCATGTAAACCATGCCGCTCATACACGCATATCATGATTCTAACGTTATGACCAGTCATTTACGTTCGTCATGCAGTCGTGCTGTGCCATAGCAATTTTGGTATACATCCCCTTAACGAAACGATTGCCATGTAGATCATGCCGCTCATGACATGCTTGTCACGATTTTCATGTTATGACCTGTCAAATATGTTCGTCATGCTGTCATGTTGTGCCAAACCAATTTTCGTATACATCCCCTTAACGAAATGGCAGTATAGCGCCAGGACTATGGCATGTAAATCATGCCGGTCATGACACGCGTATCATGATTCTAATGTTATGACCTGTCATTTACGTTCGTCATGCTGTCGTGTTGTGCCATAGCAATTTTGGCATACATCCCGTTAACGAAACGCGTGGCATGCAATTCATGTCATTCATGACATGCATATCATGATTTTCATGTTGTCACCTGTCAGTCATGTTCGCCATGCAGTCATGTTGTGGCATACCAATTTTCGTATATATCCCATTAACGAAACGGCCAGGAGAGCACCAAGACAGTGACATGTAAATCATTCCACTCATGACACGCATGTCATGATTTTCATGTTATGAACTGCCAGTTATGTTCGTCAGGCAGTCATGCTGTTCCATACCAATTTTCGCACACATGCCATTAGCGAAACGGCCAGAAGAGCACTAAGCCCGTGGCATGTAAATCATGCCACTCATGACATGCAAGTCACGATTTTCATGCTATGACCTGTCATTTATGTTAGCCATGCAGTGATGTTGGTGCATACCAATTTTCGCATACATCCCATTTACGAAACGGCCAGGAGAGCACAAAGACCGTGGCATGTAAATCACGCCGCTCATGACATGCATGTCATGATTTTAATGTTATGACCTGTGATTTAATGTTCATCATGTAGTCATGATGTGGCATACCAATTATCGTAAACATCCGATTAGCGAAACGGCCAGGAGAGCACAAAATCGTAGGCGGCTAGATAGATAGATAGATAGATAGATAGATAGATAGATAGATAGATAGATAGATAGATAGATAGATAGATAGATAGATAGATAGATAGATACGCTCAAACTCGCCGAAGTTCGCTGAGAAATTCTTCGCATTTAATAAACATCGAACTGCTTATGCGAACAGAACATTTCACTTCCGTGTTATACCAATCCCTTTGAGAGAGGAACCAGCCACATTTTTTAAAAATTTCGTTCTGTGTCTTTATCTTTCCCTCACGCTCACTTATCTTTATCTCGCCGATAACAAGTTGTGTTACAGTCATCGTTACGACATGGTCATACTGTATTCATGCTTGCACGTTCCCCGAGTGCGAGTGTAAATCTTAGTGGTTATGAAACTCAGCTTCGGACTGCGGGTACCCGGGTTTGAATCCCGCCTGGCCGTGAAAGCGGATGACGGCGATGGCTACTGCTACGTATCAGAATCGACACTAAGTATCTTAGCTTTTCAAATAACAAGAGGAAGATGGTCACCACGAGCACGACTTCAACGAATCACATAAAAACGACTACGAAAAAGAGGAGAAATAGGACGATGGCGACTACTGAATCATGGACTAACAAGATCAGGACGACGACCACGAAGAAGGATGGAAGCAGACTACAGCGAAGAGGTAGCCGAATTGTGACAAGAGAAGAACAAACTCGTGAAGACGAGCAATAACGCAAGCACACTGGGATACGCGAATGAGAGAGCACGCAGCAATGTATGGCTTACGGTGTGGCTGTGCTGCTTCCTCTGCGCTGGCCTGCTAGTTCATTTATTGTCGCGTGCTTCCATCTGAAGTGCCTCCGCAAGACGGTGGAAGTCACGGTAACCCGGAGAACATTGATTCATCGCAGAACGTGGGACACGACTGAACTCGAACTACCAATATCTCTGTGTGTGTCTCATGCATCTATCATCTATCTGTATGTCTGTCCGTCCGCTTGTGCGTCTGCCCAGCTGCCTACGTCTGGGTACTCTCCTGGTCGCTTTCTTAACTATGTAGCAAGCGAAATTTCGATGGTATTGTATGAATTCACGACGAACATGACGTCTTTTACATTGTAAGCTCGTCATTCGCGTTATAATTAACGGAATGGCACGTGGCTCACGTTCGTAGTGCTCAGCTCGGGTTAGCGCCTCCCCTATAAAAGCAAGTGCTGGTTGGGCGGTACATGAGTCACACGCGACTAAATGCGCACATAAAAGCGTAAGTCAGTCAAGGAGCACCCAAAATGTACGTTGAAAAATTGATCAGAACACAATTTTTGGGGGTCAAAAACGAGAAATTATGCTGTTTGTCGTAGACTGCGAATTGAACGCTAATAAAATACCCAGGCACAGGCAAGCAGTGTACTTGCTGAACGCAATAAAATTCACAGTGGGTTACTAGGAAACGACCCTGGGCCTCAGAGGTGCTAAGAAAGTGGACTACTGTTCATTAACGAGGGCTCTTCACAAGCAGAGAAATTCTTAAGCAAACGTATTGCACCACCAGTTGCAGCAACGACTGGTGAACTTCAATCGTGGTGTTGGTGCTTGCCTAACGTCAAACGCGACTTCTTCACTTCACTTCATTTTCTATCGTTAAAGGCCACATGCGGGTGCATTATATAAGTGGTGGGTGTACATAAAGAATGCATGAAACTTGACCATTCAGGATGTGAAGTGAGCTCTACAACTTCAATGAAAGCTGCTGGGTTGGTGATGGCAACGATGTCTTAGGAAAGGCCGTTCCAGTCTACAGTGGTGGGTGGGAAAACTGCGCGCTAACGTCAGAACCGCTGTACTGTAAGGCTACCCTTTAGTAGCCACAGTGCTCCAGACGTGCCTGCTATGCTCAAGTTCCACGTACAACTACTCAGTTTTCAAGAGCTTGATCCTGCATTTAACATTTGACTCAATGAGCTGATTGTTTCATAACATCGATTCCAACAGTGCGTGCGATTTGCCTGATTTATTTGCGTTTCGCTCCTGGCAGATCATACGCATGTAATTTGTGGTTACATTCCCATTCATTCGAAAAAAAAAAATCTTGCCGTCCCTTCACCGCTTGCAGATAGTAATGGCAGATACGGAGCGGTAGAGCTGGAACGTTTTACTGGTTGACTGAAAAGACAGTGCCGCCTGCGCACTTGATGCCATATACATCTAATGAGACGCCCTGTAGGAGCATCCACTAATGATCGGTGTTAAAGGATGTACCGATGCCAGCAACGGGAAACTTTTTACCAGCTCTTCATGGACCAACTTGCACACGGCAGAGGGATTAAGCGCTGGTAATTAGGGTTCCTGCTTTTGCACGCTGCTATACCGACTGGGAGATGAAGTGTTCAGAAGTTTCTTTTACTGCACGCATCACTTGCCCACTCATGTCTGGCCTTGGCATTTCCCAAAATGGCACTGCCTGCACGCGCTAGTAAAAATGTCATTTGCGTCCGAGATTGAAAAATCGTAGTTATTTTAGACCGTTGTCGATCGAACTAACCGTTTATGCGGTTTTCAATAAATTTGGTGGAAGACTGCTAATTGATTTTGTACGAGACTTTTCTAATATACTGTTACTGCATTACGAAATATATGGAGACGCCAAATTTCCTTGAGGATCAGTTTCCAAGGTCAGAAAAAAATGGAGAATTTCAAGTATAATTTGAATATCTCAAAACATACCTACGCCACCGTTATTTCGCGGTCTTCGGCACGCCTGTTTTTTGACATTCTATACTCGTAGGTAAAATCGCACAGTCACATATGCAAAACAGTAGAGTTGATTTCGTTTTCAAGGAACAGCAAATTGATTATGTGATTACACTTTCAAGGAGCTACTAGAACAAAAAGTTGTGATTATCCGTACAGAGCGGGTTATCCTTGTAATACATTGTAGGTACAATGCAAAGAAGTTTTCAGAGAAGATCGTCCGCATCCGGTAGGTATATTAAGGGACAAAATGTATTTACTATCGTGAGCTAACCTTAATTGCAATAAGAATTTTATAGACGACACTAGACCGGGGTCTTCGTCGTCACTGTTGCCATCATCCACGGTGTACATATATATATATATATATATATATATATATATATATATATATATATATATCGAGAACTCTAAATCTCTAAGAAAAAGAACTTCAATAAATTGTGTTCGACACGCCCGAGCGGTAATGCGAACCCAGGACCGCTCGGTTACCAAGCCAGCAATTGGGAGAGCGCCTCAGTCCACTACGCCGCGGTACTAGCGGCGCGCATTCTATACATACCAACTGAGCTGCCACGGAGGCTCGTTTGAGCTTCCACGACGAGATGGCGCCGAGTTCTTAACGAGAGCGGAGAGGTACTTAAGCGCTGCCCTTGAAGCTGACAACGTGCCAGAATCTTTAGCTGGCTTCTGCCGAAAAGGCCCGTGTTATACGAAGTTCCGCCGCAGAGTTCCACCTCAGAGTTATTGAAGTGAATTGATTTCTCCTGTTTACAACAGAAAGGAAACAAATCTATCGGAAGTTACGCGAGTTCTGCCGGCGCAGCGGTGCTCTCGTCGGCTAGCTAACTACAGCGAGGGGGTATAGGCGACGGTGTTTCTATATGTTTCTACACTGCGTAGGAGCGCCTTGATCACGTGCTTTGTTCGAGATGCTTCGCGTATCCTCCCAACGTCGGGAATGCCCTCGGCACATAGCGCTCACGCGAATGCGCATGCGAGTGTCGGAAGGAACGCACTCTCTTGCTGCCGCTGTGCTGGACCAAGTTTCTTGATGGCCTGAAGTGCGCAATGTTCGCACTTCTAAGCGTGGTCGTACGGTGTGAAGCGCATGAAATAATAAATTAAAAATTACGTGACTTAGCTCGGAGCTCTGCTAGGCCCTTGTCTATACCGCTCTACGGTCACATGGCACTTTACGTCATCATGTCACCGCGTCGCATCAGAACGCTTGCCGAAGTGCTCCAGCGGAATGCTACTCGCTCTGAAGCAAAGCGCGCTTTACTCCTCCAGTCATCATTGCAGCACTGTCATTCAAAGCACACTCTAGCAGACCCGCAGACCCGTAGCAAAGCACACCCGCTACAACTATTCGAAAATAGGCCTCGGTCTGCGCGTCAATACTTGCGCGCAATATTATCTAGTGCGGCCCAAATCGCGGCCACACAAGGCGGACAGCGAGCCGAGGCCGCTGCTCGTGTTCTACCTTTATGTACGCTATCTTGCTCTGTGCCGTAATGTGAACGCTTTTTTCTACTGCTCAATTTCCATACCGAGGAACACACCAATACTGACCGTACAACAGCAACATGGCACGTACACAATATTTCACGGCCTGCCAACGGGCTCAGTTTACCATCAATGCTACTCTTCTGCGAGCGGCATGTCGTCATCATTCAGTCACTTCGTACGAGTCTTGCTATGCCTAAGCACACCTGTGTCCTTATTTAATAAGCCCGTGTTCACAATTGAGATTGCCCCTAAAGCTACCAGTCCTAATTAGTGTATAATGTAATATAATGTTTTTAATTCATTGCTTCGACCTTCTGGCGACACTGACTACGTACCAACCTCAAGAACACTGTGATGGGAACGATATTTTATCCAAAGTGCTACCATGCCGTTGACACTCAAGGTATCTTGAAATACTCATTTTATAAACCATAACCTAGGTCACCCAAAGCCAGTTCTCAGCTCTTCATGATATAGATGCGAGGCGAGGGTAGCCACAGAAGACAAAATCAACGAAGCCCCTCTTGCATAAGAAAGATGCAATCGGTGCGCACAGGTAAGATCCTCGGTTAACTACAAAGCAGATAACTGTATATGAGAGCCTAATTTAACCACTGGCGTTCTTGAGCCAAAACCACGACATGACTTCGAGGCACAGCTGTGGCAAGCATGATTGTAAAGAAGGATTGTGGAGCGCATAACTAAAGCGTTAAGTTTATACAAGTCTTTATCCATTTTCATTCACTCAGGAAAGAGAGACAATATCTTATTAATGACTCCGGAGATGTTAGCCTGGTTAGTGGCCTGGCTTGCTACTCCAGGGTTCGCCACACGGCGAAAAGGAGTGATCAGGAGAGTGGCGCGGAAAAGCACGCACCGTGGACACGTCCATGTATACATAATTGGTGGACGGTAGGCTCGTAGCGCGCGACCCGAGCCGCGACCGAAGTTGGAAGAGGTTGAGCGGCAGGCATTCACTGCGTGGCACCGGTCTACGAAGTTTGTCCTGCCAGCTACGCACTGGTGACGAGGAGCCGACGGCTCCGGGCTCCGGGGTGGCAGTCGATCGGGCTTACGGTCGAGCGTGAACTCCGGAGTGGCAGCGGCCGAACTGCAGCGGTTCCCGGTGTACCCAGAACACTGCATCTTCGCCGGCAGAACGGGACGATCAGCAAAGGAATCACAGCAAAGGGCCAGGTGACTTTGGAGACCGCGCATAACATCCAACGAGAGGCAGAGGCTGCGGCTAGGCCCAGAGCCGTATATTCCCTTCGGGAGAGTTTGGCGGTTTCTTGATCTCGCCGCCAGTCTGGCAACTGCCGCGCCGGAGTCTGGCAACACAACCCTCCCGCCTCGCCAACGCCATTTTGTGTCTAGGTGTCTCGCGGTGTTGGTGTGCGATATTTGGTTCTGTCCGTGTGAAGTTCCCGTCGGCTGAAACATGCTTATTCAGAGGCTAGAACACACCAGTTTTGAATTTTGCATGATTGCATTTCTGCATGCTCACAATTAAGTACGGTCCATTCTATTTCTGTTGATTTCTAGCCACCAAATAGCATGCCCCTTCACTTTTTTTTTTTTGGCTTGTAATTCAACTCCTTCAAGCCCTTTGTCGAAAAGTCCCTCAAGATGTATATTATATGAGCAAACAAAGGAACATCTGGTTCTGAGATTTTCATGAGGCATGAGTTAATAAAAATGGGCGTGCGATAGGAACACATAATCTAGTGAAATCCTCATAAAAATGAGCTCAAAATTACGTCACCTACCCGCAATATAAGCGTAACGTGCCACAACAAACTCTTACTAGCACAGTGTACATAAGGCAGCTTCACTGATTAGCATTTTTGTTCGCGTGCTTTTGGTACCATGTTTCTAAACGATAATCTCCTTTGCCAGTGCCCTTCACTGAACCTGCAGCAAGTTTAATATAATCGAATCAAGTGAGAAACTTGCGGGTCCGTTCTCAGACACCGTTTAAGTGACAACTGTCTTATCGCTATTTTAAATCAAATCGGCAAAAAGTTGTGGTGCTGACGTCCGCCGAAGTGAATGCGTTATATTTTTGTCAGCAACGCCAGTTAAACGCAGTTCTACCTTTCATGCTTCCTAAGCTGGCTTCTGTAAACACACCTTTCCGTGATCACATTACATGCACACGTTATTTGCAGTTATTTGTTTACGGTAAAAGCTCACCAGCGATGCATTGCTAACGCTCGCCAAGGCGAGCGCCGGGCGCCTTGGCACAAAATGGCGGATTGCGCGGCCGCTATACTTGGCTGGCTGTTGGCCCCCCCCCACCCGCCAAACTCTCCCGAAGGGAATATACGGCTCTGGCTAGGCCTAGCAAGGGACCGGTGACTGCAACGTCAGCCGGGAAGGCAGGTGGTGGAAAATGAACTCTACGTGAGCGGCGGCCACCACAAGTACCGTTTGTCGACAACGGCAACGTGGACGCGGCACGACCGAGGGGACTCGGTCTTTGACACCGCACTGCAACCAAAGTAAGGGCGTTCAACGTGAGCAACGACCGCGTACGTGGAAGAGAGGCCCATTGTTAGCGTACTGCGTTTATGATTACGCCTAACGTAGATGAACATTTAGCGTCTCGGACAAGTTGGGCTGCTAATTTAGCTTCTTAGAGTTTTTGTTTGTTTTGTATGTGAATTGTCGGGTTTCCTCTATTTTACATGTTTCGGTGATCCCGTGCATAAATAACGTTTGTTCTACCAAAGTCTTAAGCGTATTTCACTCAGTCCATCGGAGCAAGCGCTCCTGAGATCGCTCCCTCACTCAGGAGAGAAATGCCTGTCACATTGGGACTTATACTGTCTTGTCTTCCACAGTAAGAGAAACAATCACTGCATTGTCGCCATTATTTGTCGCTGTATTTTGCACTTGAGGCTGATTTACCTCAAATTTAGGCTTTTTCTCGCGGCTTTCTGGTCTTCCGAGAATATAACTACGTTCCTCTAGTAATTGTGCCCCCCATAACAAAAATAGGGCTGCCGCCGTTAAAAATGTAAGTATCGGGGGCAAATTACCATCAGAAAAGTCGTGCTGCATTAATATCAAGCGTCTTACATTCAATAATGCTGCGTGAATACCAGACCAGAGTTTAATATCTCAGTTGCAGGCCATTTGTCGTCCATGTGATCCCTCGCTCGCTTCCACAGAGGAGACATCGTAATGTCCCATCCATAGTGGTTCCACCATTCCCGCAAGGCGCCAGCTGCATAAGGCGCTTCAGAAACAGCTAATGTGGAGCTTCCCGAATGTAGGTTCTATTTGTGTAAGCTTTGCCATGAGAGCGGCTCCCGCGTAATTTTGGACGTTTACGCCAAATCTGTGACCTTATCAAGCTTTAGCTGCCTATCTGGCTTATCGTAATACTAGCGGAATATTCGGCGCCACTTCAATGTGCAACTGTTTTAGCATACGAATAAAGGAGCGACACTGGTGGCCTTCTCAAGAGTGAAGCGGACATTGGCGCGCTTAGGGATCATGGACTACGGCGTGAAATGTTATGTTTGTCGTCCAACATAACTGACGCAATGATGAACGCAGACAGGTCTTTCGCGAATGAAGGCTGTGAACGTACTAGAAAGCGCTTCTTGACTACCCTCCCTGTAATGAAGCGGATTGTGATGGGGAGGGCGCGGGCTATTTTAGCCTGTGTTGCATGCGTATTGGTTTGAGCACTTACACTAAGGTGCGGAGGTGTGCTGGAAATAAAGGTGCCTTAACAAGAAGTACACGTTAACCGAATGTCCATGGCGTCCGTGGTTGTCTAGCCTAATTGCACTCGGCTTCTAATGAGAAGTTAACGGAATCAAATCTCGGCCGCGGTGGTTGCATTTCTAAGGACGCGAAATGTTGAGGCCCGCGTACTGTGCGATGTCAGAGCACGCTAAACCACAGGTGCACTACACTTGGGCATCGCTCATGATGATATCGTGGTTTTGGGACGTCGTGCCCTACTAATCAATCAAGCAATAAAATACCGCGGTACGGCTCGCACTTAGCTTAACTTGAAGGCAGACCGTGAAGCTGTAAAGGTCAATACGTCCTTCGGCAAGAAATAACGTGAGAGGAGGTCAGGGAAGGGAGTATAATCAAGGAACACTAACTGCAGATAGCGGGGAAACAGTGTGTTCAAGTGTTTTGAAGCACTCACTCGCGATAGAAATAAATAAATATAGTTCCAGCAGGCATGTACAGCCGCCAGCTTCTTTAACTGGAGTGCACGAGCGGCGACCGTTTTTTGCGTCAGCGCCGCGTGGCGGAGCCAACTTGCAAAAAGGTCGAGGCTATGCGCCCGCCGACAGCGCGCGCTCGGCTTCGAGCGTCGTCTGCTAGGCTGTTCTTATTTTTTTTTTTAGTTAGGCACGCCCTTATCAGCTTGACTGAGACGGACAGAAAGCATGACTAGGCGAAATGTTTCGCTCGTGTCTGGTGTTACGAAAACGGGCGTCGATATTATGCCGATAAGGGTACCCTTCCTGTACTCTTAAAGGGAAGGTGCTCTGCAACACCTATTTACTCTGATGAAAGCCGGCCCACCGGCCGCAACGTCAGTAAAGTTACATTGTTTTTGTTAATCGTGTGAATCTCTTGAGAATATATATATATATATATATATATATTTGTTCAAGCGGAATGAGCAACTGAGAATTCACTCGTTGGGTCTGCAGACTACGACATTAAAAGGCTCCGAGCAGTTGGCGCTAACACAAATAGCTGGCGACAACTGTGAATTTGCGCGACCTTGCGAAATACAAAAACAAACTGCACTCAGCATCACTTCACCCACCCATCAGCGGCTCCCACAGGACCGACAGCTGTCGTTATCCACAAAGCAAACCTGCTGCTGCCGAACACGGTCAGGCACTTTCACGGCTTGAAGTTGTTTTGCGTGCCAGAAGTCTCGGTGGCTAAAAGGGATTGCTACAGAATATTGCAGACCTATAATTGCGAGAGGATCTAATAACCAGCGAGTGGAGATAGAAAAGCATATAGAGCACGTGAAGAACGATCGTCGTAAACTGCGAAATACGAAGCGAAAGAAGACACGCCCATTGGTGGAACACCACCCGCTACGCAGACGGGTTGCAAAAGAGCTGAATAACGTCCGGTTGGACGGCTTTTACAGTCGCCAGAAATCATAAACCTCGACGGCAGCTTGTGGTGACAGCAGCTTTACGATCAGCCGTCCGCACTTTTATTTCTAATCATGCTACCACAAGGCTTTCATTGCTACAACAAAATTAAACTCTTCTGGCAGGAGTATAATTTGCGGTTTGAATGGGAAAATATGCATTGGCAGTCAAATCGTCATCTGCAGAAGTGAAAGCCCCTAAGCAAGAGATCACAAAGCAAGGCTAGTCGCGTAGTTTTTGTCCACGCTTCCTATTAAAAAAAAAAGGCCGCGACCATTACGGGCTCTTAGCAGGCCTTTAATAGAAGCAAAACAGCTTGCTTCAAAGGGTATTTACAGTTTTTATGTCTTCAGTATTCATGTGTGCACTTGTTTCTGCAATCGCGTCGTTAAGTGCCAACGATCTTCAGGTGCTTGCTGGGCTTACAGCCCACTGTCCTGCAAATCGTTGCGGCCATTTTATTCTGCTCGTTGAAAAAATGTAATGCGAACCGTCGCCTAGCGCTGTTTCGAATCCACCCTCACGAATTGCTGCGGCCATGCAGACAACCTTTCCACTCGCAATAGTAAATTATGCTCTTCGTGATGCTCTCCGGATAACATCCTCCTACCAACTGCGGAAAAACCTACTCCACAAAGCAAAAGGTACGGTTAAGAGGGAAAGAATTGCCACAAGGGCCGAGGTGAAACTTACACAGAACACTCGGTAGACTTTTTCCTCCTCTATCTTTGAGGGGGCGCGCTGTTTTACGATGAGAGTCATGCTGTACATCTACAAAGAAAGGTCTCAATAAAGTGGCGATGCGGCACAGTATGTCTACAATTTCTTGTTTCGACGCTACGAGAGCCGTCAAAACGTGTGCACAAATACATGGTAAAGTAAAAAGTTGGGGGGTAAGAATATATAAATTTTGAAATATGAATCGAATACAAATAGGCAGCTTCAGATTTCGAAAAGAATATTGCAGGATCCCTCGAGGGTTCCTGTTTACCTCCCAACGCCCGACTTCACCGACAACTTGCACAGTTCAGGCTTCACGATGGGGCTTTCAACGCTACATTAACCATGTCAATGACAACAAATGGGTCCCCTTCATACCTCGTACCCTGTAACGGAAGCTGCACGAAGCTTTTCGCGATGATCCTACTGCAGGTCGTCTAGGCTACCACAATACTTGCGGCAGAATACAAAGTTGTAGCTCCTGGCCTGGCATCTCTACAACCGTTTCCAAGTACGTCGCATACTGTGATCGTTGTCAGAGCCGCAAGCGACCAACTACTGCTTCTTCGGGCCTCTTGCAGCCTCTTCCTTGTCCCGCGTGGCCTTTCGAAGTCGTTGGCAATGACTTGTACGGCACTTTTCCGAAGACCCCTTCTGACAACCGCTGGATTGTCACGGCCGTTGACAATCTCACACGATACGCTGAGACAGGTTGTCTGCAAACTGGCACTGCCGAGGAAGTCACCGATTTCTTCCTACGCAACATCTTTTTGCGTCATGGCGCTCGACGCGTTCTCCACAGTGACCGTGGCAAAGCTTTTCTCTCGTCCGTTCTCACTGAAGTCCTGCGTGCCTCAGGCACCATTCACAAGACTACGTAGAGTAATCACCGGCAGACCGACGGCCTGACAGAGCGTTTCCACCGTACTCTCTCGGACATGCTCGCAATGTACATCGCTCTAGACCGCACGAACTGGGATGCAATCCTCCCATTCGGAATATTTGCCTACAACACGGCTGCGCAGCGCACCACTGACTTTTCTCCATTCTTCCTCGTATATGGCAGCTCACCAAGTTTCGCTCTCGACGTAAAATTTCTATCGGCTTCTGCACCCTCAGCAGCTCCTTTCTTTGAAGAAGTTCTCGCTTGGCTTGCGGACGGTCGTCGCCGCGCCCGCATTAACATTGGCCTTTCGCAGGAGCTACTGAAGTGCTGCTATATGGCTCTGGCCACCGTGCTGTGACTTTTTCTCCTGGCGATGAGGTGCTTCTTTGGACTCCCGTGCGCGCTACAGGCCTATGTGAAAAATTAAGCATTCGTTTTATTGGACCTTACACAGTCATTGAACAGACATCACCGGCGAATTATTGCGTCTCGCCCCTTACTCCCCCATCTAACCACCGTTACCGAGGGACAGAAATCGTCCACGTTTCTCGCTTAAAACCAAGCATTCGGCGCGATCCGTAATGCCCCAGCGCGGCCAGGCGATCGCTTTCACCGCAGGAGGGAATCAGTGTGAGCTAAACATAAACTGGCTCTTCTTCATCTCTGCACATCATCATCACTTGTACATTTTCCCCCATCTACATGGACCATCACCAAGCGCTGGGCTCGCTCTTCATCTTGGCCTTCGTAGCTAGAGCTCGGCTGCAATTAAAAGCAGTTTCCCACGATATCTAATACCAAAACACATAGGCCAGCTTGATAATACTATTCTACCTAATAGATATTAGTTACTAAATTACAGTGACATGCTATATGCAGAAAAAAATTCTCTCAGGAGCACACTGTCTTTGCTATCTTGTCATATTCTAAATGTACTGGTACGATACAGCAACACAAATCAAGTGATAAAGAGTACTAAAGGCTGTCGTGAAGGAATGTTACGTGTTCCACAGGGTCGGGCCGTTGCAGTATATTCCGACAAGATCCTTCAAAGAATGCCGCCGTCAATGTTAAAGCAGCATGTTTTCGTTGCCCGGTAAAAGCGTGCCGCTCCACAAGAATGGGTACATGAACTCCAGCAGCGGTCTCGAGGATGTAGCTGACGATGCATCGCGATAGCACTTGAGTGCTTCAAGTCGTAAGTATACTGGCGCGTCCATTGTTGGCCACTGTCAAGAACGGCGCCAGTTATGTTTAACCGCCTAAGCATAACTTGTGCCTTGCTTAATTTCGGAAGATGAGTCATTTTTCTGTCAAATATGAGTGCATCACCTATGAAATCTTTCATAGTATTCTAACCACTTTGGAAACATCATCGTAGAATTGATTATTATTAATGAAACTGTAATATTCAATGTATGTTCTAAACTTTCGGATACTCCCATATTCCTAGTAAAAACAAAACCGACCTGCGGAAAAAAGCACAGCAGGCGTCAGTGGATCGTGCGGCGGCAGTCGTTAATGAGCTGCGTTAAACCTGACATTCTAGAAAGGGGTCTGTGTGTAAAGGACTCCACTGTCGTGTATGTTCCGGCACTCACAAGTGATCACCGTCCTCATGTTCTTTTTTCACTGCACTATGAGTGGATGTTTTCGTTTGTGTTACCGATTAAAAGTACTGCGTCGCAAAAAAAAAACAGCTATACATACGTTTCTACGATCATTTGCACGAAAAAGAAAATGGCGCTTGCTGTGTCGGCCAAACGTCACTGTATTCGAGGAAAGGCTAGTGTTAGCTCCTACCCCTCAATCTGCGGCATAACACTGGTCTCCGCCTGTTCATGTGTCGTGAGGCACACCTGTGGTGCGGTGGGTTTAAATTCCATGATTCTTCTTTTTTTTTCAAAATAAACTAGTTCGTAATGAGTGCTCGTCCCCTATTCGTGTTGTTCGGTGTCTCGCCGTTCTTGCGCTGAACTTTTAGCTGAAAACCATAAGTGGAGTAGCCCACCAAAGTATTTTGTTCAATTTGTTGAGGATTGAGTTATTTCTGCTTCTTCTAATAATAAGCATTATTTTTACACACACTACGGCAAAATTGAAAAATTATATTATGCTTCGACAACCACGTACCTCAACTCTCAAAAAACGTTACAAGAAGGAAAATGTTTGCGAAGAAGTCGAATCAGGCTGGTGCTACTTCACATCAAAGTACCGTATATCGGGAAAAATACTCCATTGCCTTCTTGCTGGTACAACATAGGATTGATGCGTTTTCTACTATACTGCATTTCTGCTGAAGAGTCTATTGCATCAGTCACCTCTCAAAAAGTCTGGCCCAGAGAAAAATTACAGAGTTTATTACTTTACTCAAAATAATTCACCGGCAGAAGCACGCTCCTTCGTCGATAATCATAGCAGGAAACAGCACTAGGGAAGCGCCATTGCGGTGCTCGAGAATAAGCGTTCCGAGAATTATCTTAACTAATCGTATTTGAGCTTTCTTGCAGTGCACACACACAGTACTCCTTGTCGTAAAGAACTCAAAGGAATTAGAAGAGCTATGTGTGTGCTTCTTGTTGAAATATTCTACATGTAATCTTCGAGGTGGCAGAAGCATGGAGAGACCAATACGTTGTACTGGTTATACGCATCAAATTCTGTGCATCCCCACAAAATCAATGCGTACCACTACATATTCTTTCGCACACTTGTACAAAATGTTTCTTACCGGGCACGCCGTGTTCACGCGGCTCAGAGGAAAGCCTTACTGGTTGACTTATGGATATTGCGCCCTCCCACGGTCCATATTTTAACAGTGCTAGCAGTAGCAATATACGCAGAGAGGAAAATATCGATGTATTTGAGGAATGAAATAACACCGAGCAGTTTAGTGTATCATAAACTATGTTTGTTGCGTATTAACGCAGCCTCTTCCCTCGTGTGGTTAGGCATTCCTGAAGGAATCGTCGCCGCTCTTGAGAACCACGTAGTTTCTACTCAATATGAATATCTATTTTTTGCCAAGATTGTTTCCAAGTGACACTCTGGTGCGCTTTGCATCTTATGAGCAATTTAAAGTTCAATGAGCAAGATGTCATGTAGTGGCAGCCACCATCACCTTGTTCCCATCACCTTGTTCTTCTTCATGCTTGTTGCCGATACGTACTAAAAAATTCACAGCATATCCCCGGGGTGAATGATGATGAGTGGGCGAAGCTCCGGAGTGAATCACCGGTAAACCGTTAATCTTCCGTGTAATTCGCCCAGTCGATCATCATGTAAAGACGTGAGAAACACTCTATTCGAACGCTGGGATCTCGCGTTAAAGGGGACGCTAGCACAAACGCGTTAGAAACATGCAGTACACTCTAGTAAGGGGGGAGAGGCCACAGCGTCTTACGCAGCCCCTTACACAGGCCGGAACGCGCACCGCGTTTGCCGACGCCATCACATGACTGCTGAAAGAGTATAAGGCGGAGAGCCCACAGCGTCTTACACCAGCTTCTTACACGCGCCGTAACGCGCTAGCACAAACCCATCATCATCGTTAGAAACGGACAGTCTTTCGCTCTCTCTCTCTCTCTCTCTTTCTGTCTCTCTCACACAAGACAGCAGATGGAAGAGTGAGAGAGCTCGCGCGCCGGGAGGAACGCGCCGAGGGCGAGCGCGAGCCTCCCGGCGCGCGAGCTATCGAGCGCAATCCTAGAACGAGGTGGTTACGACTACAAGGGACGAAAGACCCACGCCATAAGGAGCTTCGCCCCTAAAAAGTATGTGAGACCGTTTTCCTATTTCGATTTTTCTAATACGCTGTCGGAAATTACGCGTTAGTAACGGTGGCAGTCAGGCTATTGTTTGTTTAACGCATTGCAAAATTTATTCATTCTTATAAAAATAGAGCCAGGCCTGCGCAGAACCGCAGGACAGTGGCAGCATAAGCTGGAGAAGCGACCTTCTAAACGCTTGAAGAAACTAGTGCAAGTAGAGGTGGTATCCCCTGCGTCATAACTATTCTCATTTCGCCAAGTAGGGAAGTGCCCACTACGCTATAATTACTGCGGTATTGTAACGGGCAAATCTGCATAACTGCACATCTTAGAGAGTCTCTTTGGCGTCCTTTTCCCGAGAACGAACCGAACTCTCGGCCTGGCGTCGACTGCGAGCTGGGGTCTGCGCTTCTCTCCGTACAGCTGTCTGTTGTGCCCGACGTTGCCTTGCTGCAGCCGCGCGCGTAGCTCTGCGATTCGCTTCTTCAGCAGCGGTCCGCACCTTACGAGGAGGCGCCATCAGGTATATCGAAGAGCCATGTCTTGTAGCTCGAGCGGCTGCGTACGTCGCCTGCCACGTGATGCATGGCACGATACAACAAAACTGCTTCAAAGGGCAGCGCTTCGTAATAATGACGGAAAGGTTGAAGAAGATTGTTTCATAATGACGACGTTGATGATGACTCTGTAATGGGTTCAGAGCTACAAACCATGAAGTCCTGTGTTCTTTCAAACGATTCCTCGAACTCGTTATGCAATCCACTTTCCCCGACGTGTAGTGACGTATTATTACTCTGCGACGTAACATTACATTTCTTAATGCGATTCCTCGGCAGACGTTATAGCTGTTTAGGTCTTTTAGCGAAGAATTCTCAAGCACCGGCGTGATGTGTTTTTTCGTGCACGTAAAATATGTGTATCACCTGCTGCGAAAACATTTTTCTTCATGCTACACACGGGTACGTTACCTGTGAAGACCTGGCTTAAAGGGCCCCTAAACCACCAAGAGGTCGAAATTTAGTTGTGGTGTTGCTTTTGTACCGGTGTCCGCAAGAAACACGTAGCCGCAAGAATTTTTCGAAACGGTGCCGAAATAGCCGAGTTACACGCGTTTGATTATTAAAACGCGGCGCTTGCTTGTTTCACTCTCTCCTGCGCCCGCCGGCCGCTTGCCAGTGCCACCTCCTCGCAGAGTGTTCCTCCGAATGTCACGTGATATACATTGCCGATGACGCGCATCCGGTTGACTTGCCTCCGCCGGGCTCCCGCGTTCGCGCAAATGTCTCGTTGGTGCTGTGCCAACGCTCTCTGTTAGCGCTATTCGTCGTGTTCTGAGAGTTGCTGCAGTTTATAGTCGGCTGTACCTCACTTGCACTTGCGTAGCGTAGCGCATTTACGAATTCACACGCGAACACCACTCGAACGACACACGACGAGGAAAACAAACAGGCAGGGAGCGCGTGCATTTTCTAGCAGACTAACCGGAAGTCGACGTCCTCCTTCGACCAATAAGCGGAGCTCGGACTCTTTTGACGTCAGCAAAAACCACAATGTCGTCACGGCTAACTTTGGCATGCCGGAACTGGCCGGAGAGGCGCACGGGATTGTTTTTCGAGTTTGTGGCGCGCCCGCGGCGCGTAGCGCTGCCGCGTTTGACATCGTTCATCGTGACGGCATTTTCAACTTGATGCGCGTGCTAACTTGAAATGTTCAAAAAAGTGTCAGGGGTGGTTTAGGGGCCCTTTAATGAAAGAGGAATACACGTTGTACTGGCACGACAAAGCCGATCCAGTAGCGCACGGCAATAAAGAACTCGACGCCTACTGAAGTGTACTACGATCGCTTTAATGGCGTCATAGAATCTCAAGAAGAAGAAGAAGGTGCCTCGTGGGTCGCCCCTCCGCTTCGCCTTCGTCTTCTTTCCTAGGTTCCAACATCTTCCGGGGCCTCAGTTGTGGTAGCGCCGATCTCCAGGGGGTGTATCTTTTGCGCGGGTCTTTTCAAAACTTTGCCACTACCCAGGCGTAACTGGCAGGCGCGAACAGTTCCGTCATTGCCGAGGTAAACTTCTTCAACCCTTGCCAGAGGCCACATAAACTTCGCTTTGTTGGGTGTGTCCACAATCACGATGTCTCCAACTGTCAAGTTACGGCAAGAAGATCCAGGAGAACGATGTGCGGATGGTAGAGTGAGAACATACCCGTGCTTCCAACGTCTCCAGAAATTATCCAATAAATTTTGGCGGTGCTGTAAACGGCGTGAATATTCCTTTCCATTGCTGTGGTTCACTGAATCTTCTGTTGAATCACCATCCGGCAAAGTGGTAAATTGTTGGCCTATAAAGAATTGTGCTGGTGTAATCGCAGATGGCGCACCGGCTTCGAGGCAGGCATAAGTAAGTGGTCGGGAATTAACCACAGCCTCGGCGGACCCAGAGCTGCTGAAATAACATCTTCTCTCGTACCACGAAAGGAGCAACTAGTCCCAGTGGATCATAAACTCTAGATACTGTGTGCAGAAGGAAGCGCTTTGTATCTTGAGTCTTCTCCAGAAATGACAAGATATTTTGAGAGCTGTAAGTAAGGCTGTCGGTCTTCATGTTCCATGTCATTCGGAGCACTTTTGCATTGAACGATGTTTGTCCGCTGCTGTGGGGTAGAGTTGGTTCATTTGAGTCGAATAGTTCCTGCTTCTCTTGAAAACTTGTCCATTTTCTGAGTGGCATTTCGGCGTCACTCATTATTTCCTTCGCCGTGGCATATAGCTCGACAGCTTCTTGTAAATTCTCCGCCGCAAATAGCAAATTGTCTACGTAGAATGACTTAGCAAGTAGTTGGGCCACTCCGTACCGCTCGTCTGCTACACTTGTTTTGAGGTGATGTTGAATGGTCGGTGTAAGCATGAATGAAATTGACGTTGATCCGAAAGGTACTCTCGTCATTCGCCAGACTTGTATGTCGTCTTCCGTGAATGGTAACGTCGGCTTCTCAGCCAACCACAGTAATCTGAAAAGATCCCTCTCTTGGCTCCAACACCAACCTGCAGAAATGCTTTTTCTATGTCTGCAGTCATTGGTACTTTGTACCAGCGAAATCGCATAAGGACTTGCAGCAGTTGCGGATTCAAGTTCGGGCCGGGTTATAGGCAGTCATTCAGCGATTTCTTGTCTCTTGCATGTGAGGAGGCATCAAATACCACCCTCAACTTCGTAGTGAGTGAGTCCTCACGGATAACTTCTCGGTGCGGCATGTACAAGGTACGCTCTTCGTTGGGTTTTCTTTTGGAAACTACTTCCGCGTGTCCCGATTCGGCATACTGTCGGATGGCGTGGTCGTAGCGTTCGAGCAGGCCGTCTTTAGCTGATAGTCGTCGTATAAGGCTCTGAAGGCGGTTACGTGCTACGAGGTATAGTTGTCTTCGATGAGCTCTATGTCAGGTTCTTTGCACGGCACTGCAACTTCGTTCCGTCGATCCTTCTTTACAATATTTTCTAGGAACCTGGACAACGTGCTTGAAGAAGTTAGCTCTTCTTCCTCTGGGGAGATGCCCATAACATCCAAAGTCCAAAAGGACTGCAGACCATCACTAATCTCCGCCTGTGTATGTATATCCGTTCTCAACACGCATACCATTACCCTGGATGTGCTTTGCACAAAGCTCCTTTTTTTACAGGTCCTTGTAGCGTCCAACCCAATATGGTGTTAATAGCCACTAGTCCTTCAATTTCTTGGCTTCTAATCACTTCACCGGTTATGATCTTCCATATTTGGTCTGAAACATTTTTCTTCATGCTACACGCGGGTACGTTACATGTGAAGACCTGGCTTAATGAAAAAGGAATACACGTTGTAATGGCACGACAAAGCCGATCCTGTAGCGCACGGCAATAAAGAACTCGACGCGTACTGAAGTGTACTACGATCGCTTTAATGGCGTCATAGAATCTCAAGAAGACGAAGAAGGTGCCTCGTGGGTCGCCCCTCCGCTTCGCCTTTGTCTTCTTTCCTAGGTTCCAACACACGTACCTTGGTCAGTAAACTGTAGACTTTGCAGTCGACCTGAGACCATTGAACATTGTTTTATTGTTTGTCAAGATGCATTTTATTTCTGGGACATTCTAAAGCGAACGATTAGAAAAGAACTTCCCCTCACACGCAGAGGACGTGGTTAGAATCCTCCTCGGTCCTTGTTATTTGTTTTTTTTTTCTAAAATTTCCAACATAGCGGTTACGGAGACCGGCGGCGGTGGCGGCGGACAACTACGGCGTCTAAAACGGCCCTTGTTGCGATATCATAACAGCTTACGCTGTAAAACGGTCTACATGAGATGCATGCGGTGATTTTGGATGAGTCAGCAGACTAGGCGATCCAGCCGGGGCTTGGCGACGGCATCTGCTGATCTCGCTGTAGAGATATGTTCTGGATTGCACAAACAATTCCACACTTATGTTCTATAAACCTTTATATTTTTGCACCTTCAGAGTAGTCACTTCAAGCAGATGACACTGCAAAAAAAATCACAGCATATCCACGGGGTGAATGATGATGAGTGGGCGAAGCTGCGGAGGTTCATCGGTAAACCGTGAATTCTGCCCAGTACATCAACGACGTGAGATCGCGCGCGTTTATACTAAAGGGTCGATGAGAGTTATGGTGACTTGCAGCTCACTTTAATTTTACATGTACGCTGTGAATTTTCATTGTTTAATCACGCACAGGAGAAATCGCACGCAGGCACTACCTTGGAGGTCAAAATCCAGTGCCATATATACGGGAAACAAGAAACTCGCTAGCAGACGCTGCCTGCGTCGGCATCGCGAGAAGAGAGAGGGGGGACCGTTGAATGGTTGTGAGGGAGAGGGGAGAGAGGGAGGGAAAGGGAGAGAGAGTGGGGGCGAGAGAGGGGGAGTCGTCGAGCTCGACCGCGGCATATTCACCGAAAGGGCGATGACGACCAGCGCCATCTAGTATATCGTCACCCAACTGCAGTTTGCATGCACGAGAGGCAGTTACCTACGACGGGACGCTCGGGCCACGCCATAAGGAGCTTCGCCCCTAAAAGTGAGTTTGTTCGGCGGAACTGTCGGTGCGCGCGTGCAGGCCAACAAAGCGCTCGGCATGTTCCACACAATCAAATTTGATGGCTCCTAGGTTACTACAGAAAAAAAATGACAGCATATTCACGGGGTGAATGATGATGAGTGGGGCGAAGCTCCGGAAGGAATCATCGGTAAACCGTGAAACTCTTCTGTGCAATTCGCCCCACAATTAAAAGTGAAACACTTGAGTAAATGTCATCAAACTTTTATTGCTGGTTTCCGTGGTCCCTTGTTTATGACTGCTTTGTGGTCCGTGAAATGCAAGGTAACCGATAATTCCTGCTCCGTTCGCAAGGTAACCGATAATGCAAGGTAACCGATAATTCCTGCTCGCGGTTCTCCAACGCTTCTCCAACGCGAGTATTCGATATTTCTCAATCAAGAAACTCGCTAGGAGACGCTGCCTGCGCCAACGTTGTCTCTCGCGGGCGAGCGCGTGCCGGGAGCCACGCGCTGGCCCTCGGCGCGTGCGTGCCTCCCGGCAGGCACGCGCCGGTGGCTACCTACTACTACTACTACATACATCGGGGACGCACGACCCACGCCTTAAGGAGCTTCGCCCCTAAAAAATCATTTTGACACAAACCAGCACTCTTACGTAGCCGTATAATCGCAGCTGTCGTCATCACTTCTTCACGACAGCATTTTAGATGCGAAGCAGCTTATGGTCGGGACTATGTCACTCCCTGCCTCCCTCCATCCATCCGCCGTGCGGCGTCCACACCCGCACTCTGCATCAAGGAGGATATCCTCCTTGCTCTGCATGCGCATCCTCCTTCCCGAGCGGCGCGCCTTGACTATGGCAGCGACTATGGAAACGCTCTTTCTTCGATGAACGATAATTGATTGATGATTGTGGTTCGTTTTAGGAAAGGACGCTAATTTCTGCAGCCCATGTAGGGAGTATGGCTAAGAGTCCGTGGGGGTGGGGGAAAGGGAGTGAAAGAGATAGAGAGAAAAGGCCGTAGCGGAGGGTTCCGGAAATTTAGACCACCTGGGGTTCTTTAACATGCACTGACAACGCACAGTACACGGGCCTCTGGCATTTTCGCCTCCATCTTAAGTGCGACCGCCGGGGCCAGGATCAAACCCGCGCTTTTTGGGTGGCAGCCGAATTCTTCGATGAAGGCTTTACCAGCTTGCAAGGAATGAGAACGAGCCTTCGCCAGCGAGAGACAACGCCGACGCAGGCAGCGTCTGCTAGCGTCAAACCGATGCAAGCGCGACACCTAGTCAAACCGATGCAGGTGCGGTGTGCACCCCCCGTGCTGCTTCGCATCACCTCGTGGTCCCCTTTAGCGGGAGATGTAATTTTTTTTTCTTCCATTTGTAAACGTCGCTTTACTTTGTAGAACCACCACCCTAACAGCCACTAGATAAGCCTGTTGATGCTCCCGATGCGCATTCCCCATTTCCGTTAGCACTGCGTTCCGTAAACAGCCAGCCAGTCGGCTTGGAGGCGCCAATCTTGTTAAAAACCAGACATTCACTTTGCAGGCCCAACTTCTTCCGGACTTTGTGTGCGCGCGTTGGTCCGCACATTTACTAAATTTAGCTTTTCCTTCTCATCTTTGCCTTTTTGCCACTCCCCCGTACTACTCCGACCCTCCACGGAGGCCGAAGAATCGCGTTAACGCTCAAGACCACTCAGCGCTCCACCTACTTGATCTTCCTTCCGAAAGGACTTCATTGGTATGCTTGTTACCCCTCGTGCCAGATGCTTTCCTGCAGGCTTTTTACTTAGTTCACGTGTTTTTCATTATTCTTTGCAGCCCAATTTTGCGGCGAGTAATTGTGCATCATTAATAATAGAAACAAACTAGCAGGAAAACATCCCGCATTCCTTGCATATAAGAAGCTGCTTAATCACGGGTGCTGTGAAACGCTGGCGTTTCTAATCCTTTTTTTTTTGTAAAAACGGTATACTGAAAGGAAGAACTGAGACAGCTGCTGCTTCTCTGAGATTACGATGACCAGAGATGAAGATTTAAGTGATGCGAAATAGCAACGCACATAGCATCTGCCGGCCAAATTAGATATTTTCCCTGCAGCATAAGTAGGTAGCATTGGCCATAAGGCCTGATATTGAAGAACAAGCGAAAACATCATGTGGGGGTAATTCGGAATTGCTTGTGTATCATTAGTAGGCGCATATTAGGCAGAAGTGTCCCATATTCTTTATTTAAGACCCAACGAGGGAAGACGAAATTAAAAGATGTAGTAATGAGAACGCAGACAGGAAGGCAGGAACAGCAACGAATAGCAATGTTCAGCCACAGTAGGCGATGAGGCACTGCGTGCAATTTACAAACCCACTCAATCTACTCATGGCGTTAAAAAATCCAAAAATGAGCGTAATCTAGAGTTTCTACAAAGCTAGTGACACGTAGAAGCAGGCTCTGTCCATGAATAAATAGTTTGATTGGTGCCAAAGTGCACACAAGATTACTTTCGCGGAAGCATTTATAACAATAATTACTTAAGATTAAGAAAATTTGGGACATACAGATAGGTTAGAACTACTTGCATTATGGAATACGGAAGCATTTATTTCGTGATGTGCTCATGTCCCGTGATATCCTGCGCGCATTAGGCACACTTTTGTATCGTCAGTGCCATGGCCTGTCTGTGGTAGCTTAGAAGCTAGGGTGTTGGCCTACGGAACTCAATTCCACGTGATCGAATCGCAAACAAAGCGGCCGTGTCACTAAGGGGGCGAAATACTTCAGAAACACCAAGACGGTCAAAACTAATCAGCATCTCCTCGCTGTGCGGCGTGCCTCATGGTCATATCGTAGCTTCAGTGAGTAAATCGCCACAGTTCGTGTAAGTCAGAGCTTCGAAGGCCCACCGCGCGAAAGAGAAAGGTTGCTTTTATGATACCAAAACGGCCCAGGTTCACTTGCGACCAAAATCACAAAGTTCTGTCTTGAAAACCAGCAAGGGAAATATCATGCGAAAACTTCCACGAAAAAAAAAATGGCGCAATCCCAATATCTCCTACGGGGCATGATGCCTTCCTTACACTCTCGCATGCGTCATTCGCAGGAATCTTCACATAGTTACATGACCTTTGATGCTGTTCGTAAGTACGACGTTCGACCTCTGAACCGTTTAGTTTGTTCTCATTCATTGACTCATTCGAAACAATCTGTAAAATAGCCAGATACCTTACCCGCGGTAGCAACAAGTCGTTGTCTATGACATAACATGAACATGTCGCGAGCTCTGCTGTTGATCGAATTGAGAATGTTTAGTGTAGGTGTGTTCTCAAAATGAACAAAAGCTCTCGTGTTGCTAGGTCGAGTGCAGTGCCGAGAAGACAGTTTGTTTAGTGCGCACCAGACGCGACTCTATGTACGTCGTTCGCATAAAAAATATTTTTAAGCGTCATGAGACGGCAGGAGAGCGCACTGAAGTGTAAACAAACACCATCTACTTACTCATCAATCCGCCTTTCCGCGCTCAGTTGAGGGTGATACCGCAACACCCGAAGATCACACGTTGACCCTAATATGTCGACTGCTTAAGGAATTAGCCTCTATTCAGTAGAATAGAATTACGGTTGTTCTAAACTGCAATCGAACTTTGGTACGTTCCTGACAGGTACAGCTAAAAATAGCACTACATACAGTCGTCTGACATGAAACTGCCGAAGCAGTCAAAGCCCCTTGCATAAAGAAAGATGGCTGAAAACAAACGTTTCTTCCATGCAAGCCCAATCAAAGTTGAAAGATAATGACCACTAAACGAACGCAATAACTATGATTTATGGGTTTTTACCAGCCGAAAGCATTTACGGTTATGAGGCGCGTGCTGTAGTGCAGGGCTACGCAGTAATTTTCCCCGCCTGGGCTTCTTTCACGTGCGCCCTAATCTAACTACACTGCTCTTTGAAAAGTGCATCTGTTTAAGCCAGAAGATTCCCATTGTTCGCGTGTGTACGATAATCACAAGCATGATAGCATCATGAAATAAGTGCAGGCACATTTTTTCTTAAATGCCCAATGTGCCGCATTTGTGCGCTCATCTTTTTCTTCTCATGCGCTCGCCCCAGTCATACATAAAGGCGGAAGCATTTCAACGGACTTCGCTTTTTCTCTTGCGTTCATTCTTTCATCCTACTCCTATGTAAAGGAGGGTACGCAGCACAGAAAGCGGGTATGCTTCAACAGCTCCTAACGTATACATCTATGTTAAAATGCGTATAGCAGCGTGTACAAAGGGGGTGCGAAAAGAAAGTGATTCAGTGTGAGGAGGAACGAAGTGAGAAGAGGAAAGAATGAAGCACATAATAGCCTGGTATAGCAGAGTGTATACTATACTATACTATTACAGGAAGTGCTATTCTAGTTAACCTGCCCGTTTTGCGCACAACCCTATCTTTTCTTTCAATACCTCACAGAACGTAGGTATGCGCAAACCAGTTCTTCGCAAAGCATAGCCATACATAGTAAGTATAGAAAGATTGTGGGAAAGGGAAGCGACCGTGGTGAGTGGCAGTTTGAGGGTAAGGAAGAAGGAAAAGGCAAGGTGAGAGTGTAAAGCAGGGCGCTACTTTTTTCAGTGTAGTTTAGCAAGGGGATGCGTAAGGGAACTCAGTGTGAGGAGAGAAAAAGCGCTATAAAAACTATATGTGAGGTTACAGGCTCTTCCACAGAAAAGTTCTGTGGTAGCACAGAAATTATCTGTTATTCTCCTTTAACAGAAATTTGTTACAGCGAAAAACAGAAAATATCTTTTGTTGAAGTCAGCACCCTGCAGAAGCTCAATCACGTGTATTATTTTAAACCAAAAGCCGCATTAGAAATGAATATTATTATGCATTAAATTATATACATTTTCAAAGGAAAACGACCATAATGAATTAATTTGTGTTTGAGTAAGAGGCGCCTTTTTTTACGCTGCGGTCCTTGTCTTCAGCCGCTTCCTTCCTTTTAAACGTGGCGCTGGTCGTGTCCGGCCACTAACTGGCAGCGAAAATGTCT
The DNA here is from genome assembly GCA_013339685.2 of Hyalomma asiaticum. Classification (NCBI taxonomy): domain Eukaryota; kingdom Metazoa; phylum Arthropoda; class Arachnida; order Ixodida; family Ixodidae; genus Hyalomma; species Hyalomma asiaticum. The sequence goes on from CM023486.1 coordinate 40,880,722, forward strand.
TTCTTCCGGCTTTTTGCGAGAAATAACGTTCAGGTAAGTGGCACAGTTTCCAAAGAGCTTTATGTAGTTATTGAACTCTGATATGTACTGCTCAAATGCTGCAGGCTTGCATTCTGACGCCCAGTGACAGCTCTCCGTGTCGCGGATACAGCATGGCCGTTGGCAGTGGCGCTGCCCACGGCCGCTATATAGAACACACGCCGTGTGCGTTCCATGTAGCGGCGTGGCAGTGGGCTCCATATTTGGATGTGCTGCTGCGGATGGCGGAATGCGGCACTCAGTGCACAGCGATCATGTGCCGGAGCTCCATCCATCCGCTTCGCCCCGCCACGGTGGTCTAGTGGCTATGGTACTCGGCTGCTGATCCGAGGGTCGCGGCATCGAATCCCGGCTGGGGCGGCTGCATTTCGATAGATGCGAAATGTTGAGGCCCGTGTGCTGTGCGATGTCAGTGCACGTTAAAGAACCCCAGGTGGTCGAAATTTCCGGAGCCCTCCACTACGGCGTCTCTCATAATCAGAACTGGTTTTGGGACGTTAAACCCCACAAATCAATCAATCCATCCGCTTCCATGTTTATCACGAAGAGCGTATTCTCGTTTGCGCTTATTTCGGTCTGAGGTATAAAGAATGTAGTACGGTCATGTCGACTTGTTATGCGGCGAGCGCGGTCTGCCGGGTGCGGCCGCTTTTACTGCGAGAGTCGTAAGTAAATTCGTCCGCGTGGGCTTTCGTCGATGCGTAAAAAATCAGTACTGTCATTGAGAATTAAAATCCTACAAGCTGCTCGCGTACGTTGTCCGATAATTGAATGATAATTTAATTTTAATTTAATAATTTAATTCATTAAGAGCGGGAGATTGAACTGACAACGCCCACTGTCATTAGACAAGTGCAATAATGGTTTGATTTTTGTTACCGATCTTGTATTGTGGATAGGAAATGCTTCGTAAATTTAATTGCGCAATTATATTTCAATAAATAATTAGAATTATTTACCTAGATGAAGCCCACATACAGGCCTTTGTGGTGGTTAACGTGGCATTTCTTTTTTTTCGTTGCGTGGTGCCCAAACATTTTTGTTAGGTTACCATAGTTTTAGGATTCATGGGGATATGTAGAAACGTTTGTTTTTCTGGGGAGCGAATTGGCCCCTTTTTAGGAATGTGTGTCGAAATTTTTTGGATACTTCTGCGATGCTAAGCTTATATTTCTCCTTTTTTTCAGTACGGTTGCAATTGTCAACCGAGGAAAGGCTACGGAGACCCAGAGGACAGAGGGCCAAGCGAGCAGCTTGAGCTCTAAAGTTGTTTCATTAATAAGCCCTCTGAAAGAGCTCCGAGTTTTTCATTGTATATAAATAAACTAGTTCGCTTCATGATCACGATGTGCTGAATTCAAAGCATTTTAGAAAAAAGAAGATATATGTGTTTTCAGTGATGCAATACTGCATTTCTACATTGTTTTCTGCTCACAGAGAGACACCCGTTTTCGAAACTTTCTGGTGCTTTATATACACTCTTCTCCAATTAATGTAACACAGAAGTTACAAAGAATCGCAATGTAGAGCAGGAATAGAATATTATATTAGCGGAAACCGCCACTTTGCTGTTTGTGTATCTCGAGAAACTGCACTTGTGCGATATATACAGAGACATAATTGGGCAATGAAGGTTTCTCCTGATAGAATGTTCTGTTCCTGCTCTATATTGCAATATCACCTTACACCTGTATTTTGCGAAACGAGTGAAGAGTGTAAAACGTCAGAAAAGTTGAAAAGTGGGGTTGTTGTGAACAGAAATATGTAAAAAGTATGTAGAAGATATTTGGTTACTGGAAACAAAAAATCTGTGTAAAACTCAGAAATCTTCTGTTACCGACAACAGAACACCAACACATTTCAAGTTATCAAATTTCTGTTGCACATAACAGAACAATCTATATGAAATTACAGAAAACTTGAAAAAGCCGAAAGCAGGAGAGAATACCTTGATGGAACTTCCCCGAAAGAAATCTTGGCATCAATCCCACTATCCCCTGCGTGGCACAGTGCCTTCTTTTCACTATCGCATGTGTCCAGAGGGCGCACTCCTCCGGTCAAAAAGACCAACATCATCGCCAAGAATATTGACCAGAAAACTCGTAAGACAATCGGGGTTTTGCATACACATAACAGGAATTCATGTATCAGCGCCCCTTCTATCGCCTTCCTGCCAAAGTAAATCTTGTATTTGAATGGGGAGATGTGATTTTGTTTTGTCATCTCTGTATTGATGGTACCCATGTGTGGGTGTAGAAATCTCTATTGAGTGGAATAAACTTTAGTTGCGAACCTGGCGTTCGTCTTCGTGTCTTCCTTCTTCTTTCGTTTGTGTATGCTGCGCCTGTTTCGTAATCATGAAAACGCCGAGCGACCCGACGCGACGCATGTGCGACTTGTTTGATATTTAATATTTTTCTCTTGTTTTTTAAAAGTTAAAGCTGAACGAAGACTCGTTAGGTTAAGTTGCACAACCTGTACTTGAGATCACGTAACTGTTGCTTACACTCACATGCACACGCTTTCAAGGACGACTCTACCCTTGCCTTGTGATCGCTGCGGCAGACCGTTGGAGGCTCTGCCATCGTAACATGACGCAGAGTGGTCGCACACGTGAGGCGCATGCAGGAACGGTCATGCGGTCGTCGGTCGCTACGAGGTCTTCAGTTTCGGCGATCAGCGATACAGCATGAAGCGCTCGACCTACATTCCGTGCTCTTTCGCCGTATAGACGTAGCCACAGCACACCAGTATATATGATTGGTCAGGGTAGCATGGTGTTGCGCTTCTCATTGTTCTTATTGGTACACCTCCGAATGCGAACTGTACTGCCCTGCGTCGTGAGCCATTCTGCTATGTGCGCAGACGAGCAGATAATTCAGTTGTGTAAGTTGGCTTTCCAGCAGGGCTTACGCTCACGTACGAATCAGGGAGGAATGGGAATCTTCGCTTTAATACTGCTGATGTCTTACTACGTTAAGGAGTAATGGGATAATGTGATATGCCTGTACGTGATATGAAACAACATACTGTTTTAGTAAAACTGTGAGAACATGCGTTCCTGCGCACTTCAGAGCGTAAAACATCAGCTAAACACAAATTATAGGTTAAGAAAGGAGAAAACGGCTATAGAAGTGTTACAATGAGGCGCATGCAGTGTAATCATATGTGCGCGTTAAACCAAGTCCCATTTTCTTAAATGACAAAATATAAAAATAACCGGTGCTCATTTAAGCTGACCTTTATATAGAGTACTCAGCCTAGTTTTTATTTAAGTTGAGCTTTATAACAGAGTGCGCAGCCTAGATTTTATTCATCTCCGTGTGATCGTGAGCACTAATTGATTAAGATATTGCCACGGGGATAAGAATAACCAGAGGAGTGTAGAAATTATATTTACACAAAGAAAGAGCAGCAGACAAGATGGCAGAGCATCAGCACGAGCTCTGCTCCGATCGTCGTCTTCATCTTCTTGGTGCATTCCTCCAGGCTCGGCAGGATGCGCGGCTAACTGCGCGGAATAGCGCGTAACATAGAACCCTCGCCGTCGAGAGCGCCGTCTCGGCGCTTAAGCAGCGGTATGATCGTGTGCGACAATATAAGGTTTAAGTCGGGAGACGTGTATGATATCTGTGGAAGGCACGGCAGAAGAGCGGCTGTGCACCGTAGCGATCTCGTACGTGACGTCAGTGACCTGGCGCAGGACCTGGTAAGGCCCGGAGTAACGCGAAAGAAGCTTGGATGACAAGCCAACGTGGCGGCAAGGTGTCCATAGGAGGACCAGTGAGCCTGGAGAGTAATGGACGACTCTGTGGTGGCTGTCGTACCGAGCCTTCTGGGATAGCTGGGAAGCTTGAAGGCGATCCCTTGCAATCTGGCGAGCCGTTGCAGCCCGAGATGCTGCATCGTGGGCGTAGTCGGTAAGTGGGCGCACAGGTGCTGGTAGGAGAGTCTCGAAAGGCAATGTGGGATGGCGGCCAAACAAGAGATAAAAGGGAGAGAAGCCAGCGGTGTCATGACGAGATGAGTTATATGCAAATGTTACATATGGCAAGGTGCTGTCCCAATCACGGTGGTCTGCAGAAACGTACATGGAGAGCATTGTGGTCAGTGTACGGTTAAGGCGCTCAGTAAGGCCATTGGTTTGCGGGTGATATGCAGTGGTCAGTTTGTGACGTATGGAACACGAACGAAGAATGTCGTCGACGACTTTGGACAGAAATGAGCGTCCGCGGTCGGTCAGCAGTTGTCGAGGAGCGCCATGGTGGAGAATAACGTCGTGAAGGAGAAATTCCGCAACGTCATACTTTGTTAAGCACTTACAAGCGTACTGAATTAAACATCACTGAATCAGCTCAGTCCTTAAATGACTAAACAGAACCAGCGAAATGTATTCGGCAGGTGGAACATTCCGCGCTTTTCGAAATAAATTATTTGGTCAGAGTTAAGTAAATAGGATAACAAGGTAAAGCCGCATATCGATGATGCAAAACAGGCAGCCGGTGCTTCCACTGGTACATCCCAAGCAGACTTGACCAATACGGCCATCAGGAGAACGTAGTGAAAATATCGATTCTACATCTGGTAAGAACTGCTTTTCCTTTGCAAAGAAACGCAAAAAAAAAACGCAAAGCCGTGATAATTCGAGCTTATTTCCTAATGGAGACTAGGGGATTGCGTAGTAGATGCTGGACAGGGAAGCTGACAGCTCTGCTAATAAGTCCGAATGGGATCCACGGGACTTGGGATGGACGTTATTGGAAACATCGACATCCCACAGATCTTGGTATAATAAGCAAAACATACAGGTATACGTCGATATTGCAAACGTACGCAAGTGGGAAGGTGCAAGCAAGGGATCGATCTAAGGGGTATTACTTCACTCAATACGGTTCAGCCCTTTCGCGGTCCGGCTGTAGACCGTGTGCATTGCGTTTTCTCAAGAGAGGTGAAGCGCGCTTCTTTGTGCTTTTGCGTCTGTGTATTTTTCGCACGATATCAAGTATAATGACGTACGGTATAATATACCTGCAGCATCTTATGCTGCACCACTCAGATTTTTCTCCCGCGCTACAGAGTGCGACGTGTGTTCAAGAGCTTTGAAAATCCCTTAGTTCATATAGTTTGACGCTTTCCGGGAGCCGTTTAGAGCTCTGAATTTAAAAGGGCACTGGGTGTATTTGCAGCGAGAGAAAGCGTCATAACGTGTGTACGGGGATTATTAAAAAAGTGAGGACCGGTTACTTTCATTTAATTATGGGTGTATCAGAGTGAATTTCAGTATATGCAGTGCTCGCTATCTTATAAATTAACGATTTTACAGCTGTTCTCTGACGGGAATTTCAGATCTTAACGGGAATATCGTGATATTAGTAATTGTGAGATGTGCGTACTGAAAATGTTCACTGGCCAATACAATAAAGAACTGCAGGTTTACGAGCCTCTTTGAGCCGCTATCGCTAAACAAACATAGCTTGCTGTCACTGTTTCATACAGGCGTTGTTAAGTCTTGAGCGGAACGGCCCAACTCTCCTTAAAGTGGACTTCGTAAGAGCACATTTGACGTTGGGAGAAGCCAACGAGCCATCGTGTGGCGACTCGCTCATCGCACGTGGCGATTGCACGTGTGCCGTGTATGTATGGTACACTTCAGTCCTTCTCTCCTGCGTCAGAAGTCCACCCCCTTTCCGCCGCCGACGAGCTCGCAGGGCGCTGCTTTGTCTGCGGAACTTGGACGTGAACTGACAGGCGTCAATCGTGAAGGGTTTTGGGAACACTTCACAGAGGGATTGTGAAAGGAGCGACATGATGCACCACCACTGAAGTCAGCAGTTGTCACTCTCCGCTCTAGCGCGCTCCTGCAGGCACGTTTTGTACTGTACTTCTGAGCGCCTCTATCACCCGTAGCGATCCATTAAACTTCTGCACTTTAGTCTTTCCTTTTCCTCGTCTTACCTGCTGGCCATCATCGATGGTCCATCTGCTTCGAGCTTTACGCAGACACTGCTGAAGACACTGCCGGTCTAGTGGCTATGGTACTCGGCTGCTGATCGGAGGGTCGCGTGATAGAATCCCGGAAGCGGTGGCTGTATTCACTAAGGGCGAGATGTTGAGGACCGTGTACTGTGCGACGTCAGTGCACGTTAAAGAACCCCAGGTGGTCAAAATTTCCGGAGCCCTCAACTACGGCGTCTCTCATAATCACAGCTGGTTTTGGGAGGTAAAACCCCAGAAAGCAGAGGACACTGCCAATACACGCTACCTTCGCAGCGTAATGGCATCGATATCGCGCGGCAAGGCAGAAACAAAGCATGTGTCAAGGCATTATGCACCAGGGTCTCCAAAACTGGAGCCGTGATTGCGGAGTAAATTAACTGGTGTTGCGAAGGCGGAGGCGTTCTATACAGATGAATCAATAATCTGGTGCAGCCTTATAACGGGTGCGCGCAACGATTACATAAGAAGGTTGAGAAGGCTTCCTCGAAATTCAATCTGGCAGACAAACAGCAGCGAATATAAATATTTGTCCAAGCGAGTGAATGGCCTTTACTTCATGAATAACCACCTCGAAGCGTTTGAAATAGCTGACTGAAGACATAGCAGAGCCACCGAAGGATGGCGGGTATGGAATGAATCGCAGCTTTTCCGCACCAGTCTAGCATTAATAATATTGATCTTTATAAACAGCCGGAGTGAACGTTGAAGGAAGGTGGCGATTGCATTTCTGTTTGGATTATACAGGCGCACACGCATGTGTGTGTGTGTGTGTGTGTGTGTGTGTGTGTGTGTAATCAAGCGGTTCGACTTGCTAGTACATAAACGAGAACCTTACAGAGGAACACCAATGGTCGACAAACGGAAAGGCCGCAAGTGTTCTGCGTGCCTGAGCGAAATCGGCACGTCTGACTTGCACATGGTGGCGGCAGCAACGTAAGCAATGAAAGCAAGACGATCATGGCCTTATTACGCCATTTTTGGCTCTGACAGCGCATGCGATGCAAAGCCGCCTACCTGCTTCGGTAGGGGTTCATTCATAATTCAAAAAAGAATGGGGCTCATTCCTCTGACAAAGGAATTGGTATAACACGAAAGTAAAATGTGTCTTCGCATAAGCAGTTGAATATTCATTGTTATATCGAGGTGAACTTGCCCATTGCTATCGGTGTTTCGCTGGCACGGCACCGTTTGAAGCTGATGAACCCACGTTCACACATGGCCTCCAGAACATCAAGGGCCAACCCATTGTGGTAACTGAAGAAGTTTACCTAATAATTGGGCGCAGTGTATAGTAAATGCCGCGCGACAAAGGTATAAGAAAAACATTGCTGCCATAAGAATCGTTTCGAGGCTTCCAATGCATTTTTACGGCTCAGTGAAACGAGTCTGCGAAATGGTCTCCTTAGGCACAGTAAGTATCCATAAGGAAAGCAAATAATCAACTTCGCTTTCTATGAAAGTCATTTGCATTGCAAATTATTCTCTCCGCGCGTCAAAGAGAGCAGTCGTGCATGAAGCCATGATTTCCGTTCTGCACGCTCTCCGGTTCATTACTGTAAGATTATGGATGCAAAAACGGCGCTTCCACCCACGCAATGATAGTATTTTTCCGCGGCGTATTGTGAAAATTACGGCGAAATCTTATTTGCGTCTGGACAGAGACATGTGTAGGATAAGGCACAGAATGCTGCAGATTAGTGCACAAAGAATATTAAATCCATGTCATTCTGCAAATCGCTTGTCGATGTGCATAGCAAAAGCCCCAAGAATTTTCGTGAAGACCTGTCACAAACACGAGACCGCGAGAGCGCATTTACTGACTGTAATTGAGGACGACACTAATTACGATCAAGAGGAACGCAGTGGAATATGTCTGCCTTCAGCAGAATAATTAATGTAAGTAATCAGTTGTCTTTCTTGCAGAAAATGCGCACTGCTTGCTCTGGTGCTCCTTAGAAATCTGCAGCTATTACTATCGTACTATCGTCAGTAGGAAAGCGTTACCAAAAATTGTACATCTACGTTCTTTTCCTAATCTTCGGCTTGTCCGTTCAGGAAGCATAAATGATCCTAAAACATTAAATTTAATGTGGTACCGAAATAGAATTTCAGTATAGCACTAAGTACTCCGGTTTATCTATTACTGACTTTCGCAGTTACACTCACTAAGATGCCTTATCTAAATATGTTATTTTAGCTTTTCTGTGGTGGTGCCAAAAAGAAAAGACACAAGGGAGCGAATTAACTAGCATGGATTGATGTCTAACTGCGTGTCAGATCGGCAGGAAGCCTATCCTATTTACCAGGATATATAACTGCGGGTTCTTCCTAATGAATCAGGGCACAGTTGACTGCCCTTTGATTTCGCGGTGATGATTTGGAACGCGAGTAAGATCAGCTACGAGAAAAACCATGATACCACTCTTTAGAAGTGCTCCACTGGAACTGTCTATTCAATTCCTCTTTCCTGCGTTAAAGTGAACAAATTGAAATTGAGAACATTGGGCAAATTGAAAGGTGCTTAAATGATCAATTTCGGGCGCATGCACTAAAGTTAGAGGAAAATGGGGACAAGTATGCACACTCGGTTGTGCATGTAGCACCTTGTGGCTGGGAAGTACAATTTTGTGAGACGCAGATTCTAGGAATGTGCACGAGAATAACGGCAGGTGTAGTCTTAGAAACCTTTTTCATTTGAAAGAACAAGCACCGCTGTGTCAGCGAGTCTTCAATTCCTTTATTCCCTGTGGAAGTCGCCTTTCTGTATACAAGATTATAACCCCCATGGCCTGCGCGATATCCATCCTATATGATAGAATTGTTGCAGTTATGTCGGCCCCGTTACTGCACTTTCATAAATAAGGACTGAAGTGTTAACATTGAACACTTCGAATTTAGCGCTGACTGGCGTCTATTTTTTTTTTTTTCACGTGCATCGGTGTGTGCCTGTGGGTGCGGTTGGCGGCATTAAATTTTTGAAGCTATGTCTCACCAACTAGTCCAACAGCAATTTCTGCTGGATTCGTGCCTGAGGTGTACAAACAGCTATAGCGGAGGGCCCAGGGGTGCGCTGTACGAATGGCACATGCGGCAATTGTGGTTTCACTGTTCGCAGTGGCGCTGTAGAGTCTGCAGGAACTGGAACGGTTTTTCTGGCTACCAACATAGCTTTTATTTTTATTGCGATAGAAATTAATGTGCAGTCTCGACTGTTTTTTTTTCCGTTGACGTCGCCATCACTGTCATGTTCTGTATAATGTCCAAATTTATATTAACCCCCATACATCGTACGTTCTGCCCGCGGCAGAGATCCAGCGTTTGAAGCAATGGTCAGACTAGCACGGGCCATCGCCGTCGCTCGGAGAGCGCATGTGATAACGTCATCCCGATCGGGACTCCTGCCGTCGAAGCGGAGAGGAAACGCCCCGCCCGTCTTTCAGGAGCACGAAAATAGGTGAGAAGCGAGGGTGTCGCTCGAGCAGCAACTGTGGACTTCGCGCGGTCGCCATCACTGGCGAGCGCGCTATCCCGGCAGCAATCAGCAGGCGGTGAATAACCCTTCTACGTGCTGCGCTTACAACGCGAAGAGACTGCGGAACGTGTTCCTGGAGCAGCCGTGGTTTCTTAAGCCAGTGTTTTGTAGAGTTATGAGAGATCATATCCAAACGAGTTACTTGCCATCCTCACTGCGTGTAACCTTACAATTTCTTGCTATCGCATTCACTGCTTCGCCATTTTGGTGAAACTGTTTTTTTAGATGTGAAGCAGCTCTTCGACTAGCCTGTGTAATGCTGTCCCTCCGTCCGTACGAACGCGCCGCAACGCGCTCCCCTCGCCGCAGGTGTTGGAGCGGTGCCAAGTAGATCACGCCGCAGCTGCGCGTTGACGTCACGCTCCCCTCGCAGTGCGCGCTGACGTCACTCTCTCCCTCGCCTGCCGCGCGCTCGCCGCAGCGCCCGCAGCTGCCGCCTGACGGAAATCTTCGATGAGCACTTTCCCAGCTCGCAAGGAACGAGAACGCGCCCTCGCCCTCGAGAGACAACGCTGACGCAGGCAGCGTCTGCTAGCGTCAAACCGATGCAAATGCGACACCTAGTCAAACCGATGCAAACGCGTTGTGCACCCCCCCGTGCTGCTTCGCATCGCCTCATGGTCCCCTTTACCAGGAGATGGTGTAATTGTTTTCGTTTTTTTCGCTGTGGTAGCCCTCGCTCAGTTGCACGTACTATCTCTCGAAACAAACTCCCAGGCCTTGCGCAAACGACGCAGCACAGTGGCGCCATAAGCTGTTTCGTGCTATCTCAGTCTTTTCTTTCTCGCTGGCCTTATTCCTGCTTCTCCCCCCATGCCTCCTTTTCCTGCTTTTTCAGCTTAGTCTTCTTTTTCGTCGTTAGCCGATTCCCCTTTACTTTCCTGGTGTCACGTCTCTCTTACATGACGCCACCGTCATCTATAGAGCCGACTTAATGATGATGATGATGATCTTAATCTTATTTCTCTTCTTCATTGTCTTCGTTTTTTCCCTCATCCTCGTTCATATGAGCATAGCCAGCAGCGGGCAACCTACAGTGACCTGAAACACGACTACGATACACCCAAGCAATGGCTGAGAACACAAAATGCTCAGCCAAGGGTGGATACTACTACCTCTCTGACCACATAAGAGCCGTATTATGAGACTGTAAGACGCCAAACGCAAGTGGTGAGTGTCTGTGAGGGTTAGTGGCCCAAGCCCTATTGAGCTCCACTCAATGGGCCTGGTTTTACTCTACCCTGTGTGTTTCTGGTGAACTCATTTGTCGTATTGAGCTGCGTTTAAGTGCGCAGAGGTATGGAGCTTTTTTTTAACACGAAAGGTTTTATGCCTGAGACTACCCGGACCGCATACGTCACTTCCATAATGCATGTGACGGAAGAAAACATACACGTAAGAAGAGAGAAAAATTGCGCAGGAAAACTGCAAAGGAGAGGCGTTGGGTGTTTATGCAGCCCATGTCCATCAGAGGCAAAGTATCAGAATCAGAAATGGTTTTATTTAGTCATCAAATTAATTACAAAATATGTGTATACAGAAGGAGGTTCCATAGTCAGAGACTGAATCGGGACCTCCTACAGTAGTGAACATCCAAAAAAATTAATTGATGCAGTAAACAGAATACAAGCAATAAAATACATCGCAAAGAAAAGAGTTCTACTTAGGACAAACAATAGCAGAAAGCAGCAACAAAAACCGATGATATACAAGATAAAAAATAAAGGTAATTCAACTCTGCTGGACAGTTTTCAAATAATTCCATGGTGAAATACAGCAAAAAATAAGCGACGAAGAAGAAAACAATGCAGTGAGATCAAATTTCAGCAATGAGGAGTCATTATGCGATGATTCGTCAACAGTACGTTGTGAGAAAGTATGAAAGGGAACGGAAGTAATAGAGGGTGACCAAAACTAACCAGATTATGGAGTACATGTGGGGATAGACATTCAACATATCATTACAGCAAATCTAAGAACAAAAAAGGCGGACCGTTTTCGGCGTAGCTTGAAAGGGAAATGTCAGCATAAAAAGTAATCGAAGCTTCCACGAGTGGTGCCAGGCTATCGAAGCTATTGGGCTCATGGCTGGTCCGGGTTTGTCTTCGACACACCTACTTTTTTGTGGCCCTAGGCTTCTTTCTTTCTTAATAATAATACCAATAATAATAATAATAATAACCTCCTTCGTCATCATATTCTTCATAGTCATCGTAAGCCTTTTACTTGTTCATCTTCTTCCAGTCACGTGTCGTTATGACGTCATGTTCCCTGATGCACCATGATGTCGAGGCCATACAAGGTTATGCTTGTAGCTGTGGCACCGCTAAAGTTCTAGGCAACGTTATTTCAAGGTCATATTTCGTGACACAACAAATTAAGATTACCTTAAAGAACATCGCTGTTAAAAACATGCAGACCCACGAACGCGTTGTAACGTCCGCAGGCAACATAACAAGCTGTAGATGGGCATCGAACCCGGGATCCCCAGGTACGAAGCAAGGGCAATACCAGTAAGCTATGGCAGCTCCTCCCAAACAGTTTTTTTTTATTTTACGTGTAGTGAGTAAGTCCAATGTACCAACATTTGTGACGCTGGTGCCTGCCTAACGTCAGTTGAGCTTCTAGGGTGTGTCAAGCGCTATGATAGTAATGTAATAAAAACATAAATTCTACTATTTCTCGGCAAGGTTTTTCCCAACATTCGTCGATCAACGTAGGGATACTTCAACAAACCACGATTATGACACGTACATCAGCGCACCTTAGCGCGCACTTCTCTTCGACGTGCCAGACAGCACTGCTCTGCACGAACGTGAGTGGCAACGTTGCGTCCTACCATGAGCTACCGTTCAGTCACACCGGTGCTGTCGACGTTTCTGGTTAGCCAACGGTAAACACACAATAATTCATGCACATTTCACAAAGGTGTTCTTCATATTCGTAGTACTCCCTAACCCAATTCGCCATATGAAATGTCCACTTCGATTGCTTCGCATGACACCGATTCCCATATGCGGCGCCTCGCTTCCTCCCCTCTTCATTCCTCCATTTTTCTGTTCCCCCTTGCATCTGCCAGCGTAGCGTATATGCAAGGTATGATGCAAGATGGTAAAGCTTTTCTACACTTTATCGCACTCTGCGTTTCCCCTAACCACCACAGTCTAGTTTCGGACAGAGGGAACGTTGTTAGTACTGCTATTATGAGATCCCCACCAACAATTATCTCATGAATAAACTAGAAAAACTCCAGGATCAAGCAGCGAGGTTGACTTCAATTAATTAAAGCTCCTACACTAGCGTTTCTGAAATGAAGGAAGCTTTGGGATGGGACCCTCTCCATGTGAGCCGACAGCAAACTGAGGCTTAATCTCTTACACCAAATATATAACTCAGAGGTATTAATCGTGATAATTACGTTGTTCAACCACACTACCAATCCACGCGCTCTGATAACAGCAAAAATATTTCTACCCTTAAATGCAGAACTAACACATTTTTAAGTGCGAAGCGAACTTCGGTGACATTGAGCGTATCTATCTATCTATCTATCTATCTATCTATCTATCTATCTATCTATCTATCTATCTATCTATCTATCTATCTATCTATCTATCTATCTATCCGCCTACGACTTTGTGCTTTCCTGGCCGTTTAGTAAATGGGATGTATACGAAAATTGGTATGGCACAACATGACTGCATGGCGACCATAAATCACAAGCCATAACATGAAGATCATAATACGTATGCCATGAGCGGCATGATATACATGCCACGGTCTTTGAGCTCTCCTGGCCGTTTGGATAACGGGATGTATACGAAAACTGGTATGGCACAACATGACTGCATGAAGAACAAATGACAGGTCATAACATGAAAATAATGACATGTACGTCTTGAGCGGCATGATCTACATGCCACGGTCTTTGAGCTCTCCGGGCCGTTTCGTTACTGGGATGTGTAGCAAAATTGGTATGCCACAACATGACTGCATGACGACTATAAATGAAGAGCCATAACATGAAAATCATGATATGCATGTCACAAGCAGCATGATATACATGCCACGTTCTTGCTGTTCTGGCCGTTTCGTTAATGGGATGTATACGAAAATTGGTACGCCACAATATGACTGCATGACGAACATAAAACACAGGTCATAACATGAAAATCATGACATGCATGTCATGAGCGGCATGATTTACATGCGACGGTCTTGGTGCTCTCCTCTTTATTGTTTTGTGGGGTTTAACGTCCCAAAACCAGCTCTAATTATGAGAGACGCCGTAGTGGAGGGCTCCGGAAATTTCGACCACCTGGGGTTCTTTAGCCTGCACTGACATCGCACAGCACACGCGCCTTAACATTTCACCTCCATCTAAATGCAGCTGCCGCGGCCGGGATTCGATCCCGCGACCCTAGGATCAGCAGCCGAATACCATAGCCACTAGACCACCGTGGCGGGGCAATTGGTGCTCTCTTGGCCGTTTCGTTAATGGCATGTGCACGAAAATTGGTATTCCCCGACATTACTGCATGGCGAACATAAATGAGAGGTCATAAGGTGAAAATCATGACACGCATGTCATTAGTGGCATGATTTACATGCCACGGTTTTGGTGCTCTCCTGGCGGTTTCGTTAATGGGATGCATACGAAAATTGGTATGGAACAACATGACTGCATGGCGATCATAAATGACATGTCATAACATGAAAATCATGATATGTGTGTAATGAGCGACATGGTTTACATGCCACAGTCTTGCTGCTCTTGCGGCCGTAAGATCAGTATAGCGAGACAAAAATGCAGTTCTGTTTTACATTCTTGATACGCACTTCGCATTTCCTTGAGTCGCTCTGCACGTACGATCTGCCATCTTTTTTTAGTCGTTCTTTTCGAAACAATACGAATTTGGAACAGCTTAACGGACGACTTGGTAAATATAACTGGCAATGATTACTTTTTTACTATGTTGTGGCATCGATGTTAAGAAACAAATGTATTCGTTAAGTGTCTTGAATGTGTTTTTATTGCATCACACTTATGTTTCTTCGACAGTATTACAGGGATCTTTGCATATATGTTTATATATATATGCGCAACACGTTCTTTTTTGTTGGTTATGTTTTTGTCTCCCCCCCCCTTCGTAATGCCTTTAGGCGATGTAGGAAATCTCTAAATAAATAAATAAATGTAACAATTCCTTTATAAGTTCTAATAAGACGCACTTTATTAATGCTTTAGAGGATTTTAGCACGATACCTTTGATTAGACATCGACATGAATGTGCTTGGAATAGATTTCGAGAGAGAAACATTTCATGTTCAGTAAGCACGAAGCTCTGCTAGCAGTGGTTGACGTGTGAGGAGTAATCATCAGCCGATAGAACCGAATGCTAACATATTCACTGAATGGTCAAGGGTACCAGCGATATTATATAAATAGAACGGTATGTTTCTGCACGAGCAGTTCCATCCACTTGAAGAAATAGATATTTGTATATCATTTACAGGATTGCGACTTCAACGTAATACTTACTGGGCAGTGAAAACTAACAGACACTCTCGTTCTTGTTCACCTGACAATGTGTGGCTCCCGCCCCCTGCGGGGCATTGTCCAAGACTTGGGTGCGAATAAAATTAAAATTTAGGAGTACGGTAATCTACACAGAGAAAATGCTAAGTAGAGAGGTATTGAGGATCGGGGTGTAATAGAGAGAGAACAAAAGAAACTTTAGTGATTCAGATAATAAAAAAATCAAATAAAAAACTGACAGAAATTTGTATTCAGTGTTTTTGGGATTTCATTAAATGTAATGATATCTCTGGCCTATTTAAAAACAGCCACTTTCATTATTGTAATTTTGCTCTGCCAATGAAGCATTCGTATTGTAATATACGGAAATGGAGGCACAAAAAGACAACCACAGGCGTAGGCGATTTTATTCCAAGAGATCGTAAAGCGGTTTCTAAGCGGGTTTTCTTGGCAAACGGTAAATGGTTGACAGCTCAAAAGGAAATGATTTGTTTTTTCTGACTCCTTTTTTTCGCAAGTATTCTTTTTGTTTTCTTTTACTAAAAACTTGTCTGCACTAAACTGTCGACATTAAATTTGTAATCGACTTGGTTATTACGTGGTACCTCTCCTCTAAGACCTCCTTCTAAACGAAATGGTACGCCATTGTGCAACACTCTTCCGATGTACGTACACGTGGTAAAGAAAGCGTCCTGGTTGCGCACCAGCTGCTGAATTCTCATAAGTTTTCTAAATGGTTACTTTCACTGTTTTTCAAGCAATATTTTTTTAACTATGCGTTCATTGTACGCCTCTTACGAAAGTCTTATATAAGGGATTACCTCTTACGAAATCCTGATGTAACTTATTTGTCTCGACACGCATCGAGGTACGTCTAGGCAAAAAGATTCAGCGCTAGCGCTCAGCCTGCTTGCACACACTCCTCCTTCGTAATGCCCGTACATAAACTGGATTACGTCTTAGCAATGCATAGCGCAGCAAAGGAAAGCTATGTGTATGACCACTGTTCTCTGCGCAGTGCTCTCTCACATCGACTGAGCCAATAAATCTAAGTACTAGTGCAAGCACGACGCGAACGGCGCCTAATTGGTGGTTTCGGTAGCATTTTCAAGTGCAACCATTCATTTCCCATGCGTATCTGACAGCCTCTTTTCTGGAAACAAATGCTGTCGATCTTCACTGCGGTGTGCGAACGTGAACTTTCACAAAAGCAACTTTGTTTCAATATGCTTAATGACATTCACAAACAATGGACGTAAGCCAATCACCATGATTACGTCATATTTATCATAATCGTCATCAAGCTATGTTATGTCGGCTCTGGTGCGAAGGCTTCTAAGGGACCCGTCCTGCCCCGAGCGAATTGGTTGCAATTTATGCCTGAGGATCGTATGCATACCTCCAAAGTCTGATGTATCATCTTTCCTGCTTCTGCTGCGTCTTTCCTCTCGTTGTTTCAATTCTGTTGCGCAGACATTCCATCGTTTCTCTGCTTTGGAATGACGTGTCCGGCCGAGGTTGAATTTTTTTCTCTCGATTAGTGTAGAGATATCATGGTGTCATTCTAGGGGCATCGCTGATGCGTGCATGGGTAGCTTTCTGGCGTGCATGTTGTTGTGCTTTGTGCGCGAGACGAAAACGCATGTACGCAAAGTTCTGTTTGTGACGTTTGTCATGTAGCAAGAAACATGCATTCACAGAACGTATAGTTTTCTACGAGGCTTTGCCAACCATTCTGTTTAATCGGAAGGCACATTGCCCGAGAGTGTTGTCAAGTGCGCTCACTGCGTGTTATTGTGAGCTTTCTAAAACTACGAACGCACTCGTGTTCATTCAGTGCAGAGCAACACCGTCCTTTTTTTAGGTGCGAAGTAGTTATGGTCGAGCCTGTTCCGTCCCTGCGCCGTCCGCACCCCCACTGCGCATGCGCGACAGCTGGCCCAAGCTGGCAAGAAACGAGAATGCGCGCTCGCCCGCGAGAGACAACGCTGACGCAGGCAGCGTCTGATAGCTCCCCCCCCCCTTTCTCTCCTCTAGGAATCCTCTACTCTACGGAGCGGCGCCCGAGTCCCGCGTCCCACACCCCCACAGCGCATGCGGTTCCTCTCTCCCTCACTCTCTCCTCTTCTACGCTCCCCTTTCTCTCCTCTAGGAATCTGATGATGATGATGATGATCCTTCTACTCTACGGAGCGGCGCTCACGACAGGTGGTGCGACAGCTGCCTACTCCGCTGGGGGCGCCACGGTCGTTCCGCGGTATGAAAATGACGGAGCGCGCGCCTCATTATCTCTCCTGTGCAGCGCCGCGATGAGCGCTCGGGCCTCTGCCGAGAAAAATTACACCATCTCCCGCTCAAGCTAACCATCTCCCCGCTAATTCGCATGCACATATGGTTCCCTTTAGCGCGAGATGGTGTAATTTTTTTTCTGGGTGAAGACAAGTCGAATACGCGCACGATATCTTTGTAGCGAATGACTGCTAAATCAGGGGAATAGCGTCGATTGCAGGGGGTACTGCATATATATGTGCTCACGACATATCACTTCGTACAGTTTACTGACTGCCCCCACATTGTTTTCGGGACATAGAATTCGCAGAGCGAACGGAAAACCTCAGTTAGACGCGAATAACTTCTGCCAGGACTTCTGCTATTTTGTCTGCCCTGAAAATTTTTGTTCGACGCATAATTTCTGACGTCACGTCAGCCACACTTTTTCGCAATGTCTTCGGATACGGCAGCGCCTCAGTTTATTTCCCCTCCATGTATTTCAGTATGGATAAGGGAAGGTGTTGCCTGGGCTTGCCTACTAGAAGGAGCGCAAGTATGCTGCTGAAGCGACAATCTTTAAAACAAAACGCTTTACAGGATATCATTCTGGCACCATACTCGGTCCATTCGATATGAGTGGTCCATATTCGATGCTTTCGACATCGATCAAATAAATAGAGAACATACTTCTGCTTTGTGATGTGAACTTAATACTGCTACGTTATGTTCACGGCATCAGGCGCTAATTCATAGTGGCAACTCCAAGTAGCAATTAAGGAAGTGGTGAAGAAGAGGCCTGAGGGAACGCTGGATGCCGGCGGAACAGTGGAGGAAAGATGGTGTCGCACGTACGCAGGTACGGCCAGCCACCGTTCCGCCTACACACACCCAGGCTCACGCAATCATGCATCATGACGAAGTCTAATACATCGCTAATATTTGGCCCATAAGAAATGTCGTTGCCTTTAGCAGTAAAGGTGGTGTTCAGGAAGCCCTTATGACAGACTTCATGCTGTACTAGCATTACTGAAGCGCGTGCTGCCGCATGTTTACACGCTTCCAGCGCACATAAGAAAAATCTATGTTTGCACGCAGGGGTCGACGACTGCGGACACGCAAGCCTTCTACCAAAGCTATTTAGGTCATTAACAGGAGCCTTGAAAAGGAGATATTGAATGTCGCCGGTGGTTGGCTGAAATTATAATGCGCAAGGCTGTGGAGTCAACAACGCAGCAAAAGAAAGCAAAAGAGAAGAATAGACATCCATGACAAGGCGCTGAAAGGATGTCAAAAAAAGAGCACTTGCCTCCACGCCTAGATGACCAAAAAGAAAGAAAGTAGAGAGGGCGCTACTTGGAAACGACCGCAAAAGAAATCTTTGTGAATGCTTTTTTATTTTTTTGCAGGATGAAAAGTGCAGAGTGCCTCGAGACATCAGACACGTCCATAGGGTCTCTGAAAGGCTGCTGCTCTGTATTCTCGCGTCGCGTTCTATTACTAAGTGCGGGAAACGAGATGCGCCGACAGTAAACCTAGCTGTCTCCCTCGATGATTGAGTGTGACACTTCAGATCTTTTCGGTTCCTTCCATTTGATGTTTCGATATGCACGCCCGAAAATTCAAGTTTTGTGCCGTTCTCTCTGAAATCCTTTGTCAGGCACTCGTTTTTGCCGGTACTGCCATCTTTTGTCGTAGGTCCCTCGCAACTAGCTCAGTCACCTGTATGTTGGAAGCACAATGAAACGCACAGACAAATGAAACCTTGGATAACACACATCGATTCGTTAGTAATTCTATGAGACGCATTTGACATGCTCGCATTTTCCCAGTAAAAGCCACTTGCATCAAAGAACGCGTTCGGCTTTGCAATCCCTGCCATGAGTGTCGTCCGTAAGAAAGGTAGGACCATGATCTGCCTCCCGAGCACCTGCGGTTACATCTGCCCGGCTGTCATTTCTGCAAAGCTCGTTCCTTTAGCCCGTACCAAGATAATCTTGTCATTTTGAGCGTTGCTGTGTACGAGTACATCGGTTGGGTGCGATGCTCGAAATAGGTGGCCGTGGCACGCAGTGCGTTTTAGACGACAGCAATCAAGCGCATTTTATCTGGTGGTTGAAGAACTATGCCGCTACTCCTCATACCCAGAAGTCGCTCCCTCTGTCTTCCCTGTAAATTCTCGGGCTCTGTCTTCGGCGTCGTATTTGTTGAGCGTTAGGCAATATTACTGTTTTTCAATATAACCCTTATATGCGTCACAATTTGGCGTCGGTCTTGCTGTCGTCAAAACACAAGAATCGTGAAAACAGCGAGTTCGCATTTTCTTCTCTTGTTCTACGACTATTATGAGTATATTCACCACCAGAATGCTATGGATTTTCTACCAAATAAATAAAAAAAGATAGATGGAAATAGAAGAAAGCAATGTAGTGTCGCTGCTTGTAATCGTGATACCAATACAACAGACACAGCGCGACCCACGTGCTCAAAGACCATTCACACGACGCTTTCAATCTGCTGGAATAAAAGAGAGCTATGCAGTAAAATATATTAAAGACCACCGGCGGTTTCAAAATATTAATAGCCACTGTAACGCCAAGAAAATCGTCTGTGGGATGTTTTTCGTCAAACTATAGTCTGCACGTCAGTATAAACATCATTAAATCAATCCTTTAACTACCCCATTTAGCGATAACACGCACAATCTCACGACTCAGTCTCCTCCATAAGTTATGTCACTCCTCCCATCTGACCGGTACACTGTAACTGCCTCCCGTTCGAACACCTCCCCGCCGGTTTAATTCCAAGAGCGTTTAAGGACTACATGGTTCCATTCGGGTGTTTAACAGCCCCCTTCTTTCTGCAAGTATTGAAGACGACAATTCCTTTCCTGAAGTAGTTGCTAGACAGAAACCAAGAAGCGTCCAGAGAGCCACTAATGACAGTTCATGTAAAATAAGGTCACGCATGCATTTTGTATTTGCACCTTTTTTTAGACATTCGTTTTGTATGAGATAAAATAGTTATCTAAACTGCGAAACGTGCTCCAATTTTGAAATATGCTTCAGTGAAAGGTTATGTGTCACACATTTTCACTTATTTCTCGCACTGTTTTTCTCATGCCCATCATTGGAGCATTCACTTAGGGGCGAAGACTGCCGAAATTTTCACTTTTCTATACTGTGCACTAGTGAATTTCTTGGCTTATTATTGTAGAGCACTATTTCAAAGCATATCTTCAACTCTCTACAACTCCCCTTATGTAAATGCCCGTCAAGGGTCCTTGAGGGCGAATAAAGAAATAAATGAATAAATAAATAAATAAATAAATAATGATGATATGTGGCTTCCATGCTCTGTAAATGTGTCATTCTGCCAGCATTACCAGCAGCCGCCGACTGAGGTACACAAGACCGAGACCTTTGACCGCATTGTGCTTCGCGAAATCCAGGGGATGTCACCTTTGGCGACGCGTCCTTTCCAACACTCTCGACAGAAAACGTGATTGTTTCAGGATCTTGTGCGCGAAGAGCTAGCAAACATGCAGCTCATGTGCTTGCTCTAGAGAAGTAGTTTTTCTTATGAGAGCGCCTTGGGACAGGCCATAAGTATGTCTTCGACATTGTGGGGTTGACATATGTTCAAAAATTTCAAATTCCTAACCAACGCACTGCAGCCACCGTAGGCTGTACATCACACTTCATGCATTACTTCCATTGCTTCAGTTTACCAACTAAACAATGAAAACATATTGTAACCTGTATAGAGAAACATTACGGCACTTGTGTGAAACGTAAAGGTGGCGACCAGGCGCCGGCAGGCGCTGAAATCACATAGAATGAGTGGCAGGACAGCAAACACTTTTATCGCGAATGAGCATCACTTGGCACACCCTCTTCCGATCCTCCTTCCCCCCATGCCCTTTTTATAGATCGAACGTGTAGTTCATCAGTATCCCTTGTAGTCCCGGTCTTCTTGAGACGAAAAAAAACTATAAGCTCCGCTCAGGCGCTGCGGGCACCGCACCGGAGCTTGTCACATTTGAATGCTTACCGATCAGTCATGCGCTAATGGATGAGGATGGCCGGCAAGAGAGGTGGAAAAAAGTTGTTTAAAATAGCTTTAATACACTTTTCCCTCATCTTGATGAATGAACTCTTTGGCAATTACGCACTCTGTCTCTATGTTTTCCCTTTTATTCTATTACTCAGCGCACAGACATTAAAGTAAGTGTCTACGTTTATAAAACCGACCGGTTTATTTCCTGAACAATCCTGCTCAGAAACTAACGAAATACTTTTTTTTCAGAAAAAATAACTCAAATCAACGCGAGGTTACAAAACAAACATTTGGCACTGGAAACACTGTAGAATATCACTCCATTTATCGGGACCAAGCAGAGTAAGAAACATCGACAGACGCGGTGCGCATGGTGCTTAGGTATGCTTGATTTATGCAGCCGCAGCAATCCCTCTTCCGAAAGCACAACACTTCATGCGTGAACGTAATTCATACGTAAACGATCCCTACATAAGCATCACGGCTATATCTTGAGAGCTGTGGCCTCGATCTAAACCCCTGAGTTGCCGGAATCATGCCAGATGAGGAGTGTAAAAGAGATAGAGCCTACTGACACGTGATCGCGCCAGCACACATCCGAGGACTTAAGACGGTGATGATGATAGGCGGCGCCGGCATCCAGCGGAATTCATTTATATTTTTCACTTCATATTGAAAGAAAACTGGCCCACTGACTTGTTATTTCATATATATATATATATATATATATATATATATATATATATATATATTATATATATATAGTGTGTGTGTGTGTGTGTGTGTGTGTGTGTGTGTGTGTGTGTGTGTGTGTGTGTGTGTGTGTGTGTGCACACGCGAAGTTGTGGTAGGTACTGCGCCAGGTCGACCAGCACTGTTCTTGTGAGGGAGAGCGCCCCACTCCCCGTCTGCAGTTTCGTCAACACGCGGACATATATTAAGGAGATTATAACTCGGCGACAGCTTTCATTGACAGCACTGTGGAAGCTACACAGCCGAATCGCCTACATGCGCGCGCGCGCCAGGAAATAGTACCTATTTTATTTTCTCATTCTAATGGCTACTTGGCCCGAATAAATAAAACGTTCTTCATTATAAGGATAGAACAAGTATGGGAAGCTGTTCATGGAAAAGAAGTTATCGTGCGCCCTAGTTTTTTTTTTCCTTTTTTATTTCTTGGCCGGCACCACGTTTTCCAAACGCCTGCTGCGTCTGCTGCTTGCTCTTGCAGTAAACATGGCGTCCCCGGTGCCGGCGGTACCGTGTGCGGCCGCGAACTCTCCTTTTAGTTCTCCGAGGAGGCTATACGCTAAGTGTGACAAGAAGTGGGTCTCCAAGCAAACGAAGCAGGTTATCTGCAACGTCTACGCTGGAGTAAGGCGCCGTGAGCCCGAGCTCTCGACGAATTCTGGGTGCCGGACTGTCGCCGAACTCACCGGGGTGAGTATGCGAACGGTAACACGAATCAAGGCTGAAGCTCTGCGGGCCCCGCTCTGAAATAAGCTTGACTGTTCGCGTCTTGCGCGCAATCTTAACAACGATCTACAACAATTGTGAGGCTTCTCGAACACTGAGGCGCAGTCTGCGCCGATCATTGCGGACAGTCTTTATGGGCGTAAACCGAATACAGCAAAACTGAAACTAGACAGGCCCGTGGCAGGATCGTGCCGCAACCGGCCTTCCATTTCGCCTGTACGAGGGCCCAGTACTATAAACGTTAACATTCGATCACGTGTGGCGCGTACCCATATATACTGGGCTGAACACGGAACCTAAACTTCATTGTTATAAAAGCTGAATAATGCTGGGAAAACGTTCTGAACAGCGGAAACCTTTATATGTACCAGTATATATACAGCACAGTAACTAGCTGCATGTATGCACTCTCATCAAAGTTTAACTCTGACGTTCCCATTTTGCATGCCTACATTTTGCTAAACACACTAGCGCTGCGAGCAAGCGAAAACCGAAACTGGAACTGAAATCGGCTGCAAGCTGCCGGACTACTTGCGTAGTAACACAAATGTGCGGAGGCCCCGCCTCCGTAGCCTTCGCTCCAATATCAAGAAAAGCTGTCGCCGAGTATAGGCTGCGTGCCTGCGCCCCGGCCGCGGCGGTCGCATTTTCGATGGAGGCGAAAATGCCAGAGGCCCGTGTACTGTGCGTTGTCAGTGCACGTTAAAGAACCCCAGGTGGTCTAAATTTCCGGAGCCCTCCACTACGGCCTTTATCTCCTCTCTATCTCTTTCACTCCCTTCCCCCCACCCCCACGGACGCTTAGCCGTGCTCCCTACATGGGCTGCAGAAATTAGCATCCTGTCCCTACCGAACCACAATCATCATCAATCATTTACTCATCATCGTCATCTTCGCTCATCAGACCGTGCCATGCTGCCCTGGCCCCGCAGAGTGCGCGTGGCGTGACATCCATGTAGTTAGGATTGCGCTTCGGACCAGTAAATATTGTTTGATGGCTATTGCGCCCTTGTGCTCTGGCCTCTTGCGCCCGGTGTGATCTCTGGAGACTGCAGCTGGTAGAAGCCATGAACTCATTGACCTGGGCCCACATTTGGCGCACGTAATGTAGGGCCAGCTGGTGTTTCTCAGACACCAGCATCTCGGCTTCGTGTTTGTAAGTAGCATTTCTCGCGGCTTGATGATGCCGATAGGGCGGTATTAGATGCGAAGAATTTCTTAGCGAACTTCGGCGAGTTTGAGCGTATCTATCTATCTATCTATCTATCTATCTATCTATCTATCTATCTATCTATCTATCTATCTATCTATCTATCTATCTATCTATCTATCTATCTATCTAGCCGCCTACGATTTTGTGCTCTCCTGGCCGTTTCGCTAAACAGATGTTTACGAAAATTGGTATGGCACATCATGACTACATGACGAACATAAATCACAAGTCATAACATCAAAATCATGATATGCATGTCATGAGCGGCATGATTTACACGCCACTGTCCTGGTGCTCTCCTGGCCGCTTCGCTAATGGGATGTATGCGAAAATTGGTATGCCACAAAATGACTGCCTAACGAACATAAATGGCAGGTCATAACATCGAAATCATGATATGCATGTCATGAGTGGCATGATTTACATGCCACGGTCATAGTGCTCTCTTGGCCGTTTCGCTAATGGGATGTATGCGAAAATTGGTACGACACAACACGACTGCCTCACGAACATAAATGGCAGGTCGTAACATGAAAATTATGACATGCGTGTCATGAGAGCCATGATTTACATATCACAGTCTTGGTGCTCTCCTGGTCGTATCATTAATGGGATGTATACAGAAATTGGTATGCCACAATATGACTGCATGGCGAACATAAATGACAGGTCATAACATGAAAATCATGATATGCATGTCATGAGTGACATGATTTACATGCCACGCGTTTCGATAATGGAACGAATACGCAAATTGGCATGCCACAACATGACTGCATCACAAACATAAATGACAGGTCATAACACGAAAATCATGATATGCATGTCATGAGCGACATGATCTACATGCCACGGTCTTGGTGCTCTCTTGGCCGTTTCGCTAGTGGGATGTGTAGGAAAATTGGTATGCAACAATATGACTGCATGGCGAACATAAATGACAGGTCATAATAGGGTGATTCCACGTAAGATCGAACAAAGCATGGCTGGTCACCCTCTTAAATTTATTTCAAAATTTTATATATTGCTGCCCGATGTGTGGAAAGAAGAGATCCACAATTGGTTTTGCTAGAAAATATTTTGTCGAAGCGCCGGGAGTCAATAATGACGAAGAGGTGGAGTGCCGCGCTTACCTGCTCTTCTGTCTTGGCCAACTTTGGTTAATAATTACACAAGCTATACTAAGGTTAGGTGGCTGAAACTTTTTAAAATAAATACACGTATGTTTTTACTTGTGATAAATTATTTTTGCTTTTTATGGGGAGTGTACTTATTTTTATAAAAATCCTCAAAATCAGCCCATGAAGCAATTTTCTGTCCACTTTGCGGGCTTATATCTCAAAAAAGGCTTGTGGCAGAGCAGCGAAAATTCAGCATTATGTTCTAAGCATACTCTTTTGTCAAACTGCAAAAGCTTATATTTATATGACTTTTCAATAAAGAGATAAGGGCGGGCGAACTTCAAAAAAACAGCGAACAGTGGAAATTTCTGAGGACAATTAAAAAAAAACCCATTTTTGATATTTTTTAAACTTTGTACACTTATTCTCCTCCACGTTGGCTTTCACAATCGCCAAAAACATGTTGCATAATTTTGTTCCACTAGGAGTTACAGGCCGTCAAATTATACCCTTATGGAAGGCTCAGCGAACCATGAACGTCTGATTATTCTGACATTTGTGATCGCGTACGGCCTTCAAATTTTGGCATGATAATGTGCCCGGTCATTTACGTCTGAACGCTGCATATTAGCTGTGAGGAGCACAATACTGAATGATTAGGGGTCAGTTTTGTAGGCGTGGGGTTCTTTGATACGCCGCGGTGTCGTAGCGCAGACAGATATTTTCCGCCTTTACCTCAGCAAAAAGGCAGTAAGAACTCAATGCGTAGCTTAGATTCCCCCCCCCCCCCCCCCCTGCCCGGCAAAAAAAAAAATGAAAGGTAGGATAAAAATGCAATAAGCAAGGAGCGCTTTCCAAAGAACCTTTAGCAAAATGGAAAATTTGTGGAGGTCAAGAAGAACCGCTTCATTAATTCATGTTTCTGGGCTGAAATCGAGTTTATTCGATTGATTAGACAGTTCAGATTTCTTCTTTCATGTACACGTAACTCCTTCCAAGCAGGCCCGGCTATTCGTGCCACGTACAAACCAGGAGATGCTTTCGTTGACGTGGATAGCTGTCAGGCATGCCAACACCATGGAACGCGGGTACTCTCATCCACTCTTCCTTCTTTAACTCGCGGAAGGCAACAAGTTCTTTTTCTTCAAGGTGTATTAGATGCAGCCCTTTCAGTTTCTCTGAGAAAATGGTTGCAAAGTCTCTGGCTGTACGAATTGCACTTTCAGGGTTTGTCCTCAAGTTGTTGAGCATTGCCTGATGCTTGAAGGGACCTCCGACTCCGTCGCACGCGTTTTTCCCTCGTCCAGTTGCTGAGAATACCCATTGGGTACTGGGACAACAGCTCTTTCCGAACTATCTTTTTTTTTAAATGACTGGCGGTTTCATCACTCACATATGTCACCTTGGAGTAAACCGGCAGGTTGTCTTCCATCTGAGATAGGTGCGCGCGTCCGGTTACCAATTGTTTTGCTTTTGTTTCCTTTGGCGTTCTATATCTTGCTTTGGCCCTGGAGTGCCACGTTCTTGCGTTATACTGCCCACAAGTGGCGGTGCACTGTTTCTCAGGCGGCGGCGGCAGCTGTCGACCGCGTACGTGAAGCGAGCGCTCATAGCTACCTGATAGTGTTTTGATCTTGCTTCCATCTCCGCCTTGTTATGGTGCGAAAAAAGACAGGATGGATAGCGAATCTTTAATGCACACGCGTTGAAGTTATCCAAGAAATGTTTCGAACACTTTTGGTTTCAGGAGGCGAAAAGGAGCTGACTGTGCCTCTCTTACAGAGAGCATCTGGGGGCGCGCGCACCTGCTCGGTAGCCCCGCACTCATGGCCGCTCGGGTGACCAAATCATGTCTAAATGGACGTCATCGGTGCCACGTACACCTTTTTTCGGTGCTGCTGGCCTCTTAAGGGCCAGGAATTCAATTCTGTTTTCATTCTATACACTCAGCGGGCAAGAAGCCGGATCAACAACAATTGCCTATCATTGCGTAAGGGTCTAATTTGACGGCCTGTAACTCCTAGTGGAACAAAATTATGCAACATGTTTTTGGTGATTGTGAAAGCCAACGTGAAGGAGAATAAGTGTACAAAGTATAAAAAATATCAAAATGGGTTTTTTTTTTAATTGTCTTCAGAAATTTCCACTGTTCGGTATTTTTTTGAAGTTCGCCCGCCCGTATCTATTTATTGAAAAATTATATAAATATAAGCTTTTGCAGTTTGACAAAAGAGTATGCTTAGAACGTAATGATGAATTTTCGCTGCTCTGCCACAAGCCCTTTTTGAGATATAAGCCCGCAAATTGGACAGAAAAATGCTTCATAGGCTGATTTTGAGGATTTTTATAAAAATAAGTACAATTCCTATAAAAAGCAAAAATAATTTATCACAAGTAAAAACATGCGTGTATTTACTTTAAAATGTTTCAGCCACCTAACCTTAGTATAGCTTGTGTAATTATTAACCAAAGTTGGCCAAAACAGAAGAGCAGGTAAGCGCGGCACTCCACCTCTTCGTCATTATTGACTCCCGGCGCTTCGACAAAATTTTTTCTAGCAAAACCAACTGTGGATCTCTTCTTTCCACACATCGGGCAGCAATATATAAAATTTTGAAATAAATTTAAGAGGGTGACCAGCCATGCTTTGTTCGATCTTACGTGGAATCACCCAATATGAAAATCATGACATGCATGTCATGAGTGACATGATTTACATGCCACGCCTTTCGGTAATGGGACGTATACGCAAATTGGCATGCCACAACATGACTGCATCACAAACATAAATGACAGGTCATAACACGAAAATCATGATATGCATGTCATGAGCGACATGATTTACATGCGACGGTCTTGGTGCTCTCCTGGCTGTTTCGTTAAAGGGATGTATACGAAAATTAGTATGCCACAACATGACTGCATGGCGAACATGACTGACAGGTCACAACATGAAAATCATGATATGCATGTCATGGTCGACATTATTTACATGCCACGCGTTTCGTTAACGGGATGTATACGAAAATTGGCATGCCACAAGATGACTGCATCACGACTGTAAATGACAGCTCATAACATGAAAATCATGACATGCATGTCATGAGCGACATCATCTACATGTCACGGTCTTGGTGCTCTCTTGGCCGTTTCGCTAGTGGGATGTGTAGGAAAATTGGTATGCAACAATATGACTGCATGACGAACATAAATGACAGATCATAACATGAAAAGCATAACATGTATGTCATGGGCGGCATGATTTACATGCCAGGCGTTTCGTTAATGGGACGTATACCAAAATTGCTATGGCACAACACGACAGCATGACGAACGTAAATGACAGGTCATAACATTATGATCATGACACGCGTGTCATGACCGGCATGATTTACATGCCATGGTCCTGGCGCTATACTGCCGTTTCATTAATGGGATGTATGGGCTCCGTCTAATGACCAGAGGGCGCTACGTAGCTCTCGTCGGACGGTTCAGTATTGCTGACATTGGCCGCTTGGGTCGCACGTATGAGACGCGCGAGCACGGTGGAAACCGAGGCGACAGCGACGCGCGCGTTTCTTCGCTGCTTTCCGGGCGTGCTGCGAACCACACGAACTCTCGCGGCGTCGCCCTTTGGAACAGTTTGCCGCAGGTTTGGTGCGCGCATCTCAAAGGAAATAAAACGAAACAAGGTGGGACGGGCGGTCGGTGCTGCTATAGAGTTGGAGACGCTCATCGCGTTCACGTATTTTCCTGTCACAGTCTGCCCAATTTTGCTTCTTCTCTCCGCCAGGCGGTGCATTCTGGCGCTGATGTCGCACATGGAAAACTCGACTGCACGGAGCCTATACGAAAATTGGTTTGGCACAAAATGACTGCATGACGATCATAAATGGCGGGTCATTACATGAAAATCATGACATGCATGTCATTAGCGGCATGATCTACATGCCACTCGTTTTCTTAAAGGGATGTATACCAAAATTGCTATGGCACAACACGACTGCATGACGAACGTAAATGACAAGTCATGACGTTAGAACCATGGCATGCGTGTATGAGCGGCATGGTTTACATGCCACAGTCTTGGTGCCCTTGCGGCCGTTTCATTAACTTCATATGTACCAACCTCGGTGTAGCGAGACAACAATGCAAATCCATTTTACGTTCCTGATGCGTGCTTCGCATTTTCTTGATTCTCACTGCACGTGGGATCTGCCATTTTTTTTCTGGTCGGGTGACCGTTCTGTGTGCGACGTGTGGCGTCTTGTTTGTTTGGAGAGCCACCTACTGGGGAGCCACCTACTGGAATGCAGGGCTGCCTCGGCGGGCGAAGACATGAAGCTGAGAGTCTCGGCTGTGCTGTGGACTAGAGCCGGTGAGCAGCGAGACACAACGGCATCGTCGCCTTTGCACCAGATCGCGCGCGGGTCACGAGTGTGGCGACGGTTTGCCTTGATGGATGTGACGCCGGGAGTTCCAACGTTTAAGGGCTACTACGCCGTGAAACCACTCACTAATTCTATAAGAGAAGCCGAGGGGAAGATGGAGGCATGTGTCCCTACTCTAAGCTCTTTGTGAGTTTGTACGCATGCTATTCCCCTGGGAGAATTTGCCTAGTTCTTTTCAGTGCCTTACGAATATTTTTTTATTATTGTTCTGGGCAAAATGGAACACAAATTGGCAATGGCCTACACAGACGATGTCATTGTTTCTTGCAATTTCGAAGCACACTCAGAAAACCTTGCCGGTGTTGATGAAATTCAGAAAGCAGGGCTTACGGCAAACCATAAGAAAATTCGACTCGCATGCTTAAAAATTGGCTTGGTTTGCTTTACTGCGGACGATGAGAAGGCTGTTTCGAAATGAGACCAAGTTTCGTGTCATTTCCGAATACCTTTTCCCGCACATCAGAATTTGCAGGTTTTACTGCGTATTACTACGTTCTACCGGGCTCTCATACCACATTGCCGAGAGCTTACGATTCTACTTAGACAACTAGTCAAGAAAGGCGTGATATGGAACTTGGTTGAACCTCGGCAGAATGTCTTTAAAGCACTCGGCCTTAGACAACCAGTTAGAAAGGGAGATGAGAGAAGACAATGGATGAGGCGCTTGCCCAGCCGGTGCTGGTCCGACCATACCGCTGCTCTCAGCGATGGTATCGCTTGTCACTAATGGTTTGGCATTCAGCAGTGCGTTAGGAAACCGGTGATTGACTGTGCAAAGTGCATGAGTCACTGCTCAAGGAGGGCTGCAACACGGACGTCGGCAACACCATGCACTGAATGGGACTGCGTAACGTTGGCATTAATATTCGTGCATAGCACAGTGCGCCTGTCTTGTTGTACCAGAGAAGTGCACATTCTCATGCACTGATGTTCGTATCATAACCGTGGTTCGGTGAAGTAGTCCTACGGGACCAAGTAAATTTGGAGAAAAGCTTATGTCCCCTTATAGTCGAAAAATTGGGCTTCCTTTTATATTGCCATGAAAGCACTGAACACACATTAGAAGAGCAACTGATGTAACACATGCACAATAATCGTAAATTTTGCTATAATAAGTATATTTATATACCGTGCGGGAGGAGCCACGATAGCCTAGTGTAGCACCCTTGCTTGGCACATTAGGGTCCGGGTTCGATCCCTGTGCCCCTACCGTTAGGTGGGCTGCGTTCGCCGAGTACAGTCTTTCGGTTGTCCCTGTGTGCTCGTTATGTGTACATTTCAACAGGAAGCTATATACTGTGAACGGTATGCCATTGTTTTGAAAAGTGCTGCAATTAAAATTTAAGTGCCTATATTAGGTGGTCCTTGATTTACACTGGCTGTGTAAAAATCAAACACCAGTGGCGTATACCTGCATACCATGAGCTTAACATTAACCAATGCCCAACATATACAAATTATAATAATAATGTGTTATAAGAACAATATTTAAAAATTTAGAACCTAAACTTCATTTCTAAATAATGCCAGAACATAAAACGGTCAACACAAGGAACTCTAAAGCATGGGATCCAGCAATATCTAGAAAGAATTATACCCACGAAATGCTATGTATTTTACTGCCCAATCAATAAAAAATTGGCAGATCCCACGTGCAGTGGGAATCAAGGAAATGCGAAGCACGCATAAGGAACGTCAAATGGATTTGCATTGTTGTCTCGCTATACCGAGTTTGGTACATATAAAGTTAACGAAACGGCCGCAAGAGCACCATGACTGTGGCATGTAAACCATGCCGCTCATACACGCATGTCATGATTCTAACTCTATGACTTGCCATTTACGTTCGGCATGCAGTCGTGTTGTGCCATAGCAATTTTGGTAAACATCCCTTTAAGGAAACGAGTGGCATGTAGATCATGCCGCTAATGACATGCATGTCACGATTTTCATGTTATGAGCTGTAATTTATGATCGTCATGCAGTCATGTTGTGCCAAACCAATTTTCGTATAGGCTCCGTGCAGTTGAGTTTTAAATGTGCGACATCAGCGCCAGAATGCACTGCCTGGCGGAGAGAAGCAGCAAAATTTGGTAGACTTTACAGGAAACTACGCGAACGCGATGCGTGTCTCCAACTCTATAGCAGCAGCGACCACCCGTCCCACCTTCTTTCGTTTTATTTCCTTTGAGACGCGCGCTCCAAACCTGCGGCAAACTGTTCCAAACGGCGACGCCGCGAGCGTTCGTCTGGTTCACAGCACGGCCGCAAAACAGCGAAGAAACGCGCGCGTCGCTGTCGCCTCGGTTTCCACCGTTCTCGCGATGTGGGCGAACGCGCGCGTGTCTCATGCGTGCGCCCCAAGCGGTCAATGTCAGCGACACTGAGCCGTCCGGCGAGAGCTACGTAGCGCCTTCTGGTCAGTAGACGCAGCCCATATATCCCATTAACGAAACGAGAGTATAGCGCCAGGACCATGGCTTGTAAATCATGCGGGTCATTACACGCGTGTCATGATTCTACCTGTCATTTGCGTTCGTCTTGCTGTCGTGCCGTGCCATAGCAATTTTGGTATACATCCCATTAATGAAACGCCTGGCATGTAAATCATACCGCCAATGCATGCATGTTATGCTTTTCATTTTATGAAAAGCATAATATGCATGACCTGTAATTTATGTTCGTCATGCAGTCATATTGTTGCATACCGATTTCGGTACACATCCCACTGACGAAACGGCCAAGAGAGCACCAAAACCATGGCATGTAAATCATGTCGCTCATGACATGCATGTCATGATTTTCATGTTGTGACCTGTCAGTCATGTTAGCCATGCAGTCATGTTGTGGCATACCAATTTTCGCATACATCCCATTAACGAAACGCTCAGGAGAGCACCAAGACCGTCGCATGTAAATCATGTCACTCATGACATGCATGTCATATTTTCATGTTATGACCTGTCATTTATGCTCGCCACGCATTCATATTGTGGCATACCAATTTTTGTATACATGCCATTAACGAGACGACCAGGAGAGCACCAAGACTGTGACATGTAAATCATGCGGCTCATGACACGCATATCATGATTTTCATGTTATGACCTGCCATTTATGTTCGTCAGGTAGTCATGTTGTGCCATACCAATTTTCGCATACATCCCATTAGCGAAACGGCCAGGAGAGCACCAAGACCGTGGCATGTAAATCATGCCGCTCATGACATGCATATGACGATTTTCATGTTATGACCAGTCATTTATGTTCTTCATGTAGTCATGATGTGGCATACCAATTTTCATAAACATCCGATTAGCGAAACGGCCAGGAGAGCACAAGATCGTAGGCGGCTAGATAGATAGATAGATAGATAGATAAATAGATAGATAGATAGATAGATAGATAGATAGATAGATAGATAGATAGATAGATAGATAGATAGATAGATAGATAGATAGATAGATAGATAGATAGATAGATAATAGACAGATAGATAGATACGCTCAAACTCACCGAAGTTCGCTAAGAAATGCTTCGCATTTAAAACACAAAAGAAAACATAATGTTGCGATCCATATAGTTGTGATAACATAAGGATATGTGTAACCACAAGGGCTTATGTGGAAGTACTAATTATGCGGTGTATCTCTTGTATAAAAATTTAAAAAGTCGTGTTTATATCGCTATTAAATAAGGGTTTCATGTACTGTATATGCTGTGGCATCAAATGTCTCGCATATTACTTTGAATAAACTTGTGTATAGTGTGCAGCATGTTTGTATGTTTTTGAACTTTGCCTTCTGTGTTGTCAATTGTATTTTCTGAAGCTGACTAAATATGTATATTCATGCGATTCACTTCTTCATTCTAGTGCTTCCATATTGTTATCACAATGGTTTAACAACTCAGAGTACCAAGATCCCACTTAGTTCTATTTCATAGTGCCAGTACCTGAAAAATGGGGCGACGAACCATGCGAAGCCCAGCTCGACTTTTTCGTGGTCAGAATAATTTAATTTGATTTGAAGCCAATGCGGTGAAGGAAAACTGCTTTACGTGCACCAACGCTGATTGCAGGTTACGGTACATATTGCACCCTCATAGAAACGTGGCAGCCATCAAGGGAAAAGGGAGCGCGTTCTTCCCTTTAAAACCACACGTTCATCGCCAACAATATACAGCAATCGATGCTACTCAGCGGCAAAATTTTCAGCGACGGTGATCACACATCAAAGACATTATCCACGGTAGGCTTTACGGTCGTACTGATGGAGTAAAGGATATTGAAAAGAGAAATAATCAACCAGTTTATCCTAAAAAAAAATAATGAGGAGGATTGCGCCTGGATGCCCAGCACTCATGCGCCACAGCCTCAGGAGCGTCCTGTTAAAGCTAACGGCAAACAGGCCCACACTAGAAGCTTCTTCGAAGAAGCAATAGCAAAGTTTCAAGACACTGTGGCTGCATTCCGCCATTCAGGATGTTCCTGCTTGTTTGCAAACGTCACCCTCTAGGGAGAGGTGGACCCCTGCGCCGCAAGAGCAGCACATCTTTTCGTTCGGAATTTGTTCGCGATGTACAAAACTCCTAACATATTTTCTTAAAGAGTACAGGTTACTTTAAGAAGCTTCTCTCCTCTAAGTTTTCCACATAAAAACATCTACAATAAACAGCTCATACCTAGAAAAAAAAATGTAATGATTCACGTGTACACATCTGTTGGAGCAAAGAACAAAAAAGAAATGCGCGCAGGGTACGAGGCAGCGAGGAGACTTGAAGTGTATTTGCCAGCAATATTACGACAAAAGAAACAAGCTAAATTCGGCGTATTCTTACTGCACAATTTAAAATGGGTTGAACGGTCTAGAAAGGTGTCCAATGTACTCAAGTTTATAATCCTACACACGGTATATTCCAGCGCAGAAAAGGTGAACTAGTAATACTGAACTTGACGTGTCCTTAGTAATTCAACGTTGTAGAGTCTAATTACAGATGCGTTTATTTTAAAATCTGTCATGTCTTTCGTGCACAAAAGGTCTCTGTTACCAGTCTCTACATACAGGGCATGCCATTGTTTAAAAGGACCTTTAGAAGAACGGTGGCTGCATTTGACGTCATGACCCTAAGAGAAGCACGGTGAAGCACGGCCAAAGACAAGACCAGTGTGCGTTTAACAGCGTTACGCTGATAGTTGTAGGCCCACTTAATATTCATGTGGTTCAGTTCATCTGAGGCATAAATGCTCTTCTTCGCCTAAGCTACTCTGCGTTCACCTGAAATTTCATAGCAATGGCGTATTTTCATGGTGTACTTTCATGGATAAGTCGGTGCTTAGCTTGCAAGTAAAGCACCGCAAGAACTGCGCGGTACAAGTACAACGAAAAAGTAAAAGTACGAAGGCGACCGTAATGTTCACTTAAGTGCGTGGTGTTCTTTCGATTGTAGTGTTGGCCGTTAGCTGTTATTACAATGCAAGAAATGCAATATATATTCAATGCCCACCACTATGACGCAGCATGTTTTCGTAAAGTTTTACACGGCTTCCTCGGTATACACCAATTAATGCTGCTTATTTTATTCACGTTAATGCGCCGGGACGTGGATTCCTCTAAGATGAAAGAATGGTAGCACGTGCGACATGACTCCTTCTAAACATGACCTTCACTTCGCGCGCCACGATTTAGTCGACGTGCATTGTAAACCTATGTTATGCGCACAGCTACTATATGTATGCCAAAGAGTGCGGCATATAGCTCACTGACACCTTCGCTCTACCCTGACTTCTAAAGCATTATGTAAATTCGCACAAGGTGTGGAATCTGTCCGTTTTTCTCTTTCTGTCTCAACATTTGTGACCTTTTCCATGAAATGCATCATCGCCTTGCACACTATAACTTGACGAAATGCCGCGAGGAAGTGGTAATAGTTGATCTTTACAAGTTTTTTGCAGTGATATTAATAGTTGATGTTGCTTTACGTCCAAAAACATCTACGTGTTTAGGGCTAGCCCCGTAGCGGAATTTTCCGGAGGGATTATGGCCGCCTCTGGTTTTTTCACGTGTACCAAAATATAGTTAAGCGGCTTTCTTGTGTATTTGCTCCGAGAAATTCCGCCCCCACTTTTGATCCAGCGATCTCAAACATCGGATGCCAACAACTAGCCACTAAAATATAGCATGGCAGGTGTTTTTATGGAAGTTTCTTTTTTCGGAGGTACAAATACGTTTTGTTACCTTTTATACTTTCTTCTTTTTAAACT
Organism: Hyalomma asiaticum; assembly: GCA_013339685.2. NCBI lineage: Eukaryota > Metazoa > Arthropoda > Arachnida > Ixodida > Ixodidae > Hyalomma > Hyalomma asiaticum. The sequence continues at coordinate 40,916,679 of CM023486.1, forward strand.
TACACGCGGCCTCCTTGGAAGAAAGCGTGCTCCACTGCCACTTGTTATAGCTGGCATAATACAGGCTGTGACCCTAGCGGGACAGATCCACACCGCGTAACGCAGCGGGCTTGCCAAGATGCTTCCCGTCCGGTTTAATTGGACAGCCCCTTTTGACCGTTATTGTGTCTTTTCTACGCGCAAGGCTCTTCCTTACAAAAACAACTTATTTCTGGCATCAAAAGCCCGCTTTCGGGGGTGTACAACACCTGCGCGCTTTATTACCACCGTGCTTGCACGTTTCTCTTGTTCTGGCCTCCTGTTGTTGACGTTGCGAGGAGGCAGAATGCCCTGCTGCTGCGGTCGTTGGCGTGCCCTCATTAGGAAGGCTTTTAGTTCCATAATCTTCGTGTTCTCAAAGAAAGGCTCTTGCGCCACCGGGGATTAAGGGGCCTCTTTTGTTCTTGTATTTGTCGTCTCACCCCGCTACTGTCTTTTTCTCCGCTTCATAGTATGCCATATTTCTGTTGAGGCGAATGTGAATAAGAGCAATTTGTATAATATATGGTACGAAGAAATACAATGATCTTTCTTTAAGGTGTTCTTCTCTTGTGGCAAGAGAGCCAAAAGTTGGGCCATTTGCTACATGACTGCAAAACGAAAACCAGCAAAAAGGCAAACACAGAAAAGAAGGCACAGTGAGAGGCTGGGCTAACAACTCTAGTTCAGAACCGCATGCCGGACTAATATCTTAGGACCAAGAACGATATGTGAAAAACGTAAATCTGCACTATCTTCTTTGTTGCCTTCATGAAAAGGGCACGTCGCTTAAGTTCTGCAAAGCACAGTGCAGAGAATGATTACGCTGTGCTCTTCGCTTCTGGTTTTCATGTGTTCCTGTGGGGACGATTTGTTTGCTTCATGGCACAGCCAGTTCACGTTTTCTCACCACGTAGCGACTAGATTAACGTTGTGCGCATTTTTTTAGTTCTGATACACAGCCGATCGCTTCTAGCCATACTTCAGGGAAGGCATGCGCGTGACGAATAGGCAGTGCAAATCACATATACCTAATAAAGGTGACTTTAAGCAACATAGCCATAAACTAAATGTAATTGGGAGACAACTCATCTAAATGGAACACACAGTCAATGTAACCCGCCGTAGAGTCACCAAAGAGGAAAAAACATTGATTGATTTCTGGGTTTTAACGACGCAAAACCGCGATACGATTACGAGAGACGCCGCAGTGAAGGGCTGCGGAAGTTTCGACCAACCGGGGTTCATTAACGAGCACTGACACCGCACAGCACACGGGCCACAACATTTCGCCTTCATCGAAATGCAGCCGCCGCGGCCGGGATTCGATCCCGCGACCCTCGGATCTGCAGGCCAGTATACCGTGGCGGCGGTCAACACCGTGGCGGCGGTCAAAACAAACAAAAAGTAACCCAATAATATGAAGAAATGCAGACGGCATGGTGGGTAACAGCGATTTTTAAGCGTAGACAGACAGACGGACAGACAGACAGACAGACAGAGATAGATAGAGACAGACAGACAGACAGAGATAGATAGAGACAGACAGAGATAGATAGAGACAGACAGAGATAGATAGAGATAGATACAGACAGACAGACAGACAGACAGACAGACAGACAGACAGACAGACAGACAGACAGACAGACAGACAGACAGATAGATAGATAGATAGATAGATAGATAGATAGATAGATAGATAGATAGATAGATAGATAGATAGATAGATAGATAGATTCAAAGTGACTCAGAATGCTTCGCATTTAGAAGACAATTCTGTTTTCTGGACGGTGGCTGCTTTCGAATAATTCAAACAGTAACTCACAGCTTCAGATTACGATTCACTGCATCAGAAAGGAGCGTGATAAGAAAGAACATAGCCGCGTTCGTGCCAACGTTCGGTCGTACAGCTAATGTGCACCGATAGCGCAGTGCTAGAGCACCGGTCACCTTTCGTTGTGGGTAGCGTTCCCTCACCGACCACTCTTCGAGCGTGATGACAACAAGGACACCGCTGCGTTTAGGCGGTCAAGCACGGCAACCACCTTGACGGGTCAATGTGGCGCAAGTAAATATGACTGATACCTTTGTTGCGGAGCATTTACTGTGGACTGTGTCCACTTATTACGTGAACTACTCCACGAAAACACATTTCTAAGAATACAAGTTAACAAAATCCATATCTTATAACATATCTGTTGTACACAACTCGTAGCATGCCCTGGTTCTGAAGTGTATAGTTACTCGATCACACGGGTACCTTCAGCAAAAAAGTGATAAAATTTCTTTGAATTTGTTTTATACGTGCGAGCCCTAATGGCCAGAGCTTTTAAATATGACAGTTCGAACGAGTGCTGTTAAAGCAACCGTAGTTTCAATCTATATTTTTGTCATTCTTATTAGAAGCAGGAGTTGCAATAGCCAATAAAGCTTGGTCGGCTTTTATTTGGGTATATACAGGTACTCATTCATGAGCCCCCAACGTATATCAAAATATCGGAATGACCAAAATTTTGTGCACCTTTCTACAATGCAGAGCATTTTTCGCGGGCTTTATTTTTGGTTGCTTCTATCCTCACTGGTGTCGCTGCCTTGAGTACTCGCCATTTTATGCTTTCCTTAGCTTGGCCTCGCGCAGCGAGTTGGATATTGCTTTATAACACTACACCAACCCAGCATTGTATGCCCCTGCTGTCGACGGGTTCTGCTCACGTTAGTTTATGCGCACCTGAAACGCGACCACTCCTAGCTAGGTTTGGAATACTCAGGTAAGTCGGTCACGTCGTCGCCTGTCACTATTCGTTTGTGTGCATGCATAATTTGAGGGAGTTCAGAAGTTTCCCAACCTTGTAGGCGAATGTCCAAATGTCACCCTTCGTTCACCGGAGACCATTCTGCCTCGCTGCCGATAACGCGCTGCCTACATTATGCATTCGTGACTATTATAAACAGCCTTGTCGTCAGAGTGAGCCCTCTGCGCCCAGTACATCGAGCATGCCTCAGTACCCTAAGAAATCTCGACCGTCAGTATGTGCTGTGATAATGGCTCAGCGCTATGCGCGAACAGGGCTGCTATCAGCGCACACAGTCCTTTCAGAAATGTGAATCCGGACAGCAAAACTAGGAAAACTTTCTGTGCGTCGTTTGTGTACACGCAGCCGGTTCCCTTACTACGACGTCCTCCGCTTTAGGAAAGCAAGGTCTGTCATTACGACACCGTGTGTACGGGCAAAATAATTTTTTTTTTGAAAATATACGGGGGGAAAAAACGAGCAACGGAAGTCTGAAGGGCCGCAAGGGTTCCGGGTACAAAATGCGTATGTATGCCGAAAGGTTCCGGACTGAAAGCGATTTGGAAAAGAAAGTGCGTGCCTTGCAGAATACCTGGAGGGAATAAGCAAGCAACGCATTCTTCCTTGGCCTACGGGCTTCCCATAATTCAGAGGTGTTGGGGTGAGCAAACAGGGCGCCCTGTCGTTCTCGATGAAATATGGAGGCACGTACGGGAGGCTTAGTGCAGGCGCCGGTCTAGTCTACGCTGTCATTTTATTTTTCTTTCAGTTCGAAGCCACCATCCTGGATAAGCGTGGAAATTCAAGCGGTCTGTAAGCGGTTCAGTCTCTCAAGGGGCTCTGGAATGTGCTTTCCAATAACTTTTTTTCGTTAATCACAAACCCGCCGAAATCACTTCAAACTTCTCCCACGGTGATCGCTCATGACAAGGTTTAATGAACTGTTGCTCAAGTTTTGACGTTCTTCCGGGTGTTTTCACATACTCCCTGCGGTGATTAACACGTCTCAACAGCGCTGAGAAACTTGAGTTAGATAATTATTCATCGTTGGAGACTGGCGGAACTTTTTATACTAAGCAAGACTCATGAATCGTTCACTTATATTTCGTGCAGTGAGAGCTTCATACATTGAAGTTCTAGGATACATTTCGCTTACTGAATGAATTTTGTTTGGTTTAAAATCTGTTAACCAGACATAAGAAAAGTGCTCCCGTATAGGGTGGCAGCCATCCTTATACGGATAGCCTCGTCAACAATTAATAATTTGCGTGTCATGGGGTCAACAGTAAATGCAGCCAAATAGCCCAATGGTATATGCATGGGTAATATTTGGATTTGAGATTTGATTTGTTTCACCATAATCGATACAATTATAACAGTTAACAGGTTGAACAAGAAGAAAGAAAAAGAAAGAAAAAAGTACCATTTATGGTGAGGTACCATTTATAGTGAAGTACTCTTTATGGTGAGGTGAAGTCAAGCATGGTTGATCACACATTTAAAAACAATACAACTTGTCCTCAACGGACAGAAGGTACTTGGAGATTTAAAAAATATGTACTGTGTATTCAAATCTGGAGGCTCCTGTGAAGCACTACACGGCACTTGTGCACCGCCAGGAGGCTGTCTGAAACGAGAATTGGTGAGTGCCCAGCTATCAACGTCTGTGAGGCACAGCTATGCCAACAAAGGGGAGACAACCGAGGAATTTCCTGTAATCGCAAGTGGCTAGAATTCATAAACCAAACAATACAAAATCAGGTATTGTGGCCTTCGTTTTCATGGTCAACCTCGCCAATATGAAGGCTCTGCATACAATTTTTGAAATCGGAGATCCGTTCCAAGGAAATAGCCCTAAACTTTTTATCCTTTTCGTGCAACCACTGTAAGCGGGCCGGTAATCGGGTGATGAACAACGTTTATTGCGGCTCAACTGAAGTACATATAGGTGAGAATGGTGACGTAACATGTCACGCGATTTTAGCGAAACTCAGCCACGCTACATCTTCCCTTTCTGAGACAGACAAAGAACTTAATCAGGTCCTAAGAAGCACCGCCCTTAGAGCAGCACTGCGGGCCGCTCCCACGTGGGGACAGGGAGGCCTAGCCTCACCACCGCATCGTGGGCTCTCTGGACAGCCCGGAGTAGTGGAACAAGCTCAGAGGTCTTGATGGCAAAATTCCACTCCTCCACGGTGACTTGACTGGGCCCTGTAACGAGGGGCAGCACCAGAGCATATGCTCCAAGTTGCTAACCGACCCGTAGTCCGGGCAGGTAGGCTCGAAGGCGGCCGGAGCAATAATGTTGAGTAGAGCTAAACAGAGATATGACCTAGTTTGCAGCATTCGGAGTGTGATTGCCTGAGGCCTGGAAAGATTACCGTGCGGGGGCGCAAAAGTCCGCCTGCCCATTTGGCAGTGTTTTGTGACTTCATTAAACGTGAATTATTTGCTTCCCTTTCTTAGGGAACAAAATAATTACAATGGTCTTTCTGGTTATGGGTAGCGGCGGGGTTCGCGGCGTGTCCTTGTACTCCAACGTAGCTCTTAATCGGGCTGGGCGTCGTCTAGTCCTTCGCACCCGGCACGAGGAGTCTCTTCGGGATGTGTAGTTGCGTCTCCTCGATGCTCGCGAGTGCGTCTAATTTCCTGGCCCTTTTCAGTCTTCACAAAAACGGCGCGCAGCGTCTCAGCTGGCCTCAAAAAGAGTGCAGGTGTCTAGGTCATTTTGTGGGTACCATAGAAAATCACTCTCTGGCCAGGTGACAGGGGTGGCAGGTTCCTGGAGCGGCGGTTGCAGTAGATCCCGGAGATGGTTATGAACGGCTCCGTTGGGCACAATCTCCGGCACCAGGTGGCTTCCAGCACCGGGCAGCAGGGTCCTCATCTGCCTTCCCGTCAAATTCTGCACAGGGGACTTCAGAATAGAATCTCGCGGTGTATTACACCATTCAAGCAGAGCCACGTGGAAATTAGGCGTTCTAAGAAAACACTTATTTAGTAGTCTTTTTTTCTTCTTGCACGGCCCTCTCCGTCATACAGCTTGAGCGTGGATGATATGGGTTTGACATTACGTAGGTAATACCGAGCTCATGCAAAAAGTATGAATTCTGTGCTGTTGGACGACGGCCCGTTGACGATGTGCAGTTTAAGCGATAATCCATGAACCGAAAAAAGTTCGCTGCACCAAGACACTTCAGCTGGTTAGCAGTGGTATGGCGAAATTCCTTTATTTCAAAAAAGGAAGAACGGAATTCGACAATAATGAAAAACTGTCGGCCCTAGTAAATGAATTGGACCATTTCTACAGCTTCCCAGAGCAAGTCTGGAATCTCATGGCTCAGAAGTGGCATCTTTGCGTTTTAGTGGCTGATGCTTCCGGCACATTTTGTAGTTTCGGCAAAATTGTTCTATGTCGCTTGCCATGAAGGGCCAGAACATGACGCTCTGTGCCCGCGCCTTCATCTTATCGGCTCCAGGAAGTGCGACGCCAAAAAGAGCCAATATTTCTGCTTTCATAGAACTTGGCACGATCACCTTGTTGCTGCGAAATAGAAGACCATCTTGTGCGTGTATCTCCTCCTGATAAGACCAGTAGGGGCTGATGGCTTCTGGAACCTCGTGCGTGTTGTCAAGTTAATGGGTCAGCGCATATTCCCGCAGCATGGAGAGAATGGTATTGTTTGTTGCTGCGAGAATACTTTTTAGACGAGGTTCCGAGGCTCAAGCAAATTCCAGCACATTTATTTGAAACCGCTCAGTTTCCTCGCAAGTGCTCTCTTTGCTCGGAAAACGAGACAAAGCATCCGCAAGAAAAACTTGTTAGCCTGAAGTATACACCACTTTGATCGGATTGCGCCGCGACGTCAGCCTCATTCGTTGCAAGCGGAGAGGGCACTGATGCAGCGGCTTGTTACGTATCGGTACCAAAGTCCTCTGGTCGGTCACTACAATCAATTCTGCCTGACCAAAAACGTAGCCATGAAACTTCGTGCAGCCATGCACTATCACCAGCCCCTCCTTCTCGATTTGTGCATAGTTTTGTTGCGCCTCTAAGTGACCGGGACGAAAAATAGATGGAGGCGGTCGTCTTGCATTAGAACTACGCCGACTCCTAATTAGCTTGCGTCGACCACCAATGCAAGGCTTTTTAGGGTTGAAGGAAGCCAAAACGGATGCTTTAGTTAAGGATTGACGGAAGGTCTAAAAACGCTGTTATTGCGCATCCGTCCAAAAACATATATCTTTACGCAACAGTATTCGAAGCGGTGCGGTGACCACTAACATGTTCGCAATGAATCGCTGGACGAAATTTATCGTACCAAGAAATACTTGTAATTCTTTCTGATTCGTTGGTTCAGGCATTCCAAGTATGTGTTTTAACCCTCTCTGAATCCCCGCGTAGGCCTTCTGTACTGAGGATGTTTCCCAGATAACGGACCTCCGGCTGCAGAAACGCACTCTTCTCGGGGTTAAGTCGAAGGTTGTTCTGCTCAGAACGGAACAACGCTCGTTTTAAGCTGTAATTGTGTTCGTCTTCACTTCTACCCCATACTAACACGTCATCCATCACAACGGCCACAGAGGACTGCATTGCTGCTTGGAAAATTTCTGGAGCCGAAGCTATTCTAAAGGGCATTCGAAGGAACTGATTGTGACCACACGGAGTGCAAAGTATGGAGCTCGACTCGCTATTCCGAATTTGCCAGAACCCTGAAGCGGCATCAAGCGTGGAAGAGATTTTTTCTTAGGCAAGCCTAGGAGTGACATTCTCTAACGTTGGCATGGGATAGCTTTTACGGAGTATGGCTTGAATGGCCGATGTTGGATCCAAGCAAATTCGAACTTTGTCTCCCTTAAAAACAGTAACCATATGGCTGAACGATTCTGTAGGCTCGGTCACCTTTGTTATGACGCCTTGATCCTCCATACGCTGAAGTTCTGCTCTCGTCTTATCCTCCATGGCCACAGGGACTCTCCGAGCCGGGACGATGACACCCATTTCGCCGGGCTGCAGTTTTATGTCATACTCGTAGCCCTTGAGCTCACCGAGTTCTGCGAAGACCTCTGCAAAAGGTTGTGCTGGCGGGTAAAGTTAATCGACCTCTATGTGATGTACCCGGCAGATAAATCCAAGGCGTTTGGCCGCTGAACAGCTCAGAGTCACTGGTACACTATTCTCTACGATGTAAAATGTTTCGGGGACCACCGCCTGATTGGCTGAAGGCCACAGGCACACTTTTGCTTGGGCGGTTGACTTGTGGCCGAAAAATGCTGTTAGCGCAACGGGGCAAGCCTGCCCTGGTAGATACGTTACCTTTCCGACGTCCCTCCTTAAAATGACGCAGCAATTCGCCGCAGTGTCTAATTTGCATGTCATTGGTTGCCATTCAATATTCGCCGTCGCGCTCCAGTGGTCTGTACTGACGATGCTCACCGTTGCCGCTGTTTCTCTTGCCCTTGCGTGCGACAAATAGCGATAGTCTTCTTGTACAAATGGCTTTCCGCAATCAATTTCTGCAGCAAGCTCTTGTCTCGAATACCCAGAGTAATACGACTGCGCAACATCTGGTCTTCCATTATCCGAAATCCGCCTTTTGTGGGTAACATTTGTACCTCCGTCAGCCAACTCATAGAAGTGTTCGCATTTCCTTTCGTTTCTGGACCTAAAGAGAAATTCATGGTAGGTTAGGTTTGTTTGCAGCTTGTAGAGCTCTTCAAACTTGGCAATTAGCATATTTACGTTATTTTTATCGTCTTATGCCTCAAACGTGAAGGTGTTGTATATCTTCCTTGCCTCTTCGCCAATAATCACTAGCAACATGGCTGCTTGTACTTGTTTTGCATATTTTGTCAGATGGGTACGTAGCAGTGGAAAATAGCTTGAGCTCGCTCTTCCAATTTTTCTATCCGAGCCAGGTGTTGCCCGATGTGTCCAGGGGCATTGGCGGCGACAAAATCGTTGACGGCAAAAGGGCTGGCGACGTGGCCATTTCAGCTAGACATACTGCCACCATGTAAGCGGACTGGCAGTCGGGTGTTGAGCAAGGTTTATTGCGGTTGAAACGAAGTATCTATAGGCAAGGATGGTCACATAACAGGTCACGTGATTTTATCGAAAAGGCCGGTGACGTCAGAGTGACTGAGCCATCCTGCAACCACCATTAACAAGAAAAATAAAATGTGCTCAGATATTGAAAGGAAGACCGTGACGATGCCAACAAATACCCTTTGAATAATAGGAAATGGCCTGCCTGCAATTCCATGCTATCCAAACAATAAATTTCAGATTTATGAATCGCACAACGTAGCTAATCAACGTGTCAGTAAAGGAATTCGCTTTACGAGCATAATTTTATAATTTATATTCTAGAGCTTCTCTGTTCTCACAAAAAATGTGAAGTTTGCTTTCTAATACATCATCTATATACCTATTTTTTTCACTGTCTGTTGCTCATACTATAAAACCAAGAGTGACAACCTTCAACAGTACAAAGACTCATACAGGATTTCGCAAACCTGGGAAGTAGCCCGCAAAGCGCAAAGGTTCACTTTCCAAAGGTGCAAGGAACTGCTTGCCACATAAGATATAAGCGTGAACGGATCACTCAATATGCGCAAAAAAGCTTGCTTTTTTCTTGAAACATGTGTTTGCTTTCATTCCTACCCAAGGTCAGGCCTTCGGCTCGCAGCGGATCCTAATGGGAAGCTGGAATAGGCGACTGGGCGACGAGTGCGTTGTTCCGTACGTCGTTTTTTTCTTGATTTCTGATGAATGATGGATTTTTGGGGTTTGACGTCTCAAAACCCGATGTGATTATGAGAGACGCCGTAGTGGAGCGCTCCGGAAATTTCGACCACCTGGGGGTTCATTAACGCGCACTGACATGGAACAGTACACAGGACTCGACATATCGCTTTTTTCTTGATTTCTGGCTAGATATTTTACTCCTCGTAAGGCGGCTTACTTTCCAAGCGTATAATCTTTTCATTGCGTGAAGAAAAAGGACGGTTGTGGGATGGTGTTAGAATAAATGTAAATTTGTGCCTAGCCTACACGTTCACGGAAATGACAGACTGCGTCTCATAATACTGTTATAGGCGCCGGCATACAAGACGCCTAAAACCAAAGGTACTCTAGAGGATATGATGTCGGTGAAATGATGTACGCTGCGATCGTCGGAGGAAAAAAAAAAGAACCTTATCTCTTCCCTCCCTGATACCTTCAGACAACTACGGTTCGCTTTTCTCTCCGAATTCCTTGCGTCCAACTTCCTCGCGGTTCAGTGTTTTCTTGAAGTGTGCGAAAACAAAAAACGATAAGGCACCGTACCTATGCATGAAAAACGTGCCGTGTATTCCTTGCCTCCACTGCAGTTAGATCTCTTCACCGCCACTTGAAAGCTTTCCGATTACGAAGATAGGGAAACAAGGTCACCTTAATGGTTGAATTGAAATGTGCCTTTCACTGAGAACGACCGTGGAAGCGTGATTAATCGCGTAACATAGTGGATGGATGATCCGAGCCTATGTTTACTTGTTGCATATTTCAAGGTAGAGTTGCTGGAGATATTGGTAGAAATTAGGTATAATTTAGTGTGATGACGTGAAATACAAAAATATTACAATGATTGAATGCGAGCAAAAGGGCAGGACAATATATGAGTTACTTGCAATCACAAAAAGCAACGTTCTCAATATTCTTTATGTGTGGCGTACTACACTTTTATTGTCATTTTGGAGAAGTCAGTTACAGCGATTTTTTTCCCATGAAGACACTGTATCAATGGACGCGCACGATTTGCCACGTTTGATATTCTGATACATGAATTCCCATGGTGTATCTATAGAATCTGGCTAAATTCCAATAGAATTGCCCTTGGAACAGTGAGACAGTGCATTTGCAGACCTTACGTTGCTCTAAGTGACTAGAACTTGTTGCCTAAACCGTGCCTATACTATACAGGGTGTTTTTCTTTTAGTTGCAACACATTTTTAAAATTAAAAAAACATAAATCACGGGAATGTCTTGTGTACCATTCGAGTATGCGGATTTGCGGCTTCTAAATACAGAACAGTTTGCGCACTTGTATGCATAATTAGCGTAATTACGCTACTTAACTTTTTAATTGTCAGTAATTGGTGGCTACAGCAAATGAGTACTTTGGAGCCCGTCCTCGACACTATCTACCTCAACGATCGAATTTTGAATAGCGGAGTGCATGTCGGAGCTACGCGAACAATTATTTCCCCGTAGCAGGCTTCTTGAAACCGAAAATAGACGGAAAAAGAGCGTCTGTGACTTCGATGTCGCCGCCCCCTCTGCTTTCGTCACACGCCACTCGCCCGTGGTCACCGCCGCTCTGGCTGCTTCGGCCTCGCAAGTAGCTTGCGTTATCTCCTTGTTATCTGCGGCGTCGGGGCGCCGCGGGAGAGTGACGAAAACCGGGGGGGGGGCGACGACATCGACGTCACAGACGCTCTTTTTCCGTCCGCTTTCGGTTTCAAGGAGCCTGCCACGGGGAACTAATTATTCGCGTAGCTCCGACATGCACTCCGCTATTGAAAATTTGATCATGGTGATAGGTAGTGTCGAGGAGGGGCTCCAAAGTACACATTTGCTGTAGCCCCCAATTACTTATAATTAAAATGTTAATTAGCGTAATTTCGCAAATTATTCATACAAGTGCGGAAATTGTTCTGTGTTTAGAGGCCGCCAATCCGTATACTCGAATGGTACACAAGACATTCCCGCGATTTATGTTCTTCGAATTTTCAAAATCTGTTGCAAGTAAAAAAAGACACCCTGTATTTAACAAACAGACGAGCCCACTCTCGTGTGAGCCAAATAATTATGCCTTTTTCCTCATTAACGTGCGTTCATGCATCGCCAGGGAATGAAGACAGCAGCTATTGAGACGCAGAATGATGATGTACGCACGATTTCAAGGTCTCAAGCAGGAATGCGTCTTAAAAGACACACGCAAAGCATTCACGCAAAGCAGTTATGAATATTTCTCATTCAAGGACATTGGTGGTACAATGAATTTATGTCGCCCCCTCTGAATCATTTCATGTAGCGAAATTTGGTGCAGCGTGGGTACCTGAAAACGCTCTACCGGAAGCGATGATGCAATGCCTTCTGTGGTCACAGAGTCGATGGTGACCCACTCCTTTAATGCTACATATCGGTGGGAACGTACGAAGTGAGCTGTTCTGAAGTGTGTTATTCCTAAACACATCCATCAGCACAACCAGATTGATGGCAGCTCTCTAATTAGAGAAAAGTCTTAATCCTAAGCGCAGAACCAGTGCAGGCAAAGAATTTTGTCGACCTTATCAGCGGGCATTAAACAGCTCAGAACTCATGTACCCAGCTTCCATTATTGTTGCGGGTTCTTTGCGGCGATAGAAGCATGCGTAGAGAATTAATAAAAGTCGTGAGTCATCTACGCTCGGGAGCCTGTCCCAACGGTCGCATTTTGTAAGATGCCGCTCCTATTTCCCTAATAGATCTCCACCGTGCCTCGCGTGGTTCGTGGCAATAGCCACAAAGCTTAAAACTACAGAAGGCTGAGGTAGTTGGTAAGGTTTCAGCTGGTAAAGCCTCTTGCGCTCTTGCTTGCACTCCTGTCTGTTGAGTAATAATCACAAATACATTTTACCCTAGAGTTTCCAGCATGGTAGAGGGACGAACAAATTATTACCGAGATAAGGTAAGACCATTCACAAACTTTATTTCCTCCGGAGCATGTTAGAGGCTGTTTTTTATGCGTAGAACATTTCTCCAGAGCGCGTGATATCGGTCATAATCATTACTTCATCAAAACCGGTCATAAACATAATCGGTCATACTTCTGTATTAGCGACGTTTCAGTCGTGTGCCTGTTACCATTATTTAATAAATAAAAAAACACTCCCCACATTTAAGCTAAACAGTCGCAGTAACAGCCTATCATCTCCATTTTTTTCAGGAAGCTTCTGCCGGTTATACCCGAGGGTCATTTTACAATCCGCCTTTGATGGTGTAACTGGAGCAGCATATTGCAAAATTCCATATAGGCTCTAAATACGTCCGTTGCCACACTTCCATCTTTCAGGGCGTAAACTGTTGCAGCTACGTGAAAAAATTTACGTGAACGGGGCCACAGGTGACGGATCAATTGTACTGCGCTAACTTCCATCGGGAAACGCAGCGTTTCACCGTTCCGTGAAACCTGCTTAGCCAGCAGGAATAACTTTCGCTTCCCTAGAAGATGTATCAGTTCTAGCTGCTTTATATTCGCCTTTACGTTGTTACTACTACAGCTCTGTGAGGCCCTCGTGCTTTCAGATAGCAAACAGCCGTTTAAATTTCGGAAATTCGTAACTCTTTCAGGAAATGGTACTCGGTTCCTCGTCAGTAACGCCTTCTTTTAAGTATGATGTAAGGCTCCTTCGCATAATTTTCAAAATACTTGCCGAATTCCTTATGCACGATGGTGGCCTTATCTAAAGGGCTGTCATCGCATAGTCGTATGTCTCGCCTCATTTTCTGCCGTTGATGCTGAAAGACCACTGTAAGACAAATGATAGAACACCTGAGCCGTAACGTCACTTCGAAAATATCTATTCAAAGCGAGGAAGAACATGCAGATGGTTTCAGATAGCTCAAGTAGCTTAGAATAAAAGGCCAGAAAAATCTTAATGACATTATCTTTTAAGCACATCACAAAGCATTTTTATTGAGCCGGTGCGAGGTGAATATTTATATATATTGCGATTTGTCACGCTCGCTTTTCCTTCGTGCGTGTAGTTATCGTTACACCAATAACATTACGACATTTATATTGGTAAAAACTTCTACACCAAGGAATTGGTGGCGGTGGTGGTGATGATGATTATGAAAGATAAAGTAGAAGATGATTATTATTACGATAATCCCTAATTCTTATTTTTTAACGTATATTTTTAACGACTTCAAGCGCTAATATGGAGACCATCATCCACACCAGGGACCGCATTCACAAAGGTTTCTCTTACGTACGATATTCGTAGCCGCGAAATCTCTTAGCGAGAAGGAATACGATAGCGTTGGTGCGCATTTCAACCTACTCGGCACAACTCATGGCAAAGAGTAAACACGCAACCGGTGAAATGAAACGAAAGAATGACGTCTCGACATGTGGGAACTAAGCAGCAAGCAAGGCGCCCGCTGTCGGGACTAGCGATCCTAACTAATTGTTGTTCGCTGCGCATCGGCTTTCAGTAAAGCGCCTCTAACACAGCGCTTGCGCACTGTCGCCCCGTAGCAAACGTCCGCAGGGCCTGCGTGAAGCCGTACGCGCGCGTTTCATCAGAGGCCACAGCTGGAAGAGGAAAAAAAATATTCAGTATTCGTGACGCTAATAAAGTCCTGTACGCTATTTGGGTTGATGTCTGGTGGCAAAAGAAGGGCATTCAAAAAAACACGAAATGTGTGAAAATGTCATATAATCGTACCTTTCTTCACATGGGACTTCAGAAACATTGGTCCAAGGAGTGGTTGCCTCACTAGTGATTCGGCAAATTCTGAGCGGGGTGGGACGTTCTTAATGAGAACTTTCTGTCGCTGGACGTAAGTGGTTGCGCCTTGCGCAATAAATCAACGCAATCTGGCGTTATGCCTAACAATGGCATAACAGCGGGAAAAAAAAGCGGGTGTACGCCAACCGCACCTAATGTATCATAACCATGCACAGTACAGTATAGCAATGGGTTGTAGTGGAGCGCAGTAGTGGAGGCCTCCGGAAATTTAAACTTCAATGTGCATTGACATGGCACAGTACACAGGCCGCAACATTTTGCCTCCATCGAAATGCAGCCGCCGTCGGACGAGCATCTTTGTGCCATGGCCATTAGGCCACCGAGACGAGGCAACGTTGAACCGATCCCAGACAAAGGGAAAGAAGAACATGACGAGACGTGTGAAGCATATAGAGGAGATCGTGAAGAGAACTGCATAAAAGAGACGCATGAAGATCAAAGGAGCACGACTCCTGAATGTAAACAGAACGGTTTAAAGTGACGATTAGTTTAGGATTAAATTGAAGAATGAAATTCTTGACTTCACATGCTGAATTTAGTGATTTGCTGCGACATTTGCAGGAGAGAAGCTGCTAATCTTAGCATGTAGGTCTGCATAGTCATATAAAAAAAAATTGCACGTGGCTTTGATGCCGCAAACGCCAAATTCCAGCGGAATTATGGGAAGCCGACCAAACGCTGCAGTAAGCAAGTTTAGCTTCCCACAGTTTTGCTGGTCTTTGGCATTTGCTATAGGAGAGCGAAGAGTAATATTTGCGGTGGCTTTTTGCCGGGAGTTAAGCTTTCAGGGCCTTCACAGGAAGGATCGTATACCGGCAGCGAAGTAAATATCACAATGACTATTCTTTATCGCAGGCGTGCCCACGCTCCAGACCAAGGTTTGACAGCTTTTGACGTCTCCGAGCACTGGTCTTTCTTCACAGAGTCATCGAGCGAATTGAAATACTCGGAGGCGTTATTTTTCCGAGGCAGCATAAATGGCTGCCTTCGTCGACGGCTATATGCCATGCACACCAGCAAGGAACGGGTATACATTGTTGCGCCACGGTAGGCTTACACTTACCGCGTGTGCATGTGTGAACTTGAAGGTAGTACCTATGACGTGGAAACGCAAAGCGACCAACACAAAGTACCGTCGCGACGGAAAAATATTGGCACAAGTGATTCATGACCCTAACAAAAAAAAATTACGAGACGCTATTCTGTTGTTCGCGCACGAGAGTGTGAAGCACATTTCCATTTTGGAAAGAAGAGCTGGCCGGCGGTAAAGAAGAATAGACGAATTGCGTTTTCAATGTTTTGCTCACAGCTCATCGGTAAAACATGTCGGCCACCCCTTTTTTTTGCAAAATGCAATGTGCGTAATATCCTCATTACAAGCGTGCGCGGGGACAATAGAGCCTTCAGTAGCGATTTTGCCACTACTGTCCCGAGTAACCTGTGCCAATCTTTTCGCGTTGCGATTGTAGTACGTCAACGTCAAATGCGTGACACTTCGCCGAGAGTCGCTTCCACCTCGTTGTTCTTTGGAACATCTACATAGAACCGCTGCTCAGTTCACACGCACATCGCTCGTTACGCGAACCCGCTTCTTTCAACAACTGTTCATTAAAATGGAACCGCATAAACAGAATAGTAATTTATGGTACGCTTTCGTCATTACAAAAGTAGGGTGCCCAAGCTTCAATACGTCATGTCACACGTAACCGAAACACACGACTACAACGCAAGGCAAATGAAGGGCTACTGACCTTGAGACACAGAGCGAAGGCTTCGCAAGTTCGAGTGTCCAGTGGTACGCGAGTGCAGATACCCGGATCTTAAGCGCACAAGGGCAGAGGCTTCAACACGGTTCACCTCACAATTGCAGAGATGGGCGGTTGTTTTCACAAGGCTTTCAGGCACAGGAAAATCAATGGCATTCAACACACATCCTATGAAATGCTGAAGGAACTCGGCCGAGAAGCGTTTCCGTGAACCGGCACCCACACGTTTTTCGTCACTATGGTGGCGAACTGCGCTACAAGGCCGAGCCGGCCGAGCGTCCTTTTTTTGCCATGCGATAGAATTTTCTCGTATGCGCGAGAAGGAAGATGGGACGAACACGACAGACCTTCCTGATGAAAAAAAAAGCTAGTGACGTCATCTTGGCAACGTCATGACGCGAACTATTGTGTGGCGAGTGCCGCTTTTATAACCAAGCACGAGTTACGCCTTTCGCCCTAGCTGTCGTCTTCTAGCGCCTTCGTCTGCTACGACATGCCAGTGTTGGCTTGGCATCTGTCAAGATTTCGGTGTTTGATAGAATATACGCCTCATGGCAGAACCGTCCTTTATCACCATTCCTGATTCCATATACATAAGAACTAATTATCAAGGTCTCATAGAAACGGGGGTACGTCTGTACTCGAGGAGACTAGGATTTCGCAAGCCTCCTCATTGTAATAGCTAATTACGAGGACCAATTATTCCTACCTGTTTGCCGTATCAAAGCTTTCCGCTTTACTTCCACGTGTAACAAGCTCAATCTGTTGCTGAGATCATGCATAATCGTGCGCATTTTAGACAAGCAGTCAATTGGATGTCATGCACACCTACGGAATACGCCCAGAATGCAGAGTGAAAGCTGCATCTAAGAGAGCTTGGGTAGTCTTAAAAACTCCTCTAAAGCACCTAAAAAATTATTTAGGCTTCATGACTCACCTACTCGAATCCGCTGCATAACTTTCTTTGCAACAGTCTGCGACTTAACCGTCCCTCCAAACCTCTGTCGTGGTGGTTTCGACCAATGCTGTATATGGTACAACAACCTTGACGTTTCGTTGGGATAAACAAGATGAACCACAAACAAAAAATTCACAGCATACCCACGGAGTGAGTGATGATGAGTGGGCGAAGCTCCGGAGGTTCATCGTAGATCGTGCCGAGTTCCGGATTAATTTAGTTAACGCGCACGCTACGAATGCTTATGGTTCAACTATGCACAAGTGAAATCTCCCACCGGCACTTCATTAAGTCAAGATCCAGTGCCTATATATACATATATATATATATATATATATATATATATATATATATATATATATATATATATATATATGAATGGTTGGCCGGTGAACGGTTCTCCAGTGCGAGCAGTCGGTATTTTTCAATCAAGAAACTCGCTAGAAGACGCTGCCTGCGTCAAGCTTGTCTCTCGCGGGTGAGGGCGCGTTCTCCTTCTTTGCGAGCTGGTAGCGCATTCATCGCAGAAAGAGCGTTTCCATAGTCAACGCGCCGGGAGCCACGCACCGAGGGCGCCCCTCCCACACGTAGCGTCATTCATTTCTTTGAAGGTAACGCGCTACTAGGAACAACGGGCGGACAGACACGAACCTTAAGGAGCTTCGCCCCTAAAATCACCGCCCAAGCACTCCGTACGAATGGTTAACCAGTGAAGCTTAAATGTGCGGCCCCGCTGTTTAACAGTGGTTTCAACCCAACGCTGCACTGAAGCCTTCCGGCGAACGCGCTCCCGCAATCATCACGTCGACGCTGTTCTGCCCGCAACGCCGCTTCTTCGGCGCGCCGTTGTTGTAAGCGCTTGACATCGCGAGCTAACTCGGCGGCGTGGTTTGCAGGATCAGCCCGCCACCGGCGCTTACATTCCCGTTCGCGATTTAGCGCGGCTTGGAAGGCTGCCGGATCGTCGGTACGCAGTTTCTGCCGGCACTCGGCCTCGCGGGCTTGCTCTTGTGGCCGGACTGCAGCATCGGCTCCGCGAATGCGAGCTCTCTCACGTTTCCACTGTCGGCGCTCTTCTAAAGTTACCCGCTGTTCAGGAGTTCGTAGGATCCGTGGGTTACCCATGTGGAAGCTCTCAGTCGAAACATGCGCGCGTGCTCGGCGCCACGGCTGCGACGGGATGGACGACGTCACTCACGCGCGAGCTTTGGTACGACGCTCAGAATGACGTAACTAATAGCACAGCTAATGGAGACCTCTCGTGACGCAGATGCCGAGCGGTTTTTCGTTTCTCCTAGCCATATACGGCTTTCGCTGTAAAAATACATCATCATCATCATCATCATCATCAGCCTGTTTAGGTGCACTGCAGGACGAAGGCCTCTCCCAACGATTTCCAATCTACCCTATCCTGAGCGAGTTGATTCCACTTTATGCCCGCAAACTTCTTAATTTCATCACTCCATGTAACCTTTTGCCTGCCTCTGTTGCGGTTTCCCTCTATTGGTATCCATTCCGTCGCTCTTACTGTCCATCTGTTATCTTCCCTCCTCATGACATGTCATGCCCTGGTCCACTTCTTTCTTTTGATATAATAATATCGGCTACTCCTGTCTGTTCTCTGATCCATTCCGCTCGTTTTTTATCTCTTAGAGTTACCCCTATCATTTTTCTTTCCATTGCACGTTGCGTGCTCCTTAGTTTCATCTCTAGTTCTTTCGTTATCCTCCACGTTTCTGCACCGTACGTTAGTACTGGGAGAATGCAGTGATTGAATACTTTTCGCTTTAGTGAGAGCGGTAACTTTCCAGTCATGATTTCGTAATGCCTTCCGAATGCGCTCCATCCCATCCTTATTCTACGGAGAATTTCTTTTTCATGGTTAGAAGTTCCTGTTATTAACTGTCCCAGGTATATGTATTCGTTTACACATTTTAAGGGTTCATTGTTGATTTTAAATTCCTGTTCCTTAGCTAGGCTATTGAATATAACTTTGGTCTTTTGCCTGATCACCTTTAACCCAATTTTAATACTTTCCCTGTTTAGGTCATCAATCATGTTTTGTAGTTCGTCTCCATCATTGCTAAAAAGCACAATGCCTAAATTGCTTAGATATTCTCCGTCTATTCGAATTCCCTTGTCTTCCCTGTCTAGACGCTTAAAGATTGCCTCTAAACATGCAGTGAATAGCATCGGGGATATCGTAGCTCCCTGTCTCACACCTCTCCCGATCGGGATTTCTCTGCTTCTCTCATGTAGGAGTAGTGTGGCTGTGCAATCTTTGTATATGTTGTTTATGGTTTTCACGTATACGCCAGGTACCCCTTGTCGACGTAGAGCTTCTAGAACTGCTTGTATCTCTATGGAGTCAAATGCTTTCTCGTAGTCGATAAACGCCATATAAAGAGGTTGGTTATATTCCGCGCACTTCTCAATTACTAGGTTGACAGCGTGGCTGTGGTCCATTATCGAGTAACCTTTCCTAAAACCAGCTTGTTCTCTCGGTTGGTTAAAGTCCAGGGTTTCTCTTATCCTCGTAGAAATTACTTTCGTAAAAAGCTTGTATATTACTGGTAGTAGGCTAATCGGTCTGTAATTCTTTAACTCCTTTATGTCACCTTTCTTGTGGATAAGGATAATATTAGCTTTTTTCCAACTGCGTGGTACACCACATGTCATGACACAATTCGTGTAGAGCGACGAAAGTTTTTCAAGTAAAATATCTCCTCCGTCTTTGATCAAGTCGGCTGTTATCTTCACCAGCTGCTTTACCGCGGGACTTGTAAAAATACAAGCAGTGGTTATTTCTTCCAACGTCATCATGTCACGCGTAAGACTCATCCGGACAACGCTTAGGGTTTTATTGTATCTACGTTGTCCTTGCGACAATATTCGCTTCATTAGGCCACTGACGAGCACTTTTTTCTCACGTACAACCCCCTCACCACCGCCGATATATGAATGGACAGTCACAGCTCCCCTTATAACTGCAGTCTAGCTGAGCACCATCGGCTCTGACGACGTTTTTGTGCATTGTGAATTCGCTTGCGCTAAATAATTTCTCTCACGTAAAAATTTATTCGCGAATCAGTTGTCTTAATTCGGGCCCAGGTAAGCAACTCGACATAAATATGAAATAATAACTCAAATAAGGATAATTCGGTAGAAGCTGGTATTTTGTCGCCATTGTACGATTACTGTAATACTCTAATGATGACGCACATATATACTGATCTGCTGCGTTTCAATATATATATATATATATATATATATATATATATATATATATATATATATATATATACAATAATAATCTTCAGCTTACCACGAAGGCTAGCCAATTCATGCATACACGTGCTCTGAACTGCAGAGCTTCTGGAACACTGATTTACCCAACGGGCCTTTTTCGTGTACCAGTCGCGCATTCGCTTACAATGATGAGCAGTCCGAATGTGAAAAGAAGCTGAAGCTTTGGCATCTTGACATTACATTGCGACAAAAAATATAAGCAGCTTCCACCAGTGGAGCAAGGGTGGACTAAGAGCGGAGCTTGTAGCCAACCAAGCTTCTTCCGGCTTGTAGAAGGTCAACTAAATCATGTGATTTGTCCCGGGACTGAATATTACATGGTTCTGGCGGGAATAAGTCACGTGACTAGCTTGCACGTCATGCTACATGACTTGTGTTATGTGTCTAGGTTAAAATTGGCTTGGGGCCTCTTCTACCGCCTCGCTGTCGTCACCCTCACGTAACTACTTGTCACGCTCACCTCCGTTTCCCACCTCCTTATCATACTGTACAAGGCCATGCTTTCCTCTTTCTCTTCCTCGTCACTCTCACTTTCATTTTCCACACCCTTGCCATACTACACTATACAAGGCTATGCTATGCCGTACTTCGTCCCCTCCATCACATCCTTCTTTTTCCCACCCCCTTGCTATTCGATACCAATGTATTGAGTAGCAAGGGGGTGGGAACCTTCATGTAGTAGTGGGCTCGAGGCATGAGTTCAGGAGAAATAAGAAATGCATGATCTGTGCATTTCAAAAAAGTGTGCGCGCATTTTTTCATAATGGTGATAGTCATTGTCCAGACCGGACACAATAGGTTCGGCATGAACAGCTCCGCTGCTTTAAAAAAAATACAAAAAAATTCATAGCGCGCAGTATAGGCACACGGCTAGAGAGACGCACAGGCATGGGTGTCTTCAAAGCTGCGCTTGCGTCTTTGGTATTGTGCTCTCTTCGCCATGTAGCCTCAAGAATTTCGTGGTTTTATGCCTGGACCTATCGAGAATAATTTGCAGAGAAAATTTGCCGCAATATTCTTCGATTACGTTCTTTTCTTAAACAGCTGACGACTGTTCAGAAAGTTGGAGGAGACTTAAGCTTCGCTATTAAGAATGGAATACTGTGGCGCAATTGGGCCTCGTTCGCATATCGCCTTCACATACAACGTTCATTAAGATATGCCCTTCCCTTAATACGGTTGAATCATTAGGGTTCCCTCGTAACGTAATTATGCTTCCTCCTACATTCCGATTCCCCGCCGCGTTTGCGTAACGGGTATGGCGCTCGGCTGCCAGAGACGCGATATCGAGCCCTGTAGGCGGAGGCCAAATTCCGACGTAGCCGAAATACTTGAGGTCTGTGTTCTTTGCCAGTGCACGTTAAGGAACCTTAGGTGGTCGAACTTTCCGGAGCAATCCACTACGACATCTCCAATCCATCGCGGTTTTGGGGTATAAGACCCCTGAAATTAAAAAGAAATGAATTACTGGCGTTAATAAACGGTCCTTGCACAAAATGGTTGGTGGCGTTGAGGTGAGCGCGAACCAAGCGTCCGCTACAGATGAAGTCAACAGTGAGAACAGGTTCAAGAAGGTCGACATTGGTAGAAGTGTCCTCAGGACTGTTCCTCTAAACAATTCTGATCTGCCAGCGAACTTGGGATAGGTTATGGCTGTATTGCTTGAGGCAAGGGTTTCCGTCTGCGAGGCAAACGCTCTCTCAAGCCGCCCTGTTGGCGTGCTCACGTAATCGTAACAAACTGTGGTATACATTTGACAGCCGTGTTCTGCTTTGCCCCCTTTTTCTGCTAACGGAGTGCCCTAGCAACAGCGACAAAGTGTGCGGTAGGCGAAGTCTCGAAAAAAAAGTCTTAAGTTTTTCTTTTTTTTCTGTTAAGAAAATTCTACTCCAAATAGTGGGATACGTAATATAAGAGGAAGCAGAACATGATGAAAAACGCATTCTTACACTGGTTCTGATTTATTGGATCCGGCTAAAAGTGTCTGAAAGGTTTGCGCGAAAAAAATGCACATAAAAGCAGAGCTGCAGAGAAAGGAGGCACACATAAAGGAGGCTCCGCAGAAAGGAGGCTGCAGAAAAAGGGTGCTTGGGCTTGCCCATTTTTGCTTTGCATTTTTGTGCTAAGCTTCTCAGACAGTTGTGCACGACGAATTAGGCCAACCATCTATATCTGCACGGTACCATCTGCCAGTACCGAATGCTACAGCGTTGCACTTGAAAAGGTCAATTTAGGCACTGCTTTTTTTTTCCACTGTGGAAGAAGAAAGATAGCGACTGGCTTACTCTATGCGACAGAATACACCCTGCAAGGAAGCGTGGACTTGAGATATCGGGTGTATAAACAAAGTATTGTTTTTGAGTAAATTCAGTACTGTTGCGCAAGGGAGCAGTGAAGGAAAAAAACGGACTCGCTACTGGGCCTATGTATCTAACGATGCATATGTGTAATAGCTGCAACAACTTGATGAGGGCTAGTTGGTTCATATGTCGGGCAAAGAAAGTAACAGCGCAGAAGGAACACAGATGGGGAAAAAACGAAGACCACAGGACAAGCGCTGACTCCCAACTGAATGTTTATTGCATGAAAACCAGCCTATTTATACATTCTCAGAGGAACATGCTCACAACAAAACACTCGCAATCACGAATACAATCGTTCTTTCATGAAGTATATTTCCTTTTGTGACAGTGCAAGTCAGGGCGAACTAACACAATAATCTCGTTCTTGACTGATCCTCAACGCCTCTGAAATTTCTCTTTCTTTCTTAGATGTTTCTTTACCTATAAATTGTAATAGCTGACACCATATCATAGTTATTGAAGCGATACAGCACTTTCAGCCTTCTTATTAAACGACGGGGGACACTGCACTATTAATCTGTATATTTGACGACATACTATACATATTCTTGCATTGCGCCACTGGGAATCCGCGATTCTTTTTAGAATAAAGCTGGAAACCGTCTGTACTTCTTTAAAAAGAATGATGTCGCGAGGAGGACCGACTACTAGCGTTGATGTCTTTCTAAAGGCGGAAACACCGAGAAAAGAGGAAGCGAAGCAGACAGAATTTCTTGTGACGTCATTCGATGAAGGCAGGACATTCGATTTCCAGAGATATCTGAAACCAAATTGCAAAATTCCATGGGCCGTGCATTAATATTTTGCCCACATGTTCATACGAGCCTCCGCGACTGATTTGTACCGTTATCTTACTTGGTCAAAAAGGCGTTTCAGGAGGCCTGTGTTGAATTTCGCATCAACAGAGCGCTCCCTTTTCAATTTTATCTCGTAGATTTCACGCAGCACTGTCACCTAGTATTCAATTCTCGTGTGCGACCCACAGCAGCAGTAAATCATTCACGAAACATACTTCCCTGGACTTTCCTAGCAAAACTTTACTCGATAAAACGAGGGTTATACAGAAGACACAAATTGATCTTTTGTCCTGTTGTATATAGAGCTCCTATTCTTGCTTTAAATCACTTTATTCAAGGAAAACAGAAAGTACCACGAAAAAAAAAAGAATTTTCAGCTGAGCTCAAGTTCTTTACGTTGTCCCTGCACCTATTTATCTAAACCTCACCAACAAAAGCGATTTTACTTGTAGCGGACGCGGGACACCTGTTTGCCTTATGGGTGGCTTCCTGGTGGGGACGGGTCACTGGTCATTAATCAACGACATCGTTGGAGTACCTCCCTGCGATATATTACGTATATGGGCACGCAAGCCGCAGAATAATAATTCAAAACGTGCTGTCATTTGTTAACGATGAATTAATACAGCACGTGCCCCTCAACTACGTGACTCATGCAGGTTCCAGGATATTAACAACCATAGTTTAAATTTTTCTGTAATCGCTACCGGGGAAATAATTTTATTTTAACGCTGTCCGCTTATGCTGCGTGCGTAAATGCGTTATGTCCTAAATATTTATAATGAACTCCAATGGTTGCCCACATACTGTACGTTCTTTCGTATTGAGCAAATAGCAAAAGCGATCACTATTTATGAACGCAAAGTGGGTGCATATGAAAACTTCATGATACGCATGTTCCATGGTTTGTATTCTAAACATAAGTGACTATCACTTGACCTATTTCACATGCTCCAGGTAGTATTGTTATGAAAAACCGTGTGTCCCAAATCTCGAGTATTACTATTTCGGAATTTCCATGGCTGTGGCCTTCTCACGCACCTGCGGACTCCCCTTACATGCGTTGTATTCTCTTATACCAATATTGTTTTATTCCACCAATAACGCCGAAATGAAAAGTCCATGCGCGCTAGAGCAGTACAATGGTAGTTTGTTGATATTCTTTGCCGACATTTGTTTCTTAGAAAAGGGAAACTACTTTGTCTCGAACGTGAAAAATTACGAACAGAGACGATAAAGCGTACGTGGAATACTGTGCGATGCCTTCAATGTGCAGGGTGCGCACTGGATTCAACATCCCACCATTACGCATCGTTAATGTTTCATCAAACAACAGGACAAAAGCCATGGAAGTTACCTGAATCACCTGTCACCTTGACATATTAGCGTTAGTTAGACTGTCCTCTACGAACGCCTGCACAAACTGGTCCACCATATCACTAATTTTTCGATGAATTGGTGCACTGTTGATGCACTTCTTTGCTAACAATGCCATGTCGAGCACCACGAAAAGAGTGCACATGCCAGGGACTCAGCAATAGACTTCTACAGCGACAGACCATGGTGTCAATGTGCACCATCGTAAGAAGCGTCATTCTTTGCTTCCTGCGCTCTCCTTTTTATCAACTGCTCTTTTTATGCTTTTATAGGGTTGCAAACCGGTTGTGCGTCTGGTTGATCTCCCTGCCTTTCCTTCTTCCTCTCCTTCACTTACATTAAAAGAGCCAGGTAAATACTTCGCACTAGTAGCAACCCGTTTGTGTGTGGGAATCCTGCAACTAAACACGAGACGCACACATTTTTACATCGCCCATGAGCGATGAAAGCGTATCCCGAGTTCCTTGTTCAGATGTCAAGTCCCTCTAAATTGATAATAATTATAATCGCTTCTGATTAGAGCTTCGATTTGCTTACGCAGTTGATTGTATAAACCAGGGCAAATCTATAATATGCGAGTGTTACGCTTCAACCTCTCCACCCTTCCCCTGAGCTGGGCTGATGGGAGAGAGGTGGCGCTGTTTTGTACTAGACTTGCACTGTTTTGTACTACCTCCCTTAGGCGTCCGCCGCGGTGGTGTAGTGGTTACGGTACTCGGCTATCACCCAAAATACGCGGGTTCGATCCCGGCCGCGGCGGTCGCATTTTCGATGGAGGCGAAAACGCCAGAGGCCCGTGTACTGTGCGTTGTCAGGGCACGTTAAAGAACCCCAGGTGGTCTAAATTTCGGGAGCCCTCCACTACGGCCTTTCTCTCATCTTTATCTCTTTCTCTCCCTTTCCCCCACCCCCACGGACGCTTAGCCGTGCTCCCTACATGGGCTGCAGAAATTAGCGTCCTTTCCTAACTGAACCACAATCATCATCATCATCCCTTAGGCGCGTTGTGGTGGGGCAGGGGACGAAGGGGTGGGGGGGTTGTGTTTCACCAAAGCGACTACATCATTTCGGTTTGAGAATGACATGAGAATTTCTCTATAATAGACTGCTGTTCAACTTCACCCTTCATATCAAAGAAACGAAGAAATGTTTTGTGGAACACTTCATCCTTCGTTTTTGCAAAGCCTCTGGGCGAAAGGCCGCCATCGCAAAGCTTCACTCATGGCCGGCTCTCTATTGCTGAAATCAAAATAGCAGCAGCACCGAATCTGTTAAATGCGAAGCATTTCTTGGCGAACTTGAGCGACTCTGACCGTATTTACCTGTCTAGCTGCCTACGTCGCGGTGCTCTCGTCGTCGTCCCTGTTCAACTGGTACATACCAAAATTTCTATAGTAGGACATTGATGTATGAAGAACAGGAGTGGTTCACCCATACATCAAATTTTCGATGACACTTCCATGCACGGGATATAATAGTAGGGATGTGGGAAAGTGAAGTGAGAAGGTGCGAAAGAAAAAGGGAGAGGGTATAGCATGGCGTGGCGTCGTGTAGTATACATTACGCACCAAAGGAAATGTAGATGTGCAAAGCAGCTCTTAGCATCGGATAGCCTTTCTTAATACTCTATAGCAAGAGAAGTGAAGGGGGGGACATGTGAAGATAATGAGAAAAGAAGGGGGAAAGGAGATAGCATACCATGACATTGTCTTTTACGGTACACGTTAGCAAGGGAATGCGAATGGAAAGTGAGTATGAAGAGGCTGATGTAAGGAACAGGGATAGGAGTAAGTGAGAGGGTACAACATAGCACATCCCTGGCAAAGTGTGGGAAAGAACAGCAAAGGTGAGGACGAGAGAAAGGAGGAGAGAGAGTGCGATATATAAAGAGATAAACAGAGAAAGATGACCGAGAGACGACAAAAGATAGTAGCTAAAGGAGTGAAGAAAGAAAGAACCTTAAAAGAACACGAAGACGAAGAAACGTTAAGGAAGAAACCGATCCGCGTTCGCAATGCGGTGGCACATGCTTGGCAGCTTCGCTGCTTACTAAGATTGCCGAGGCGTGGAACTGACTACAATGTTTTCGTGGTGATTTCTATCAACTGATATGCCTGATTTCCAGTTGCTTTATACGAAATGTTTGATTTGGAGGTCGGTACTGCCACTGGTATCCATTACAGTAGCACAACTGCCGAACGAATTGTTATGTCCGTTTATTATATTAAATTTTATTTTTCGCCCTCCTGAAGACTTTTCACGTGCTCTATAATGCAACCATGCCATTTCTATTTTCGTTTCTGCTGCTCTTTACGTAGCCTTTCTCACGTAATCCAACACCCCATCCAGCACTTCACGTCGCACTTGGTTGGTTGTCAGTAAGCGTACCTTTTTGCTTCAACTACCTCTTCAGCGCCGTGGCCGTGCCCATCTAGAATATACTCAGCCTATACCAGTGGCCGCTACAGCAGGCAAAAAAGCAACGCATCACGCGACGCCTTGATGCGCGTCGCCTTACAAGAGGCCAGCATCACCGTTGTTGCACTTCGTACGATAGCGTCCAGATCGATATACTGCTTCCCTGACAGCGTCGCTACTGCGGTCCTGCGCCTCTATCGTAGAAGTGCCGCTCTCCCGACTCAATGCTGTAGGTGCGCTTATTCCGACACTTGTTTGAGTTTGTTGGTGGGGCTACCTCTATCAAACTTTAATGCGTGAGTGTTCAGGAGATCCTCTCTCGGAATATTCGGCATCGGCGTCGGTGAAGGCGCCCATAGTGGAAATAATCTTCTCGAGTCCTACCGCCGTTTCCCCAGTCACGCGAGCGCACGAGCCCTCCACCACGGTGCAGGTACTTTAGCGAAAAATCTAATTTATCAAAGCTTTCAAAATCAGCCCGGAAAATATTGCAAAATATGACTTATGTAAAAAGTACAAACATATCTTGAGCTGTACGTTGAATGTACGCGAAAACGCAAATAATATGAATCCAGCATTTTAAAGAGACGGTGCTAAATGTAAGTAATGTTCCATTTGACGACCCTGAAAACGGGGCCCAGTGGCGGGGTGCTGTCACAAGGTCCCTGAAATGGTTTTTGAACATTGTGACTCCGATTATGCCACGTAGTTATTGAACCATTTGCACCATAACTTAATCGAAGTACCTTGCATCATCACAGCTCTGGGCTTATTTCTGTCACCTCCCCGCTTACCACTCCTACCACAACTTGCTTAGCTGGGTGGTCCACAGTAGCGACTACTACGCCTCCCGTGTCGGCCGCTGAGCTTAGGTTTGTGTGGCGAAATGGCGCTACGATGTGTTCCCTGAGGACATAAGACGTAAGCTTCGGTAGTGCTGGCTTCTGTAATAGCGCGCCAGGGACGCCATTTTGCCCCGCCAGGTACAGTGACAGTACCGTTGTCTCGCGCCTCGCCACTCATGACGTCTTATCGCTTGCGTTTCGGTTCTCACGAAGAAATGGAGTCATTGCGTGCCCTCTGCACGCCCCATGGGCACGTGAGGTTGAAAACTCCTCTGGTTGAGTCACGTCAATCTTTCAGGATGCCATCTTTTAGACTGTGGAGTGTATTACACGCCTAACGCCGAACGGTCATATTGGTCCGCTAATGATCAGGACCGGAGCTATCGGGGCTGTGCATCCGCAGAAAATCATAAAAACCGTCTCAGAGTTCTTTTGAGTGCGAAACACAAGCTTCCGCCGAATCTTAGCCTGGCTGGCATCCATAGCTTCATATAACCAATCAATCAGTTTTTATTGTGACATAACAGGTTAATTACAAGGCATAAATACACAGAGGAGGATCCCAAAGTACAATGACTGCAACGGGACCCTCAGTGAATCAATGAGTAAAACGATTTTATAAAAAGCTACTTCCCATGATAGACAGGTCAATTTTTGGAAAGTATGGATTTATGCATGAATAAAAATTAATGCCGAGAGGAAAAGGCTGGTTGCCTGTGTGGAGTGAATTCACAACCTTGCACCAAAAATTACTCGGTGTTAATATTAAATGTTACGCTGAGGTGGAGGCAAAGAAAAAGAACACTGTAAGGAGCATTCCAACATGGCCGCAAAATAATTCAGGCACTGATTTGCTAATAAGCTGCCGTTATGCTATGCCGGTTTACTCTTCTTCTTCTAATGTAAAACTTCTTAATTCCTTTCTCACACAGTAAATACGCTGAGAATCATTACGAACTTCTTTTTCCGCTATGGTTTTCTTTGCTGCGTAGTGCTGATGCGGCTTAACGACGCCGATCTACATTCCATAGCTTCTTCTTATTCTTTTCTGGTATTGCGTGACCTCTATACGTACAAAGGCTGCGATATCTTGCGAAGCCTGCTCAAACACACTTGCGGAAATTGTGGAAATTGTGCAAATTGGACACTGAACCATAGACTTGACCATCCTCACATCAGCCACTGAAGGAAGCTTTCATTTGCGGCTGTGCAAAGAGTCCCTGATGATGAGAGATACGGCAACTTTTTTAGGATTACATCTCCTTTTTTATATGCAACTCATATTTCTGAAGCATACACGTCACTCGAGCCATTGTATAATAGGAAGCAAGGGAGACCATGCTAAACAGCGCCATAGTGAAATGCAACTTGCGCCGTAGATATAGAGGAAGACCTTCGCGCAGCACCGTAACAATTTCGCAGAAGGATTAGGAATAGCAAATAAAAAGGAAGCAAAAGAGCAGAAGAAAAAAAGACATCGGCGAAGTGACTACTGAAAGACAGCACGATATTCAGCAGCAGCAAAAGTGTTGACAAACTCCGCCACCTTCTGCATGCTTCCTCACAAAGAAAGAACATAAATTCGCGTCGTTCCTTTAGCCTTCCTAATTGACGTCGTCCGCAAGCAAAAAAAAAAAAAAAATCTAGAACGCCCGAGGCCCCAAGCCAAGAGGGAACCATTAGAGCTTACTACTTCTTTTGTTCATCCCAGTCTAGCGTCGCTGCTGTAGGCACTACCCGCTCTAATGCTGATGGCAAAAGAATTAAAAATAAAATAAAACACTGAACTAACGCGAACCATGTCCAAAGCCCCTAGAGACTCTGAGTGCGGCAGAAGTCCCTTTTGCACTTCATTCTATTCCTGAAGGGCACATGCTGCCGGATAAGTGCTCCAGAAAGTGCGTAGCCCTTACCGCCGACGCATATAACGTTTCCAGTGAATGGAGAAAGAGGAAGCAGTTATTCGAACAGAGGTGAAAAAAAAAGGCTTAACCCTCTAAGTGTGGACATATTCTCGGGATATGCAAAGATCTAACATGTGCCCTTACTGATAGTTATGAGAGTTTCTCGTGTTATCTTCTTTTTTTTATTTAGATGCGATCTTTTCCTTACCTTTGTGTAACAAAAGGCACCGTTTACGTGTATCGCTGCGTTTGTGCATTTTCACAAATCACTAAATGACCTAGTTTGTCTGTACGATTGAAGTAAGTAGTTATCAGCAAATTATATTATTCCAGAGGTCGCAATCTTCACATTTGAGGTCACTTCCAGCTGGTGTTCTTCAGTTGAATTTTAACGAATGTCCCGGCCTCCACCTTAACACATACATGTGGCTGCGAGGAATAGTCACCTGAGTCCTTGTGCTGAAGTTGTGCCTTGCTGATATGCAGGTCAACATACCTGCGCAGATATTCTGTTTAAGCAGAGGCCATTTCGATTTATCCCTCTATATCGATGTTGTTATGTAAAATGAACTGACGCAGCACCTGCTTACAAGTTTCTATCAGCTGCTACTCGTGTGAGCGTTGTCATGTATGTTGATCGAATTAAATAAACCATGAGGTACGTGGCTACATTTACCTTGAAATAGAGTTTTCATGGAATAAAAAAATGAATCATACGTTCGAGGGGCGTTCAATAAAGATTTCCCCTGACTCACTTCTATTTATTGCAGGATGCTGAAACTGCGCATGTGTAATGGCATAGGTCTCTATACGCCACGTGTCAGTGTGCAACTCTGAACTAATCTTTGCACTACAGGTGCTGAAGTGGTGTGAGGTGTGATAATGGCTGCAGTGGAATACAGAGCAGTCATCAAGTTCCTGTACTTGAAAGGCCGCACTCCAAGGGAGACGTTCCATGAGATAAAAGAGGTTTATGGGGAAGATTCCCCATCATATGGTGTAGTTTCTGTTGTTGTTTTGTGGGGTTTAACGTCCCAAAACCAGTTCTGATTATGAGAGACGCTGTAGTGGAGGGCTCCGGAAATTTCGACCACCTGGGGTTCTTTAACGTCCACTGACATCGCACAGCACACGGGCCTCGACATTTCGCCTCCATCGAAATGCAGCCGCCGCGGGCGGGAATCGATCCCGCGACCCTCGGATCAGCAGCCGAGTACCTTAGCCACTAGACCACCGTGGCGGAGCTTATATGATGTAGTAAAGAACTGGCATCGTCAATTCAGATGCGGTCGGACTTCGGTGGAAACGGCTCCAATTGCAGGGCGACCCCACTCCGCTATCGATGAACACACCGTCCATCAAGTGGAAACCTCCATTTTCGAAAATCGCCACATAACCGTTCGAGACCTAGCCCAAAATGTCAAGATCAGTGTGAGGCCCGTGGAAAAAAATCATTCAGGACCATCTTGATATGCGTAAGGCATCCGCTCGCTGGGTTCCCCGGCTGCTCACACCTTTCCAAAAGCAGGAACGAGTCGAATGCTCCCAGGCTCTTTTGACCATGTGCCATAGAAACCAGGACTTTTTCAACAGACTGTTTACACAAGATGAAAGCTGGGTCCATCACTATGATCCGGAGACTAAAGTCCAGTCGATGCAATGGAAGCACTTGGACTCACCGCCTCCAAAAATGGCACGCGCCCAGACCTCAGCGGGCAAGGCCATGTTCACAGTCTTTTGGGACCAGCACGGAGTCATCTTGATGAATTTCCTAGCAAAGGGTGCCACGATTACTGGGGCATACTATGCTTCACTGCTGCGGAAATTGCGGGAGGCCATCAAAAGCAAGAGACGTGGCATGTTAACCAAAGGTGTCCGCTTTCTGCAAGACACTGCCCCAGTTCACAACTCACATGTTGCCCAGATGGAAGCACGCTGCTGCGGCGTTGAAGTTCTACCGCATCCCCCTTATTCACCCGACCTCGCACCATCGGACTTTCACCTCTTTCCAGCAATGAAGGCATATTTGAAGGGCAAGCATTTTCCAGATGATGAGACTCTGATTTCTGAAGTCAGAACATGGCTTTTGGAGCAACATGTCGACTTCTACAAGCGAGGTGTTTACAGTTGCATAAATAGATGGGAGAAGTGTGTGTCCCTGGGTGGCACCTATGTAGAGAAGGACTAATAAATCTGCAAAGTTTCGTGGCTCTCAGTCCAGAGGAAGTATGTCAGGGGACATTTTTACTGAACGCCCCTCGTATCTTCAAAAAAGGCGTATCCCGTATTACTCACACCTGCCTAATATCAACACTGTCAACTCTCTGGCGGCCTAAGAACTCAGCTGTATCCAAGGGGTGTGCCTATATGATGTTTCTTGATTGATCGATTTTAGGGTTTATACGTCCCAAAACCAGCTTCTATTATGAGATGCCGTGGTGGAGGGCTCGGCAAATTCCTACCGCCTGAGGTTCTAATTAACGTGCACTGATGTCGCACACTACATGGACATCACCTTACACCGGAATCTTCGAATACAAATTGAACGTAAATATACCGCATTAAAAAATCGAATATAGAATGACAAATCACACTTGCACCTTCAGTTACAACGTTTTGTTTCACACATAATCATGTTAAGAAAATATACTAATAAAGTGTCTGCTTAAAATATGTCACCACCAGTAGCACATTGCTTAGGTCAGCTTGTGATATTGCCAAGATGTTCATAAAATGCCGCATCACAAAGCGAACGATGACAAGTTTTATAGCCTGTCATGAAGGAATATTGGTTGTCCCAGGCGTTCAGGCCAACGCATATCACCGCTGAGAGCATGACGAATTCCGGTGAAAATGGCAAGTGAGCACGTTTTGGTGGGCCATTAAAGCGTGCAGTACACAAGTGTGCCTACATGATCGCCAGCAGCGCCTGAGAGCTCACAGTTTCAGATGCTAATCGCGGTGGTGCACGTCGGCGGTGATAAGGCATACACACTGGCTCGAGCCTTGTTGGACGCTATCAAGCTTTCGTGGTGTACAAATGCTTACGCGTATATTCATCGCCTTGTCCTTTCACCGGCCCTAACGCTGAAAGACAGTCATTTTGAGCAGGATGACAGGGTTACATATTCAGTACTTCCAAATATTAGAATGAAATAGAATGTACGAAATTTCGGATATATCATTGTCGAATTGAATACGAATATTGCAAATACAATGTTCTTGAACATTCGAAACTTTCGAATATTCGGAGACTCCAGTTTTGCCCATAAACTATTACGCAGGTCATGATGAACGTCGTATAACGTTACGACGCACGTCACGCGTATTAGTCAGCGGCGCCGTCGCTTATGTTTTCCGCTGGCGCATTTCCTAGCTTACTAAGCATTGTGTCCGGTCGAAATCGGTGCTTTTGGTAAAGTGTTTCACTCTTGTTTCCTACGGCCCTGGATAGCGCCCCGGGTACATTTCTTTATGATCCAGGTAACGTGGCCGCTTTGCAGCCTTAAATAAGATATCCTACAATTAATCAATATCACTAGACTGGCGCGCGTGGGTTTACAGCCCAATATTAGTGGGCATCTTGCCATGAGCGTTGTTTGTCGTTATCTCGTAATGGTCTCATGCGCGGTTTGCGTTTGCGAACGACGCGCTATCCATAGCGCCAAACTGAATATTTTCTGCTGCAACTTGCTTTTTCTAATCCCGAGACATGCCTGGCAGTATGTTCTTATTGCGTACGCTTGAACCAGTGCACAAGAACAGAAACAGAAAGAGTGCACAAGAAGTTCTCCGAAGGCTGTACGTCAGACTTACCTTGTGACCGTGGCGCTCGGTCCGGACACTCGGCAGCTTCTACACTGGTGCTGTTGAATGCAGTTAATAACTCTCATTTAACTATTACTACTTGTTACAGCATAGGTCGCGCTCATTTCAGCCGCCTCCTATTAGGTGATTGAAACTGGAGGGAATAAAGTGCAACACAAGTGTCATTTGACGAGATTCTGCGCAAGACATGCAAGTCATTTGTGGCAGCCTACCCTCATGTGGGCATGCGAAGCACGTTATCTTCATGCAGCGAAGCGATAAGAAGAGGTTACAATGGAAATCGATTCAGAAAGTTATTTTTCACGCGTTTGCTCTCTTCTGAAGCGCAAGCCCATAAAGCGATCGAATTTTCTTTAACATTCTTCCCATCGTTATACAAGCACCCGCCGTATTCCGCCGCGTTCAACAACGATATCAGTCCCTATTTCATCTCTCAAACTTAGCTTGAGGATCAAAGCAGTTTTTTTCCTGCTTGTTTTAAACGCGAAAGCCTTGGATCTGTGTGTTTAAAGGCACGATAACTCACATCACTTATCGAAGTGCAGGAACCCATCATGTGCGGCGAATGCCTACATGGAGCAGCATCGGCAAGAACGACTACGCTAGATCAGCGCGAAATTTCAAAAAAAAAAAACCAGAAACAGTACATTACCGGAGTTTTCATCATATGGTTCAACAGTCCATGAACAGAAAGATTAACAGTGTATTCACCAGAGCATAAGCTGAGTCCTCATAGCACACTTCAGCGGCAGGTCAGCAGGGCATTCATCAAAGGGTTCATCACTCTGTAGGCATCGTAAGACTACACACACACTGTGCGTCGATTTCAAACTTCAGCAGTAGATCAGCTGACCAATCACCAGACGTCGGCAGGCCTTTCAATGGCAGATAACGTGAACGCCCAAGTGGGCCTGTTCCTTCACATTCATTTAAGTAGCTTCCGAAAATTTTAACATTGTTCAGTACATCAAAACGCTGCTTTTCATGGCAGTTTTTTTTTTAAGATTCCGACATAAGGGAGGCCGCAACAAGCCACACACAGAAGACAGCATTGTGGCGTGCTCGCACCTCGAGCGGAGGAGCCTGCCGACGTGCCTGCGTACCATCTCAAGTCCCTGCCAAGCACATCTAGCGAACGCAGGAGCAAAATGGGGAGCAGTGCGTGCTTGAGCAGC
This sequence comes from Hyalomma asiaticum, assembly GCA_013339685.2. Lineage (NCBI taxonomy): Eukaryota > Metazoa > Arthropoda > Arachnida > Ixodida > Ixodidae > Hyalomma > Hyalomma asiaticum. Next base: position 40,951,794 of record CM023486.1, read on the forward strand.
AAAATCGGCCGGCCAGAACGATCAGCAGGGGTCAACGCTTTTACCCCTACTCGCGTGCCTCTCGAGATCTCCCCAGAAGTCGGGATCGGCAAACGAGGTCACGGTGGCGAAGAGAGGAACGGGAGAAAAGAAAGAGGAACAAGAAAGGGTCAGCCATTACACACGGAGCTGCAGAAAGGCGGACGCGAAAGAATCCAGCCTCTGCGGAGGAAAAGCTTCTCGTGTCTGTGTTTTAACAAGATTGGCGCCTTCCCGCTGCCATTCGACATCGTTGCCCGAGGCGGAACCGCGGGGTTTCGCGTCAGAAGCCACAACACGCCTAATGAGCGGGCGCGCTGGGTCGGGTGAGCAGCCATTCCTCGGCTGTGAAAATTACGGACCAGTCAAGGAAGCCAGCGATAACAAAAGAAGGCAGACGAGAAGCAGCTCGTCGTAATCGACGAAGTTCCCGAAAAGTCTTGAGGGGTCGTCTTCTCCTCGTGTTTCGAGAGCTTTCCTTGGGTTTCTTGTCTTATGCATGCAGTCTTCTGTTGACCGAGGAAGCGGTGTTCTACATCAGAATCCATCTAGTCGGAAGCCCCGAAGGACGGTACCTCCTTACCCAAGTGGTGTTCTACGCTATTCCGCATATATTCTTGGTCTCGTTTGCTTACTTCAACTTCCCGCCTGTGCCAGCGCGTTCACTTCTTCCGGTTGGTGCGAGAATGGCACAGAACTTTCCTTAGATCACATAAGCTGTGACGCTTCTTGGTGTCCATAGAGTTCTTTTGCTTGCACAATTGCGCAGTGCTCTACCATCTCATCATCTGGATGTTGAATTTCGCCGCTATGCGTTGAATACTGAGGAGATATCAGAATAGGATAATGCATTCGTGCTCTCCTACGTAGCCTGAAAATGTGAACCTGAAACCCTGCAGTCACATTAATTTAACGCTACCTTGTACTCAATTATCAGAACCTTAGAGATTTTCTTATCTCAAGAAAAGGAATAGCATAGCTTTCGACAGCATTTCTGTTGCGCAGCACATGTATCACTTTCTTTTTATGCAAGTTATACTAGGCATTTCAACCTCCAAATACGATGAAATTCGAACTGAGTGGCGGCTATAACACTGAGATAAGTTGAGAATATTGCGCACGATTTCTCCAATAGCCCAGGTCTTTCCTGAACTCTCATAATAAGCCATAGATGGAACATGATGCACTTGCCACAACCTATTTCAATGAAACAACGGTTCTCCCTTATATTTTGTGCTCGTGCCCACCTGTGTATACGTTTAAGTAGTTGAAGTGTGCTCAGATTAAAGAACACTGCATAGTGCCATGGCAAGAGACGTACTGATCAAACAATAATTTGTTACCTAAACAGAAAGATGAACTAAACTAATGACCCCAAGGTCAACCGCTACCAATAGTTTGATTGCTACCCTCTCTTGAAAGAAAGGCTGATAAATTTAGAAGAGAAGAAAAATAGAGAAAAGGAAACATACCGCATGCTGGTGTTCCAAAGAGAAAGCCAAGTGCTACATAAGCAATGCCTATAGCTGAGAGGTAACCATTTCAATGTAATGGCATGCTGCGTCGAAACCCTGCTGTGCTACTTACATACCTTGAAAGATGCTTCCCATACACTCTGTACACTAGTATCTCCACTAACATCTTCACGTCTGCCCCTGCGCTCACGGTGACATGCGCCACCACAGCGTGGCGGAGGGGACACAGTGCCTGAATTCTTTCAAGTGGTCATCGAACTTCTCCAAACGCAGCACACTTTCGAGCGCCTTGTTTCTCTCAAGCGACTCCACGTTCCCTTCCCTTTCTGGAATGTCTCAAAGCTTTCTTTAAGCTTCTTTGTCTCTCGGCTGGCGATGCCACTATGGGTGTTACGCCTTTTGCCCTTATAGCCTGCCTCTTCCAACGCCTGCCCCCTCCCGCTTCGTTCTAGTGAAGACGTTTATCGAGCGTCTCGCTCCGATTCACTCCGCTCAACAAGAGGGCTCAGTGCGGGGCACCACAACATTGGAAGAGAGAAAGGGTGGCGAATGATCCGGGGCGTCGTCTTCGCCGTGGTGTTTCGCGCGGAAATTTGCAAGGCAGAGTTGATGACCCGACGCGAATGGTTACGAGCCTGGCACGCAAGTGAGTGGCTTGCGTAGTCTTTTGCGCAGCCTGGGACGTCATTCCGCGTGTTCTCTGCTGAAAAGGTGCACGGGATGAGCCCACGCGTGGCGCAGATGGTGATACAACTTTCTCTCGAAGAATACGGAGTAAACACAGGGGAGAAGTTAAAGGAAACGATACAAAGTGGGGAGTGTATCAAAGGGCGGTAAGACGGAAGAATTTCATTCGTAAATATAACAGAACTTCATAATGGGTTGAAAAAGTAGAAAGCGGAACCACGAATGCTGCTCTGTTTTGCTTTTGTTTTTGTTTTTCGAGGCGCCCGCGTGTCGGAGGTCTGACTAGCTGGATGGAGAAGACAGTCGCTATCTTTAACCTCATTTTTGCTTTTGAGGAGCTGTCCATTTTCTGTCATCTTAAAAAAGCGAAACTGAACGCTAAGGTAGGTTGTCTTGGCGTACACGCTTGCGTCAGAAAAATCCAACGGTAAAAACAGAAGGCACAGGCACACGTTTCATGCTGTCCATGCCTTGCTCTTATGGCCTGTACAATGCTGCGGCAGCAGTTCATGGCTTCAGACAGAGTTAGCCGCAACTGCATTTCATGCTGGATCAATTTGTTCATAGCAGCGAAGAAATCTGGCCAGTGCAGCTCCAAAGCGAGGCGCACAAGTTTAGTGTTTCGGCGTGTTCCTCTGCGTCTCGCCTTTGAGTTGCCCTTACAGGTCTCAAGACTTGGTTTTGTTTTTCATCGCGTATACCAATACGCTGACGGGGACTGCCATCGCAACGACGACTACTGCGATCTTTCGCTCTCAGGCCACCAGTTTCCAACACTTTCTTCGTTTTCAGGCCGTCCATATGCACAAATGCTAATGCTGATTGCACGCGGATTTCAAATCATATAATTTAAGAGATGGGCATTCAGGAACGAAGTGAACGAGACGCAACTTAAGACACTTCGTGCCTAGGTTACAATACACGCAGACCACTCTGCGACCAGTCACATCCGTACGTACATTTCGGAGTGCACAACGAGACAGTACTGCACACCGCCATCATTACAATCTCCATCATCAGCCAGTTCAGGGCCACTGCCGAGACACAGGCCAATGTCAGCTACTTCCAATTTGTCGTACCCGGGTGATTTAATCGCACTTTATGCTGCGAATTTCCTAATTTCCTCGCCAGATCGAACCTTTCGCCTGCCTCTGCTGCGTTTCATTCTCTTGGTATGGATTCTGTTGCGGCCCCTGTCCAACGGGCGTCTGTTCTTAAAAGAAAAAGTGTAAAACCTCCGCATTCTATTGGTACTAACAGTACTCTTCAATAGGGTTGTAGTGCATGACGTGAAAAAGTGTGGTAAAGAAGGCTGTCCCTCTGTAATCCACACTCAACGTTACAGCGCGTAAGTCACAAAAAATATCAAAAGACACTTGTCCGTGTTTTACGCCTGAGAAATGTACTGTTCGCAAGGCATGGCGACGTGAAAACATTCAGTCGGATCGGTCTAATGTACGTGTACGGAGAGTGTGCGTGTCCCTGCATGTTTCTAATGCAACTTCTAACGAGAATTGAACGCTGACGCAGGACATGTTCGCACATCTTGTTTACACTGATTCATATTAACCCCATTCATTCCGCAGGACGTCATCGGAAAGGCACAAAAGCTGCGGCGTACGTCAATCAGCTCCCTGAGTAGAAAAAGTAAAGACAATTACACGTGTGGAATCTGAGTGAACAGCTGAGATAGGGGCCAAAGGTGTCAAGTTTACCATCACCACGATGTATCAGTGGGCCGACAGCAAAGACGTTGGTAATGAGCCGATAACAGGCGCAACCCTTCAGGGCAACCCGAGACTCATTCTCATCCTCCAGTCTAGCTATCGCTATCACTCGCAAGTACTGGTGCGTTAAGAACGAGAGACTGGGTAGTGGTCGTGGGCAAGCGCGTGTCCCTTCTACGCCACCCCACACCTGTCATTCTTTATTTCTTTCTATATTCGTTGGTTTCATTCATTGTGTATTTTTCTACCAGCCCCGCGCGTAATTCTTGAATTCTTATCATGCTGCAAAGTGGGTAAGCTGCTAAGGGGCAAGAGCTTTTCCCTTCTTTATGGCAAGTGGGTAGGGGGGCAATGGTAGGCGCGGATTCCCTTTTGTGCAATCGCAGATCTGGCATTCATTATTTATTTATCACTTTCTTGGTCTTGTTCTTTACGTCTTCGTATACTGTCCATCGCGTAATCGCTATCATGCTCCAATGTTAGTAGGATGTCAAGGGCAAGAGCTTTTCCCTTGTGCATGGCATGTGGATGGTGCGTCAAGGGCAAGCACCGCTCCCTTCTGCGCAACCTCAGAACTACCTTTATTTCCCTACTTCTATTATGTTCAGTTATTTCCTTCCTTCGTCCCCCTATATTTCTCCCTCGCTCTGTGTCTTCCTATATCGTCCTTCTCATCACTACTATTCTGTAGCAGAGCGGCTGGGGAAAGGTCAAGGACAAGTGCTTTCACTTCTGTGTGACAGCTTCGCTGTTGGCTGCACTGACGCTCCACAGGGATCAACCACAAAAAGGATCAACTTTGACAGCCTCTGTTAGAGGGGGGTATGATTTAGCAAAGCGAAAAATGGCAAATCTAGATTTTATCATGTATCATTTTGAGGGCATAAGATGATCTATCCTGGCCCTTCTTCCCCTCCCTTCTCCCGCGTGCCCGAGCTCCATTGCCGCTCCTCATCTCCTCATCATTGAGATATATATGTATATATATATATTGTTACGCCTATAGCGTGCAAGAAGGCATTCGCAGACTCCCAAGTGAGAAGCACGAGCTGCGCCCACCGGCATTCGGATGAAGACGAAGGTGCTGCGGCTGCTGTGATAGTGTCTTCTCTCTTCCCTGTGGAGGACGGAATTCGTGAGAGGCACAACATCGTCGCCCAAGATAGCCCTATGCAGTTCTTCCACCAATAGTAAGATGATGGCGCCTCTGCCACAGGCATCAGCCTCCATTTGTTTTCGCTGCCGCATCAGATTGTGCGTGTGTACAAGACTCATCATCACTAGCAGGGGACGATGCAATTTCCTCAGCGAATCTCAGAGTAGGGGCCACCACTACATGCGCAGTCAACCGAAGAGCCGGACCGGGCCACGGATCCCAGGAATCAACTACATCCTAACCTTTCGGGTCAACGTCCTCAGCTCCCAGCGCAGTCACTGGCCGAAAGTAGAGACGTCCAGTCCCGGCAGCACACCGCCTCCTTCAATGCAATCAATGACGAAGTCATCCTTGGCGACTGCGTTCTAGTGTAGACAGTGCCTATTATTGAGAGTATGGCTTCAGATTTCGCACAGGGTCAAAGCGAGTTCGCAGATGCTATGACGGCTAACAGGGCTGTTGTGACTGACGTGCCAGTACAAACCAAGCCCGCCGATAACTCAAATGTCGGGCCCCCTTCTCACGCCCCCTCATCATGGACACATAGGATACTGTAGCACCGGAACCGCGACTAGTGTTGACCACTTAGACAGCCTAGATTTTTCTGCAGCATTCACAGCTTATTCTTTAGGATCTCCTTTGCCTTTTAAGTGCGAAGCATTTCTTGGTGAACTTAAGCGATTTTGACCGTACCTATATCTCTTATATATCTAGCGGCCTAAGTCTCAGCGCTCTTCCTGTAGTCTCGCTTACCTGGTGTACACCAAAAACTAGATGATAGGTATTAATGTCTGACGAAGATGAGTGATTTATCTCTGGTGTGGTACACTCGCCATGTGCGTCACTATTAACGATGCCGCAGTCACATGGGACATACCTGTAGCGCTCCGAACGTTGTGTTGGGGTATGTGCCACAGGTGTCTAAGTACAATAGAGCGGATGTCATTCTCAGGCTAACTATCACAGACGCTTAACATACGATTATGACACACTTAAAAATGACAAAGGTGTATCGCTGTAGTAGCAAGGGATCTTGATGCAGACATAACAAATATACACGCACGAACGCGCTATAATCTCCGAAGGCAACCTACCAACGGGTAGGCGGGAACTGGGCCCGGGCCACCGATGTGGCAAGAAAGCACCATTTTACCACTGGGCTACGGGGGATCCTCCCGTACAGTATGTATATTAAATAAATCTACTGCACCAGCACTTGAATTTGAATTTTAATTTTCTTTCAGACAACAAAAAATGTCTTGGATGCAAGGGCAAAAGGCAGATGTGCTCTGCCTGACGGGACCCTAGCACCCGAATGCACAGTCAGGGCATAGGCAACAGAAATAACAATCATACATTGTTAATAATATATGCACACGCAGATTCATACATAGTGAACAAAATGCATAATTTTACATAATAAAGAAAAGTCACGAAACAGCAAATAACGAAACTTAAGGAACATGACTACAGCAAACACAACTTGCTAAGCTTGCGGGAAGGAGAGGAGGTAAGTTCTGGCATTTTTTTTTTTGAAAGAGTAGTACAAGGACAGTGATTTCTGTAGAATTTGTAAGGCCTGTGTATGTCTGTTGAGAAGATGTGGAATTAAGTATGTTAGCATTTGGGTTCCACAGGTGGTTCGCACAAGCGGAATTCTGTAATGGTCGCGCCTTAAGTTGAAAGGCACATTGCTACTGGATTGCAGATCAGTATATTTAGAAGGATGCTTGTGATGATGAACCTCCTGCAATGTCTTTTGCGCATCTAATGTGCGCTAAGCGCTAGCAGAGCAATGTTATAAGGAACACATATGTCCCGCTATCGGTCGGCATGCGTTGGTCGAACTTTAGTTGATCTCGTAGGAATACTTGAACTATTGTCGCTTATGGTATAGCACGTCACCCCACCATTTGTTTTCAATAAAACAGACATCTGTGCAGTCCATTAGCGTCACTGTCAAAGTTACGGCGCACCATGAGCTATGATTCAGTCGCCACGGTGCTGTCTTGTTTCATGCTTAGTTCAGCATACACCCATTCTTGCGCTTTACACGAAACGTTGACGCTATTTGCCACACACGGCTGAATGCAACACGATCCCTCATAGGCAATTTCCTCGCTGTCTGCGTCGCATGACACCGATTTCCACACATGGCGTGGGATCTGCAAGATTTTTCATGCGTGCAACGGAACTATCATGTGCAACACCTCCACCCACTGCTGTAGAGCCAATCTCACCCACCAGAAGATTTCTTTCTACAAGTCAGATCATGAGGAGGACGAGATCGCCAGCGTAACACAGCCAGTGCTGTCCACCGAAGAATTTGTTCTTGCGGCTTCGTAGCCTCGCAGCGTGACCGAGTGTAGTAACAAATAAATTCACCGTATCTTGGGCGTTCACGCTACGAGCGTAGGGTCAAAGACGAAGGTGGACCGGCTGTTCTCATGCAAACTAGAACAGCTAGCATACGCAACGGGTGTTGTGTCTGTTTCCCGTCGTGAAAATATGTATGTATGTATGTATGTATGTATGTATGTATGTATGTATGTATGTATGTATGTATGTATGTATGTATGTATAATCGCAAAAAAATCAGAGCGCTATGGCGTTCGTTGCCTTCGCGCCGTAGACTTCCTTACGTTTCGGCTTGCGGAACACTGTTATCTCTATCGACCGTTTTTTATCTTGACATTTATACCATGCGCAAAACTGTCATGTGTGTGGCGCTTTTGTAACGAAACTCACTCTAACATGCTTGTTAGTTTCGCCAACTGTGGCGGACCAACCTTTCGGGATTGAGCAGAACTTATTTTCTGCTACGCATGACACGTCGTCTGTCTATACAGAGGTGCTCTAGCAACTTCAGCGATGTCGTGTCTGCACTTTCACGCCCATACCCTGCAGGAAATATCCGCGAAGGATCGTCTGTGCCGCTCTGAATCGGGTACGCGTCTCGCGAGGCGTGCATAAAGCCCGGAAACAAGGAAGCCGAGCCAGTGCCTCGTTACAGCTCGCAATGGCTTCTTCAGCAGCTGGATTCGGTACCCATACCTGATGCGCATACATTAATCAAAGCAAAATAAAGCGAGCATCGCACACAAGTTGTGACCTGTCGCCTTCCATCTGCCGCTTGTCTTTACGCGCACGGATTGCAGACCTCGCGTGGTGACAGCTCACTCATCGCTGCAACGGCGGCAACTGCATAGGAGCACCTCGGCGACGTGCCGGCACAACGGATGTAACGCACGCCCGACTGCTTGCCGAGCCTCAACAAGCACGCCAGTCGCGCGCTTCGAACCATCGGCGCCGTCGCATCGGAGCCGATTGGAAGCGATGCCTGTTCCGGCTGGTTAGGTCGAAGGAAGGGAAAATCACGATGCGGCAATCACACCGTCGGCGCCTCAAGGCGCTGTCGAGAATGGAAAAGGAAGTGGTCGATATGGTGCAGACGGTGTCGGCGTCGTTGAACTGGATGGCCTAATCTTTCTTTTTCTTTTTCTTTGCATTCTCTTCTGATCGATTTCCTATTGCTGTTGGGGCGCTGAAAACGATACTAGGTCAGAATTTCCTATGTATGAGCATACATCTGAATCCCAGGTACAGACAGAATGCGTTGCACCTGCTTATAAAATGTGCGACTCGACATCATACTGTGCATCCCAAAGCCACTTGCATTACACGTTTGGTTTTTTTCGAGCATACCAATAAAATATTGCACGTATTTAATGCTAAAATAGGCGGTCTTCTATAAAAAAGATTTTAATGTGGCGATCTGCTGTGTCCAGGACGTTTTCAACGGGAGGTTGGCTCCATCATTACATGTAGCTTTGTGTGAATGCGTCCGATAAGTTGGCACACAAACTAATGATAATTGATAAAATGCGTTAGCTGTATTGGGTAAACGTACATTGGAGTACGTAGTGAAACTTGCAATGAAAATTCGATTACGTGACGAACTCGAGTTAAAGATTGTGTGAGATTGCGCTCAGTTCAATAAGGAGGTAAGGTAAACTATAATTATCGACTCGTGGGAAATTAACCTAGGCGACATTTCGATGAGACCGCACATAGCGAGCCCAGCATGCGCGTTCGCTGTGTGCAAGCCACCCACAGCACTACAGAGGAAAGTCGCCCTACAGTCCCCCTCTCATCCCACAAATTTCTACTTGTATTCACATTTCATCTGTCATAAGTTAAAGCATATGCACTGACCACCACGTTTACCTAACGGAAGACTCAGACGACATACGCAGATTCCGCGCGCGGGACCAGCGAATCACTCCTCGCGCAATTATTGGCTTATACTAAGGTCATTTGCAAGACGATCAAGACGACTTCCAACAAATGCCGCATTTGCAGGAAGCTCTATATATAGCCTTGCCTGATGAGGTCATTATGTGGCTCCGAATAAAATATCAGCGAACGCGCGTGCGTGGCCTGCGCGTTACTAGTCGCGTAATTGTCGATTACTGTGGTCTTTCCTTTTTACCGTGATAAGCACAATTAACCAGGAATGACCTATTTGCACCTAAGTCCGTAGCATCCGCGGATAAAGCCATTTTCTGTCTCGGACGAAAACTTGCACGCATACACACGCGTAGTGCGGGTGTAACTCCTCGCAAAATTATTAGATACTAACTAAATTATCTCCAAGATCGGGATGACTCACAATGAAACGCACCTTCTTGAGCCAGGACTGTAGTCATCGCTAGCGCAGCCATATTATGGCCCCCACGAAAATTTCCGTGAATGCGCTTAGTGCGTTGCCCGTGAGTCATTCCTCACGAAATTATTAGTTCCCATAGTAATTTCAACGACCGCCGCGATGACTTAGTAGAAACACCCTCTTAGCAGGCAAGCATTGGCTGATGGAGGCATTTTCTGCTTCCAAATAAAAATAGTCAATACGCCTGCGTGGCCGGTGCCAAAAACCACTGCATCCATTTTCACGACGGTCCGGACGACTTACTTGGTATGCTCTATTTGCAGGCTGCAGTTTTGGCTGATAAAGCCATTTTTCAGGCTCCGAATAAAACTTTAGCCAATACACCTGGATGAGCTGCTAGTCACTCTTTATGCTGTTTTGTAGTAACTATGTCCATTTTCACGACGACCAGAAGGACCTACCAAGAATGTCATGTAGTACATTTTTTGGAGGGGTCGCATCATGTTACCAGCTGTATACTTTACGTGGTCTTGGCGAGAATACGTCAGGTGACTAGTTAAGCAATTTTACTTGGCGGTCGCGAGAACACGTCCCGCATTTAGTTGGGAACTGATTTTACGTGGTTTAGATTGCGTAACTAGTCACATGCTCATTTAAAGCAGAATCGAAGCGATATGCCAACGAAATATGCTGCGAGATATGCCAAAGTGCCGCCTATTACATGATGATAGCGTTTGCGGACGCGACACGGCGGTTTGCCGAGATGAAACAATTACGCCGATAATCCTTGCACGGATTGCGCGCTTGTGCTCTGCTTGTCGCTCCTCGTCTAATTGGCAGCTACTGCGTCCCGTTTCACGATCGTCGTGACTAATTGCCTGAAATGCCTATTTACGGGCGATGCTATAGGCTTGGCTGATACAACCATTTTCAGGCTTCGAATAAACCTTTCAGCGAACACATGCCTTTGGCTGGCTCGTCAATCCTCTCGCAATATTAACACGAAAGTGTTTCATGCCAGGGTCCACGGCGGCTTTTTGGTTATAATTCCCGAGCCATAATTAGTTACTGCGTCCACTTTCACGACGATGCAAGACGCCTTATTTGCATGTAAGCCTATAGCCACAGCTTATGAAGCCATTTCCTGGCCCCTGCGAAAAATTCCGTGCATACTCCTGCATATCCGCCGTGTCAAAACACGCGCACTTGTTAGTTACATCTATTTTCACGACGGTCAAGATGTTTTACCTCAAATGATCGCTTTGCAGGGAAGTCTATATGGCTAGCTGAAGAGGCCATTTTCTTTTCCCGACGGAAGCTCCTGTAGATGCGGGTTCGTGGCGCATGTGTTGTGGCCTAGATGTTACTACGTCGCCCTTGATGATGCATCGGGACGAAGCGCCTGAAATAACCTACTTCGGCGCAAGCCTGTAAGCATAGGCTGATGCAGCCATTTTCTGGCTCCGGATATGCCTGCGGCGAACATGCATGTGTGGTCTGCGTCTCACCCCTCGCAAAATTGTTAATAGTTACGTGCATATTCAGGATGATAACGGCGACTTATCTGAAGTGGCCAACTTACAGGAAAGCCTGACGCTACGGCCACTTCTCTAGACCCGTCGAAAGCTTTCGAGATTACGCGTGCGTTGGCAACGTTGCGCGCAATTACTACTAATTACGTCGATTTAAAGGACGATAGCAACAACTTACCTGAAGTATCCTTGCAGGTAACAATGCATAGGCTTGGCCGATGAAGCCTTTTTTGGGTCCCGGCTGTAACTTCCGTGAACATTGTGTCACCCTGCGTCGATTTCAACAGCGAACTAGGCGATTTACACGAAATGCCTGTTTTTTTTTAGATAAGTCTATAGCCCTGGTCGATGAATCCACTTACCCAACTTTATAAAGGAAAGCCGTTTGCCGAGCTCCTTGATAGTAATTTCTTTTTAAATCTTCGTCGACCTCAGGTGCTTTCGTAAGCCGCTTGCGGGCTATGGAACCACTATTCAGGACAGGCTGGCTAGGTGCATGACGCATAAGTCTTCTGTAATCTAAAGGGGAAATTTGCTGACAGTTGTAGGGGCATTTAATGTGGCTGCTGTTTCCCTGGTACTCTCGTAGTCTTACAATTTATTTATTCGTGTTTAAGTTTACCCAGCTTGCATGCAGATATTTTTTTTTGAAAGATTGGCTTCCTCGTACTCTTTGTTTTCAACATAAAACGTATTGATATGTTGAAACTGTGAACCTTAGAAAGTGCTGAATAGTAACCCGTTCGCATTCTGAACTGACAAACCTATGGCGGCTCTGCGGTCAGCTGTAACAAGTTTGCACTTTTTTTTGGTTTGTGCACAGTCAACTGTTTATTTAGACATGTTAGGGCCTACATGCCCTACGCTAGTGCCGGAACTCTAGAGGTTAAAGATTTCCGTTTAAGCATTCGTGAGCATTTCCACTGCACAATAGTAGTCATCACACCAGCAGAAGTGCCTTTTGTCAAAATATATTAAGTCGTAAATGCACCAGAATTTTTTCCGCGCACAAGAATGTCATTTCGAATGTCCACTTTTTTCCTTAGAACTGGAAACAATTAAGCGTTTTTCATGAGAGTGCTTGCTTACTTTACCTTAAATGCAAACGCCTCGAGTGGGTCACACAGGGCGTAGGGCATTTTACTAGAGGCACATGATGGATCTATAATCTTCGTTTGCATTGGCCCTCGTTCTGATCGTAACACGATTAGACGGTTCGTTGTAAAATCTTCCAGATAAACGCATGAGACGGTCAAAAATGACAATTTCACAGAAAGAGGCAAGTAGAAATTTCGGCATCCCACATTTCAGCGCTGCACTTTTCTGTGCCTCTTACTTTGTAAAACTGTGTGTTCCTTTCTTTTTCGTGTTCATCAAAAAGACAATAAGCCTATCGCTTTCCCCAGTGTCCAAGCTCGGAGAAACGACCACGATAATGCCAGTAGAGAGAAGTCCAACAAGCAGACACAATGTTTACTACTGTTGCAAAACTCTGCGTATGTTCGCCTGAACACACGTTCCATAGGCGACGTGAAGTACACGTATTACTATGCTGCTATCGTTTAGAGTGAATTATTAATTGCTAAATTTATTGAGGAGAAATTTGAAATTTTTATTACTCTGACTTGCGTAAACCTCTCACTTCTACCATTGCATTCATAAATGTTAATTTAGTTTCAAGTAGAACCTTTTGGAAGGGCGCACCATTTCCGAGTATTTAAAGAACAACACGTTCTTAACGGGGAAGACGAGAAACTTGGCCAAGATATCTTGCACCGTTAAGGACGCCTTATTTCTTGTACAAAAACTTAAGTAGAACGCAGTAAGACCCCACAAGAAATTTATGCGATTGACATAGAAACAGAACGATCTGTTCGTGTCGTTTGTAGTAGTCGCACGTCCTGTCGGTAATATATTCTGGAATTTCCATTTCAGAAGAAGTCCTCACAGACACTTTTTTTTTCTCCTTCAGACAGTTCACTTTACGTTAGTTTCACAAATGACACGCTTAGTTGTGAGCGCTATGTCTAAAACCCGGCACGATAACCCGGCACGATGAAATGAAATAAGAAGCCTTGGTGATCTTAGCGCTAAAATAAAATGGTCTACATCGAAATAAGACATGAGAAGAATAAAGCATTGTCATTAAAGACGATTTTTTAAGAAGGCGAGTGCTTTAAAATGCGTGGCTTTAAAATAGACACCAATGAACCTGCGGCTCTTCAATCAGCAAGGTTCTTTAGCTACACTGCGTTCCGAACAAAGGAAAGGCAAGTGACATATGAGAGCACAAGGTACATATATTACGCCTTAAATTGGGGTAGTATCTTTATTACAAAGTCCAGATATCACACTCTCCAAAAGAGCCTCTGAAACTCAGTGCCTTTTCTTATAGATTCTGGAATGTTTTTGGCACATGACCACTGAAACCATGGTAAGGTTCGGCTTTCGTAATGATAGTTTAAAAAATGTATCCAAGCCAAATGATAGGTGCGAAGCTGTCTGGAGATTTAATGTGATAGTAACGGTTTGATGAAACTTGTCAATGTTTATTGACGTGACTTGGCACAAAATCATTTAATTTTGCCGTCATCAAGTATGTTATATCAACCTAAATTTTACCATCTGATTTTACACTAAAATTTCTCTCCGAAAGATTGCACAGCACGAAATACCACGAGTGCCATCCTTCCCAATATTTAGCGCATTTTGTTGAGTCAGTTATAGCTAAAGTAATTCAACAGGCTTTGCTAGCATACAACATTCCAACATCACAGGTCACTCGCTGTGTTAACAGGTAGGTTAAAATTCATTAGCAATCAGAAGTCAGTGATAACACGTGACACTTTACAACCAGAGCAGGAAAGTAATCACAGGCACCACACATGATGGAACGACGCAAGCACAATTCTTTCGGTAATGACGGTCCTCCATCGGCCCTTCCACGCGTGTGGCGAATGCGAGATATGACCGCGTGTTTCATGGAACTGTGATCGCATTCCTTATTTTCACTTTACATCAGAACACGTGAATAGAAGGAACTGTGTGAACCAAGGAATAGGATATGACCTGTAGGTCATATCTTATGAGTGGGCTAACATAAAGTGGTCGTCACATGTCAACAACACTTGTACTGCATGCTTAAAATCCTGGAGAGTAATAAGTGATAGAGAGAGTTCATTTTTTGAATATCTTTAGCCTCTTCAGTGCTACCACGTAACCAGTGGCATCGTCTTCTAATTAAACATATTACGAACGTTTCATTTGATGCATATGCGCCTTCTATTATTCAGGGGTTACTAAGCCACATTCGTTCCCTCTCTTTATTATAAGTACAAAGTAAAATTTCAGTAACATTTACTTGACCATATGCTGGCAATGGAGCCAGCTCCGCTACTTCCGATGTCTTATGTTTAGCACTGAACTTGCTTGTGCAGTTGCGGTTAGGGAATGGTTCATTCCAGATATTGTATCATTTCCGTCTTCATTGTTTACCACTTTTGGCGAATCTGTGATTCTTTTTATTCCCCATATACGTCACTGTCCTCCTCTAAACAAACACACACTAGTTTTTCAAACGTTTCTTCGGCACGCAAAATATTGTGCGGCGCCCGTAGTTCAAGGCGAGGTTCATTTAGCGCATGTCGCTTCCTTTATCCAAAGACGCAGAGTGCCTAGGCAGTAACACAGGCAGCAATACAAACAGCCATAGCAGGACCTTGAGAAAATGTAACAATTGACCCTTTGGAGAAGATCCTTAAGCTATGCTCAATGACACTTGTTGTGGAATTCAAAATATTCAGTGCGTCGAATCTCGCTCTTATCGATGGTTTTTCATCAGTAGCTTTTGTTTGATCCTTCCATTTCTTGCTCTTTGAAACCACCGACACATTTTATTCGCATTTAGCATCTTCCCCATCACGGTACAGCAATCCGGGATTTGACTGGCTAACTTACTGCTTTCCTCCGTCTTTGACAAAAATGGTGGAATAGAAAGACCATTTTTATAATTTAAGGTTTCGGCAAGCGCTACGTTGACATAGAATGTATGGATCAGCCATTAGCACGACGTTGAAAATTTTGTTACCTCAGTGACACTACTAAGTACCACGTCACAATCGCTTACGTTTACCGTTTCTATTCCCTCAACTGCGGAGTGACAGAGTTATCTCCTCATTTAAGAATTTTACTTACTATGCCTTACCTCTCTCTCTCCCTCTTTCAAAAGGACTGTGTTTGCGTTGCCCTCTCCTTTGGAGCAGAATAGAGTGCAACGACCTTTCTGTTAAAGTTGCCTGCGCACTTACCTTTCCCAGAGGACGGTGATATTTTTCATACAGATTTGCTTAGAAAATCCTTACGTACAGTACAATTTTTGGTTGAGAGTTGATGTATGGATACAACCAATTCAAGGGGGTAAGACAATGCATATATTGCTCCAAGTAGTGAAGAGGTTTCAATTTTCATTTTCGTTCTTCGCTTGGCACTTTGCCCAGAAGGAAGAGCATATTTTTTTTTTTTTGCTTTGGCAACGAGATTTATAAGCTCAGTATAGAAAATCCAAACACCGACAATTCCCACAACCGACCTATCCCAGATAGAGATTTAATACATTAAAAATTGGGCAGAGCCACCTTAATCTTACATGAACTGTGAAGTATGGTCTCGCTTTCCACGAATGTGTTTGCTATCTCGATGCTTTTCGGCTTATTCTAGCATTTTGCTTGCTCGCTTGCATTCATTTGCACGTTCAACACATCCGCCTTAGAATACCAGTGCTATCACTTTCGCTTCCCCCTTGTTAAACTTCTAAGATACAGACGCGCGTCATTTGCTAGCATAGGACAGAACACTGGGTTTAAAAAAAAGAACACGATTACGGACGACGGCCCAAGAAAACAGCCGTATTACGACGCACCACAGTGAGCAGAGTGAGTTAGCGCACAATCACTTGGTTCACATTGTTCGCCGTCCTTCAAAAGGCGGCCGCTATGGCGGCGACGGTTCAAACACGTTTCTGTCGCAGTCGCTGGCAGTTATGTAGTTTGTTTTCTTTTTTTTTTCTTCAGCGTCCACTGTACCGCCGCACGGGGTGATATCGGAGAGTCACCAGAATGCCTCGGGGTTGTGAGTGGCCGTGGCAAGAACGTCTGGTGACTCGCCGCACTGCTAGGAAACGTCGGGCCTTCTCTGCTGCGCATGCGCCGAGGCTTCGCGGCTATCCACCACGTCCACTTGAAGCGTGGTGGCTGGCAGCACCGATATTGAGCGGTCTTGTTGAGCAGTTGCGAGCACCTCCAGCGAAGTCTTGGACTCCTTCTTGGAGAGCTGCACACACGATCAGAGTCGGGGTGCAACAAATGTCACTTCAGTGATGACGAGGGTTAGCTAAACCACACTAAACAGTCAGCGTTTGTGCAACAATTTAAGGCTCCCTGAGATGTTTTCGATGATATTCTACAAATGCGTTGTACCGATAGCCGGTGTCCTTCTGGCCATTAGTAGTACAGTAACGGCGTTCTGCTTTTAGCGTGTAATTTAATACAGCGTTTTAAATATGTGCGTCGTGAACGGTCGACGTGACTCAGCCTAAAACCGTTTTCAATTGACCCCGCCTACGAGCAATGTGATGGGCACGCGACGACTGGCTTTCAACGTACGCACGGAAGGGCCAGCCATGAGACGTCATGAGCACAAAGGTTATACCGTAGGGCTAGTATTGTCGCGGCACCTGGCTGGGCAAGCTCGCGTCGCTGGAACACTACTGAAGAGTATATCGGTGGTTAGACAGACGCTACCACTGCTAAGGCTCTCTTCAGTGGAGATGTCACGCTCCGTGTAGCTTCGAGACCACGGCACAGCGGCTGAGGTGGGAGGCGCAGGCGGTGCTAGCGTGAGCTATACCGCTCAGCGAGCTTAAGAGGAACAGCAGTGGTAAGGAGGAAAGCGAAAGAAATAAGTCCACAGCTACTTTTTGCAAGGTGCTTCGCTTGATATGTGCTCTGGATGATTTAATAATGACGTAACCTAATCAGTGACTTAATTTCAAACACTCGTTTAAGGACCCTTTAATATTTTACAGCACTTGCCGTCGGTTGATGATTATGCACGATAGCATTGTTATGATGTCGACCGTATTTTCTTTCTTGTTTCAACAGACAAAGATGTCCTAAACCTCTCGAAGAGGTGCTGTTCACTCACTAACGGTCAGCGGTGGAATATCTCCTCGTCATATATGCCACATTGTTTTAACAAAGAAGAGGAAAGGCGTGCTCCTAAATTAAACGTGTTTGTTAAAAGGCTCATTGTTGCGCATCACCGGCAATCAATGTCTCGTTCGCACAAAGCTTCCTGTGGATTGGCATTACTTTCCCTCCCCTTCTCCCTGCCAAAGTGTAGGGTAGCGTACCCGGCTCAGCACAGGCTAGCCTCCCTGCCTTTCCTATTCCTTTCTCCTCCTCCTCCTCGGCATGATAGCATAATATCTACTTCTGTGGTATATTATTCACTTTATGTAACTTGAGCACAGCAAACACGGTAGGAATTCCTTGCTAGTGCGACAACGCGGGAAAACAAAACGGCGAACAGAAATATTATTGCTCTAATGTTACTTACTTCAATAATATCGCAGCTCCTTTCCATCGTTTTCTTCTTCGCTTTGGATGACGGACGAGTCTTCCATACGAACTCCAGGATGACGCATACGCTGGACACACCGAGCCCTCCGAGCAGCACCAGGAACACACCCCCGACGTTCGACACACCTAGTGCATTCGCTTCCTCGGACGTGTCCTTTGCTTCGGACAATGACGACGAGCCCTTCTCCTTTTCACGTTGCTGAGAGCAGTGGCCAGTCCACCAGTGCTTCTTGAGGCGTGCTATCACGCCAGTCTCTTGAAGCCTGAGGATGGCTTCGGACAGGTGGGCCGTGTAGGGGGATGCTGAAATCAAATGGCAAGCCGTTTGCGCCTTAACACATCGACCAATACAGCAGCGCGTTAAAGACTGCGAAACAATTGCAATTTGCGTTATGCGCGATCAGACAAATTGTTACGACATCTGTAAAAGCAGCGGGAAATGTAGTGTCACTTGCACGCCTATGAAACTTGAGTAAATAGACGATTTAGTGCAAGGGGTGTCTCGTCGACTACAGCTATGATGTAGCCGCGGTCTTAGGGCAATGATATGTGTACTTTGCCGAGGGCGATCGCGGCTCCACCGCAACCGCATTCTTCGACATGGACTTGTCAAAATTTCTTTGGGCGTGGCTCGAATATTTCATAATTACATCTAACTGTTTAATCAGATTTAGCCTGTATATGTATTTCCTTAAATTTTGACTGTCAGTAATAGATTCGCAAAGTGAAGGTATGGAACAAGTGTTTCCTCTTTATAATTTCATTTCTGAGTGACGTGTGCTTGCTGAGTGAAGTGCTTTTTCAAATAACTTGAAATAGAAAAGGGTAATCGCGAGCTATCAGAAAAAAAAATAATCTTCTAACCCTACGCGTTGTTGGCTGCTGATCTCACTGGCTAACCTTATTCCTTCCTGCACGAAGCTCTTCATTCCTTGCGGCCTATGATAATTCAGTTTACTTTGACTCTGATATCACCACTGGTACATACATACATACATACATACATACATACATACATACATACATACATACATACATACATACATACATACATACATACATACATACATACATACATACATACATACATACATACATACATACATACGAGCGCGTACAAAAAAGAGATAGATCCGACGGAAAGAGGCTCTTCCTGTGGAACACATGTTCACCTCTGGGAAGTGCGAATCCATATCCCTTGGAGTCGAGGAGCCCCCCAATCTGCGCCAGCTGGCAGTCTCTGTCTGCAAGATACTCGATGGTTGCTGCTTCCATCAGGAATGCGTAGTCGCCCCTTCGAACGCGCTCCACGCCTTCGGCGGTCGATGATGCCAGGGAATCGTCGCGGTTGTTCGACATCACCGTCCACATACGTTCGTACGGCTCCAGCTTCGACTCCTGCGGTTGGCGGTGAAAGGAACGAAGAAGCATTTTCAGCACTGTCTCCGAATAGGTCATACGAGGTAGTCTATGCAATGTGATTTTCTTGCATTGAAGGTTAGTGCTACGAAATTCAGCAATACCTTCATATATGAGTATATCTTAATGTTTCCAACCCACCTAAGCCCCAGGAACGACGGTGTGTGAACCGGCAAATGGTGTAGTTCTGAACAAAGCTATCTCAGCTTATGTCACATAAATCGGCAGCCACGCACTACCAATGGACTTGCCCATTTTGGTTAGTAACGGGGTACCGATAATGGCTGCAACTCGGCTTCTGCCGACAGATTTTACTGATGCTTGCTAAGAGACAGCCATGACCACTTTCGGTGGTTAATGAATAAGGTCCGTTAAATTACCGCAAAATCTGGCTAAGACTTGCCGGTAGTAACAGTCGTTGGCTAATTATTAGCTGATATCGCTCAATATAGGATACGTTAGGTTCATCGATGGTAGGTATCACCTATGTGGATAGCCTAATCACGTTGTTATAAAAGCAAGATTCTTTTTGTTATTTTTCCGTCATGCTCTCACGTTTACATATGCCGAATCTAAGTCGGTTTTCTCTACACTTCATGTCCACTTTTCTTCATCTATCAAACGCGGCACGCAGGGACGAAATGAAACTAAAAATAAGCGTTATAGCCCCCGTTTTCATGTTTCAATTTGTCATTCTTTCTAGTATGCTCTATACACACGCATGGAATACCAACACGCCCAACCGCTCATTATTTCAAGTAAATATTCACGTTTTTGACGAGATACCGAACATGCAGACTTTTATATTGGCAGTGTATGTCGGCCTGGCATTACGAACTCGTATGTCCTTTGAGACAAAGGACATACGAATGAACTTATTTGCAAAGGCGTGGCTCTCCCAGTCTAAAACCACTGATTTGCATTTATGTGCGGAACGGTGCTTGGAGGCAGGGATAACGTCATCTGTCTCCACCAAGCGTTATAGTTTGCGATGCGATTTACGCAAACACGCATTTCGAAAAACCTTTAGTGTCCCTCTCAAGATGACAGTTCTTGCCACTGAGTCCGTGCTTCTTAATAAAGACACAACGCCGACCGACCGCAGAGCCCGCTTAAGCATGCGGCGTGTACGTGTAATTGCTGTGAATATTACAATCACCAGACATCAGGCAGCGCGGAACCTCGTTCATCGTACCTTGAAAAACGTCTCCGTCGAGCCCGATGCCATACAGCCGTACTTGATCTTCGACTGCGCAGCGAGGTCGTGGACGTTTTCTATGGGAAACTGGAGCTTCTCGTTGACCAAGAACGCGGCCATGTTGGCCGTGTAGAAGGACACCATGATCAGAGAGAAGACCCACCAGCTGATGGCAATCAGCCTTGTAGACGCAGCCCTGCGAGCGGATAATGTGAAAATAGAGGACCAGCAGGCACGGCATATCGTGATTTTCCTTTACCACTTGGAACATCACCCGCTGAAACTTTTGCAAAGACGAAGAGATTCGTGTTTGTCACCGAAGAACATTAAGAACTCCCTAAGTATTCCATTACAAAATGCGCAATGTTAAGCCCCGGCTCCATTCACTATTTTGCGCTCGAATAACTGCAGGCACAGGCGTTCTTTTCTCTCAATAGAAATTCATTTATGGCAAGAACTGGTTCATGTTTATTAATTTCGTAATCTTAGAAATACTACATCAATATTCGCAAGTCTCGACGAACCATACAGCGCGCGAAATATTGCCTAATAAGTATATACCAACATATTTCGCAATAGAAAGAAGGAAGGCAGTCTTTATACGCGTGCTCCGGGCACTCTATTGCATCAGGATACCGTTTACTGTATTGCCTGCGTTGCAGATAATCACAGTGCTACACCTAAAGCGGAACAAAAATTAGCCCCTGTGTCTGCGTTCCGGTCACATCGCTAACTGTCCATTCCAACTGCCTCCAACTATTAGCCATTTTTTTCTAAAATTTCTATTCCTGAGTAATCATCACTGCATGCGCTGGCAAACAAAAAGAATAGCGTTATTATACGCAACTTATTTTATTCTCATGATTATACTAACCAATCAAAATCACGATACCTTGAGTTAAAACTGAGCTGTGCGCGTGCCCGGAAAATTCTCCAGAATTCTTTCTCGTAAGCACGGTCCGCGCATACGACCTTTTTTTCTATAGAAAAGGCAGCTGTAAGCCCTCTCGGAGCATGTCGTGAAAATTTTCTATTTTATTTCATTATTTCCATGCAAGTAACCAAACTAGACAATCAGATGTTGACATTGTTGTTACGGCAGTTGTTGCAAGGTATATTTAGAACGGAAATAAGAAGAGCACGTGATAGAGCAGCCTTTGTTAACGATAATAGTTACTCTGTGACGCCTCCAAACACGAATCTTCCGTCGCGTTTTGACTCTGCTCTCAGGCAAAATGTACAAAGGCACTTTGCACTGTTATCGCGTCCACTAAGCACTCCGCAATCGTTATGGGTGAGTTGCGAACACAACCAGCAGTGCCTCCTTAGGTTACACTTGGCACTACTCAACAAGTTTCTTTCCAAGCATAACTCAAGAGCCAGACAAAGTTATCAGAACCTATACATTGGGACCCTTATCAAGGCTTGGTGTTTTCTCTGTATTGCCAGCTCTATATTCTCCTTTGTGGATGACTTGGGATATGGGGGATCAGTTGTCGACGAAACTGTTCCGTCGTAGTCAAGGGCGCTTCAAAGATATTTGTCTTTTTACTAAACGTGAAGCATTTCGTGTTGATCTTCAGCAAATTATATAATCTATCTATCTATCAAGCCGCCTACCTGTCGGTGCCCTTGCCGTCATCTCGTTCACTTGGTATACAGCAAAACTGGCATGGTAGGACTGGTAGCAAAGGCAAGCATGAATGATTATGTCATGGCTAACGATGATACGATCAGACGTGGTCTATGCCCGCCGGGGTAAGTTCGGGGAATGCGGATATATGCCACAGGGAATCGAATGCTCACACTAAATCGTATGTAAGTCCAACAAAAATGTGCACTAAAAATTTCATGACAACGCACTTTCCGTTGGCTCAAAAAGAGGAAAAGATACCGTTTTTTGGAGATTGTGCCTGAAATATACGTAAAAAGCAGACAGTTACAGACAATGATTCGTTTCGTGGGGTGTAACGTCCCAAAATCAACTCTGATTATGAGAGACGCCGTAGAGGAGTACTCCGGAAATTTTGACCACCTGGGGTTCTTTAACGTGCACTGACGTCGCACAGTACACGGCCCTCAACATTTCGTCTCCATCGAAATGCAGCCGCCGCGGCCGGGAGTCGATTCCGCTACCTTCGGATTAGCAGCCGAGTGCCATAACCACTAGACCACCGTTGCGGGGGGCTGCAGCAAACGTGCTGTTATAACCGAAGGCAGGAATTGAAGTCGGTACATGGAAGTGCCGAGCAAGCACACTACAACTCGTCCGCGTCAGCTCTTTCCAGGTAGTGCATATTTTAAATGAATTTATCGTATCAGCAGCTGCGGTGGTGGTGCTTGTATGAACAACCGCTGTATTTTGCGCCAACCACTCTTTTAGCGGTGTAAGAAAGAGCACGTATCATACAACTGTCACTCGGCAAGCTTTCGTCCATCTACGCACGACCGCGTAGGAATTCCCGAGAAACGCCAGTTAGGATGTGCATATCAGCGCACCGTACCGTGCATTTTTTCTTGGACAAAACAAACTCCTGTGCTCTATCCTGCTCATACACTACAGTGAACCACGTCTGGTGAGCCCACGTTACTCACGCAACTACTCGACTTGCGCAAAGATGTTGATCGAACACGTAACACTGGGATGAATGCTAAGCGATTCAGCGTAGGCAATTTCCTCGCTGGTTGTCTCGCATGACACCCATTCCTCCAATGCATAAGCTGTAGCATCATTTTTTTTTATAAAGTATCATCAATGCTGTCTACTCGTCACGATATGTGGTTTGACAAATTCGATATGGCCGTTTTGAATGACACCTGCTGATTATAGAGCTGACGATGTGATTTCATTGGTCTCGTTTGCTTTTCCCGAACCACTTGACATGCATATTGGTCTGGAAGATTGATATCTCAACCTAGGGTTTGTGCTCAATGCGGAATTAGAGGCTAGTGTCTATACTCGGATACAGGCCACCTCCGCGCTGCGCTCAAGAGAGAAATCAGAGCTCGGCGCCGAGGAGGTCCGCAGCGACGTCACGTTAACAGAGCGGCACCATTGGCTGCAGGTGGTCCTTTTACAGGCAAACGCCACTTTTTTCTTGACCTGTACCCGAGTGCGGTAATATATATATTTTTTTCATGAGTAATACATGCTACATTTTCGGCAATATGTCACCTTTGATCCGCGATGAAAATACATTCTGTCCTGAAACTTACCTTGGACTAGTCTCACAGCTTTGGAAGAGCAGAGCCGCAGTGGCGTACCAGAGGCTCTCGCCAAGCCCCAGCGCATTTCTCGGTTTGTCTGCGCCCGACGAGCGATCACAGTCACACTTGGGACCATGCCTGGGCACATGCCATTCGGCGGGGGCCATGCGAGCGGCCAGGTGGAGCATCAGAGCAGCGCCCAGGTATGCTGCTAACAGGCACAGCCACACGTCCAGTGACAACGGCAAGAGGAAATAAAAGAGACGCGACTCCTGGACGGGTCGACGGTACAAGATGCCAATGCCGGTGTGCATGAAGGGTAGCGTGAAATCCACCGCGCGCGATCGAGCCACCGTGATGGTGAGGTCCCCGATGGCCAAGTCAGCTTCCTGCATGTTCATCCATTTTGCGTTACGCAACAATGAACAAGAATTATACGTATAATGAGGACACTAACATGTACATGATAAGCAGAAGATGCAAGGTTCAAGTAGGCTGGCGCAAATATACATTCTTCCGTAATCTTTGAGCATGGCTGATATGACTAGAGAACACAAGAACACTGCAATATAAGAAGGCTATACAAAAACTGCAGATGCACAGGAATCCGAGGACACGCACAGTTGGGTACTTGACAAAAGAGAAAATGGAGAGGAGAATGATCATTAAGGTAAAAAGAAGGAGCTGCATGAAGAAATGTAACGCGACAGTTAGTGTAAAACGCCATCCAGGTTAGCGCTCTTCCTTGCCTTCTATCATTCTTGCTCCTTGGGTCTTGCCCCTCAACTCATTCCTAAGCAAAGCACCATTTAGCCCAGCCTTACACTCTGCCTATACAAAACGAAACCATGAGTGAATAGTTTAGAAGCGTCCGTGAAGGTCTGCCGACTTTAGGAAGCACGATAGCGCCTTTGCGGCTTTGTGGGAGGGGCTTTCGCAATGCAGTGAGCATGTGGACATGCTAGGCGGCAGCAGCCGCAGAAGCAGCAGCAGCTGCTGCTGCTAATGATGGTGGTGAAATGAAGAGCGTTACTCCACGGTGCGGGCACCTTTGCTTCAGAAAGTTGTCTTTCTTCAATTCTGGAAAGTTTAGCATATAGACGCACTAGAATGTAGGACTCTCAGCTTTAAGGGCAATGTCCATGTGTCTTTCTTTTTTTCCGGCGCGTGCTCTCGAAAGTAAGGCCCCGCTGACGTTACCGCCATACCACGGCCTCACGTGCCCACTACATCCGGCACTCAGGACAGCGGCGTTGTGCTGCAGCAACACGTATTTCCCGAGATTCGACGCGCACTCGAGAGCATATGCACGTTTAGAAGCAAATGAGCATACCTCGCTTCCGCTTCATCGTGATGAGAATTTCCATGGTGCTGAATCGCCGGCGTTATAATACATCGTACGCGGAGATTAACGGCGCGAAGTAGCGCTAATTTCGGTACGCTGAAGGGACACCAACCGAATAGTTCCTAAAGTATTTACATACCGCATGCATCTAACGTTGGGAATCGCTTTCCCGAATAACGGGTAGCACTTCCATATGGTCAAATATTTGTGAATTTTTTAGCCAGTGTCCTGTCACATCTTCCTGTATTTTGATTATTAATAGCTAATATTCTCTGATTACAAAGAGTGCGCTGCCTTTTGCTCTTGTAAGCTCAAACATTCTGAAGTATATCTCGTTCTCTTCAACTGAAGCACAGGGTGGTTCATCATGTTTGTTACCTTCCTTTTCTGGATGTCTACCCACATCTTTCTGTGATATTCGTCGGCCCCGAAGTTATGTATGTATGTATGTATGTATGTATGTATGTATGTATGTATGTATGTATGTATGTATGTATGTATGTATGTATGTATGTATGTATGTATGTATGTATGTATGTATGTATATGTATGCATATATGTATGTATACAAAGGAGCAATGCAGAATTCTTCGCATGGTATTGATTTTCACAGTACGGAGAAAGCAGATAACCCTTCCCCTGTATGCGCTTTACCTACAACGTTTTGTTAAACCTCGGGATAGCCGAAAGAATGATGCTATTCACTTTGGCTCTTTAGAAAAGGATGCAGTGCTAGCTCTTTTTAAGCACGCGCTGTACTTACGATAAGTTGAGCTGTCGCGTCGCTGCTACTTGCAGTGCTTAAGGTATGCGCGAAACCGTTGCAAAACCTTGTGTCTTCTTTCTTACCCGCAATCTTTGCACAACAATGCAGCGTCCACGCGCAAAAGCGGCTCTCGAAACACAAGGCGATTAGAGAGGTGTAAGGGCGTGGGTAAATAAATCGACAATTTGGGCACCAGCGGACCATCCTGGAAAAGACTAAAGAGTTTCAAACTCGGCCTTTCTTTTACCCGAGGAACTAACGCTCAGTAAGCTTCCTGTGTTTATCTCGCATGCGCAGCACGACTTTCGTCTTTAAAGCAACAGAAGATAACTCGGCGCCAAGGCTCTCCCGCTAATGCAATAAGCGAGGATAAAAGGACTCCGTGTTCCGAAACGAGGGCCGAGCCGGAACTCAAACACAGGCAACGAAACGATCACTAGCTCGTTTTGAAAAGGCTAACACGCTAACACGTTCCCAAAGAATGAAATCAGCCGAAGTGCGATTGGAAAGAAGGGGCTCTTACTGCTGCGTCGGACTTTCCTGAAAGTCCTGCTGTTTTCCGTCGGACTCGGTCTTTTCGTTTGCGCTTGTACAATAGCGCTGTTTCCAAACGCGCTTTGAAAAGCTTGCCTGCAGAGCACTTAGTGGAGGCTGACTCGCCTGGTGCTCCGAGCATAATGATCGCTCGGCCGTGGAACAGAGCACTTGCCACGCGTGTCACGATGAAGTCGAGCGACGAAGAAAACCGGTTACTGTCAAATGACATCACGGACATGCTCCCGCTTTGTTAGCACATATTATTCCGCGTATATGGTTCTTCCTCGTGGTTATCTTACGTGAGCTGGTATTCAGTAGCTATGCACTGCGCTATCGTCTGGCTGTAAGTTGAAATTGCTATTCTCCGCAAATGGTCTTATCTACTGCTCCAGGCAGGGTGATTCAATTTATAATGTGAATTGATTATCGATATGACTAATTCTCAATCGTAAAAGAGAGGGAGAGTAACGCGAAAGCACATTGCGTCAGAGGAGGCCTGGCTCCAAGATACATTGCTGATAACTACTTGGGGGTGGCATGAAGCATACTGGAAGGCATACTGGTTGTGCAATTGTTGCGTTACTTCACAACGTATCGTGCGGCGCTATGCAGGCACAAGATATGAAAGACGACTTTTAACAGCGAAGCTGTTTGAGGTATCGTTGAACGTGGGCTCCATCCGGGTAAAGCTATCACGATGACGACATAGGTGGGCGTGCACGTCTTCAAGAAACTGCGCGGCATTTGCTCGTGCGCTTCTTCTCTTGGCTCATGCCCCGAGACCACAACTACATAAAGGAAGCGGTGTTTCATAAAACGTATGAGTGGGCATGTTGGTGGTTGAGCATGTTGTAGCAGGTAGCGCACAGTTAGGGACGAAGACGAAGCGAAGAAGTGAGGACTGGACACAGCGCTTACTTTCAACAAAATGTTTAATGAACAGAGTGAAAAACATGTCTCGAGTGGCCCACGCAGGCGCAATGGCTTGCCTGAGTCATCCAGACGACACAAATAAAAGGGGAAGATATACAGGGGAGGGAGCAAACTGATGCTGCCATTAAGATGCTACGCATTGTTCCGTATCAAGCCTCGCATTTCCGTTTTGTTCAAAATGTCTAGTTCTTTTGCTGATAAATCGATGGAAGGTGTGCTTATGCATGAAGGCCCTGACCTGGCGACTTCAACAGCTTCGCTTATCTCGCGGGTGGTTTGCTTGCAAGTCGTACCAGCGACGATGCTTTTCTTTAGTAATGGTGTGCACTCACACCTTCAACAATGTTGACTAAGATGCCCAGCTGCTGGGTTCTGAACGCTGTTATTGTGTTCTAGAAGCCTAATATTCATACACCTGCCAATTTGTCCAATGTATTCTTTGCCTCATGAAAGAGGGAATGAATACACTATCCCATTTCGACATGGAGCTAAAGGGTCCCTGTGTGTTTTGTCACATACTTTCCGGGCTGGTTGATAGCTGGCTCTGCAAAGCTTTGAAAGTTTGTTATGCGCAGAAAAAACTACATTTATATTCGCCTTGCTTACTAGCTTCTTGGGATGATGTAGTTGGCAAGCCGTTGCGCCTGCGTGCGCCACTCAACACATGTTTTTCCCTCTGTTCATTAATTGTTGAAAGTAAGCGCTGTGTCCAGTCCTCACTTCTTCGCTTCATCCTTGTCCCTAACTTTGCGCTACCTGCTACAACGTGTTTCATAGCGCAGCATAACCTTGCATAGAGTAATGAAGGGGTGGAAAAGGAAAGTGCGGATGATGAGGAGGGGAAAGAGTAAACATAGCACAACCTTGTATAGTGAATCATAGCAAAGGGTCGAAAGGGACGTGACGGTGAGGAGGGAACAAAAAAGGAGAGAGAGGAGAAGCACAGCGTGGGCAAGTACGGTGCAGTGTAGCAAATAGTGAGAAAGCGAGGTGAGGTTGAGATGGAGAGAGATGAGGAGAGGATACTGAAATCATAGCAAACCCCTGTACATTATAGTATACTACGGGGTTGTAAAACGGGATTGAGGGTAAGGAGGAGAGAGTGCAGCATAGCGTAGACATGTACAGCATAGTATAGCAAGGTGCGAGAAAGGCAGATGACGGTGAGAACAAATGGCGTGAGTGTAAGGAAGGAGTGGAGGAGGACGTCGCAAGCGCATATAGCCCTACCCAGCGAATCCTAGCCTAGACACGTGACCCAAATCAGGTAATATGATGTCACATCTACCCACGTGACACGTTCCCACCAAAACTGTGTAACATCTAGGCAAGCGAGGAAGCACGTGACTTAGGTGGGCCTGTAGAAGCCTGATGAAGCTATGTTGGCCATGAGCTTTACTTTCATCCCTGCCTTGCACCACTAATACAAGCTACCCACTTTTTTGTCAACTGGTGCACCAAGCGTGGCTACGCGCATTGAGTGAGGTGCACGTCAGTACATATGGGCAGCAGTCATGGGTCCTCATGGATAACGGAGATCGCTGCATTGAGGGTAGCGCTCGCTTAGGAGGAATAAAAAATCGGCGGATCCCGCGCAGTGGGGGAATTGACATACAAAGCAAACGGCGAGGAATTTGCCAAATTATTTAGCATTTGGCCAAGTGTTGCGACCAGGATTGATGCCTGTTTGCAAAGTGAGCACAAACGACACAACTGCGAGAGCTGACACGGTAGGTTTAGTTACAATATTTGAATCGCTGGAAGAGCAGCCGTAGACGAGTAGTAACGGGCCTGCCTGGCACCTCGGAGTCCCGGGTTCGATTCCTGTACCTACCTAACGAGTGGCACTTTGGCGCCTGTCTGTGTCAGTACGCTTTTAATGTCTGCATTCCAATCGCCAGGTACTATTTTCCAGCTATAATTTGCCAGCTCTCGATATCTGACAAAGACGAAGTGACCCAAGGCGTTACATAGAAGCAAATTCAACTTCAGTCGACCGTACCGTCAATTTAATTTAGGTATACTATGATCTCAAAGTCGGGTGCAAATACGGCACCTCATGCAGGTTCTTGCTGCTTGTACGGACATACCCCGGAAAGAGTCTCCGTTGCCAAGCTCCTTGCAGCAGACAACGTTCATGGTAAGGGTAGAGTACTGGTAGAACAGTGATAGCTTGGCAATTGGCACTTACTCCTCATTTCGCTGTCAGAAGTTCATTTGCGAAAAACTTCATCCCGTGCCTTCTCTGCGTATATATTATCATATTTTCCTTGCTCAGCCTGAACAGCCTGAAGCCTAATCAACGGAATATGTTCATACCATCTATATATGTAGATGAAGAAAAAAGGCACATCAATATAAAAATAGTCGTTATAATTGTAAGTTTTCGCAAAGAATAGGCTCTGGTGCTTATCGACTAGTTAATAGGGAGACATAAATAACAAGTAGCTATAAACGGGAGTAGAAGTGCAGTGCTTTTTATATTCTTTCGTCTCATGCATGCTTCTTTGTTCGCTTCTGTGCCCATATTGACCAAACGGCACCTTCTACAAACCTTGTTTTAAAAGTATATATGAATAAAGCGCAATGCTGAACTTCCAGTCAGAAAGAAAGAAAAAAGTACGAAAGCAGAAAGGAGAACGGCAATATGCGTTTTCAAGCAGCGTATTGGAAAACGCTCCCGGCTTCGCGCTCTGCCAACCGGCGCACGACACCACATCGACAGGAAGGCGTGTAAACATGGGTCCTCGAAAGACGCAAAAATCTATACGGGAAAAAGGAGAGAGGAGGTCCCTCTTAATGCCAGCGTCCCCGGGCATGCTGCGTTCCACGCCTTCTACTGGAGGAGGCAATAATGCAGTACCAAGCTGGATTCCTTCGCTTTTAAGCTCCGCTGCGCAATGATTAACGAGCTGAGAACTCCGCACACAGAAAAATAAATAAATAAGAAAACATGGTACGCTCTCCCATAGGGCAGGCTTGTATTCCGGACTGGATGGCGCATAGTTCTTCCCCAAACATTATCATTAAAGGACGAAGTTTGCTTAAAATTTTCTTTCCTTTCAAAGTCTCCCATGAAAAAAAAAATGTCTGTCCGGTAATTATAGACTGAGTTCATCCGAGGAAAAAAGTGTTTTCGTTTAACGGACGCCCTTAGCGAGGAAGTTGCCGATCTTCAAAATCATTATTGGACATGCGGGAGCCCGTGATATTGACCTATCCTCTATTGTCAACGCAAATGAATGCTACAGAGTGCGCAATTGCAATGTTTGTTGTGATGACGTTGAAAGTTCGGTATTTCGGTGTTGCTGATTCTCCTTAGCGTCAGTCGTATGCGAGAAATATGTTATTGGTGTTAATTTACTGATGTATTTGCAAGAACAAGTATGTTTACGAGAGGCATTTGGCCGTGATATCGTTACTAAAGAGAATGTCCATTGACAAGAAAATTATTGGTGGTCAGCGTAACCAGACGACATACAAGAAAAACGACCGGAAAACAGAGGTCAGGACTTATGACTGATTTTATTGAAGACAGATGACCTGTCGGCCTGTGACAGTTGACCTGTGTATTTGCCCCCTGCCTGGATCTGCTTTTGGGCCAGCAGTGTTCCTTCAATAAAGTAAATAAATAAAATAAAAAAGTCAGTTTCGCCGCAAGCGCGAAGCAATGAATGCATAGCAAGAAACTGTAATGCTATACGAAGTGAGGCTCGCAGCTTCAAGAGCAATATTAATTGTAGCAAACATGCACTTGATAAGTGAGCGCCTCCCGTGGGCAGCGCGTGCTGGTACGAAGGGCTTTGTACGTTGTGTGTCACAAAGCTACACATACAAAGCTAGAGGAGGCCGCTAAATGAGCAAACAGATGATGAGCGCGAACTATCAAGTGAAGCACGCACGAAACGAACGCACAGATATACACCGAACGAGCGCGAATAAGCTGTCACAATGGATACTCTCAGTCTGAACAGCGCTCCTGTTGCAAAGGCGGCCGAAGCAGCCAAGGAAACTAGCGTGCTTGAAGTGTCGAGCTGTGACACTTGATAGTTCGCGCTGTTATTCTGTTTGTTCGTTTAGCGGCGTCCCTTGAGCTCGAGTGACTTTCGTACGCTCCCGTAACATCTGCTCGGACATCACGATCAAAGCTCGAACATCCCTCTTCCTCTCACCACGAGAAAACCGCGTGAGCAGACAGCGGAAGGGCAAGGCCCTGCGCAAATAGAAGAAGCGAGCGAGCTGGCCGACGACTTTTAAGTGCGCCCGCTGCGCTCCTCGCGCCATCTCGCTGGTAATGAAGAAGCGCTTATAAGCGCCTGCCGTCTCTGAGTCCTGCCAGGGGTAAAGGGTGTGTATATAAGGCACGCCGTTAGCTCCGTCAAGGATATGCTCTTCATGGCGTAGTGGTTAGCGCCACGCGCTGCGGAGCGAGAGGTTCCTGGTTCGATTCCGCGCTTCGGAAGCATTTATCTGACTTATTTTTCTTGGGGACTTATATATATATACGTATACGATTCATGACGGCGGCGACGGGGACGGCAAAAACCAGCCGAGAGTGTCCATATAATTGCTATCGCAATAATATGCTTGTCTCCACAAGCTTCGCGGGCGCACGAATGCGAACGATCTTGGAATTGTGCACAAGGACTAACACACCATGCGTCATAGCAATTTCCTTTATGCGATGTACATTACAAATGATGTGTCGCATATACATATATCACCTGGTTTTTTTCATGAAATGCACATTCAATTCACAAGCTTTTTTTTTTCCTTGCTCCTGTCCGAGATTTTTACGCTCCGAAACCGTATATAGTTCACGCGTGTTCAAACCTTTGCAGTGCTCAACAAGATGTGTTCTCGCCTTCCTAGTAACAGTGTTCGCATAGTCCCTGGGTCGTACTTTGATGCAGTGCCAAGATTCGCCGACGTATACTTATCCACACTCAAACTCGTTATATTTGCACGAGTGTGCAAATATCACGCACACAGACGCCGCATTGGCGCCTTCTTTACAAAGTGCTGGAATCGTTAGATTTTCGTGGTAACATAATTCAGTCTCCTCGTAACCGACATAGCGGTTTCCACGTAACAGAACTACAGTCTTTTAGCTGTCATAGTTGCAATTGTTTGTTAAATCACGCCATACGATTTTCTGACGGCTTTTACTTTAATAAATTGAATTTTGTTCTCGGAAGTACATGAGCCAGGACGAAGGGCTTGCGTGGTGGGACCAGGATTGCTACGGCGGTAACCCAAGATGTTTATATCCATCGGACTCCTACGCCTATGCCGACCAACGCTTACCCCGAATTTCATGCAGTACATGGTCTTTAACGTTATCGCCTCGCAGGAAACGGAACAAAAAAGCAAGCCGGGTATACTAAGGGATCATACATCTGAGGCATATGGAAATAACAGGTTTTCACATAGTGAGTACCATGTAATACAACTGAAGTAATACCAAAAAAGAGAAGTTTAATAGACACATCGAAGCTTCTAGTCAATGAAAAGTAACTGAACAGAGAATGTCGCCAGGACCACCGCTTCATCAAGTGGTCCTGCCCTCGTGAGGGCCATGGGTGCTTTTCTTGCTAGCATATTTGTAAACACTTCACTCGAGCTCCTCCATTCTTAGAAGTAGGCAAGAAAAGGGAAAAAAGCATGTACGCAGAGGGGATTCGACGCGTGTTTTATTTCGGAAGCAACGCGCTCCCGGAGTGGTCGATGGTCACCATCTTAGCTGACGCTGACTGATCCTTGCCGTTCTAGACGCACCGGACGAAAGGAACTAATCGCGCACTGCTGGTCTAGTTAGCGTGACATGCGGGGTGTCACAGCTGTATCCTAAGGAGAGAAACAAAGAATGAAGAACAGAAAGGGAAGAGATGAGGACAAACGAATGGGATGATTGTGTGTGTTGGGCGCGGATGCGCAAGAGGGTGAGGAAAAGGCGGAAATGGCGTTCAGGCGACGCGTAGGAGAAAGTGGGAGAGAACATTGAAGTGCTCCAGCTAAGTTATGACCCAAGTAGGCTACCTAACTGCAACGACACCATTTTGTGTTTCCAGGCCCCTTCTTTTTAAAATCGGCTGGACCCCCTTTCCCACCTACCTTAGAAAGAAAATGTAGCGTCCTGGTTGTAGTTTTGTCATCACCCGAAAACACCGTGACATCGTTACTAAAGAGAATGTCCATTGACAAGAAAATTATTGGTGGTCAGCGTAACCAGACGAATTACAAGAAAAACGACCGGAAAACAGTGGCCAGGACTTATGACTGATTTTATTGAAGACAGATGACCTGTCGGCCTGTGACAGTTGACCTGTGTATTTGCCCCCTGCCTGGATCTGCTTTTGGGCCAGCAGTGTTCCTTCAATAAAGTAAATAAATAAAATAAAAAAGTCAGTTTCCCCGTAAGGGCGAAGCAATGAATGCATAGCAAGAAACTGTAATGCTATACGAAGTGAGGCTCGCAGCTTCAAGAGCAATATTAATTGTAACAAACATGCACTTGATAAGTGAGTGCCTCCCGTGGTCAGCGCGTGCTGGTACGAAGGGCTTTATACGTTCTGCGTCACAAAGCTACACATACAAAGCTAGGGAAGGCCGCTAAGTGAGCAAACAGATGATGAGCGCGAACTATCAAGTGAAGCACGCACGAAACGAACGTTTCCAACCTACCTTAGAAAGAAAATGTAGGCTTCCTGGTTGTAGTTTTGTCATCACCCGGAAAACACCTTGCCCTTCCCCGACAACAATGAGCCCTTTTTCTATACTTGCGATAGAGCTTTATCATTCAACATATTCATATTTGTATTGGCATTCATATTTATACGGATACATTTGTTTACTTTCGTTGATGAATCTCTTTTTCGTTCCACTGTCATCTGGACTCCTTAATCCCCATCCCGGTCGCTAAGCCGAGTGGCATGCCAGCGGCTACACGCCGGCAAGAATCTATGTCTTTTCGGATGAAGAGCCTCCCTCTCTGTCCCTCCCTCACATACACCGCTTACACTGGCACCACCCCCTCCTCACCCACTCTTTCTTTATCGCTTTGAGCATCCAAAGCGGAAATAATCATCTCGCGGTACCGCCGTGTTTCCCTAGGTACCCGATCCTGCAACCCCTCCGCGACGGCACAGGCGCATTAGTGAAAAACATTCAATTTCTCAAAGTAAAATCCATCTGAAAAATTGTAAAGTACGACCTAACTAATACCTATGCACATGATAGCTCGGATTGTCATTAGAAAGTACGAGAAAACATAAATGTGTCGCAAGGAGATGATTCCAGCAGGGTCCAACGAAGCTATAACGTACGCTATTAAAAGACAATGCTTAAGCAGCGTCCAAATGTTTTCTTCTGTTCGCCTAGTTGTTAGGTTAGGTTAGGTGGTAGCTAGGTTATGTGGTGTTAAGTGGTTGTTAGGTAAAACGTATACAAGCATGCTATCAAGGAAAGCACCCAAAGCGCTGAAGGGCACTAGAACGCTTGTCGCGATGTTGACCCTAGCGGCATTCCTCCTTCAACTACCGCGTCATCACCTAAAATAAGCGGTGCCCAAGTTACCTCATAGAACCTTAAAAACACCAGCTAAAACATGGCTGTGCAGAGAAAATGTTTGTTCATAAGTGTTCCTTCGCATATAAAAAATGTTTTTCTCGGCGACGTACTTAAAGGATTTCTTTTCCTACTGTTTTCGACTGGTTGCGCCACTGCCACATATATATAGGGAAGCCAACAGAGGTGTCCGGACCTTTGGCATATATCAGCTACAAAGTGACAGTGGTAACGGCAGTGACGAAGCCAGCACCGTTCCACCTATGGCACGTTTGGCATCTGTAGCTAAGATAGCTAAGGCGCGCGCTGTGGCTTAGATTCGGCGAGTTACTAGAATGATTCCTATATAGCTCATAAACTTCAATCACACACTCGAACTCGATCACGAAATCAGTGTCTTTTATCGATTGCTAGTGGACGATGACTGACCTTCCAGCTTTTTTAGGGGCGAAGCTCCTCTTAGTCTAACCTTGTCACGCGTCAGGCGTCAGTCGTCAGGCGTAACCCGCGTGCCGGGAGGCATGCGCTCGCCTTCGGCGCTCGCCCTCTGCGCGTGCCTCCCGGCGCGTGCCTCTGCTGTCTTGTGATAGAGAGAGAGACAGAGATGATGATGATGATTATGGTTCGGTTAGGAAAGGACGCTAATGATGATGATGATGATGATGATTATGGTTTGGTTAGGAAAGGACGCTAATTTCTGCAGCCCATGTAGGGAGCACGGCTAAGCGTCCGTGGGGGTTAGGGGAAAGGGAATGAAAGAGATAGAGAGGAGAAAAAGGCCGTAGTGGAGGGCTCCGGAAGTTTAGACCACCTGGGGTTCTTTAACGTGCACTGACAACGCACAGTACACGGGCCTCTGGCATTTTCGCCTCCATCGAAAATGCGACCGCCGCGGCCGGGATCGAACCCGCGTTTTTTGGGTGGCAGCCGAGTACCGTAACCACTACACCACCGCGGCGGACGACGCTAATTTCTGCAGCCCATGTAGGGAGCACGGCTAAGCGTCCGTGGGGGTGGGAGGAAGGGAGAGAGAGATAGAGAGGAGAGAAAGGCCGTAGTGGAGGGCTCCGGAAATTTAGACCACCTGGGGTTCTTTAACGTGCACTGACAACGCACAGTACACGGGCCTCTGGCATTTTCGCCTCCATCGAAAATGCGACCCCCGCGGGGAGCGAAAGGCGCGCGTTGGCTATGGAAACGCTCTTTCTTAGAGGAACGCTCTACAAGCTCGCAAAGAAGGAGAACGCGCCCTCACCCGCGAGAGGCAACGTTGGCGCAGGCAGCGTCTCCAAGCGAGTTTCTTGATTATATATATAAAGGCACTGGATCTTGACTTGCAATGAAGTGCCGGTGGGAGATTTCACTTGTGCATAGTTGAACCATGAGGATTCGTAGCGTGCGCGTTAACTAAATTAATCCGGAACTCGGCACGATCTACGATGAACCTCCCGAGCTTCGCCCACTCATCATCATTCATTCCGTGGATATGCTGTGAATTTTTTAGTTGACCTCAAATAATTCTTCACAGTAATTAAATTCACTGAAAGCCAGCGAGGTTTAGAAAAGTTCATGGCAGGGAAAATCTGTAATCCCTTGTTCCGTAACACCGGCCTGCACAAGAAATGTATCTGCCTCTTGGAAACCTGGAACAGCGCAGGAAAACAGAGAAAAAAGAAAGGAACAATGCGCAAAAGAAAATTTTCAATCATGAAAGTTAGCTGTTGCGTTTGTGTCGCGCCTGGAATGTCCGTGTTTGGCTTTGTTATACAGACCAGCTTTTCCTGAATTTGACTGCAGGAGTAACACGCTTCCGGAGCGATCGATACACCGTCACAGCTGACAGTGATGGATACTTGCCATTCTAGTCAAATGAGAGGAATCAGTCGCGCATCGCTGGTTAATGTCTGTTCTTTGTTAACTTTGTAAATCTATGCGGAATCTTTCAGCGAAGGCTGTTGAGGGGCAAGGCGCTTGGAGCATAAGTTAGCGCTGAGAGTCTCCAATTTTTTTTTCATGTAAGGTGCACTTTACTTCTTTTCATCGTATTGTCTTGGTAACTAAGTAAACTCATAGTAATTTAATTGTGTATGCAAGCACATAGACACACTTTGCACGCGCTGTACCTCCAGCAATATTAGTGACCACCCCTACGTGTATCCGACACTGCTCTTACAGGTATTCTTAAAAGCACATAGACACACTTTGCACGCGCTGTACCTCCAGCAATCTGTGTGACCACCCCTACGTGCATCCGACACTGCTCTTACAGATATTCTTGATGTTTTTTATTGTGAACAGCGGAGCACTTCTAGGTTGGAGGCTGTTCCGTTCTTCAGATCTCGTAGTGCTTGTGTCGCAGGACGGAAAAGCGGACCTGGCTTTTCCCTCAACCCCCTAACCATCGATTGATTGTTTTCTGGGGTTGAACGGCCCAAAACGATGTCAGGATTATGAGAGACGGCGCAGTGGATGGCTCCGAAAATTTAGACCACCTGAGGCTCTTTAACATGCACTGACATCGCCCAGCAAGTGGGCTTCAACCTAAAGAGAAAGAAAGTTGAGCGAGTTGGTAAGTATATATTCATAATGCAAAGAACAGGCGTGTAAAGCACGGACACATGTGAAGTGGGGTGGACAACACTTCCTTACATTTCATCTCTTTCAAAATGCAGCCGCCGCAGCCGAGATTCTATCCCGCGACCTTCGGTACAGCAGCCGAGTCCCGCAGTCACTACACCACCGCTAAGGGGCACGACCCCGTAGCCACTGCTGCACTACACCGAAACTTGACATCAGCTCAACCGGTACAAATGACAGCAATTACGTGAAGGCCAATGTGCGGCAATGTCTACAGGACGGTTTCGCTTGACCATGCGGATTCTGTAGCCGCAGCCACGAGTATATATCTCTTGAACACCATTTGCCATCTAGTAACAACTAAAGAAAAAAAAGGAGAGCGTCACTTTTCCACGGTTTTCAAGACGTCGAACTAGTTTGATTTTTTTTTCTCATTTTTAATGGTATAGCCTACGTTAGCGTTTTTCTCCAATATTATTAACATGAAGTTTGGATGGCTGGCTGTATCGCAGCCTACCTTGCCCTGTTTTCTCACCCGGTTTCTATTTCAGCCAAAACAAAAAAAAGATTTAAGTACGTCTCTTTGTAGCGCAGATAAATCCTTTAAGCTCTACTTTTATGCGCGTCGAGACGTTTGCCGTGGCGACGCCTTTTACATACAAACTCGCACCGTTATCCCGGATACGCATAGATGGTCGCTTACAGGACGTTGTGAGCAGTGGCGGTACACTCACCCTGTCCATGACCTCTCGAATGATGCCGCTCCACTCTCCCCGTTCGTTCACCGCACCGTAGGTCCCGTCACGTACAAGCCGTAGTTCGAAGCGGAACCCGAGCAGCAGTGCCATCTGCCGGAGTACATCGACGCAAAATCCGTCTAGCCTGTCTTCTCCCGCTGATGTCGACTTCGAGTCCTTGCGCAACACGACGTATGGCTCACTCTGTGCAACAAGAAAACCAAGCAAGAAACTTACCAAAATACCATATATGGCGATATAAGGAATTGGGCATATGTGGCTATATAGGGAACGTGCCTGTATCTGGCCTTATTTGCCCAAATCGTGAGATAAATATACCCGGCAACGAAACAACACGAGGAATGCCATGTAAGACTCCGATAAGACACAGCCATGTAAGACTCTGACATATAGCCAGATATACGGCAATATATGCGTTTCTGGCTATATAGGGCACGTGTCCGTACGTGGCCGTATTTGTCCAATACGCACCGTAGTCTTACATGACATTCCTCGTGTGAGTCTTTCATTGCCGCATATGTTTCTATGGGGCAAGTCCTAGTTATGAACGTAGCCGTTAAACTGACAACGCAAAATAAATGGAGGCGCTGTAATGGGGTCGAAAATAAAACCTTTTGTGCTATTTCGACCTGTTGCTTGCCTCTGTAAAACAAGTTACTGTAAAACAAGTTACCTTGAATGAGAGAAAGTCAAAAGTACGAAGGATGAGTCAATTGTTTCTAAAGAACTACCACTTGTGGCCTTACTACAGCATCAATGTCAGTCACTCTCGCTCGACAGCAACTGTTGGAAACTTCTTATTTCTGATTTTCTATTTACTTTTTGATTTCTGTTATATTATATTTCCTTTAGTTTTTTTTATTTCCTGTTGAGTGTGGAAACTTCTAACTTGGGTGCCATACAATGGAAAGGTTTTGAGTTTCCATTACAGTAGCGTATTAAGACAATACGGCATTTCAGCAAGCTTGCAAGCATACACTTCATTCTTAACATATCCAAGCTCAAGTGAGTTTCTTCCTGAAAGTATAAGCGTGTAGGTTTTGGAAGGATGAAATTTGGATGTTCCAACCGCACAGAGTATCGTGACTGTATTCTCTCCGAGTTCAGATGTAATGTGGTTACAAACAGCATACTAACTGTCCCAATCACTTATTGGCGCAGTTATCCACCTTCCTTCCTGTTTTTAGCTTTAGACTAACTATAACCGAGTAGGATGCAAGAAACACTAAAGAAAGACCACCGTGAAGGCACACACTAGTGCATTTCATGAACTATGCAGCTGCCTTTCACCACAGCTGATAAATCTAGACATAGTAGGGTTAGACCCAATAGTATAAGAAAAATAGTGTGTAAGTGATTTCTCTAGGGGAGGGGGGGGGGGAGTGGAATATTGCGAAATTTTTGTGTACGCCGTCGCCAGCACTCAAGGGCCATTATCCTTCTAGGCGAAGCTAACTTACGTTTTCGGTTCTAGAAATTAGCAATTTCTTCTTCATGGCACATAGCCACACTGGAACGCCGTTCTGTGTCCTCGCGTTCATGTAAATCAATAAGAGGAATTTGCGCATGATGGTAACCGAAACAAACAGTACAAAAACATGGAAATGGCCGCTTTTGCTGGCTATGTCTGTTGGCTATCATGTTTGATACTCTTGAAAGCATAGAGACTTCAGAATTATTGTACAGTTTTCCAGTAGCGCTTCCTCATGGTACATGCGGTTCGGTTTAGGTATCGTGCGTCAAAAAACGCTTTTGCAGCTTCAGTTAGCCTAAAGTGCACGGAAGGAACGCCTGCTCTCAAGGCTAGAAATCGTTACTGTCACTGACAAATATTACTCGCTGCATTCCCTAGGCTACAACAGGAAAAGGACACCTATGCATAGGCCTCTCCCATGTTTTAAATTTCTACTACAAAAAGCAGTTGCCCCAGCCGATATAATGATACGCCACTAGTACCAGTAGGGCTTGCTTATCTGGTCAGCGTAAACACTACTAGAGCATCAGCGTGCGATCGTTGTTCGGCTCATCATTATTAACAAAAAGAGAAAAGTAAACATTTCCCACAATGTAAAACAATGAGAATTTCATTCGCGTAGTTCGCCCAACGTTCGTTAAGACTCATAGAGTAATGGATAACTGAGCGGCTTTAAGAAGGCGCGGTCCTTGGTTCTTTCGTACTCCTCTAGGGGGTAGGGAGACAACAAAAGGAAGCAAGAACAAGGGGTTCCGAGCGCTTGGGTACCTCAACACTGAAACTCTCTAAGGCTGCATACCGTGAGACCTTATGCCTCCACCTAAGCTACAAGCCATGTCTGCATGAAGTGCTAGATACAGCCGGGAAACCGGACATTTTTCGTCTAATTTCCTGGTTATGGCTACACTTTATTCAGTGTGTGATTATACGTGCAACGCTTCATCACGAACGTAGCACAGCACTAGTCACCGGATAAAATAAGCATTAAAAACTAATCACGTACCAGAATGGTAACGACGCGTAGCGTTTTGTTGCGCAGCGTGTGAGCCACCTCCTCGTAAACCTCGCTTTCGTTCTTGCTGTAGTGGACTCCACTACGTTCGTCCCACGTGCCAACCTGAAACAAACAAAAAAAAAAGGCGAGAGAAGAGAGAAGGGCCGTTTAGTACATAAAATACACACACATAAAACGCGTTCGAAAAAGGTTTTTCATAATTTTGCTCTGCTGCGTGTCTGGCCTTTCACGTTACACATTCCCGGAGGGTAGAAATAACGTTATTGGATATGGAGCAGCAGAGATCTGAAGGTTGTATAGCCAGTCGTTAAATTCATCAGAGGTAAATAAATCTCCAATGTTCATTCGATGCGGCAAGTTTATTTCCTCGAAAGGCTGCAATTATACCCCCACGCATTTCAAGTACAAAGCGAGCACCGTGCATCCTCTATAAAGATTAACACGTACGAAGCACCCTTCTGAAACTCTGGGATGAAGAGCTAAAGAACTCTGGCTCTTTCCTTTATCCAACCTCGAGAGTTTACCCTCGATAATGAACCGGCATTTCTTATTCGTTCAATTTACCTTTTCTGCTTGATGTCGCGCTTTCATGCGCAAAATCAGGGAAAGAAAGAAATTGACTGCACAAGACATCAGCCCCGCGAAAAAAATAAATGAAGTACAATAGTCGGTGACACAGGCAAGGGCTTGCCTGGGTCCCCCTTCTATTTCGATTTTTTTTTTCTTGAGTGGTTGTAAAGTCTAGTGCGATGGAGTGCCAACTCGCTGCATCCTCCGAGAATTAAGTTACAGGCCTTTGTGCATTTTGCGAGAGTTATTCAAATGGGGCCGTCCGTTTGCTGCATATGTGTTCCTTGGTCTTCGAATAAATCAAATGATCAGCGCGTGCACTCATCTTACGATCTCATCAATCGTCTTGTTCAGCGTATTAGGCGCTTTTCTTTGCCTGCACATCACAGCAACGACGTCGAACCTCGGGAATCATTATCTGGACGCTTGAAGCTAACGGCTTCAAGAGCACGGCATAATGATAGTCCACATATGGGAAAGAGAGCAGTAAGATCCAGAATGTGTTTCAGTGTTACCGAATGAACGACCGAGCACAGGCAATAATCAGATCAATGGCTCTCCATGCGTTCAGGTATTATCATATTCATTCGGATATTCCGAACCTACTTAGCACGTCACTAAGAATGCAAGTTGAACCAGTCGTTTCCGTCATGTATGTATCAGAAAAAAATACAAATGTGCCCTTCCGACGTTTAGGCCGGATCACCTTTCTTTAGTCACTTCACGATATAGTTGATATTGTACCGTAATCAAGGAAAGTATTCTGCTTCCGGAGAAATTACATCGATTTATTGCTCTAGGAGCTTCTATTCCTCTTGTTTTATTAAATTTACCACCCCTCCCCCCCTTTCTTACCCAATGTTCTTCAACGGGGAAATAAGGTGTTTTGAAATAAATAAATAACGTTAGTGACTGTGGGAGCGGCTTCACGGTACCACGGTTGGAGGACGATGCTGGAGATCGCAGCTTCACTTCGCAATGTTATGGACATTTGAGCTCACAAGCTGCGCTCGGCATTTCTACAGATCGACGATTTGACTCAAAATATGTAGCCCTGGTTTCTACTGACGCGAATTCAACAATAAGGCCAACTTAACGAGCACAAAAAATTACACCATATCCCGCTAAAGGAGACCATGCGTGGATGCGAAGCAGCGGGCAGATGGTTAGCTTGAGCAGCAGATGATGTCATTTTATTGAGATGACGAACGAGAATGTATAAGGGAAGAGATAGAACGCGGTGGTTGCGTGATGGCCCGAGCGCTCACCGCGGCGCTGCACAGGAGAGAGAATGAGTCGCTCGCGCGCTCCGTCATTTTCACACCGCGGAACTACCGTGGCGCCCTCAGCGGAGTATGCAGCTGTCGCACCACCTGTCATGCGCGGCGCTCCGTAGAGTAGAGGATTCCTAGAGGAGAGAAAGGAGGAGCGTAGGAGAGGAGAGAGAGGGGGAGGAGATGCGCATGCGCAGTGGGGGGTCGACGCCGCGGGACGGAGGGACAGAGCCCCCGCCATCAGCTGATTCGCATATAAAAGTGTGAAGGTGCCTCTTAGTTCCCGTACGTATTTCGGTATTGTGTCGCTATTACATTTCCTCTGCTTTGTCATGAAGTTTGCCTCCTTCCTTATTCATGCCAGAAACGTGCCTCACCTTCAAGAGAAAAGGGCGGAATGGTCATGCTCGCGGTAATCTCATCGATCGCTCTTTGGTATCATACGCTCAGCCCGGAAAGAGGCAAGTTTATTCTTTTTTTAATTTATTTATTATATTTTCCACCAAAGCAAAGTTCATGGACCGGATGAGAATAAAAGCGACGATCCGCTTAACTGTGTTCCCACCTCCCTCCATACATGTGGTGGAGGCGGTGGCGGCAACAGAACACCAAGACGTGGTGGAAGCAAAGAGGAAGAACAAGCAAAATAGGATTTACATAACTTTCAAACATACTGCAGACTGCGGTATCGACAAGAAAACGCAAGAAAACGCACGATACAATGCACATGTATCAAGCACATATCAAAAAGCTTAATACGTAAACTTACGCATGCGTACAAAAAAAAAACATCAAATACGTGAGACCGCCCGGCAACGCCGTCCGCCAGCGCAGAGTCGAGTGCGATAGCAAAGCAAATGCAAGAAAGGCATACAAGCGTAACTCGCAATGCAACTTGCGACCACAACATTTCGAGACTCGCACCAGCGAAGTGTGAAGAAGCTGAATAAATAACGACGCGCTCTTGCGGAGCGAAGGAAATATGAGCAGGCAGATGTCGCAACGCGTTGTGTTAAGTTCGCGCGACTAGATTTCAGCGAGGGTATCCCGAGCGTGCAATCTGCGTGTTTTGCAGCCGTGTACTTACTTGAGCGAGTGTGCGAGTGAGCGCTTGCGGGCGCTTTGTTCCCATTATCCAGTTAGAATGCGAATAAAGAACTCTCCCAAAATAAATAAACTCAATATCAGAGTTAGCAATGTTGTCTTACATTTACATACATGCGCCTTGTGGTCGCACTAAAGAGAGATGCGTTCAAATAAATATGCGCTCGACTTTTCATTTGGTACAGTTTCGTTTCTTCATTTTTCTTTTTCTGAAAGTAGAACACGGCATCGGGTGCTGCCTTCGCAAAGCTGTGAGTGTCTGCGGGCGTACGTTTGCATTCAAAACGAAAGCTTAAAAGTGAGCGCGGAATTACCACGCGTAGGCCAACTTAATGAGCAAACAGACAATGAAGCTTAGGAAAGCATAGACGAAGTTACTTGCAGTATTGTAATTATGGAGCAGTAGAATGGACGAAAAGACAAACCTACCTTCGCTGGGAACCGAAGGCGGGTTTGTCTGCAACGCGTAGGCCAGTAATATTATCACACTAAACAAAAATAACCAGGAACGGCAGTAAACAGCTTGTCCTCTAGCGCACTACGTTTTCTGGGATTTTTTTACTACGTAACAGTCACGGTAAAAATTTACTCTCACGCTAACCGAGTTTTTGAACGTAGAAAGGGCAGTAATTATTTACCCCCCTGGAGGTTTTCAGCGACTATACGCGGAGTAATTTTTTACTGCCTAAACAATGTTTTCTCGGCATTTTTGGGGGGTTATTTTTAAAGCTCATTCGAGGTTTACTGTGGCTGGGTAAACACTAGGCTTACGCAAAATGCAGACATCACTCAATTTATTGAGCAGTAAACGAGGACTCACCCTTCGAACTTATAACATTGGAAGCACGTTTTCACTCGTTGAGAGCGCAACAAACACAGGCACAAGCGTGGGAGCA
This sequence comes from Hyalomma asiaticum, assembly GCA_013339685.2. NCBI lineage: Eukaryota > Metazoa > Arthropoda > Arachnida > Ixodida > Ixodidae > Hyalomma > Hyalomma asiaticum. The sequence continues at coordinate 40,996,335 of CM023486.1, forward strand.
TAGATATTCGAAAGTGCGTTTTCACTTGGCCGCCGTCCACAAAGACCGGCGCTAGGACAGCCAGCATCGCTCGAACTCAGCACAAAACCACGCCGCACTGGTAACACTCGGGGTAGTTCGCCGTGTCGTTGTCGTACTGGTTGACGAGGCAGTCAGTCAGGAACGTTTGCGACCGTAGTTTCCGTGCTTTCCCAGAACTCGGCGTTGCCTTCGAAACGACGGTCACTAGGCATAGCTACCGGAGATGTCACGGTAACACGTTGTGGTTCACGGAAGCCGGCGCACGCGTATCGGCGCGTGCGCCGATACACGTACGCGCTGATCACACTCACGCCGTACACACTCACGCCCCGAGACGTCGCGTCCCCTCTTCCGCGACCGACGCTTTTGACGAACAGTTGCTTGCAAACGCGTACCATGTGGCTAGCCCTAAATAGTCATTCGAGGGCTATCACGGCCTCCACCCCTGTGCCACGGCAGTTTGGAGTTTTTTACCACGTGACGTGGTAAGTAGTTTTTGATCACGTGGCTTTAAACTCTAGACTGGGGTTTTTTATCACGTGGCACAAAACCCCCTACGTAGTAAAATAGGGCAATAACGTCCTTTTACTACCTTTCTAACAGGTGGTAGTAAAACTATGTCATATGCTCCTCTTACCTCAAAAAGACGTAGTAATTTTGAAAACAAGGGAGTTTTTAAGGCTCTGAGCCGCAAAAACCCAAATATCGGGCAACTTTTGCTTACAGTGTACCGAGCAACAAATGCCCACAATGATTCATAAACGTCAAAAGAAGTTGTTTTCTTGCTGGTGCAGGCAGTTGTCGCATGTTTGACAGGACCACCACGTTGCCGAATGCGTTAAGAAAACCTATCCCGACATAACGTTTCCATAAAGTTAGCTTCCTCAACTGTTTTGTATGTAACTTCACTCTTTCAACCGCATATACGCTCTCAAACTAAACATTACATTTACCTCTTGTGAAAGAAATGTTGACAATGCTGAGAAAGCGCCAATGGGGATACGAAGGGGCCAGAATCAATTCCACTTATTTTTGTTACATTGTCCTTTAAGGTTAAAATTAGAGAACTCCTCGACATAAAGAAAACAAAAAGAAAATATATATTATCTTACTATCTTGGTGATTCGCACAATAACGCGCGATTTGGAACGAAAAGCTGCTATATTTCGTGACAGGCGTTGGGTTCCTTATAATGCGATGGTACATACATCGTTATGATTTACTTCTCACGAAAACAGTTTTTCACATAATATCGATCGCTAAAGACTACTGCTATGGTATATATAGGAACCAGTAATATTTGAAACAATTTTTTTTTTGTTGCTGGATCGCTGAACCGGCCGCAGCTCCAACGTTCACTAGAAGTATTTGCTTTCTTCACCTTGCCCCCGTTTTATTTGCCTCTGAACTACTACTTTTATCGCTAAATTGGTCCATCGCCCCCCCCCCCCCCCTTTATTCTACGCTCTCCTGCAGGCAACCCATTTCATTTTCATTTCTCCATGCAGACCTGCCATGCACGTTATATAGAGCCATTGTTCCCTAGCGCACGATGAAGCCGTTTGCACGCCACACACGTCCGCCCGTTTCAAAGACTTGTTTTAACCGATGAAAGACGCTCTTTGCGATTACAGTTTTTATTTTTCCACGGCTCGAAAAGTAAAATAAGGTAAAATGGCCGTATTCGCTTCGTTCTTATGACTCTTAAAATATGCATACCGCCAGAACAGCGGCGCCCGCCGAATTACGTACGCACATTTAGTCGACGCGAAAAAGAAGAGCGCCTGTCTTGAATACGAACACTGAAAGGACTTTCATTACAATCGGGGGTGTTTTTGTTTCGTTAAACGTACGCCTCCATACAGCCTGTTCCTGAACGTCAGCGCTTTGCGAAGAGCGACAGCAATAAGCATTTTTTAATAACAAGTATATTATATCCAAATAGCACAGTAATTGTGAGGCAGAAGGAGAGAGAGATGCGAATCCTGTCCCAGACAATTTCTCAACTCACTGTGAACTCTTGCCTTTTTGCTGCTAGGTGTCGTATGCATAATGAACTGCCTAGCAAAATAAGGGGCTTACACGGATAAGAAGAGCAAGAAGACGCATGCTCATTACGTATAATTAACGTACCGCTTTGAAAGTGTACGTCATAAATGCTGCTAATTAGATGGTTTAGCGTGGGCTCCAAACGTGTACGTGTTGGCTTTTCTCCTTGTCACATTTTGCGGACCTTGTTAAGAAGCGAATATAAAAAAAGAAAGTGGCCCACAAAGAAGTTGCAGCGATCTCTTTTGCAGTGCATGAACAGTTCCCATAGACAACTATATCTGCAAGGGCCACTGGTCCGTATTATATCAGATACCGGCTGGTCAGATTAAAGCTGCGCTTACTTAGTTACCAAAACATATTCTCGATATCGAGGGCAATTACGATCGCAAAGAAGAGATTTCAAGCGCATTGTAAGAACAGTACAATCACCCACATAATAATACAATGTCCTTCAATTGAATCTGTTAAATAACGAACATCATGGCCAACAAGATGCAAAACCCGGCAAGTAAAATAAGTTCACGAGGACAGTTGTTCGTGTCCAATTTCTTTTTGTGCCTTTTCAGTGCCATTTACTCTGCGGCGTTAGGAATCAACTCGGCCGGCAAAGAATTTTAGTGTGCTTCCCTATAGATCATATGCTAAAACACAAGTGTCGCTCTCTGAATAATAGATATCCCAGAACGAAGAATGAAGCAGCGGTGTCGTCGACTTACCTGTGACAGACCAGTTTCTTTGAGTTGAACGAGCGAGAGCGACAGGTTTGTCCGGGATCCAAAGGTGTCGAATTGCAATCTTCCAGTGAGGCCCGATACAGTGCCCTGCATTAGAAAAAGCAATACCATATCGAAGTGTACTTTGCAGCCCGCGGCTTAAACAGAGGAAGATGATATATCTGGTGATCTGGTGATCTGGTGTGTGTGTGTGTGTGTGTGTGTGTGTGTGTGTGTGTGTGTGTGTGTGTGTGTGTGTGTGTGTGTGTGCGTGTGTTTAAGAGGGTTACTCAAGAGGTAAGAAAGAGCGTTTGATCCCTGCTCATGTGTTTAAAAAATCTTGAGTGAGAAACAAAGTTCCACATCTAAAGAGCTATCTTATAAATGTTCGTAAAGCCACTAAAATCTACGTTTCAATCTCGTGCTTATATGCTTAAAGGAAAACTAAGATAACAATTTTCACTTCTGCCACCGGCGAAGCGTGTGGTGGAAGTAGATTTTTGTAAACGAAAACGTCATGAGCTGCGGCAATTCATGGTGAGTTGTGTCTAGTTCATAGTGTCGCAGTATTGTCTAAAGGAGAGATTTGAGTGCGACATGACGTCAAAAAGGCCGGTGAAAGTGTGTCTGATGAACAGCACCGTGCTACATGCCCATCATTCGGAGCGATCAATTTGTTCAAGCGAACCAAGAACCATGAGTTGATTGACGACAGGAAATTACTATCCGGACGGATAAATTCGCTGTTTCGCAGCACACTCCTACTTAAATCGTTACAAAGAAAAATTTGTGAGGGATGAACGCCGAGAATGCGTACCGGCAGAAAAATAATATGAAGGGAACGAGCTCCCTTCTAACCTTTTCAAACACAACGGACATGGGTCTCTTTCACGTGTTTCTTGCTAGCGTGATGATATGAATATCCTACGCAAAGGTAGTGACGAAAAAAACACCAATGCGTTGATATTATTATTATTATTATTTTATTTTGCACCGAAGCCTCCTGAAACGAAGATATTCACTGAATTGGCGTTTTTGTGACTGGCGAATGGATGCGCAGATTTTCTGTATGGACGTACCATAGAAGTTGACGCAGCGTTATGACGAGTGCTCGGAACTTAACATAATTTTCCAGTAATGCCAAGGAGGGTTTCACATAACTGAATTTCCCCCGAAAAGCGTTGGCTAATAGCAAACTTTCTCTCTGCGAAAAAATGGCCCTTATTTTTGGATAAGCCTCGATGAAAGATAACGTCAGAGCCCGAAGAAACTGCAGAAAGGATTGAAAAAAAAAATAAAGAGCAAATGCCTGCGAACATCCACACAGCCAAGCAAATGAAGGGGCAACTAAACGAAAAATCAAAATAAACGGGTTACGAGGCATCTTGAATTGCAGCAATCTGGAATGGGTGGTCATTGGTGGTGCTTACAGGTGAGGCGGGAGCGCGGTTCGAGTCGACGGTTGTTCATTGAACTAAACAGTAATTGGACAATTTTGTGCAAAAAGAAGGTAGGCCCGCATTCAAACAATGCTCAGTCCTTGCAGATGTGCAATCGGGCTGATCAAACAGGAAGTTCTTCAAATCGTTGCTGCGGGCATAGATTTTGGCAGCAGGTTAACGCGAGATGATTTTCGGCGCTTACAGACAACATGAATGAAAAAAAAAAAAGGTTTCCCGCGCTCGTGCACTGAACAAATTATATATACGGAACATACACGCACGGTCCGCAAGCACGTGTCGGCCCTGATTTTAAGATTTCTCCAAGAGAGAGGATTGAGTGACACGTGGTGACGCATGCGACATGGACAGAAGATGTCAGACAGAGCAATCGCCGGCCATGTCTGCCAGGCTAACACCACCACTTGTAGCCACAACATCACTATCAATATCGCTATCACTATCATGATTTTCGGGTGGATCTTTGTTACTAACATTTACTCTTTATCTTCAGTGACGAAGCGCAGTTTAAAATAAGCGTATATGTTAGCCAAGGTCCTGCACTTAAAATTGAGCGAGAAGAAAAAGGAAATTCACACGTATTATTGGAACATTTATGTAAACATATATCTAATATTGCGCAATTACCGTACCCTCAATACTCACAATTCTTTCCAAGTGATTACTATTTACCAGCAGAGTGGCTAGAAATTATGAGTAGCGAAAGTGTGAGAACGCTGAAGCTCTACTTTGGAGAGTCCACCATTGAGACCCGTTCGCATCGTCTTCTCGTACAATATTCGTTCAATGAGTGCCTTCTCTGTAAAAAGCTCGAACCATTTGTGTTTCCTAGCAAGATGATTATGTTTTCTCGTACATTAAAATCACAGCCCGGACTATCATGTGTCCACTTTTTGCCTAAGTCGTAGCTTGAAATTTTTCTGATATATTTCAATATGTTAACTTCGATATTGTTCACTAATGTACCTTCGCCAAAGCGGAGGGCTTGCGTAATCTGGTACATGCTCAGGGAAACGGTGGTCGTTGGAAATTATCATTTCCAGCGTGGTTGCATATGCTGACACCGACGCCGCATTCTCTGGAACTCGAGCCCCTTATGCCTATCGCGGTAATAGGTGCCTTCAAGCGGATAAATTAACAGTTAATCAGCCAATTTATGGTAACTCTTATTCATTTATATTTCTTTATTCTGCAAATACTGATCTTCCTTCTGATCCATTCAGCTCATGACTCCTGCAACCACGGCCGCGAAGAGCGGCAGAAGAGCTCAGTGTCTTAAAATACAAGCAAACTCTTCGACATCCTGCCCAATACCATTCTAAAGATTTCAGTTTCTACGATAGGAATCAAGGCGCTCTTGCGATGGCATTATTATGTTTTATTCCACCGTTGACGACAACTTTAAAATACTTCCCACGTGAAATCGCTGATGCCTCTATAAATGGCAAGTGTGTAACAAAGTTAACGTAGCTAACACGTTCGAGACGAGGTTTTTTCAGCATTAGCAAAGCGGTTTTGCTTTCCGTTTCGCTGGTAATGACACAATAAAGATGAAGTAAGGCGACGAAATCTTTACAGACCCTGAAAGAGTGGCCACCGCGTTCAGTGAGCATTTCTGCGCAAGTGCGGATACGCAGCAATTACCGAGCCATTTACGTGATATGCGACGGTCTAGTCATTCTCTTTACTTGCATCCGACATCTGCAGATGAAGTTTTCCAGGTTATGATGTCATTGAAGACCACACCTGCTGGATTAGATCATATTGATCTATTTAAGGCAAAAATGGTTTCAAACATAATATCCCCACCTCTGGCAGTAATTATTAATAAACTGTTTTCTGCGGATGTGCTTCCGAGCTGCCTAATGGCTGGTAAAATAGTCCCAGTTTTTAAAAAGGGCGATAAGACTTCTGTACATAATTATAGGCCAATCTGTATCCCACGTGTCCTTGGTAACGTTATCGAAAAGCTATTTCACATTAGATTAATGCGTTCCATTGCCCGCGAACCTCACTTCACGTATCACCTGTTCTTCACATCAATACTTCTGTCATAAAAATTTCCAGTGAAGCGCGGTTACTTGACGTCATTTTAGATACAGAACTAAAATTTCATAAACATGCCGCATCACTCGTTAAAAAGATTGCATTTGGAAACCATGTTATCATCAAGACAAGAACTTATTTTCCGCCATACATCGTACGTTCCTTGTATTTTGCCTACATTCATAGCCATATTTCGTACTGTGCATCAACTTGGGCCGGCACATATTTCACACACATTGAACATTTGCAGCGACTTCAGAATCAAGCATTCAGATTAATGACTTTTAGTGCATTTCATTTGTGCTTTAGCTCTTCGTTCTCTGATCTTAACATACGCTCATTAAGGCAGTTATTTTGCCATAGAGTGTCCATAGTCGCCCATAGGCTCATCATGAAGGACATCTCCATTGCATGCATCGATCACCATCATTTAACTAATACCAACATCACCCGCTTTGCGCAGCGCAATAATCTTCTTTTGCCGGCCGTAAGGATAAACGACGGCAAATTCACAACCCTGTTTACAAGCATAGCTATTTGGAATTCATTGCCTTTCGACTTAAAATCATCACATAACATTCATGTTTTCACCTCGCGCAGCAAGAAATATATTGTTCAGGGATTGATCAACCGATCTCATTTGTTTAATTAACTGTTGTAAGCTCTCAACTTTTACGTGTTATTTTCGTATTTAACATTTGCCATTGTATAACTGATACCTATGATGATGCAACAGGTTGCGTTTGTAATACAGCGTTGTTTATTATTCTTCCTCTGTTGTTCTTGTTCGGCCACTAGCTTTTGATTATTTCCATGGCATTTTTTTTCTTTGAGTAGTGAGTATTACCTTTTTATTATGTATCGATCTGTTGACCTTGTTAGTCAAGCTCGTTCTTCATTGCTCATGCGTCTGTATGCTTTCGCTGCATTTTTTGTAACTACCCCATTCATGTAGCCACAGGAGGTCGCCCTGTCAGTTTCTCTGAAACTTTGGGACCTCCTTCTGTAATATGCTAACCATGTATTTCACTGAAGCATTTAATAAACTTGACTTGACTGGTTGTGGCCAAAATCAGCCCGTAACAATTATGGCACTGCTTCGCACACATGGTGCGCAACGCCATTTGTGCTAATTGTTTCTGATGGCGCACGATCGCACTCATTTTTGATGAGATATCTCAGTCAGCAATGAGCATAACATCATTCTTTCGATTGCGTTCGCTGACGTCGAAAACAGTCCACAAGGCTGACACTTTCTGCCTTTGACTTCTTAAGTTTGAAGTTTGAAGTTTATTTCAAATATTAATACAAACAGAATATCACACAGGATAATTATACAGATGGAGGCCCGAAAGCACTAGGCTGCAGGGCGACCTCCTGTCCGAAATTGCAAAGGAAAAAAATAACGTAATTAGCAGTGATAGCAACATAACAAGAAAACGAGTGATTTGACGGAACAACAATAAGTCGATTATAATTAAACAAAAGTGAAAAAAAGGAATCATGAAAATATGCGTTTAGTAATTAGGCAAATAATAATACAATTCTTTTTAAAAGCACCGATTGTGGCACATGTTTTGATGTGGGATGGTAAAGAATTCCATATGAACAAAGCAAGAAAATACCCAGTATGACGACCATAATTAGTACGAAGAGCAGATAGTAAAAAATTTCCATTTGAGGCAAATCGAGTTCGGTTTGAAGTTACGAAGAGCATCATGGCAAAATACACTTGATGGTAGAAGATGAATCAATGTCTTAGTTATGTTTTTCTTGTTCGTTTTCTCCTTGATGTGGATTGAAGTCCCGTCAAGGAGATGATCGACGTCGATGAAGCAGGAGGCAGGTTGGAGGTAATGAACTTGAAGGTATATTGTAGCAAAATATTTACAGTCATATGTACATCTTGCCGAAGCACACTGATGATAACATAGACATCAACAGCGTCTTACTCTTCTACTTAACTTTTCTTAAGTTAGAGCCTAGAACACTGTTACTACATACAACGAACTTAGTCTCACTGTTCGACCACCGAGTGGTTACGGCCCAGACAGAAGTTGCATCGTACGGAGTCTTACTGATCGATCAGTTAAGTGATTACAGCCTAGACTGAAGGGAAACGAATCCCGTCCAGTCTTTAGTACCTTGCGGTAACAAAGATAAAGGGGAGGTGGCCACTGCTGGTCCGCCTCAACCTTCTGTCATCCAATCTGTTTATCCTCAGATTAAGCCACTCCCTAGTGGGCTGTCCCTAATCCCGACAGCAGCGTCTTTGCAGTTTAAACAGGCATTTTGGCATTCTTTCCCATCATGGCTCTCCCTCTCCTTATCCCACGCTCTCCGATATTCTCACAATCGAAATATCGGTATCGTAGCAGCCCTGCGGCATTCGGGCCATCTCCCACGCTCATCCAGTCGAACCCTGTCGTTCCAGGAAACACAGCGTGTCTTCGCCTTTCCCGAAGTTCGGACAGTGCACTGGCTGCGACTCAACGCTTCGTTCCAGTCGGCGCGCCGAAAGCGCATGCTGGTCGTTAAAGAATTGGTTGGGCCAAGCGCATTGTCGCTTCAAGCGAGGGCGCACTTCTCATGCATTGTCCTCCTACGCGTCCGAGCTGCTCTTCCCCGAAACGGCCACTAAGAGGACAAGTACGGTCGCGCAGCCGCGACCCCCCCGAGCGACGTTCAGCGAAAGGGAAGGGTCTCGTACCAGGAACCCCTGGGGGCCAGCGTGGGAGACCAGCCGCTCAATGGGAGTAGTTTGCTTTCCATTGATAATTGCTGTCCAAGAACATGCAGAGAGAGAGCCGAGAAAGAAGCTTTGTATAGCGTACGGTGCTACGCCGTTCCTCCTGCACGATCGCCTTATGAGCGGCAACATAACACGTCCCCCCTTAAGAGTACGCTGGGCTGTTCTACGCTCAGTGGTACGATAAATCACTGCCGCGATTAGGTCACTGGACTTTCTAAGCATACAACAGTATACACAAACATCAAACACCATTGCGAGACAACACGACAGGAGAATACAAGAAACGAAAACAAATACATGCTAAACGATCAAGCACACCATTGCTGCTTCAAGCAGTAAGATCACTAGTGTCTGTTTCTTGGATTGTCAATCACACAGTCCACAATATACAGCAGCGAGTGGGCAGGAACATTCACGTCCCCCCCTCAGTTGGCATGGCACTGTTATTCTGATGGCTTCCACAAACTATTCTGGAGCCTCGATAATGCATCCGCATTCCCGTTACATATACCCTTCCGATGTTGTACCGAGACATGATATCGCTGTAAAGCCAGCGCCCATCTTGTCAATTTCGCCCCGTGCGGAGTAGAAGTTGTAAGGTACGACAGCGGATTGTGGTCGGAAACGACGTTTACTATGGCACCGAAAAGCCAGTAGTCAAACTTCTTTAAGGCCCATATTATTGCGAACGCTTCCCTCTCAATTGTCGACCAACGCATCTGGGTCGGTGAGAAGCGGTGGCTTGCAAAGGCGATAGGCCTCTCTTCCCCATCGGCTGACATTTGCGCCAAACATGCTCCCGCCGCCGTAGCTGAGGCGTCTGTGAAAAGCCAGTAGGGCTGAGATGGCTCTGGGGTGTTTAGCGCCACGGCCTCGCACAAAGATTGTTTGAGCATCTCAAATGCTGCCTGAGCTTCCTCCGGCCAGGGTATCTTATTAGGTACCGCTTTCTTTGTTAACAGCGTGAGCGGGCTCGTCACCTCTGCATATCCTCGGACGTACTCGCGATAGTAACCGCACAGTCCTAACAGGCTGCGTAGTTCCTTTTTGGTGCGCGGTGGTACCAGGTTCTTAATCGCTGCTATTTTTTCAGGGTCTGGTGCGTGTGTCCCTGAACCGACAATATGCCCCAGGTAATGTATATGGGATCGCGCAATCTGACACTTCTCCGGACTGGCTTTCAGTCCCGCCTTCTCTAAGACATTAAGAATAATGTCGAGATGCTTTAAGTGCTCCTCCCAAGTGCTAGAAAAAATAGCAATATCATCAAGGTATGCCGTGGCATACATTTGATGTTGCGACAAGAGTTTATTCACCATTCTTTGAAAGGTTGCCGCGGAATTTTTTAGCCCGAAAGGCATCACTTTCCATGCGTACTGACCCTCGTGCGTTACAAACGCGGTGAATTTCTGACTCTTCTCTTCCATCGGTACCTGCCAGTACCCGCGTCTAAGGTCCACTACCGTAATGAACTGCGCTCTGCCTACTCGGAAAATCAATTCCTGAGGATTCATCATAGGGAACGCATCCGCTTTGGTGACGGCATTTAACGCCCTGTAGTCCACACACATGCGGATAGTCCCATCCTTTTTTCCGACGCATACTACCGGGTGTGCAAACTCACTCTCCGTGGGGTAGATCAACTTCCAAGTCAAAAGTTCGTCAACTTGCCGGCTGACTTCCTTCTTTAATAGTTCCGGCACCCGATAAGGAAACACCTTTTTTGGCTGGTGGCCCGGTTCTATTTCTATCCTATGTTCGTCTACCTTCGCTATACCCGGGGTGCCGTCAAAGAGTGTGCAATGTCTTTGGAACACCGCCTGTATTTCCGCCTGCGCGTCAGCATCAAGGTGAGCAACCTTCTCGCTCGTTAGCACTAGCTCTTCCCGCTTTATAGTGGTTGGTTGTGGAGCATATTCCACCTCCCCAAAATCATGGTCCTCATCGAAGACTACCCCAATATGACTGACCCTTGTATAGTAAGGTCGAATGTTGTTGGCGTGGACACTTTTCACCTTTCCCTCAGATGTTTCAACGCGGTAAGAGTGTTCGCGCTCACGTCCAACCACTGTGAATGGGCCTAGCCATTTAGGTGACATCTTACAATTCCGATCATTGTCGAAAACCACAACCTGGTCGCCAACGTTAAAAGCTTTGAGCCTGGTGCTGCGATTATAGGCACTGGCGTAACTCTCCTGATGAGTTGCACTAGTTAGCTCAGCAATATTAGCGGCCGTCTCGAGCTGCTCCTTAAGTTGCTGTAAATACTTAGCGGGGCTTTCTCTCTGGCCTAATGATGCCTCCCTTTCTTCATCAATTTGCGCATCTTCGCCGGAAACGTCTTTCTTCTCCAAAGTAACGTTGCATGCCACGACCTTTGGTTTCTCTACTGCTTGTTCTGCCTCGGGAGCAGGCTCGGCCGGTGCTCGACAGGGTGCCAGAGGGCTGCTGGCCTTCGACAAAAGTTTCCAATCTTCCTCGGTCAACAAACAATCTGTGCCCTCGACGAGCTCATCAGTTAACGCGCAGAGTAGGTCGACGCTCTGAGGCTCCGTAACCTCTCGCGGGCTATTTAATTTGACCGGCAACGTAGCTAGCCTTGCCTCGATAGTTTTACCAAAAGCAGACACCAATCTCACCTTGCCAGACGGCTCTACTAAACTTCTCGGAAGCAGACTCTCCCGAAAGACAGTTATTTCACTCCCTGTATCCAAAATTGCATCTGCGGATATACCTGCACATGATACGGGAATTAACTGCAGTTTATTTGTGCCTTCACCCTCGTGTTTTAGAGACTTCACCTTTGCGCTAAGTACTCCATCAGGTATTTCAGTTTCCGTCTCGTGGGATAACGTTACCTTTTGGACCTTCCGCTTTGGCTCGGTAGCCTTCTTCGGGTTGCTCTCCTTATCACTAGACTTCGGGCACTCTTTAGCGAAATGGCCTGAGCCGTGACATAAGTGGCACTTCAGAGCCCCTTTCTCTACTCGTGTCGCCGGCTTCTGCCCCATTTCTACAGTTGGTTGCTTTGAAGCACGCCCTTTTCCTTTCGCTTGTTCGAAAGTTTGCAGCACTTTAGCGATCTCAGTTGGCCTAAGCCATCCCTCGCCTTCTCTTAGTCTCACATACTCAAGACCCTCCGTGCTAAGGCCCGATTTTATGCGGTCAGCAACCATGAGTTCTGCCATCACTTCTACCGTGTCGGCCTCTCTCACTTGGAGGTAGTAGGAGAAATAAGTTTTCACGCGGGACGCGAACTGCGCCCACGTCTCTTCCTTCCGCTTTACCGCTCTTTCGAACCTCTGCAGATACTCTGCCGGAGAAAGCTTCAGTTCCGTCAGTACTGCTGCTTTAACTGCCTCGTAATCTGCACTCTCTTCAGAGTTGAGGTTACGCAGTAAGTAACGAACTCGTTCAGTTAGTGCTGGTATAACCAAATGCACGCGACTCTCATACGGTACTTGGTAAGTAGCAAATAGTTTTTCTACTTCCTCAAACCATAATGGCACATCCGCGTCACTCGGCAGGCGGAACCCTTTCAGCACTTTTGCACATTGCTGGACAGAATCGAAACACCGTCGCCCCCGATCGCCCGTCTCCGACCCAGAGTTGGACAACGTGCCATTGAGACGTTCCGCGTTCATTCTAGGTTTGCAATAGCTTTTCGTACTCAATCTGGAGATTGAGCTTTTGAATTTCAAGTTCGAGCGTTCTCGTTTCACTTGAATTCGGCAAAACCTGAGATGCCAGCTGCATCGATTCTTGCCTCTGAGTAGGCACTCTCGCCTCATTTGACTGATCAGAATTTAGAATACCATGATTTGATGGCTCTCGACTCCGATCCATTGCTACCGCACTCGCACCTTCATCTCCATTAGACTCCATTGTTTCAGCACCCCCGCGTGTTCTCACCATGTGCTCTACACATAAACTGCCATGCCAACTAGAGAAAAACGCAAGAAATCCTGCTCACCCTTTGCTGTATGCACTGTCGTTCCTGGATCTCTTCCACGGTGCCGGAGTTGGCTGCTGTGGGATCGTCTCGACGTTGCCGCTGGTGGCTGACGGATGCCTTGCCCCTCGGTCTCCTCGGCACTGGTCCAGTGTATGGTGCTGTAGAGCTTCGCCGATCCCTGTCCGACTGCGCCAGTTATGTTTTTCTTGTTCGTTTTCTCCTTGATGTGGATTGAAGTCCCGTCAAGGAGATGATCGACGTCGATGAAGCAGGAGGCAGGTTGGAGGTAATGAACTTGAAGGTATATTGTAGCAAAATATTTACAGTCATATGTACATCTTGCCGAAGCACACTGATGATAACATAGACATCAACAGCGTCTTACTCTTCTACTTAACTTTTCTTAAGTTAGAGCCTAGAACACTGTTACTACATACAACGAACTTAGTCTCACTGTTCGACCACCGAGTGGTTACGGCCCAGACAGAAGTTGCATCGTACGGAGTCTTACTGATCGATCAGTTAAGTGATTACAGCCTAGACTGAAGGGAAACGAATCCCGTCCAGTCTTTAGTACCTTGCGGTAACAAAGATAAAGGGGAGGTGGCCACTGCTGGTCCGCCTCAACCTTCTGTCATCCAATCTGTTTATCCTCAGATTAAGCCACTCCCTAGTGGGCTGTCCCTAATCCCGACAGCAGCGTCTTTGCAGTTTAAACAGGCATTTTGGCATTCTTTCCCATCATGGCTCTCCCTCTCCTTATCCCACGCTCTCCGATATTCTCACAATCGAAATATCGGTATCGTAGCAGCCCTGCGGCATTCGGGCCATCTCCCACGCTCATCCAGTCGAACCCTGTCGTTCCAGGAAACACAGCGTGTCTTCGCCTTTCCCGAAGTTCGGACAGTGCACTGGCTGCGACTCAACGCTTCGTTCCAGTCGGCGCGCCGAAAGCGCATGCTGGTCGTTAAAGAATTGGTTGGGCCAAGCGCATTGTCGCTTCAAGCGAGGGCGCACTTCTCATGCATTGTCCTCCTACGCGTCCGAGCTGCTCTTCCCCGAAACGGCCACTAAGAGGACAAGTACGGTCGCGCAGCCGCGACCCCCCCGAGCGACGTTCAGCGAAAGGGAAGGGTCTCGTACCAGGAACCCCTGGGGGCCAGCGTGGGAGACCAGCCGCTCAATGGGAGTAGTTTGCTTTCCATTGATAATTGCTGTCCAAGAACATGCAGAGAGAGAGCCGAGAAAGAAGCTTTGTATAGCGTACGGTGCTACGCCGTTCCTCCTGCACGATCGCCTTATGAGCGGCAACATAACAGTCTTGAAGAGCGTGATGGTGGGATGATATTTAGATAAACTGGCAATAGGAAGTATATCAAAGTTATAAAGCAATGATGCATTACTGCGATATGAACTGCAAGTTATTATTCTAATGGCTTGATTCTGAATATGCTGAATGGGAGATAGATGAGTTGCGTATGTATTTCCCCATGTATTGATATAATAATTAATATGACTGTGAATAAAAGCGTAATATAATTTGATTAAGGTCGAGGTGTTAAAACAGTTACGCACCCTGATTGAAATACTAATATCGAATGCTAGTTTTTTTTCCTTAAGTGCGTGACTTGGTTAGAATATTTTAGGTTGGTGTCAAGAACAACTCCTAAAAAAGAGCAGTCGTTGTCAGGAGTGATGAGTATGTCGTTTAGTTTGATTGTGACTTGGGATGGAAGGACTTTATTATTTGAGTGAAAAATCATGAACTTAGTTTTCGTAGGGTTAATACTGAGGGAGTTGCAACTGCACCAGGTTAAAATGCTATTTAGATCCTTCTGTAATTTAAGCGTCAAAGAGTGAACAGATTTGTCAGTGGCAAGTATGGTAGTGTCATCTGCATAAAGAAAAGGTTCAGAGTTAGTAACTGTTTGAGGAAGGTCATTCATATAAATTAAAAATAAAAGGGGGCCAAGAGTGGACCCTTGTAGAAAGCCTTGATTAGTAGTCAAAAAGTTTTATAATGTGGAATGAACATAAACAGCCTGTTGACGATTGGAAATGTAATTTTTAATTAGGGTTAGTGCAGGTCGAACAATACCAATAAATTCGAGTTTGATTTGCAGGAGGCTGTGATTAACGGAGCCAAAAGCTTTGGTTAAATCAATGAACAATGCTCCAGCAAATTCACCAGAATAAATAGCTTTTTTAATCTTGTCAGTGAAAGTTAGCAAAGCAAGATTTGTAGAAAAAGCTGGTCGCAAGCCTAACTCTTTAGAAGTTAAAATAGAAAATTTAGATAAGTAATTAGTTTTACGTTTCTCAATACGCTTCTCTATTATTTTGCTAAACACTGATAAAATATCTATAGGCGTTAATCAGAGATGCAAGTCCTGTCGTCCTTTCTTGAACACTGGAATAATTTTTGCCTTCTTTAATTGGGATGGAAATGATCCGGTCCTGAAAATTAGATTGATAACAAGGGATAGAGGGACGGCAATGTGATGGACAATTAACTTAATGTTGTAGTGTGAATGCCGTCAAGTCCAGCAGTAGTAACTTTACGTTTATTAATGATGCTGATTATTTCATTAGGGTCTGTTGGAAAAAGATAAAACGATTGTGAAGAGCGGACCCGAGATTCATTCAGGGTTAGCGGCGGGCTAGAAGCTTGACTGCAAAAAAGAAAAATGAATTGAATTCATTCGCAATGTCGATTGGCTGGTCAAAGACCTCGTCAGCAGTTTGGAGCTCAGTAATGGAAAATTCAGTCGTGTTCTTGTTTAAGAAGGAATTAATAATTTTCCATTGCTCTTTACAGTTGTTGCCAGCGCGCGTTATTTTGTCTTCATAATATTTCTTTTTGGCAGTTTTTAACAGTCTATTGAGGTTTTAACAGTCTACAACGGCTTTAGCCAAGCATTTATTTAACTTACAGCAGGTTTATGCAGCAGCTACACAATCGGCGGAATTGACAGCTTTCTTTCCGTGCCAGAAGGCAAGCATTGAAGCTCAATGCTTGGGAACTCAACCATGGCATCGACATTGATAGACGCAATTGCTCCGCTTTTAAAACTAAATCGCGCTCTTTACCTGCACGTTAGTCTAGAGTTAGTGAACATATTTCCAGAAATCTTAGCGTAGAAATAAACACAGTATTTCAATTCGATCGGAAATTATTATCGTGTGCGGCAAGCTGCTTTCCAAAAGATGAATTGCATATGCCCAGGATAAATATTCTGTAATGAAGAGAGGAGTTACACAGTTTCGTTGACCGTTTGTTCTTTTTTTTTCTTCAAGTCAAACTGTTGCCAGTGATCTGAAGTTCCTTTATTTACCTGTGCTGTAGCAACGAGTAATAATAACGTCGCCCATACGTCTTGATCATCATTGCTTGCTGTTTGTTTTTGTTGTTTTTTTTCCTTTCTGATAATACAGGGCACATAGAAACGTAAAACGCACTAAACAGACACTTGTTTCTTTTTTCCTGTCAATTAAAGTGTTAAATAATGCATTGTGTAAAGCGTCAATACTTATGTTGGTATGCCAAATGTTTGGCACTACAGACTGTATTATTGCATGCAGTGCCGTATTCAACAAACCAGTTGTTTCTTTCTGTGGTTTTCTTTCGAAGTGAGCTCTTTTTTATGGTTCATATGAATTGTGCTAAAAATGTAACCCATCCACTCCTGCTCAAGGCCTGGAAATTCGGGCCAGCAGTATTCAATAAATAAATAAATAAATAAATAAATAAATAAATAAATAAATAAATAAATAAATAAATAAATAAATAAATAATGGAATGAGAAGGCATACTGAAAGCATTATTGTTTTACGTTATTATAACAGTGCTTAACCGACAGCACGTTTGCCCACAGTTAACAGCTGGAAATATTAGACAACAGTGCGCCACAATAGCCTGTGCAGCTATTTGGCAAGTGGGTAAGTTGTACTGCACAAATAAATAAATTCTGGAATAAATATTTGTTCAGTACACTTCATCTTGTTTACACTCATGCATTCAAGATATTCTTTAGGTTAAGTACATATTTTTTTCCTTACTAAGCTATGATCGCTAAATTTTATCCTGCCTACGACTTCTGTGTCGTAGGCAATTATGCCTGGTTGTTCGCACAATATAAACTCACTTTTGCTTTTTTTCTTAACCCGTAAAGCTTTCCCATGTTAACTTCCTATTTTTATGCTTCTTAAAGAACATATTCATAATTTGGAGTCGCAACTAAAGTTCCCTAAATATTTAATAAAAAATGCCGACAGATGAAAGTGACTACGTCGAAAGATAAAATAGAATTCGCAGAATTATCAAAGCTGATCAGTAAAGCCAGCCAGAGAGATGTAAGGAAATTTACCGTGACATAAATAGAGCGAGTAGCAGAAAAATGTACCAGCAATAAATCGGTCAAGAAGAAACTAGGAAATTAGAGAAAATAAAATGCATGCCCTAAAAGACAGACAAGGTAACGTTATCAACAACTTCAAATAAATAGTAAAGGTAGCCGAAGGTTTCTACTTTGAACTGTGCAGCTCTCAGACGGACCATGCAATCTTAATAGATATAGAATCAGAGTAGTAGGACACTGAAATTCCACGTATAACAAGTGACGAAGTCAAAAGCGCTGCCAAAGGGATGTCCCGCGGTAAAGCAGCAGGTCAAGGCGGCATAACAGCCGACTTGATCAAAGACGGAGGAGACATCATATTTGAAAAACTTGCGTCGCTCATCACGAAATGTATCAAGAGACCTAGTGTACCGCTCAGCTGGAAAAACGCTAATATATTCCTAATAAACAGGATAGGTGACATAAGAAAGTTTAAAGCATTATAGACAAATTAGTCTACTCCCAGTAATATGCAAGCTATTCAAGAAAGTAATTTATGCTAGTATAAGAGAAACACTCGATTTCAGACAATGAAGAGAACAAGCTGGTTTTAGGAAAGGTTTCTCAGCAATGGACCACAGCCATGCTGTCAACCTAGTAATTCAAAAGTATGCTGAATATAACAAACCTCTTTATATGGCATTTATAGACTACGAGAAAGCATTTGACTCCATAGAAATACAAGCAGCTCTAGAAGTTCTGCATCGAGAAGGCGTACTTGACGTATACGTGCAAACTATAAGTAACATCTACAAATATTGCGCAGCCACACTACTCATAGATGAAAAGAGCAGTAAAATTCCTTTCAAGGGAAGGGTCAGACAAGCAGATACAATCTCCCCGATGTTAATCACTGCATGCCCAGAAGAAGTGTTCAAATGTCGAGGCAGGGAGAAAGGGGAATTAAATAGACGGAGAATTCCTCGGCAGTTTAAGGTTTGCAGACGATATTGTGCTCCTTAGCAATGACCATGACGAACTACAAAACGTGATTGAGGACCTAAACCGGGAACGGATTAAAAGAGGACTCAAAATGAATAGGCAAAAACTAAATTAATGCTCTACAGTCTGGGTGAAGGAATTTATGATTAACAATGAACGCTTAGAATGTGAAAGAATACGTATATCTGGGGCAGCTATTAAAAGAGACGCCTAACCATGAAAAGGAAATCCTCCGTAGACTAAGAATGGGATGGAGCGCATTCGGGAGACATTCCCAAGTCGCGGCTAGAAACATACCACTGTCACTAAAGCGAAAAGTATTTAATCACTGCATACGCCTGGTACTAACGTACGGCGCAGAAACGTTTAGGTTAACTAAAAACATAGCGATGGAACTAAGGAACACGCAGCGTGCAATTAAAAAAAATGATTGGCGTAACGCTAAGAGATAAAAAACGAGCGGAGTGGATTAGAGAACAGATAGGAGTAGATCATGTTCTTATATTATTTAAAAGAAAAAGTGGACCTGGTCAGGGCATATCTTGAGGAGGATAGATAACGGAAGGACAGTAACCCCCGTATTCACAAACGCACCTTCACTCAACGCTCCTCCTCGACTTCACCGAGTCGAGGCGCAGCGCCTTCCTCTCCTCAAGGAGCCGCTGCGTTTCAAGAACGTCACTCGAGCGCTCCTCCGCCAAGAGGCTGCTCGAGAAACATTCCTTCACTTGAGTAACGAAAGACGCGTCTGGTAGCGAGGGTGTACAGCTCAATACTACAACAATTACGAGAATTTTCGGTTGAAATGCTAGACAACGATTTAAAAATTATCACCTATTATTAAATACATGTTGCATTGGAAGTTATAAGTGAAATTTGGAACATTATCAGCTAGTTTCGACAGCAGGCGATGCTACGTTCGTCCAAGCCACGCCAGAGCCGAATCCGCTGGGATAGCATGCCCGGACAGGTCCGGATGTGCGACTGTTGTTCGCGTATTGTGTGCGCGCGCCAGATTTTATCTTGATGTTCCGTGGTGCGCTGTGTAAGTAAGCTGCCTGTTGCATCGTGGCGTACCGACTCCAAAAAAGCGGTGCAAACGCATAACTACTTGAAGAAAACTAATCATCAACCCGTTTCTGCCGACATTGCCTATTTACACCACCTGGCTTTTACCGCAGGACACTGCATTACATTTCAATGGATACCAAATCACTCCGGCGTTCTGCCCAACGAAAAAGCCGACGAAGCAGCACGGAACGGTCTTCGATATCAAAACTATAAGCGAATCTATTTCACCAAATCTGATGCTTCCCATATGGCGAAACGATTCGCTTACGAATAAAGGAACCGGCTACGGAAGTTACCGACATATCATCACCCTTTCTTATACTCAGTCGACGCAGATCCCAAATCAAAACTACAATCCAACATTCCTCGACATCTGGAAACTTTGTATCATCGACTACGGCTGAACATTGCATATTCAAACGACTTACGGTACCGCTTCCATCAGGAGACAAGCCGACACTGCAGCAACTGTGGCTCTACTGAAACCGTAGAACATATTTTGTTTGTGTGTCGAGCGAACAGTGATGAGCGTGCGCTCTATGAACATAGTATGCAGTCACTTACACAGCTCCCTTTATCACCTCATTGTGTTTTAGGCCCTCTAGCTTGCCCCACACAACAGAGACGTGCGATGGACTTTTTGTTTACATATTTAAAAACTATAGGTCAACTCGATAGACTTTAACTTTATCTCTGTCGTCACCATCACTCATGCATCATGCAACACATCTTATCACATCACTGCGGGTTGGTGAAAACGTTAACTATCTTTGGACGCAATTAGGCATCATAGTCAGAGACACAAAGCCCAATTTTTTTCTCTTTTCTTTTTCACTGTCTCTTGCACTTCTTTCTACTCGTCTTTCTCTCCCCAAACTCCCTCCCCACGCAGAGTAGCATGTCAGCGACATTTCAACGCCGGCTAAATTCTCTGCCTTTCAATAAAGAGCTCTCTCTCTCTCTCTCTCGTGGCGTCCTGCTTGCCCTGACAGACGGCGACATGAGCACGGACTGCAGTGTCACGCGCGACGGCGGTAAGACGACCGCACGGAGGTTCGTTTACACGCGCGAAGAGTGCGAATTACTGTGTAATTTAGTGACGCGCCACAGATCGGTAATTGAAAACAAACACCGACAACGTGTCCAAGCGCGCTAAGGACAGTGCCCGGGAGAAACTTTTATACGGATGTGGTGCTTTTACACGGATGTGGGCGCAGTCTATGCACCCTGTCACCCCGGGGAACTTGACAATTCGGTTGAATTCGACCATCCTCTCACGGAACCCGTCATCGGTGTCGGGGAACTTCACGACGGCTGGGGACAAATGCTTCGCGATCACCCGCGACACACGTTCGATGATGCGGCTCACTGTCGGCTCAGACACATTCACCAGGACGCCGCCACTACTTGAAACGTGCCTGCTCCATAAAAGCGCAGCGCAATCAGAAGCTGCGTCATTGGTGGAAGAGGGTGGCCACGGTTGCTGCAGCTCTCCTCAAGGGGCAAGCAGTCAAGTGGCTTCTTCACGCTGCACTTCGTGAAGCGATTGCGCGCCAGAAATTCGCTGTCGGTGTAGTGATCCATTGGATTTATCCGGTCCCTTAACCGTCGTCGTGGTATGCCTACGCAGTTTTCTACGTCGTCAATCTGCTCGCCGACGCGGAGCACACAGTCGACAAACGAAGCGTAATCCGCCATGATACTTCACTCAAGGAAAGGTTCAAGGTAGCTCTGGCCCTACCTCGACTATCTCGAGTAAAACGCTCGAGATTTCCTCCAGTCGAGGAACGCTTCGAGTGGAGGGCGATCTGTGAATTGGAAAAGCGCCCTCAAGAAGCGTTTCGAGTGAAGGGTCGAGTGGAGGAGCGTTTATGAATACGGGGGTAAGAGCGACGGAATGGGTACCACGAGAAGGAAAACGCAACAGAGGCAATAGAAGGTTAGATGGAGCGATGAAATTTAGAAGATCGCGGGCATTAAGTGGAACAAAAGCGGTCAGGAGAGGGCAAATTGGAAATCGTTGGGAGAGGCCTTCGTCCTGCAGTGAACTTAAAAATAGGCAGGTGATGGTAATGATGACGTTGATGCTTGAATATTTTCACATCTCCGATACGAAGAATTTTTTTTGTAAGTTCTATCGCAAAAAAAAAACCGTCTTCATTTATGTTGAATAAAATCCTGCTTCTAAGCACTTAGGTCATTCTTACACGGCCCTTCATGTTAGAATGCGTGGTATTAGCTGCACTGCGACCGTGGTGTGACGTAAGAGACAGACATTCTTTTCGTACTTGTATGGCTTACAACTTAGAGACAGGTAAACGACTCGTACGCGTTCCATAGAAATATATACGTGAACAATGTGTGACACAGGCCGCGGAACATCTGAAGTAGGCTAACAAAAAATTGGCAGATCCCACGTGCAGTGGGAATCAAGGGAATGCGAAGCACGCATAAGGAACGTAAAATGGATTTACATTGTCTCGCTATACCGAGTTTGGTACATATGAAGTTAACGAAACGGCCGCAAGAGCACCAGGAGTGTAGCATGTAAACCATGCCGCTCATACACGCATGTCATGATTCTAACGTTATGACTTGTCGTTTACGTTCGTCATGCAGTCGTGATTTGCCATAGCAATTTCGGTATACATCCCTTTAAGGAAACGAGTGGCATGTAGATCATGCCGCTAATGACATGCATGCCACGATTTTCATGTTATGACCTGTCATTTATGATTGTCATGCAGTCATGTTGTGCCAAACCAATTTTCGTATAGGCTCCGTGCAGTCGAGTTTTCCATGTGCGACATCAGCGCCAGAATGCACTGCCTGGCGGAGAGAAGAAGCAAAATTGACCAGACTGTGACAGGAAAATACGCGAACCCGCTGCGCGTCTCGAACTCTATAGCAGCAGCGACCGCCCGTCCCACCTTATTTCGTTTTATTTCCTTGGAGACGCGCGCTCCAAACCTGCGGCAAACTGTTCCAAAGGGCGACGCCGCGAGCGTTCGTTCGGTTCGCAGCACGCCCTGAAAGAAGCGAAGAAACGCGCGCGTCGCTGTCGCCTCGGTTTCCACCGTGCGCGCGCGTCTCATACGTGCGACCGAAGCGGCCAATCTCAGCGATACTGAGCCGTCCGACGAGAGCTACGTAGCGCCGTCTGGTCAGTAGACGGAGCCCATACATCCCTTTAACGAAACGGCAGTACAGCGTGAGGACCATGGCATGTAAATCATGCTGGTCATGACACGCATGTCATGATTTTAATGTTATGACCTGTCATTTACGTTCGGCATGCTGTCGTGTTGTGCCATAGCAGTTTTGGTATACACGCCATTAAGGAAACGCCTGGCATGTAAATCATGCCGCCCATGACATGCATTACGCTTTTCATGTTATGACCTGTCATTTATGCCCGTCATGCCGTCAAATTGTTGCATACCAATTTTCCTACACATCCCACTAACGAAACGGCCAAGAGAGCACCAAGGCCGTGGCATGTAAATCATGTCGCTCATGACATGCATGTCATGATTTTCATGTTGTGACCTGTCATTTACGTTCGTGATTTTGTCATCTTGTGGCATGCCAATTTTCGTATATATCCCGTTAAGGAAATGTGTGGCATGTAAATCATGTCGACCATGACAAGCTTATCATGCTTTTCATGTTGTGACCTTTCAGTCATGTTCGCCATGCAGTCATGTTGTGGCATACCAATTTTCGTATACATCCCATTAACGAAACGGCCAGGAGAGCACCAAGACCGTCGCATGTAAATCATGTCACTCATGACATGCATGTCATGATTTTCATGTTATGACCTGCCATTTATGGTCGTCAGGCAGTCATGTTGTGCCATACCAATTTTCGCATACATCCCATTAGCGAAACGGCCAGGAGAGCACCAAGAACGTCGCATGTAACTCATGCCGCTCATGACATGCATGTCATGATTTTCATGTTATGACCTGTCGTTTATGTTCGCCATGCAGTCATATTGTGCAATACCAATTTTTGTATACATCCCATTAGCGAAACGGCCAGGAGAGCGCTAAGGCCGTGGCATGTAAATCATGCCACTCATGACATGCATATCATGATTTTCATGTTATGACCTGTCATTTATGTTCGTCATGTAGTCATGATGTGGCATACCAATTTTCGTAAACATCCGATTAGCGAAACGGCCAGGAGAGCACTAAGGCCGTGGCATGTAAATCATGCCACTCATGACATGCATATCATGATTTTCATGTTATGACCTGTCATTTATGTTCGTCATGTAGTCATGATGTGGCATACCAATTTTCGTAAACATCCGATTAGCGAAACGATCAGGAGAGCATAAAATCGTAGGCGGCTAGATAGATAGATAGATAGATAGATAGATAGATACGCTCAAACTCGCCGAAGTTCGCTAAGAAATGCTTCGCATTTAATAACGCAAAATATCGCGAGATTGCGATGGATAGACTTCAATATTCCGTATGCACTCATTCAACCGTGTCCCACAATTCAGTGACTCAGTCTTTCGCTGCCCCGCCACGGTGGTCTAGTGGCTATGGTACTCGGCTGCTGATCCGAGGGTCGCGGGATCGAATCCCGGCCCCGGCGGCTGCGTTTCGATGGAGGCGAAATGTTGAGGCCCGTGTGCTGTGCGATGTCAGTGCACGTTAAAGAACCCCAGGTGGTCAAAATTTCCGGAACCCTCCACTACGGCGTCTCTCACAATCTGAGCTGGTTTTGGGACGTAAAACCCCACAAATCAGTCAACCAGTCTTTTGCTTCAGGAAGTCGCGCTGTAATACAGAACAAGCTTAGTATGTGCGTTCTGTATGATCACGACACTAACACACGCACCTTTGTAAACCTCAACAAGAACACACGTTCTGAAGATGGAGTAAAGAAGTGATAACAGGTCCTTAAAAATGAAGAACAGAAAGTGTTGCTCGAGGCAGCGTTTCTACAAGTAAACTTGTCTCCACCAGGGCAACCGCAGAGAAGTTGGCCCCAGCTGAATGTACGATAATGACTTCTCTGGTTTTACTTGTGAGGACGAGCACACGATCGTAAACACGTCGTGGTTTGGTAGGTATGGAATAACGTTGACTTCCTGGGCTCCTTTTACGTGTAGCAAAGCCAGTATTATCCCGACGTCGCCTCTGATGGTAATCCTAACACGTTTAGACATAAACTTGGAGGGAATTTTTGTTACAGTAGCAGCAACACAAGTTTGTTATATCGTTAAATTTTTGTGTTTCATAAGTTGCTTTGCAGTGCCTCCTTTTTTTTTTCTTCGGATTTGTTAACTTTCTTAGCAGTGTTTATTGTTTTCTTGGGACTGTGATTTTTTTTTTGCAGTGTCTCGCGGTGTGTTTTTTTTTCTTGAGTTCTGTGATGTGGTGTTATAAGAGCTGCCAGAAATCGCTAACTTACCGTACTGTTTGATTTATTGTGTTGTATCTTTGTGTTATTTATACTCACTTGAACTGTAATCCTCTTCCTGCATCTTTTTCGTTAATTGCATTGCAGCCCCCCTTACTCAATGTCTTTGAGTTCGTAAGGTACTCTACAATAAATAAACAAATAAATATTTTTTTGCACATTGCTGCTATAGCAACGTGACCGCAAGGCCACCAATCGAGTCCACGTCATCGAACGTACAGCGCAACACCGTTTCCGTGACGCTACTAATGTGGGTCAGAACGATGGCTTACATCCCATCTTGTATACTGAAGCCAATTTCATGTTGTTTTTGTTATCCTACATTCGAAAGTAGGTGCGTGCAGCTTTAGGCGCAACACTCTCTTCCAATTTCAGCGCTGTGCCGAAGTTGCAAGAGCCAACAGAGCTCCGCTTGGGACGCATACGTTTGTCTTGTGCTATCTGTTGCGCGGCCCCCAATAAAAAAAATTGCTTTGCACACATAAGGCGCTGCGCAAATTTGTACCACGCGAAAGAATGGAAAAAGAAAGAAAAACGTTAATCTAATTAGACACGGGAGCTCACTCATCTCTCGTGGCTCCTGTACAAGTGCTGCTTTCTTTTATTGCTTTCAGTACACTCCGAGTTCCCATGGGACAAGATATAGAGTATCAGTAAAATTGTACGAAATATTTAGGAAAACAAACAAAACACGTAGAGCCTATACTGCGCTGCTCGTGTGTGCACTATGTATTTAAGGAATTATATCGCTGTTTTTATTTCTTCCCGTCGGGCAGTATCAGCACGAACATTCTTCGTCATGCATTCCTCACATAGTGCGCTGTATTAGATTAGAAATATACGAGGAACTCGGGCGGATAGATAAGAAAATTAGGCACAAACGCCCTCCGAAAGCTGTCGGCGGTAATTAAATTTTTCTTCCTAGCGTAACTGACAATCATTTTTGTTTTTGTATTCCAAGACTACGTTCGCCGTCGAGCCAACATAGAAGCTCTATTACTTTTTACACCTACTGGTATTTTCTTTCTCTCTCAGGCTACCTACTAATAGAAGCTAACGGAAGATTCGGCCACGAAATTTTTTCTATGCAAAATGAATATTGGGACCAGCCCGAGTAACTGTGATATTTCGCATCCATTACGAACCACTCTACAGCCCATATTGACAGAAATAGCGTGGTAACTTTAATGCATCGCACCGATTGCAAACAGCTGTACAGCCCATGTTGACAGAAATCGCGTGGTAACTGTAATGTGTCGCACCCATTGTACACCGCTGTACAGCGCATGTTGGCAGAAATAGCGTGGTAACTGTAATGTGTCGTACCCATTGCAAACAGCTGTACAGCCCATGTTGACAGAAATCGCATGGTAACTGTGATGTTTCGCACCCATTGCAAACCGCTGTACAGGTCATGTTGACAGAAATCGCGTGGTAACTGTAATGTGTCGCACCCATTGTACACCGCTGTACAGCGCATGTTGGCAGAAATAGCGTGGTAACTGTAATGTGTCGTACCCATTGCAAACAGCTGTACAGCCCATGTTGACAGAAATCGCATGGTAACTGTGATGTTTCGCACCCATTGCAAACCGCTGTACAGGTCATGTTGACAGAAATCACGTGGTAACTGTCATGTGTCGCACCCATTGTACACCGCTGTACAGCGCATGTTGGCAGAAATAGCGTGGTAACTGTAATGTGTCGTACCCATTGCAAACAGCTGTACAGCCCATGTTGACAGAAATCGCATGGTAACTGTGATGTTTCGCACCCATTGCAAACCGCTGTACAGGTCATGTTGACAGAAATCACGTGGTAACTGTCATGTGTCGCACCCATTGTACACCGCTGTACAGCGCATGTTGGCAGAAATAGCGTGGTAACTGTAATGTGTCGTACCCATTGCAAACAGCTGTACAGCCCATGTTGACAGAAATCGCATGGTAACTGTGATGTTTCGCACCCATTGCAAACCGCTGTACAGGTCATGTTGACAGAAATCACGTGGTAACTGTCATGTGTCGCACCCATTGTACACCGCTGTACAGCGCATGTTGGCAGAAATAGCGTGGTAACTGTAATGTGTCGTACCCATTGCAAACAGCTGTACAGCCCATGTTGACAGAAATCGCATGGTAACTGTGATGTTTCGCACCCATTGCAAACCGCTGTACAGGTCATGTTGACAGAAATCACGTGGTAACTGTCATGTGTCGCACCCATTGTACACCGCTGTACAGCGCATGTTGGCAGAAATAGCGTGGTAACCGTAATGTGTCGTACCCATTGCAAACAGCTGTACAGCCCGTGTTGACAGAAATCGCATGGTAACTGTGATATTTCGCATCCATTGCAAACAGCTGTACATCCCATGTTTACAGAAATCGCGTGGTAACTGTGATGTTTCGCACCCATTGCAAATCGCTGTACAGCCCATGTTGACAGAAATCGCATGGTGCTGGGAAATATGTAAAAGGCAAGAGCGAGGACAGCGCGTATGAAATGCTTTAAATGTAGTGTCTCGGTTCGTCCTCCTAATTTGTCGGGCGCTGCTGTTGTCTAGCGCAGTTTGCGGGGCCAAAAGGAAGCCACCGTGTGTCTTGGAACACCTCAACATGCCATTCGCGTCTGCGCATGCGCCAACGGTGGCGCCCCGCCACAGTGTTCCAGCGGCTACAGCACCCGACTGCTGATCCGAAGGTCCCGGAAATTTTGTTCGCTTATCAGAGCTTGAACAAGAACGAAAATAATTCTTTAGGTAGCCAGTATCTACGCGCGAAGGCCCGTTTCCGAATATTTGCTTCCTGTGAAATGCAAGCGCGCCGTAAAAGCATCATACAAGCAAGGAAGGCTAAATAGCTGCCCTTTTTACAACGAACCACTGTATAGGTAGCCTGACTACCTGCGTCTGTTTGCAAGAAATTTCATCATAAAAGAAGCACGTGCGAGTTCCTCCTTCTCAGGCGCCTCTCTTTTCGCAAGCACCTCTCTTGAGCTTCGAGCATTTATCGCACGGGCTTCGAATAGTCGCCGTCAAATTAGCTCTCAAGCGACATGCTAGTAAACGGTTAATGGAAAAATTTCGCAGTTTCGCTGACCAACAATCTCCACGGGTTGCGACGACCGAAGATTTTTGCTTCCGGTACAAATGCGTTTGGGATGACTTGTACAGGTTAGTGAAAAAAAAAGAAAGCGCAACCGATCAAAATTACAATTGTTCCCGCTAAAACTTAAGCAATTACAATGGCAATTACAGCCTCGCGCATAGTAATCAAAGAATCACTATTATACAATCGATTATTTCTCTATGTTGCTGTCTATTACATCGCTTTCTAGTTCACTATACTTCCTATGAAACCTCTTTTTACGGTACCCAATATGTACACACATACAGGATGCCATAGCTGCCAGGTAAGTTCAAGATGAACAATTGCACTTGCACGTGCATGCCTCAAATCTTCGCGAAATATTCTAAGTGGCATGAGCAATGAGTGAGATCTGTTTATTTCGCACCGATTTCGGCTTGCCCCCACGCCGGTTTTCAATAATTATAATATATAAATATGGGAAAAACACATACCAAATCAACGGTGATAGTTCAGTTTCACCAACTGACATGACATCAGTGCATAAGGTTTTTATTCAAAGACGCATGTGAGCATCAGGATAAATACGTGTACGTATCATGTTACAACCTCCAAATTAACAAGTACACCATGTCACAACAGAAACTGTACGTAATCCATCATGTGTTTTTATGTTCTCCAGGCACGTTATGTGAAAATTCGTTTACGTTAACCGAGCAAATGTGTCTTTCCTCATTTGTTAGTGACATCTTGTGGACTGGGACATTTCATGCATGAAGATGTGTCATGTACATAGTGCTCGTCTTTTTGTGTCATGGTTCTATTGCATTGTATCGTCGTCGTTCTTGAATCCTCGGGACGCCACACGTCGGCATAAACCTTTTCGAAAACATTAAAGACACGCGTCCCATAGGCTTGGAGGGGATATGAGGGTGGGAGCCAATTATAAGCGAATGATGGGCTGCACATAAGAAAGAAAGAATGCACGTCTAGCTCTTAGTGTACACAAAGTTACACAAAGTAAAATTCGTAACACCTCCAAGACGGGGTGGCACTGACACACATAAGTGAGCGATTCGGGATGCCTACAAGCTCTTTAGTGGGGTACGCTGCTATCACAAATTTCACAGCGCAGCTTGAAATGTGACAAAAAATCCGTGAAGCTTAGACTAATGGCGCCAGTCTAGCGAAGCAGCGAAGCTGAGGCGCACTTGGCTGCTCCAGGTTTGTTTCCATCATCCTCGTATTTCGTCGTGGTCAAAGGCTTCGGGAAGCGCCTTGCAAGCACTGCTTCCCAATGTTTTGCACTGAGCTCAGCGTAAAGACGTTCGCGTCGAGCCATAGACGGTGGCAGGCACGGCACGACCGCTTTGCTATACTACACTTCTCGTTTGTGCATCTTCGCGCCATGAGAGGACGCATGCTCTCATTGTATGTACCTATGCACAAGCGCATAGCTTTGCGCCGCGCTGTACACCGGACAAAGCGACCCAAGCGTTATTCGTCTTCTTTTACTTCTGCTTGAGCATTTGCTCCCGTCAGCCGCAGTTTTGCTAGTGAAGTAGTGGGCTGATGTCATGTGCGCAAGAGAAGAAAGGAGCGCGTGTGCGAACGCCGCACATTGGGCGTTGCATAGAAGTGCACGCGCACTCTTGGGGAGCTCAACTAATGATACTAATAATTTTTTGATATCCGAGGTACACCGCACAATTAATGAGAGCCTGCAATGCTTCGCTTTTAAAATTTGAGTCATGTAAGTGGAATACCGATTTTGCCCGACACAATATTGCTGGCGTCCTCGTCCAGGTTCAGCAGCAATGGTTTGCAGAATTCGGGTGGGTCATTTTCACGCGTTTCGTCCTGAAGACGTCTGCTGCGGCACTGAACACCCTCTGAACGGACACATAGAGAAGTTCTGAGTTGCAGAGTGCGAACACTTTGCTCCACAGGGACGTCATTACGCCCGCCGCGGTGGTGTTCTGGTAATTGCGCTCGGCTGCCACCCAAAAAAGCCAGTTTCATCCCAGCCGCACCGGTGCACATTAAAGAACGCCAGGTATCAAAATTTCCGGAGCCCCCGCTACGGTTTTCTCTCCTTTCTACGCCCGCCACAGTGGTCGCTATAGTTTTCGGCAGCTGACCCGAGGGTCGCGGGATCGAATCCCGGCCGCGGCGGCTGCCTCCCTATGGAGGCGAAATGTTGAGGCCCGTGTGCTGTGCGATGTCAGTGCACGTTAAAGGATCCCAGGTGGTAGAAATTTCCGGAGCCCTTCTTTACGGCGTTTCTCATAACCATAGCTGGTTTTGGGACCTACAACTCTAGAAATAAATCCGTCTTTCCTTTCTCTCTCTTTCATTCCCTTTGCCCTACCCCCAGGGACGCTTAGCCGTGCTCCCAACATGTGCTGCCGAAATTATCGTCCTTTCCGTAACCGAACAATCATCATCATCATCCTCATCACGCAGAGCTGCCATGAATGCGTTCGAGTCACATGTATAGTCTGCAATTTTGTAATTGATTACAGAAACAATAAGGAATTGAATTACAAGTGTCGTCGATCCTTAAAGGAACTTACGAAAGAAATTTATTGAGTTACAAGTAACCCATTATTTCGACAACCTTATGTACACGTCTGCCATATATGGCTGAACACAGCTTGTGCAAATCGAACTGCGTACAAACACGCGCGAATTTACTGTGCTCGTAATAGCGTCGCACGGGCTATCATGACCTGGCGTATAGTCCTTCGGCACTTGCTAACACCGTTTCCCAAAAACGAAATATCACGCGCGCTACACTTCACACACCACAAAGGAAGGACGCCGCCACCTTAGCCTGCGCCTGCAAAGCGTGCGTTTGAAGGCGGACCTGATTAAGGGCGCGAAGGCAATAGGCCCAGACGGCGGAACACAATTATCCGCGTCGTCTTGTGTGCGATTGGCGCAGCGGGAAATTGCTTCCGGGGTGTGCTGTTCCGGGCAGGTTCCTTGTGTTGCGGCCGAACAAAGGCGACTACGACAACAAGAATTCGCGCATCATTAGTAAGGGCAAAGACATGGCTGCGTTTGCTCGCGGAAGTATGTTGAAAAAAAGGTAGCCAAAAAGTTGAGGTGATACTGATGCGTTGCTTATCACCATGGCACTATAAAGCGAACAAAAAGAAGTTGCCTATCCTATAACAGCAAGTTAGCACTACGTAACAGTACAAAAGAAAAGAAACGCACACGCGAGGAGCTATGCGGAACAATTCTTTACATCCGGAGCAGGCACGTGAATATCGGCGGAATACACCAAAATATTCCTGTAGGTATATTTATACTGGTGGGATTCGCTAATAGCCTACACAACATATTCCATTGTAATGATGCACAGCATTTACTTATTCTTATCACCTCGGAAACGGATAGAGCTGGCGGCGTGGCACCTCTTGCATCGCAACGAGTTTTGTGCGGGAAAGCGCGCCTCGGTCCTTGAACGCAAGCACGTCCGCACTTCAGATGGCGAACACAAGGCATGTTGTGCCGGGGATATTTATAATTATAACACTTCAATCATTTTCCGGTTGGAACCTCTTAACTATAACTAATACTGTGCCTCACTGTAAGAACCAACAAATATGACTCATTATGAACACTGGAAGACAACAAAGATGACAATCACAAAAAAAGGAAGGAGATAGGTACAAAGGTTACACCCTGTAAAAGAATACTTCAGGGGTACTTTTTTGGTAGATGCTATATTCTGTGCCCAATTATTGAACATAATCTTGGATGATACCAAGGCTCCTAGAAGTTCTCTAGGGGTAGATATTTTCTTAGTGGCATGAGGAAAGGGGATTGGGGCCGCGGAAAGGGGAGGGCTTGTAGAAAACGGTGCGGTAGGGGACGCGGCGATAAGTGGAAGATCCTAAGCACGATAGAGAAAGCTCTATGATTTCTGCTCATGCATTTCTGATAAGTACTACGCGTATCCACCGCCTACGACGCATAAGCATCCCCGCCTAAATCCGCCACCATAAGAAAAGAGGAAGCAGGCTTCTGTTCAAGTACTCCCTGCGGATTTCCTGTTTCTGGAGGCTAGAATGTCCTCTGCTTACATTTCATTTTACGGCAAGAAGTAGCAGGAGGGAGAGGGACCGGGGGCGAGGGGGTTCTGCTGGCACTGAGAGTGCACATCTGCCACTTTTGTTCCCTAAAGTAGGCATCCGAAATTCTAAAGCGGTCGGTCGAACCGCTGGGTGGTGCAGCAGAGCTTGGAGGACGAAGAGCTGTGGCTGGCGACATTTCCAAAGCCGCGTACCATGTCCGGCACCCATAGACAGCAAGCATCACGGATTAAGGACTCGGCAAAAGTGGTAATTTGCTTCAATTGGTTCTGCGTATCACCGCGGTGATATTGTCATACACGACCGCTTCCTTTTGCAAATGCCTGCATTTGAGTTCGCAGCTTTCGTATTCTTGTAACTTCCATCAAAGCAGCTGCTGTTGAGGGCGTTCGTCTAGCCTTGCAAGCGTACGCGTAGACGTTGTCGTGGGCTCATGTCGCCTTCAGGCCAGGAGTCCACGGGGCAGGAGAGGAGCACGAAGAGCGTCGGGAGTGACAAATATTTACAACGCTTTTATTTACAACATGGTGGTAGTTTAATGGCGAATGTTCTCTCTGCGTTCTGCAGGTGGTTAAGTAGTCCGCGTCATCCTAGGACGTCTTCTAGGGAAGATTCAGTTGAGATTTCTCCTCCAATGTCACGTCGAAGGTTCGAAGGGGCAGAATGTGATGGACCGCCCTTACAGTTAACAACTTCGCCGAGGCGACCCTTCTTGCAGCCGGACCAGACAGGAAGGCAGCACGACTCCTTCGGGTGAAAATCATTCAAGACGCCCTGCTGAGGTAACGTTGAAGCGATTGCGAGGGCTCGGCTCATTTCCGACTTTCGTGGCGTCCGTCGTCTCGTTAACGGCTTTTCCGTCGCGACGACTTCGTCAACGAGCTTCTGGTGGCACCGCCTCGTCTCCGGCGTTTCGGTCACAATAATGTGTTTATGACACGTGGACGAGAGGAGCACCAAGTAAACGTAGCTCCTCGTTACATTTGTGACATAGAACATGTCAGGAATACCTCGGGCACTCTGTGACCCCGTAGCTACAGTGCCTTTACACGCCACTCAGATTTGCATTTTCGAAATGTCCATTTTATTTCGTTCTTGCTTTATTTTCTTTAAGGGTGCATAACTTTAAGGCGTGGGCTATCGATATCTAATGCGTCTTGCTGTGCCACGTCAGGCAACGGGAACAAACCGATCAATTACCCTGAAAATGACCAAATATGGTAAAAATAAATTAATTTGGGTGACATCAAGAATGTCTGAAACTAGTCATACTAGTATAGTAAAACAAAAGATAAATATTCAGGGTACTTAATCGAAGAACGACATGAAATTAGGGAAAAATAACTCGAAGACACCGACAATAAACACCACGGAAACGCAAGGGAAACGGGAGAATCACGGCGCCGACACAGACTTAGGCCTGTATTACTAAACCTACCTTATCCGTATCGCTTGCTTTCCTTAGTTTACGTGCCCTAATCATGGCTTATGATCAAACTAGTTCAGTATCTAAAAACAAGCCTTATGATAGTCTTTCGCACTTACTGCCATTTTGCTCCCCTTAATGCGCATTAATGTCACGGGAACGATAAGGAAAACCAGCCATAAAGATAAGGTTGGTTGCTGAATACAGGCATTACGCCCGTATTCATAAACCTGCCTCATCCTCATTCCATTCTTCCCACATTCTCATTTAATGCTTGCGCCACCACTGAAGCAGCATTTATTATTTTGTCAATCGTCGTATATACATGTAAATTCTTTCATGTTCACTATTCATGCTTTCGAATATCTAACACATGTACCTCACGCAAGGAATGAACATGTTCAGTAACATCCATTGTTTCAATGAGCTGCTAAGATATTTAGGATGCGTCTGCCGTGTCGCTTGGTTAAATTTAATAAAAACAGAAACATCTGTTCGATCTTCCGTACAACTGTCGCGTTTATTCCAATTATGACAAGCCGTTTCGCTGGAGCTACGCCAAGACGCTTTTTTTTATCGTAACACCGCTCAACCTACGACAGTATACCATACCTAAGCTATAGTAATAAAACTACGAGAGAAATAACGGCTCCCGAATAACAAATTCGATTAAATCCAATGACACTTTCAAGCGCAGAAGATTCCGCTAGAAACACGACGTATTTATTTTCGTTGCGCGTATTTTGATGTTTCTTATGTTCGACGTTTCGTTTTATTTGGGCGCTTATACACGACGCTAAGACTTTTTTTTCAGGAAGCATAATGTGAAACAGCGCAAAGACGGGACAAACGAAGTAAAAAGACAGTAGCACGAGCGCTCATGGTACTGTCCTTATACTTCGTTTGTCCAGTATTTGCGCTGTTTCACGTACTTTATGCATCATTACCAACAACCCCAAATCACAGCGATTTTGAATTTTTTTGGAAATATTAGCGTGTTCGGTAAACCGGTATACACAAAGACGTATCGGATAGCGTAAAGCGTTGTTTATCACAGTCAAGTGGCGCCAGCTATGGGTGATAAACAGAACAAGCAAAACCGCGTGATCTATGTCCTCCGACTTTCAGCAGCCAGTCGCTAAGCCTACAGCCTCGAAAATTTGAGTGTCGCGCTCAGAAACGGTGCCGAAATGTCAGGGATGCTTTACTGTCGAAGCTTCATGACTTAAAGCTAAAGCAAATACAACCATCAATTAGTAACTCGAGGGCTACAGCGCGCGCGACGACCACTAGGAAGATTTAGAGCCGACGCCATATGCTCCGGGTGGTCGGCCATGTTTGCGCATGCGCTGTTTAAACCCAGTATTCCGCTCTACGAAAGAGTTTTGCGTATTGCTGTTTACCGGACAAGCTAAAATTACATCATTTTTTTACGAGTGGACATCAGCGTACGACTGATGTATTGCGATTTATTATGCATTCGTGCACGTTGAAGCCACCACTCCTTCTTACAGCCTGTTTGGGCTAGCAGTACTGTGTAAATAGATGAATACAAGAGAAGGCACGTACCGCTTTAATCTGTGTGGCCAGAGAGAGGCCGTAGGGCCAGGCAGGGCGGCCTGGCTCACACGTGGCATCGTGTTTCGGTTCCAGGTTTCGGCTTCGGCTGAGCGTCTGCAGTCCGCGGGCGAAGGATAACACCGCGTCGTGGGCGAGGGCTGCACTCGACTGCATAGAAGAATGCAGACAAGCATGAGTCGGAGCCATGACTCGTCTTCGGTTATGTGGCAAGTAGTACCCTATTCAGTGGTAAAGGGGAAAAGAATACTTCAGCCCCGCCGCGGTGGTCTAGTGGTTATGGCACTCGGCTGCTGATCCGAAGGTCGCGGGATCGAATCCCGGCCGCGGCGGCTGCATTTCGATGGAGGCGAAATGTTGAGGCCCGTGTGCTGTGCGATGTCAGTGCACGTTAAAGAACCCCAGGTGGTCCAAATTTCCGGAGACCTCCACTACGGCGTCTCTCATAATCAGAGCTGGTTTTGGGACGTTAAACCCCACAAATCAATCAAGAATACTTCAGGATTCCTAAGGCTAGTGAAAGGAGAGCGCCGTCCCGCTCGCCCCTGTTGCGGTCACTCACCTCCCTGGCTTTCCTACATATAATGCCAGCGAATCGTCGTTTTCGTGGCTCATTTTGAAACGTTAAAACACAAAGATAAACATCAAGAAATTTATCACACATGCATACTATTTCTGATCCGCTGAAAGAAGGTTTTAGTTGTTCACACTAAAATAAGACGGGCAGCCCAATGCATTATATTTGCTTTTAAGTTATTATTTTAAAATCTTTCGGTTAGATTATTCTTTTCATGTGTATGTAATCTCCTTCGCTGGAAAATGCTTCTTTATTGAGTGCGTTAGCTGCTCCAGGTTTATAAGACTGGGTGGTAGATAACGATGTAGCTCATGTATAATGTAAACTCATTAAAACGTGTATGATTCCGCGGCCGTCGCGGTGGTGTAGTGCTTACGGTGCTCGGCTCCGACCCAAAGAAACGCGGGTTCTATCCCGACTGCAGCCGTCCATTATCGATGCAGGCGAAAACGCCAGAGGCCCGTGTACTGTGTGTTGTCAGTGTACGTTAAGCAACACCTGGTGGTCAAAATTTCAGGAGCCCTGCACTACGGCGTTTCTCTTTCATTCCCTTTCCTCTGCCGTTACGAACGTTTAGCCGTGCTCCCGACTTGGGCTGCATAAATTAGCTTTCTTCCCTTAACCACACCACAATCATCATCATCATCACGACCCAGGGTCTGACAAAGTACTGGGAATGCCCAGCAAAGTTTACCTTCATCAATATTGTTAGCTGGCACTTATGTCTTCGTAGGTGCCACGGAGCCTGCATTGCGCGTGCCTTCATAGTGGTAATAACCGAGATGGTAATAAGGGTAATAATTTGGCCCCTTTACATTTATAATATATTGGGTAAAACCCAGGCACAGCGAGTTTCTTTCATTCCGCTTCCACACGTATAGTTCATTAACGATTCTTGCGACTAGATGCACGTAACTTCAACTGTTGCCGCAATGGGGTTATAGAGGACATGTTGCAGAAAGTTCGGGGCCAGCGTAGTTAGTAGTGTGAGTATAATCCTTTTGAATAATACGCACAAAACCAAGTCATTGAGTGGTCGTGTTGGTGTGAGTTTTGCTCAGCTGAAAATTTGAGCAGAACGCGAGTGACCCAATACCCGGAATTCTTTGTTTGGGCCGCTTTTCGTGACCACATGTAGCTTCGTGACCTATCCGATCTTGAGATGTACAGTATAGTCCACTGTAATAGGGAACACACGAATTTGCGCCTTTTCTACTGCTGGCGGCTTGAGTGAAAGTGGCTGCGGAAATAACGCCCGTTGATGGCACAGGTGCGTAGAAAGCAGTCAGCACTGCGAACCGCAACTTACGTGGCGCACATATATGCGACAAGAGTTTGGCGAGAAAGCAAAACACGAACATGGCCCTCCGTAGAAATGTTCCCTTTAGCAGTGGACCCCTGTGTACATATTGTGCCGGCGTTAAGGGTGCTTCGTAAAAAGAGCAAATAAATAAATAAATAAATAAATAAATAAATAAATAAATAAATAAATAAAACCCCTGTATTCTCATCAAGCTAACATAGTCTACCTTTCTTCCAGTCAGGTATATCCACGTGTTCGTGATTTACTAAGGTTGCCCCACGTCGAAGCTACCACGATTTCGATGCACTGCAAATGATTGTTGGCGCAGGAAAGTGCTTTGAAATAATACACTTCTTCAGGAGTGCTCGCTTGTTGATCACTCGTGATTTTTTAAGAAAGAACGCAATGAACTAGGGGTCTTCCGAGCGTCGCGGGCACCATTTCTTTCCAATTTCTTCCCTCGACACCCACCGTGGTACCTTACCGGCGAGGGTGTTTGCTTCCAAAGCTCGAGACAACGGGATCGAATCCCAGCCACGGCGATCTCAACTCGATAGCGAAAAAATGCAAAAATTAAAAAAAAAAGGACACCCGCGTGGTTAAGTTGCCGTGCACTTTAAAGAACCCCCGGCGGTCTAAATTTTCCCCGAGCCCTTCACCTGCGGTGCGTGCCTCATAAGTGTACTCGGTTTTGTGACGTAAAACAATATCAATTATTAATTCTTTCCCATGACGCTCGTAATATATCCTATTAACAGATAAAGAACATTTGATTAATGTCAGGCGTTAAACAACTCTCGTATAAGGAGCGGGGCCATATCTTTATCAATACCGCTTGTTATCTACCGATGCAGGAGAGCAAGCGGCGTGTCCTCTGTGTGACCCTGCTGAGACTATGTGACCCACCTTCACGCTAGAAAAGATCTGCCTGGCCCTCGGCGAGAGGAGCTCCAGCGAGTCCTCGATGCCGCTGATTGGCTTCGGTTCGCTCTGTGCCAAGTGCGAGGGCAACTCTTCCGTGGTCACCATGCGAAAGCCGGTCACGTTGCAGCGAGAGCTGTAGAAGGACCGCAGGTCGACCGTGTGTAGATCCTGGAGCAAAAGAACAAGAAAGAAAGAAAATGATGCACGGTGCACTACGTGACATTCTCTCTTACTCTATACATACTGGACGACGCAATTATGTAATGGCTGCGACAGGCATTGGAGTAATGTGACGGTAGTATTAAAAACGATAAATGTAATTGGTAGTATGCACGGGATTTGACGGTAGCTTGGCGGTCGTATAATACAAATGAAGTACGGTATACACGTGCAAAACTTCTTTCTCACAGAACAAATTGTAATTAGAGGAAGACTCATCTTTCTATACACTATTCAATTATACATATGAGGAGTCAACCTCGGAATGTAGACAGCACTTACTGAAACCACAAGTTCTTGCCCGTGGATATGTTCGCATGCAGAGAACAGCCAAGATCATCTCGAGATAACCGAAGTACACAAATTATATTCATAACACAGGAGCAAATAAATCATGCTCTGAGCACAGGAAGGGAAGGTCCTTTAGTTGACTCGAAGACTGGAAATTAAAACAAAATTGCCGCAGCACAGCAACCCCATGAACGCCAGAGGTTTTATACCTGGAAAACGCCCTAATGGATTTATTCATTTTTCTCTCGTTGTTGTCCGTGGTGCAATCGTGCAATTATAAGCAGAACAATGGCTCACGTTCTTGAACTTGTGCACAATTTTCTTGAATTCTTTCACGTGATTATTTATTTTTAAAGAAAAGCTTCTGCTCGTACAGAAGTGTCGATGTTGACTGCGTTTGCGCGCACGAGAAAACCATTGTTATCGCGAACTCAGTACGCGCGCATTTAATGGTTCCCTTAAGCTTCGAGTATTCAAGAGCAAGGCGTGCCCCCCGTAACTCATTGACGCTCTTGAGTGAACGCTCCGCAAACGAAGATCTTGGTATCATATCTCAGCCATGAGAATCCCTTGGATTTTCTATCAAAAAGGAAAGAAAAAAGGAAGACCAAGAGAAACGGAACAGAAGGAGGGAAATAAAGATGGCAAGTCAGATATTAAAGTAAAAACGCGGGTATACAGAAGTACAGAAAGGAAGAAGTAAACCAAGGAGGACAGAAGGAGTTCACGCCGCACGCGTGATAACATTATCTGTCATCGTTTACATACGATGGGCGACAAAACTGCGTATGCCATATGCGTATAGAACTGCAAAGTAAACCTTTAGTGCGAGAGGAAACGAATCTTAAAGGGCGCACGTGTTAAATTGGACATGGTTAGCGTAACCTTTTTCCGAAAAGAGCAGGAGGTGGTCAGTTTTTTCGTTATTTCGCTTTTTACATTTGTCTGGAGATGTCGGGCGCTACTTATAAATGCATTCGATTTGCACGAAAAGGAGCCTGATACAGTGGTCCCCATTTCTGAGGAACGTTCGCAACGTTACCTCATTAGTAAAGGAAAATTTAGAAAATTTCGCTTTATTCAATGTTCATGTATAAAAAAATTAAGAGAAAGTAAGGCGATAATGTCTGGTGCACTGTAAAATTTCAAGGAAGACTTATGCCCGAACTTATTTCCCAATATTCGGAACGACCCTAAACACGTTTTCTATATTTTTTATTTTTTAGAGGGATTTCATGAACCGTAGCACCGACTTTGAGATTCGCAAGAAAGGAAATGTGGTAACGTGAAGCGCATCACTAAATATTTTTTGCCTTCCCTTACGAAAATTTTTAATGCATTTTTTAGAAACCTTTTAAAGTTGCTCGATAGAATCCTACGGTGTTTATATTGACGCCCTATAGAATTTTACTATGCAGTTCGAAAAGTTATTTGGCCACCGCATTCTTGAAAAACTTTATAGAGGTTTTCCTATAGAACATGTCTATCAAGTTCCTTTTAAGATCGTACAGACATATTTCAATAGAGAATTATACCGAGTTCTTTTGAGACTGTAAAGACAAATTTCTATAGATATGTCCTATGGTGTTTCTTTAGGATGGTAATGGAAACCTTTCGCAAAGAAAAAGCCTTTCATGCCACTTGCTCGCCACGATGGGGGATGTCCTCTCGAGAGCATACTGTACTCAACAGAAGGCTAGGACGGGCGCTTTGCTTTCCTTAAGAACAACCGATGGTCCTGGGCCCGGCAGTGGGATCCGAACTTGATACCTCTCGCACTGGACTCCGATACTCTACCACTGCGCCACCGCTACGTTTGCTTTTAGTTGCGCAAATTTTGCTGATATGCTAGTCGAAGTCAAGGTCATGAAATTAGCATATGGTAAGGAAATGTATTGCGAAGGGAAGGTAACCAATGGTCATTAAGGATGGATTGGATTCCAAGAGAAGGAAAGCGTGGCGGAAGGCGGCTGGATGCTAGCTGGTCGGATTAGATCAAAATGTTTGTGACAACATGGCCGCAGTT
This sequence comes from Hyalomma asiaticum, assembly GCA_013339685.2. Taxonomy (NCBI): domain Eukaryota; kingdom Metazoa; phylum Arthropoda; class Arachnida; order Ixodida; family Ixodidae; genus Hyalomma; species Hyalomma asiaticum. Next base: position 41,036,731 of record CM023486.1, read on the forward strand.
ACGATGTGACCACGTTAATTGGAGAAAAATATGGAACAGATTTTTGCCCTGTAGGGGGCGTAAATATGTCCTTGATGAAACATTTTTTTCATAAGAATGTTACATGTATTAAATCACCGTCTATAGATCCCTTATGGAGGACATATAGAAATGCAGTCTATACAGAGGTAGCATTAAGCGTTCTAAAGGTACTCTATAAAGGTTACGTTATAGAATTTAGTAGATACATTCCTTATAGAGAGTGTATGGTGAACCAGTCCTATAGGAAGAAAGTGTTAAATGTTTTAAAGACGCTCTATAAAAGTTACTTTAATTCATTACACAGAGAGTGTCAACAATTTCTTTCAAAAATCCCCACAGCAGCGATTCTTGAGGAGTGTTTGTCGTTATAAAAAGAAAAGGGAGGTTATAAGCCATTCGGATCCTAAGAACGGCTAGTATAAATGGATGACAAACATCTTTGAGGTAAGAGAAGCGAAGTACCAATTGTCGCACAAACAAATGCACAAGATTGAGGCCCCCCTTACCGAGCGGTAGGAAGAGATTGTCTCTTCTCATAGCTTCCCAAGATGAACGCCCAATAAAACAAGCCAATATTCTGTGAAATGCCTGTAAATAGACACGGGAGCAGTGCAACACCTGTAGAACATAAATGAGTTTTGACGCTAGAAATACGTGGCATGCTTTAGCTCTAGCAAAAATAGAAATGTCTCGACCCTGCCAATTAGCCACTTTTCGACGTATAGTACTCATGGCAGACGTCCAATGAGGACCACTATTACGGTAATTATCGAGAGGTACCCCAAGGTACTTAATTGGAACTTCATTCCAATGAACATTCGCAAACACTGAAGGAGTTGAAGCCCACATGCCTATCCAAAATCCTCAACTTTTTTCAAAATTAATGCTAGCTCCTGCAATGTCGCAAAACCGCAATGCGGTATCTATTGCTTCCTGAACACTAGGTTTATCGGTGCAAAGGAAGGCAATGTCGTCCGCATAAGCTAAAACTTTATTTTCCTCAACTTCATACCTGTATCCTCTAATGCTAGAGTTAACAAGTACACTCAGACAAAGCGGTTCCATATATATGGAAAAAAGTAAAGGGGACAGCGGGCACCCCTGTCGTACAGATGAATTCACCTGGATTACGTCTGACAGAGGGCGATTTACAATAAACCTTGTTGTGCAACTTTTATAACAAAGTACTGTGCCTTTGTACAATGCATTGCCTAGCCGTAGGTGACGAAGTAGCCGGAATAAAAAATCATGCTGTACCTTGTCAAAGGCCTTGGCGAGGTCAATCTGAAGAAGAGCTACTTGATCGACACTTCCTTCAATGCACTCAAGAACTGACCATGCTATATGTATATTCGTCTGTATAGAACGACTTCGTATTCCACATGTTTGGTGATCCCCTACTAGTCTAGTGGTGATAATCTGCAACCTATTTGTGAGTATTTTAGCAAATATTTTATAATCGACATTACATAGGGACATCGGCCTATATCCATTTACTCTTTTTAGGGCTTCGCTCTCGGTACTTTTCGAATTAGGGTTGTATAGCCCTGATAGAAAGAATTAGATAGTTCACCGCGTTCATAGGCCTCTTTAAAAAGCAGTTCAATAAAAGGTAAAAGCATTTCTTCGAATACCACATAAAGTTCCGCACTGAGGCCGTCTGGCCCAGGTGTTTTCTTCCTCTGTAGAGCTCCGATAGCGCACTTCGTTTCTTCCTTCGTTATGGGCCCATCCACAATGAGTCGATCATCATCTTGCAAGTGTGGCATAAGGGCAATAAATTGATCGGCTTTTTCTTCATAATCACTAAGACGTCTAGTCGCTGTAAACAGATTTCTCTAGTGGTCTTCAAATACGGCCGTTATTTGCGTCGCCTCTGTGCACACAGAACCATGTGATTCCATTTCCAAGATTTCTTTGGAAAGTGCATATCGCTTTTCATCGCCAAGAGGTTTTTTTGTGGGTTCCTCATCAAGGAAATGAGAAGCACGCGAACGCACCATTGCCCCTCTGTACGCATCCGTATCGTGCTTCTTCATCTGTGATCGGACTACATTTATCTCGTCAACGTACTGCCCGGGTTGCTGGCTTTCAAAGGAGTGCAACTTATGAAGCAAGTCATGAAGGTAACGTTTTTCGGCCCTTTTCCTCTGAGCTATCTCGCATGAAATACCAATAGCTTCGATTTTAACGTTCTCTTTGAACAATTCCCAGCCAGCAAACATTGGAAGCTGTCGACACTGTGTCATTTCAAGTATCAATTCTTTCACTTTCTTTACAAAATTTTCTTCGCGCAAGAGCTGTATGTTAAGCTTCCATAAGTCCCGATTTGGAGGTAACTTGCCGAATTTTCGGGGGCCCCATGAAACAGCTACTAAACAATGGTCTGTGAAAAATATAGGCTTCACGACATAGTTGTGAATGTGAGAGCAGAGGTTTACGGAGATATAAACTCGGTCAAGTCGAGCATGAGAGACGCCTTGAAAGTGCGTGAACCTTACCGAGGAAGGCGCGTATGCTCCTACGTCGATTAGGTTATTGTCGTTCATAATTTGCTGAAGTGAGGAAGCACTCGCATCACAACGATTGGTTATGTACGAGTGATCTCTGGTGTCACAAACACAATTAATGTCCCCCAAAACTATCAAATCTCTGTCGGTATTTAGCAGCGACGCTAAAGAAAGGAAGAAAAGTTTCCTATCATTCACAGCAACCCCATGAACGCCAGAGGTTTCATACCTGGAAAACGCCCTAATGGATTTATTCATTTTTCTCTCGTTGTTGTCCGTGGTGCAATCGTGCAATTATAAGCAGAACAATGGCTCACGTTCTTGAACTTGAGCACAATTTTCTTGAATTCTTTCACGTGATTATTTATTTTTAAAGAAAAGCTTCTGCTCGTACAGAAGTGTCGATGTTGACTGCGTTTGCGCGCACGAGAAAACCATTGTTATCGCGAACTCAGTACGCGCGCATTTAATGGTTCCCTTAAGCTTCGAGTATTCAAGAGCAAGGCGTGCCCCCCGTAACTCATTGACGCTCTTGAGTGAACGCTCCGCAAACGAAGATCTTGGTATCATATCTCAGCCACGAGAATCCCTTGGATTTTCTATCAAAAAGGAAAGAAAAAAGGAAGACCAAGAGAAACGGAACAGAAGGAGGGAAATAAAGATGGCAAGTCAGATATTAAAGTAAAAACGCGGGTATACAGAAGTACAGAAAGGAAGAAGTAAACCAAGGAGGACAGAAGGAGTTCACGCCGCACGCGTGAAAACATTATCTGTCATCGTTTACATACGATGGGCGACAAAACTGCGTATGCCATATGCGTATAGAACTGCAAAGTAAACCTTTAGTGCGAGAGGAAACGAATCTTAAAGGGCGCACGTGTTAAATTGGACATGGTTAGCGTAGCCTTTTTCCGAAAAGAGTAGGAGGTGGTCAGTTCTTTCGTTATTTCGCTTTTTACATTTGTCTGGAGATGTCGGGCGCTACTTATAAATGCATTCGATTTGCACGAAAAGGAGCCTGATACAGCGGTCCCCATTTCTGAGGAACGTTCGCAACGTTACCTCATTAGTAAAGGAAAATTTAGAAAATTTCGCTTTATTCAATGTTCATGTATAAAAAAATTAAGAGAAAGTAAGGCGATAATGTCTGGTGCACTGTAAAATTTCAAGAAAGACTTATGCCCAAGCTTATTTCCCAATATTCGGAACGACCCTAAACACGTTTTCTATATTTTTTTATTTTTTAGAGGGATTTCATGAACCGTAGCTCCGACTTTGAGATTCGCAAGAAAGGAAATGTGGTAACGTGAAGCACATCACTAAATATGTTTTGACTTCCCTTACAAAAGCTTTTAATGCATTTTTTAGAAACCTTTTAAAGTTGCTCAATAGAATCCTGCGGTGTTTATTTTGACGCCCTATAGAATTTTTCTATGGAGTTCTAAAAGTTATTTGGCCACCACATTCTTGAAAAACTTTATAGAGGTTATCCTACAGAACATGTCTATCAAGTTCCTTTTAAGATCGTACAGACATATTTCAATAGAGAATTATACGAGTTCTTTTTAAGACTGTAAAGACAAATTTCTATAGATATGTCCTATGGTGCTTCTTTAGGATGGTAGTGGAAACCTTTCGCAAAGAAAAAGCCTTTCATGCCACTTGCTCGCCACGATGGGGGATGTCCTCTCGAGAGCATACTGTACTCAACAGAAGGCTAGGACGGGCGCTTTGCTTTCCTTAAGAACAACCGATGGTCCTGGGCCCGGCAGTGGGATCCGAACTTGATACCTCTCGCACTGGACTCCGATACTCTACCACTGCGCCACCGCTACGTTTGCTTTTAGTTGCGCAAATTTTGCTGATATGCTAGTCGAAGTCAAGGTCATGAAATTAGCATATGGTAAGGAAATGTATTGCGAAGGGAAGGTAACCAATGGTCATTAAGGATGGATTGGATTCCAAGAGAAGGAAAGCGTGGCGGAAGGCGGCTGGATGCTAGCTGGTCGGATTAGATCAAATGTTTGTGACAACATGGCCGCAGTTACGATGTGACCACGTTAATTGGAGAAAAATATGGAACAGATTTTTGCCCTGTAGGGGGCGTAAATATGTCCTTGATGAAACATTTTTTTCATAAGAATGTTACATGTATTAAATCACCGTCTATAGATCCCTTATGGAGGACATATAGAAATGCAGTCTATACAGAGGTAGCATTAAGCGTTCTAAAGGTACTCTATAAAGGTTACGTTATAGAATTTAGTAGATACATTCCTTATAGAGAGTGTATGGTGAACCAGTCTATAGGAAGAAAGTGTTAAATGTTTTAAAGACGCTCTATAAAAGTTACTTTAATTCATTACATATGAGGACAATAGGCTTTCTATTCTGCGTGAAATGACGTGTTTACATACACAGGTACCTTTAGATTTCTATAGTCGCCCTATGGAAAACTTTCTATGGATGGCGACTTCCTATTGAGTTCCTTGAGACTCTATAGGAACTCATTAGGAGTTCCAAAAAAACTCTAAGTCCATTTTCGTAAGGGTTGCATGAGATACACACCACTTGGCATATTACAGAAAAGAATGATTGCTCAATATGATATCTGAAGCCTAGAACATAAAATTTAACCTCCAACGAGAAACTACCATTCATCTTTTGTCTACCGATCGTCTGGTGCATCATAGGCATTGTTGCTTTTGCGCCATAAAAACCAACATAACTAACTCACTAACTAACTAACTAACTAACTAACTAACTAACTAACTAACTCGTAATCATTGATGAAGCACATATTGCAATATTTTAAGCACAGCAAACAAGAGCTTTAAGGTGAAACCTTTAAATCTCTCGTGCAATGGTGACTACCATGTACACCGAGTATCTGAAAGGGGGGCGGCCAGTCGCTTTAAGCAGATGGAAATACACGACTATGTAAGCCGCACACCCGTATGCGGCAGTCTACGATACGGGTTTTAAATGATTTTAAATGATTATTAAAGGATTTTAAGTGAAACACCGGTTAACATATTGCGTTTTAAATTGGAAAGGAATAAATTATAAGAACATAATTTTGGGCAAGTTCGTGCAAGTTCAACGCTGAATCCATCTTTCCACTTTTGTCCTTCGCAGGAACCATAAGAAGAGGACTAGAGAAGTCAAAGGGGCTTATTTCATTCACTAGAATGGCTCTAGGGTGTTAACCATCCTTCCTTAAGTACTCATCCCTCTGCAATTGGTTTTCTCACAGCGAATCTAGTGCCCTGGGCGCCCTCAAGATAAGTGCGTTATGCAGAGCACGTGAGTTTTATATATAAGTTCTAGTTTTCTTCGCTGCTATTGTCCTAATCTACGCTTTGTCGGCTGTTCGGCAGCCAGCTGGTTCTTGCGTGATGTATGTTTTACTTTTGCGAGGAATTAATACATAGCTGCGATTTCTGACAATAAGCTTTACATTTAAGTTACTGCTCTTCGTTTATTTGTTACCCTTCTTTTGTCGTCGTCTTAGCGCATTTAATTCATTATAAAAAATTTGTCTGTCGTCTGGAAGGTTAATATAGATGCCGACACCTGTACTTGCCAAGCAGGCTCATTAAGTCTTGAAAATGTCCTAACCAGAAAGGTATGTTGGCTCGGTATTCATTTAAGGATGAACTCTAGCGGTGTTTTCACCAAATTCTGATATTGCTATTTTGTTTTGGTACTGGAAGTCCTGTGGCACGGAGAGTGGTTCTATTTGCTCAGGTCACCAACAATTTTAAATTGCCAAATGGCCGCTTCTTGCAATGCATGTGATGACTTCAAACCCTCCCCGGGGTCAGAAATTCGAAGCCAGTAACAGAAAAATGACAGTGGCGACGTCTTCCGACGATCTATGGAGTTGTGCAACTTTTTCTGAACTTGAATGCGATGGTTTGAACGCTTGTGGAAGGATCCCCGTTTTTTTTAGGGGCGAAGCTCCTTATGCCGTGGGTCTGTCCATCCTCCGTTTCTAGTAGCCACCTCTAGTTCGTGAAGTGCTCACTAGATGGCGTGATGGCGCTGCGGTGCTCGTTCATTCAGATGTATGGGAACGCGTAGTATGGGAGTCCGTCCGTCCGTCCGTCCGAGCGCTGCAGTGCTGCTTAGCTAGTACGTGAATTGATCATAGATGGCGCGGAGGCGCTCGCTGCGTGCTCTAGTGTGATAGGAGAGCACTAGATGGCGACACACAGTGTTTGTCACGTCTTTGATGATGTACTGGGCAAGATTCACGGAAGATTCCCGGTTTTTACTGATGAACTTCCGAAGCTTCCCCACTCATCATATTCACTCTGTGGATATGCGTGGATTTTTTTAACGCCTGCCTACTCCCGTAGGCTGCGATGCAGGTAGTTACCCCATAAACGCAGGGTCGCCCACAATCAGAAGCATTAATCCCCAATAAGTTTCTCTTTAAATTCGTTTTCCGGAAACCTAATGACTTTCAACCGCCCAGCTTAGCATACACTAAAACAGTGCGAGTGAGAACATATAATGAAAGTTCCATTGAGATCAGCGGACATGGAAAAATTGCGGAGTTTCTCTTTAGCTCGTTACTTACTCTACCACCAAATGTGGAGGTGTGCTTTGTAGTGAAGTGTTACAGATACATAACACATGCCTAACTTTGTCATTATGATGTCAGAGCGACAGTATTTTTCTTATGCTGTCGCCGTACTGCACTACGCGCCGCACCACTTACGTACGATTTAATTCAGTTCGACTTTTTTTCTACAACAACCACCGAGAGGTTGCGGAAGTTTTTTTTTTTTTTGTCATGTTTCGAAGCCCAGCCTACAAAGTTTCCGTAGTTACAGAGGAACAAGAACTGCCAAAACAAGGTCAGGAAACTACGCGTCAAGAAATGCGTCAAGGTTTTCGCAAGCATTTTTCTTTCGACCCTTTCTAGTTCCTTGAATTCTCCCATTCCGAACTTAAACAAGAACATTATTGTAAAACAAGGGCACTCGGAGCGGTATTTCTGCTTCAGCAAAGAACCTTTTCTTCTCCTTCCTACAGCACACATTTACATTTTTTTTTATGCGTGAAGTTTCGCGAGGAACTTCGAGAATATGTCGGCACGTCTTTCCTAAAACACACAGCGCGGAACTCTTATTGGGAAAACGATCACACGTTCACGGAATATGTCAATAACTCCGGCTTGCAAGTCCAAGACTTTCACACCTTTCGACTTCCCATTATTACGCTTCTTTTCACTCTCGCATAATTTACGTTAAAGCATAAGGTGCTGAAATGGCGGCGCGGAGGCGGTACAAAAACATAAAACCTTATTGATACAATTAAAGTAATCGTTTATTCTGAAGAGAATGACAGGATCAAGCCAGCATAATCTCAAAAGAGTTGAGATTTTGTGTTAGTGTTTTGTTTATAATTGACTGCTAGTTTGTTAAGCGTCAGCCGTCACGGAAGTTTGGTATACGACTTTTTGCGCGTGTTTATTACTCACTACTCAAAAAAATAAATGTTACCATGTTCTGCAAAGGATGATTAACACGCAAGAATAAAAATTTTAGCTTCTCCGTAATTCTTGCTTTTTAAATGTCATTTATGAAAGCCGTAATTATTAATGAATCAACGAATAATTACAGGCACATTTCTTATGCGTTTAGGGAGCTATCTTTAATAACCGTTTCGTAAAGACACTCTTTATTAAAATATTGGATCTGAATGTATATAGTAACGAGAAAAATCGTTTCCATTAAGCGCTACGCTCTTCTTACTGCTATATTGGCCTGGATGCAGAAAGACACGTACAAAATTAGGCCAGACTGCACTAGGAATGCAAGGCTGGAAACAACAGCAGAGCTAATGCTCAGCGTAGCTTCTTCTGGCCTTAGCTTGGCATATGTTTTGCGCTGTTTCTGCGGAAAAACGTCACGTGACTAGGCATTACGCAACTGAATAATAATGCTCGTCACGAATGTAATATTTATCGGACGCGCTGTGATAAATGTTCAGCGCTTAATTATTCACGAAAAGAGGCCGCTGTTCAGGGAAATACTCAACGTGATAAGAAGTATTATATCGCTTCGTGTACATCATCTTCCCAAGCTACGTGCTCCCAGGTACTTCTCGCTAAGCAAGATAGTCGACGTGCACAGCGCACGTTCAAGCTGTGCAAGAAAAATAAGACAGCAACAACGAAATGACGTTCAGCGCCTCTCCGAGTCATCGGCCAGTCTCCTGTTTTATAAAAGGACGAGGGGCCTGTACTCTCATCCTACAAAACGCGATGGATTTTTATTGTTTGTTTGTTTTCTTCATTTCGTAACGAACGCACGCGCTGTTTGTTAGCTGTTCAACCCAACTTTAGTGCCTGCCGCAAAAGCAAGAAAGTCGAGTCGTAGCTGTGGGAAGCCCAAAAGTAAACACGGCTGAAGGCAAACGTGCCAGGGCCTTCAGCGTGCACGCTGCAAGATTAATTAGAACGTGTCATGTGCACGTCAGCTAGGAGCGAGCCAGATTGCGACGGGGCTTGAGGGCTTGTTGCTGGTCACGCAGGCTGGAAACGAGGGATTTTTCGTGCACATCTGGGAGTCTCGTAATGACAACGTCCAATACAGAAAGCGTCCCTGTCACGCCGATCAATGAACCTTTGCGCGTGAAATCCTCCAGATTATTCAGGTGCATGAATAAGTGATGTACTAGCGGCCGTCAGGCCAAGCGAACTTGCCATGAATATATTAAAGTGCTATCGAAATTATGAATGGCAAAGTAAAACATTACCGAACCTTGCGCTAGTGGCCCAGGGCTAGAGAAGCAGCAAAGCTGATTGGAACTTGGCTGGTAGGAATTTGTCTCCTGCGCACCCACATTTTGTCGTGGTTCGAGGCTTCGGGAAACGCCTCGCGAAGCGCTGGTAGGCCCAGCGAACGTTTCTCAAGGCTTCGCACCGAGCTCAGCGTAAAGACCTTCGCGAAGAACCAGAGACGGTGACGAACGCTGCATGCGTGGCCTCGTCTTGACGCCATTCCACACCTATGCTATACCATACTATGTATACCTGTGCTATTCTAGGAGCTGCTTGGACGCCGCGAAAGCATGACTGATGACGATTGTTGTCTGGTTAGGAAAGGGCGCTACGTTTTGCAGCCCATTAGGGAGCACGGCTAAGAGTCCGTGGGGGGTAGGGGAAAGGGAGTGAAAGAGATAGAGAGGAGAGTAAGGCCGTAGTGGGGGGCTCCGGAAATTTAGACCACCTCGGTTTCTTTAACGTGAACTGACGACGCACAGTCCACCGTGGCGGGGCAACGTGAACTGAAGACGCACAGTAAACGGGCCTTTGGCATTTTCGCCTCCGTCAAAAATGCGACCTCCGCGGCCGGGATCGAACCCGGGCTTTTTGTGTGGCAGCCGAGTACCGTAACCACTACACCACCGCGGCGGACAGCGTGCGTCCTCCCGCGGCGCGAAGCTATGCACAAACGCGTAGCTTTACGAGACTCTCTGCACGGGACAAATCAACACACACTGTCCTTGTCTTCTTGTCCTGCTTGCTTGTCCAGCACGTGTGCCCACCAGCCGCAATTTTGCCAGTGTAGCAGAGTGCTGATGCCGCACGTTGGGCATTGCATAGAAGTGCACGCGCACTCGTGGGGACCACGGCTAATGATGATGATAGTTTACAGCAGTCCCACGTTTTCCCGCGAGGGGGAACTAGTATGCATCGTCGACCCAGCTTCTGGTCGACCAGACGTATCAGCACTCATGATGAGTCAGCAAGCGAGCGCCGCGTGATGCGCCGTACTCGTCGGAGCGTGGTTGACGAGGGTACAGTGCACGGTCCATGAGAATTGTGTACAACCTCCCGCCCTGCGCGTGCTAGAATTTAGGGGCAAACGGCCTGTACCATGACGACCAAATCTCGCGTTCTGGTCATGCGCGGACACACACGACGATAGAGGACTTCGCTCACTTCACGGGCGCTTTGATTACGGCGACTGAACGGAACGAGCGGAAGATCGAGTGACGCGTAAGTGGCCATGTTACATGTTTCTGTACCTGCGGCATCATAATTTGCCATGCTGCTGCGAGGTCACACAAGTTCGCACTGCAGCCTGACGTCACGCTAATGTCGATGTCAGTAGGTGCGCCACGAAAAATTGATTTTTATGTCGAACTAACATATCTTACCAGCATTTCCTGAGCTTTACATTTGCTCAGAGCCGTCCATGCATGCAGGAGATTTGTATGGCGGAGTAAACTCGGCGTCGAAAATTGGTCTTAGTACTCCTTTAAGCCAGCAATGTTCCTTAACGGATTAATAGATTTCTTTACGCACAATTGCGCAGTCTCGCTTACTGACAAGGGCAAGCAGGCGATTTTGGGAGCCGGGAGTGGTTGAGAGCTTCTACCATTTTATGTATGTTCATGGAAGCTGTGCGTGATTCGAATACGGATGAGTTGGTCATGCCTATAAATATTCGCTGCAAGGTATTTTTATTTCTCGTGAAGTCTCTACCTTACGAAGCTCTTGAACTTACGGCTACTTGGAGGAGGCGACCCTCACAAATGTAGCCGTATTCACGCTGAAGTGAAAATTCCTCTGATATCATAGTGGGCATCTTTTTGTAGGTTATCGGTAATATCAAAACACGAGGTAGAATGCTGTTGAGAGCGTTAGTAGCTACCATGCTGTGACTTGACGCAATACACATTAGTCTCTCATAATCACATCATGGCTTCGGGACGTCAAACCCCAGAAATGAACCATCGCCTCCGTGTTACACCGAATCCTAAGAAACAGCTATTAGCCACATTTTCTAAAAAAAGAAGAAACCCCAGCTTTCTTCTGACAGCACCTGCATTCAGGAGAACATAATTTTTACTTTTTCAATAAGCGGGTTTGCGCTCTTTCGTGTGACCAAGAAAGTATAGGTCGTTTTTTTTTTAGTGCAAATGCAGGCTACTTAAGTAAACCACATTGAGAAGGACAGTTCAATTAGTCAGTTCTCTTATCATGAACCTGGTGAATGATATCTCGTGGAGATTCTTAATGTAAAAAGATGCAAATTTGGGCAAACAGTTAGGGTATGACTAATTCTTAATCGCAAGAATAAGTACTTAAGCGTTCGCGCACGTAAATAGACAGAAACCTTTTCTTTGAAACAGGCAATGTCGCTACAAGGGTAGGATCTCCTTTCCTCCTTTCCTCCCTCCTCCTCCTCTTTGTAGCGGCACAAACTTCGCAAAAAAAAGAAGAAATGTTTGTGGAGAATAATGAACAAAATGTACTCACCAAGGACGTGGTAATGTAGCTGTGGTATTCTGTTAGCATTCCGACATCCTGGGCCTGCATATGAAAAAGGGCATATGTGAATAACGACACGAGGCAGCTGCTAGATAACCTCAACATTTGAATCATGAGGCCCTAAGGGTGACCCACTTTATCGCAGGGATACTACACGTTTCGCCAGCGGAGATTTCTGCGGTACGTGCAGTCTGACAAAGGAAACGTTCTTGCCGTGTCTTCTCATTTCTCCTATGTTCACGAATAACCACTGACGTATTTCCGTGCCCATTCAAACGTTGACACGTTGAATAACACTTCAGTTGTTCATATTACGATATTTCATAACGTAAGAAATATTGATAATGTTAAAAGCCATCTACGTGCAGAAAGAAGTGAGAAATAGAACAATAACTGCTCCAGAAATGAAGTGCTGATAACGCGGCCGTTTTATAATATCACGCGGTTTCTACGTCGTATAAAAATGTTTTGGTCTCATAAAAGCTACAGTAACATTTCTCTCCCAGTGTTTTGAGTACTCTGCGCTTAAGTTAAGCCTGATCCTACAAGGTGCGAGGTGCAGGTTTCATGGTGCTTACAAAAAGAGTTATGACTAAAAGAAAGCCAAGAATGCTCCATTAACGCCCTTAAAACAGCGCGAGTGGTCAATACACGTGAACGTAACCGTAAGGCGAATATTTATATTATTACTCCATGCGCACAACACGACCTTACGGAGCTAGAGGCCACTGCAGTCAGACATTTGAACGACTGTACTCATGCACTGTCAAAAACGTGTATTTTAGGGGGAATAATACCTGTGGTGCCACAGAGAGTCATACAGTTGTTTTCCCTTCCCTGCTATTTGTATAGTCATGATCACTGTGTTCAAAATACCTAGGCTACTTACGTGCGAATCTGTCAAGTGTCCTGCATTTTGCATGCTTTTGACAGCAGTCGCTTTTTTTCCCCTGCATTTTTACTGATAGATACTCTGCACCAAGCTAATTGTTTCGTGCAGTGCGGCCCATATTGAACTGTCGCTTATTGTTTGTAAATTTTACGATTTGGTTCAATTAAGTTCGATTTCAGAATGGCCGAAAGTATACAAGTCGAAAATGACCGTAACTATTTTGTGGTAAGGCTTGGGGTGGGAAGCACAACTGTTTTGCATTAAGCGGAGGTCTCCGGTCGTAACCCGGATAATGTGGCACTATCATTGTGCTCTCAGTATAGTGCCTATTATGCGTTCTTTCTAGGTATTGACTGTCGACCCATTCGCGAAGCATCATAGCCCAGAAGACGGCGCCGTTTGTTTATCATTCTGTTTAAAAACCTATGAAACAAGGTTTGAATAACTTTGTAGTTATCGATGAACAGATGGCTAAAAGCGACGGCGTACAAGGAATGTCGCTAGAAACAACGTTTGTACAAGTGGACTTGTCTTCGTTAGGACGGCAACGCTAATGGGTGCGTCAGGGATAAAAAGACGAAGCAATGTGGTAACCAAACAGTGGTATACACCATAATGGGCAACATCGAACTTCTGGTTGGTTAACCAGGGCGCTACGCTGAGAAAGGGAAGAAAAACTTCAGGCAAGCAAAATTATCGGTATATCACGCAGTAAATGACGTGTTCATGAGTTCACCAGAGAACATCCTCACATTTATTCACCGGTTTCTTCTTGAGTAATGTGAGTGCAAGTATCCACACTATGTTTGTAGTTATTCTTTGGAAATCATGCAAACTATTCGTTTTGCAAGATAATAATAATAAGAAGAAGAAGAAGAAGAACAAGAGAAGAAGAACAATGGGAAGAAAAAAATTAAAGTGAAATCTACCTGTACCTTTGACCTTAGACGAATATGCACCTAGGAAAGTGGTTGTGCGCACATAACGGGAAAATATTATCGAACGCATGTACCCGGGCGGCCGCAAGCGCTTCGAAAAAATAAACGTGTGGAGGTAGAAAGACGTCCGAAAATATTCATTCCTCGGCTCTCATCATTCTGCAAAAATTTTCGTTAGTATGTTCTACTCAACTATTCGTTCGTTTCTATGACCAAGAATGATTCCCATAAGAATCGATCCAGAATGCGTGAAGTCGACGGCGTTAGTGACCCACGGTCGCGGAACGCTGCAATGTATTCGCCATTTCCGCCCTCCGGGAATCGGTAAACGTGATCAATGTCAGCGCTAGGGTAGTCACATTTTTGCCGTTCCTCATCGATCAGCTGGCCTGCTCCACGTAGTAGACGTAAATTATGACGGTACTTGACGTCGCGTTATGACTGGACTGAAGCAAGAGAACCTTTTATGATCTATCGCCTCCTTTCAGGCTCAAATTATCCTGCCAATAAGATATTTTATTGATTTATCGCACAGCCGTGTATCCTAATATTCGTAGTCGCTCGGTTTAGTATCCGTCACAGTGTTGCAGGAGACCGCTTACCCAGCAGGCTTTTGTAGACAATTTTAACGTGTTCTAAGAAGAGGAGAGACAGAGTTTCCGCATTGACAGCCTAATCTCTATGTCATTTGATTGCTCCTCAAAAGTTTGCAAACTTCTGGCACAAGCCTAAGTGGGCGCATTCTAGCAGTAATCGATAAGCAAGAAAGTTAAGCTTTCAAACCTTACGATCCTCCTGGTTCGTGAATTTCGGTTCGTTTCGTTTCGTTTCGCATTGCTCATGTGAATTGGGTATGCGCCCATGATGTATGCCCAACTTTAAAAAGCAGCACGTTTTCATCCAACAAACTCAGTTGTTAGCGCCGTGTGTGTGTTCTCTCCGTCTCCGTCCTGGTTTGTAGCGCTGTTTTAACCATTATGAAATCATACCAACTAGCCCAATTTGTTGCACTCCTAAACTGTAAACGACTGAGCTTGCAATTGAATGGAAAATGGACAGTGTAATGTTAAGGGGCTAGAAGACGGTCAGAATTAGTGAGGACACAAACGTTCTTAAATTATGATGTCCTTAACACAGGACATAATGGGGGAAATTAGGAAAAATATATCGGCGTGGGCAGGGTATGTAATGCGAAGGCAGGGTAACCGTTGGTCATTAAAGGTAACAGAGTGCGTTTCTAGAGAAGGCAAGCGTGGGAGGGGGCGGCAGGAGGTTACGTAGGCTGATGAGATCAAGAAATTTGCAGGAATAATTTGGTTGCAGTTAGGAGAGGACCAGAATAATTCGCCATCTTTGGGAGAGATCTTTGTCCTGCAGTGGGCGTAGACAGGCTGCTGCTGCTACTAATGATGATGATGATGATGATGATGATGATGCAATGAATAACAGTCCACAGCATCCGCCATCTGTGAACCACGTGAAAACTTTTACCAACATGACCCATGGGAATACTACCCGACATAAATATTCTAGCAAAACTTACAGAGACCACCTATAACATTAGCACTGTTGTTCTTTTTTTTCTTTGGCCCAGTTGACGAACATTCCTCGTCTAACACTCGCGTTTAATCGACTACCCACAGTTATCTACTGCGAACTCTTATATTAATGATGCACTAAATTGTATAGTAATTAGGCCTTCGCTAAAAATCGTTATATAATAGGCTGCTCATCTTGCATGAACGTGAGGGGTAAGACGCGCCGCAAGAAAATAAATTCAAACGAGAACTGATACCCAGAGGAAGTGGTAGGCACGAAGCGATGAGAAAATTGGTGAATATGTTGGAAAAGCTATATTGTTGCTAGAGTCACGGTTTCCACGTGTAGACCTGTCTTTGTCTGGGCAATAGGTACCTTCTTCAGCGTGGTGTTTATATACGCTTTGCTTACGGTCGACCAAACTCAGAAGGAGAATAGTTGCTTCATGTGCTGATGAGACTGATCCCACCGTCTCAATATGGATAGCTGAATTCCTTACTAATCCATCGCAATTTATCTGTTCCTGTTCCAGTAACGCCAGGCATAACCCCAAGGATCCGTTCTTGGTCCACTGCTATTTATAATCTACATAAACGACTTACCTTTGCATGTATCCAGTAATATACGTGTGTTTGCCGACGATTAAGTCATCTACCGCACGATATTAAACACTTCCAATCAGTTAGCCATAGAGACAGACCTTGCTAACATTACACAATGGTGGGTCATATGGATAATGACGTTAAACGTTAACAAGTGCAAGACTATCTCGTTCACCCGCAGCATCACTCATCTTACGTTTCCATACACAATTAACAGAATGCCCCTGGAATGCACCCACTCAGATGAATATCTCGCCGTCACTATGTCCAGCGACTTCATCAGGCGTACGCATATTCAAAACATCATTTCAGCTACTAACAAAACATTGGGGTTTCTAAAAAGACACCGCAGGAGTACCCGACGCATATAAAAGCACTTGCCTATAAAAAAAACGAGTACGACCAACGTTGCAACATGCTTTCTCCGTCTTGAACCCGCATCAAGCATATTTAATCAACGCTCTCGAATCGCTTCAAAACCGTGCATTTCGCTTCATTGACTCTTGGTATTCATACAACAAAAACAACAACAACATCATCATCATCATCAGCGTCGTCGTCGTCGTCATCATCATCAGCCTGTTTAGGTCCACTGCAGGACGAAGGCCTCTCCCAACGATTTCCACTCCACCCTATCCTGAGCGAGTTGGTTCCACTTTATGCCCGCAAACTTATTTAATTTCATCGGTCCATCTAACCTTTTCCCTGCCTCTGTTGCGTTTTCCTTCTCGGTATCGATTCCGTCGCTCTTACTGTCCATCTGTTATCGTTCCTCCTCATGACATGTCCTGCCCAGGTCCACTTCTTTCTTTTAATTGATATAATAATATCGGCTACTCCTGTCTGTTCTCTGATCCATTCTGCACGTTTTTTATCTTTTAGCGTCACCCTTATCATTTTTCTTTCCCTTGCACGTTGCGTGCTCCTTGGTTTCATCTCTAGTTTTTTCGTTATCCTCCACGTTTCTGCACCGTACGTTAGTACTGGGAATACTTTTCGCTTTAGTGAGAGCGGTAAGTTTCCAGTCATGATTTCGTAATGCCGTCCGAATGCGCTCCAGCCCATCTTTATTCTACGGAGAATTTCTTTTTCATGGGTAGGAGCTCCTGTTATTAACTGTCCCAGGTATACGTATTCGTTTACACATTGTAAGGCTTCATTATTGATTTTAAATTCCTGTTCCTTAACTAGGCTATTGAGCATAGCTTTGGTATTTTGCCTATTCCTTTTTAGTCCAACTTTAATACTTTCCCTGTTTAGGTCATCAATCATGTTTTGTAGTTCGTCTCCATCATTGCTAAAGAGCACAATGTCGCCTGCAAATCTTAAATTGCTTAGATATTCTCCGTCTATTCGATTTCCTTTTTCTTCCCAGTCTAGACGTTTAAAGACTTCCTCAAAACATGCAGTGAATAGCATCGGCGATATCGTATCTCCCTGTCTAAGACCTCTCCCGATCGGGATTTCTCTGCTTCTCTCATGTAGGAGTAGTGTGGCTGTGCAGTCTTTGTATATGTTGTTTGTGATTTTCACGTATACGCCAAGTACCCCTTGTCGATGTAGAGCTTCCAGAACTGCTTGTATTTCCATGGAGTCAAATGCTTTCTCGTAGTCGATAAACACCCTATAAAGAGGTTTGTTATATTCTGCGTACTTGTAAATTACGAGGTTGATAGCGTGGCTGTGGTCCATTGTCGAGTAACCTTTCCTAAAACCAGCTTGTTCTCTCGGTTGGTTAAATTCGAGTGTTTCTCTTATCCTCGTAGAAATTACTTTCGTAAATAGCTTGCATATTACTGGGAGTAGGCTAATTGGTCTGTAATTCTTTAACTCCTTTATGTCACCTTTCTTGTGGATTAGAATTATATTAGCATTTTTCCAACTACGCGGTACACTACATGTCTTGATACATTTCGTGAAGAGCGATGCAAGTCCTTCAAGTACAATATCTCCTCCGTCTTTGATCCAATCGGCTGTTACACCATCGTCACCATCTGCTTTGCCGCTGATTCGCCAGCTGCTTTACATCAGCATCATGTCACTGAAATTATCATCCAATCTTCAAATGCTCGCTCTGCGTCGGCGCATTGTTTGTCTCTGTCTTTATTATGAATTTTTCCACAGTCCTATCCTGCATCAACCACCATATATCAAACCCGCTTCCCACATTTCATTCAGGACAAGCTACTCGCCACAAGTTTCCTTATTACGTGCTCGAACATAAACATTCTGAGCATCATTGTTTTTTTCGTATAGCAATAGACTGCACGTGCCCTGTTCTACCATTGGCGACATAACTTGTCGATCATGGCTTGCAAAAAAATTAGATGATTATATCACTGATAAGTGAGGATATCTTTTGTCCTTAATGTTCGATTTATGTGTTTATATACTGGCGTGTTTTTTTTTCCTGGACTAAAGCAAATTCTATGCATACGTGAATCGATTCGGGGCGTGTATAGGATTCTAAAGTATTGTCGTGTTTGCATATTACGTCATTTAAAAATTTATATTATTACTCCACTCCTCATGTAA
This sequence comes from Hyalomma asiaticum, assembly GCA_013339685.2. Lineage (NCBI taxonomy): Eukaryota > Metazoa > Arthropoda > Arachnida > Ixodida > Ixodidae > Hyalomma > Hyalomma asiaticum. Next base: position 41,055,066 of record CM023486.1, read on the forward strand.
TACTCCCATATCGGGGATCTTTAAGAAAAATAGACACTGAATGACTGATTGACAAGTGGTACGCAGCCAAGTTTAGATGTGTTTTTCCAATAACAAGGGAACAAAACGGCTACACGATACCATTTTAAGACCTGCACACGATTTGATCATCTGTTCAACGTCGTAAAATGAAACGTCCCTCTGAAAAAAAGAAATCGCTTCATTGTATTATGTACACAATGAAGGAGAACGGCCGTTACACATCAAATATTCGACATCCGGGTACATTTGGGGCCCTGCCAGACAGTAGCCGGCTTGGCCTGTGTGTAAGGCCAGAAGGTAATGGAAATGAACAGACGACGCTCTGCACAAGACACGAACCCATCTAGATGTCTTGGGGTGAAACCGGCACAACTCCGGCGCGATCGATTTACGCGTTTCCAGCAAATTGACAAGCGATGCCCAGACGCAAATGTAGAACGCGTACTTCGACTCATCTCATGCGAGATCTCTTGGGCGTATGCAATCTGTTTCGCCTCTCCCTTTAGACGTGAACATAGCTTCTCAGCTGCAGGGAATACGAGCGTTGGTCGGTAACACATTTCGAAAGCGCGGTGTTGTCCTGTGACGACCGAGCGCTTTTAGGAGCGCTCCCAGTCTTGTCGGGATACACGGCCAGCTGGCGCTTCGGAGAGGGGTTGTGGGCAATCCGCCCTGTCACGCTGCCAGTGGCCTCATACCGAGCCTCATCGCCATGACCTTGTTGCGAAGACAGGCTCCATCGTGGTCTGGGTGACTACCTCATATGTACCGGAGTCCGCTCACAGAGGCTTCCTATGACCCTGTGATAGTGTTTGGAACAGTCATAGCGTTTTGGTTGTTTTTATTTTCTTATTCGTTTTTTTTTTCTTTTTTGTAAGTCCTTTTTCATTTTCGTATCAAATTCATGATGTTGGAGTGGCCGGCTCAGACGTGGCCTACCTTCCCATGTTTTTGAAATTAAAAAATATACAGCTCGTTGAAACGTTTCTATCCAAAAGAATAAAACGTCATTTCTTAGTACCTTTGATACGTGTTCCTTTTGGGAAGTAAGCGCTGCTCTCTCCTTGTTAATTTGTTGTTTGTTCTATATATCAGTGCTAGTAAGCACAGTCCTGTACTACACACACACACACACACACATTAAGGCAAATTAATAAAAACCGTTCATACATGCATATTGGAGGGTCTCATCATTTGGGCGAGCTGGAACTGGCTAAATATATTACACCGTCAGCGCGAAAAAAAGAAGACATGACGCAGGGAGGTGGTCTATGTCCCTCCTTCCGTGTTTTCTTCGTTTTTCGCGCTGACCTTTAAAAATACGTAGGGAAACACAGACAATCAAAGGTAATCTTAATCTAAGCGGTTTCAGTGCAACAAGAGAAAAAGGAGACTGGATGTAATTAAAGACAAGGCACGGAAGTTTCTTCAGTGGTCAGAAAACGGCTACTGTAAGCAGAGTTCACACTATATCTTTAACTCTTTTATAAGGTTCCTCCATTTCCTTAACAGCATTGTGGTTTTCTCTTAGTTCATCACAGAGATGATATGCAGCCTATGCGGGATGCCTTATTTTTTTATTGAACCTCCGCAACGTCGCAGTAATTCGCCAAATCCTCAAAACAGAGTAACGCATGCTTACGTTCGTTCCAGATTTGCTATATGAAAGTCAACGCCACGACGGCCAGGCAAAACTCGTTTTCAAGTAGTAACGAAACCCCATATAAAAAAAGAACGCCCATTTTAAGCTTCCGGTATGGCAACGGCGTTGAAAGTGCAGTGCTCTGTCCTGCTTTCATTTATCTAAACGTAATATATCGTTTGCTTCTGCGTCTGAAGCTCGTCATCGTTTTGCGGCAAGGCGACATCTGCTAACGGCACTCTCGCAGACGTATTGCTCGAATCTCAGCGCTAAGGGTCCCCCCCTCCTCGCCTCCCCCTTTCCGTAACTTGGATACCTCCGGCCCGGTCGAGTTTTTTCCTTTTCTCCTTCAATAGCATATACTTCGTTTTCGAGTTTTCATTGGATGCTTTCGTCTTCGGTGCTATGCCTGATAACAGCAGCAGCGAACAAGCTCCAAAATTAAAAAGAAAAAGGAGCACTAACAGAGACGCGGAAGCGACTGGCTGCGCAGAGATCCTTGTTCGTGAATTTCGGGGACGCGCCGCACAAGCTGTCGCTCTCGCATTTGTTTGCGGAAAGCATTCGGAGATAAGACGCGAGGTTTGTAACGATATTCTTCTGTGCTATTTCCGCATAAGCACTTCACTGTGCAAACGCAAGCTTGCCCGTACTTCCTTTTTTCTCTCTCTTTAATCTCGAAGATGTTTAGGCTGACGGTCATGATTAAGTGCTTGGTCACCACTAAATTATCATCATCGTCATTTCTCTTCCCCAATAGTGCGCGCGCACAACTTCTATGCAATGCCCAATGTGCGGCGTTTGCACGCGCTCTCCTTCCTTCTCTTGCGCACATTGCCGCCGCCCACTACGTCGCGGCAGCACGTATTGCACATCCAGTCAGAAGAAGATACAGACAGTATCCATTCAAGCAGACTTATTCTTTCAACCTGAATTTCATTACTAAATTCTTGTTATGTCACTCTTTATGCCTTGCTTATTATTCTTCCTTTTCAAAACAAATATCTCGGTTCCGGGGCCAATCCCCCTCGGTGGGTTGCGCTAAGGCTCCAAAGGAGCAACCCCCCAACCAACCACGCACCAGCTTCCAGCTTATCTTTTCTGTGTTCCCTTTATTCGTTTCACTGGTAATGTAAACTTATATCTGCTCGTATTTGCTCGTTTATTTCCCTTACGAAAATGCCATATATGGACTGATATGAAAAAATCCATATGCGGTTATATTAAAAATTGGGCAGATATGGCCATATATGGCATATACGGCCCTTATATGTCCATATCTGCCCAATTTTGAATATATCCGTATACGGGCCCGTATATGGCCATATCTGCCCAATTTTTAATATATCCGTATATGGCGCCTTATACGGCCATATCTGTCCAATTTTTGATAGATCCATATATGACGCCTCATATGGCCATATCTGCCCAATTTTTAATATATCCGTATATGGGCCCTTATATGGCCATATCTGCGCAATTTGTAATATATCCATATATGGCGCCTTATATGGCCATATCTGCGTGACACTGTAGGCCATGTGTGAGAGCTGAATACATCTATAAACAAAAACAGAACACAAATGCAAGATGGACCTTTCACGTGCGTATTTTATTTTCCAACTATTTTTTTTCATTCTTCGGAGTTGTCTTTTGTCTTTTTGCTTCTCAAGTCGCTGAGCTTTGCGCCCAGGGATAATATTAAAATTATGTTTTCCACTGCACTCGAACTGGCACCTCGCAGGGAAGTCATTTGTGCGAGCTGTAAATGGCAAAACACAATTGGAACATGAAAGTAATGCTTACATTATCAGGGCCGATAAATATCTCCAAAATATGTGCAGCTGATGACGCAATGACACAATATTTCATATGTATACATGCATGCATTCACTTAGGCGCGAAGAACAACAATCATAAAACATCGGAACACGCCCGTATCGTTAAACCATCCTGCATGACCGTGCATGACTACGCAATGTGCTGGTCGGTATGCAAAGCACCTTACAAGCAGTTGCTCAATTATTATTTCAGTTTACTTCCTTGCACTTTGAGGCGAAGGGAAGGGAGATGCTTGTCCCTGTTTTGTCAAAAACAATTCATGGCATTTAAGCTACAGCTGTTACACAGAAAAAAAAATTGGCAGATCCCACGTGCAGTGGGAATCAAGGGAATGCGAAGCACGCATAAGGAACGTAAAATGGATTTGCGTTGTTGTCTCGCTATACCGAGTTTGGTACATATGAAGTTAACGAAACGGCCGCAAGAGCACCAAGACTGTAGCATGTAAACCATGCCGCTCATACACGCATGTCATGATTCTAACGTTATGACTTGTCATTTACGTTCGTCATGCAGTCGTGTTGTGCCATAGCAATTTTGGTATACACCCCTTTAGGGAAACGAGGGGCATGTAGATCATGCCGCTAATGACATGCATATCACGATTTTCATGTTATGACCTGTCATTTATGATTGTCATGCAGTCATGTTGTGCCAAACCAATTTTCGTATAGGCTCCGTGCAGTCGAGTTTTCCATGTGTGACATCAGCGCCAGAATGCACTGCCTGGCGGAGATAAGAAGCAAAATTGACCAGACTGTGACAGGAAAATACGCGAACGCGATGCGCGTCTCCAACTCTATAGCAGCAGCGACCGCACGTCCCACCTTATTTCGTTTTATTTCCTTTGAGACGCGCGCTCCAAACCTGCGGCAAACTCTTCCAAAGGGCGACGCCGCGAGCGTTCGTTCGGTTCGCAGCACGCCCGGAAAGAAGCGAAGAAACGCGCGCGTCGCTGTCGCCTCGGTTTGCACCGTGCGCGCGCGTCTCATATGTGCGACCGAAGCGGCCAATGTCAGCGATACTGAGCCGTCCGACGAGAGCTACGTAGCGCCCTCTGGTCAGTAGACGGAGCCCATAAATCCCATTAACGAAACGGCACTATAGCGCGAGGACCATGGCATGTAAATCATGCTGGTCATGACACGCGTGTCATGATTCTAATGTTATGACCTGTCATTTACGTTCGTCATGCTGTCGTGTTCTGCCATAGCAATTTTGGTATACATCCGATTAACGAAACGCCTGGCTTGTAAATCATGCCGCCCATGACATGCATGTTATGCTTTTCATGTTATGACCTGTCATTAATGTCCGTCATGCGGTCAAATTGTTGCATACCAATTTTCCTACACATCCCACTAGCGAAACGGCCAAGAGAGCACCAAGGCCGTGGCGTGTAAATCATGTCGCTCATGACATGCATGCCATGATTTTCATGTTATGACCTGTCATTTAACGTTCGTCATTTTGTCATCTTGTGGCACGCCAATTTTCGTATACATCCCGTTAAAGAAACGCGTGGCATGTAAATCATGTCACCCATTGCATGCATATCATGATTTTCATGTTGTGACCTGTCAGTCATGTTCGCCATGCAGTCATGTTGTGGCATACCAATTTTCGTATACATCCTATTAACGAAACGGCCAGGAGAGCGCCGAGACCGTCGCATGTAAATCATGTCACTCATGACATGCATGTCATGATTTTCGTGTTATGACCTGTCATTTATGTTCGTCAGGCAGTCACGTTGTGCCATACCAATTTTCGCATACATCCCATTAGCCAAACGGCCAGGAGAGCACCAAGACCGTAGCATGTAAATCATGCCGCTCATGACATGCATGTCATGGTTTTCATATAATTACCTGTCATTTATGTTCGCCATGCAGTCATATTGTGCAATACCAATTTTTGTATACATCCCATTAGCGAAACGGCCAGGAGAGCACTAAGGCTGTGGCATGTAAATCATGCCACTCATGACATGCATATCATGATTTTCATGCTATGACCTGTCATTTATGTTCGTCATGTAGTCATGATGTGGCATACCAATTTTCGTAAACATACGATTAGCGAAACGGCCAGGAGAGCACTAAGGCCGTGGCATGTAAATCATGCTACTCATGACATGCATATCATGATTTTCGTGTTATGACCTGTCATTTATGTTCGTCATGTAGTCATGATGTGGCATACCAATTTTCGTAAACATCCGATTAGCGAAACGGCCAGGAGAGCACAAAATCGTAGGCGGCTAGATAGATAGATAGATAGATAGATAGATAGATAGATACGCTCAAACTCGCCGAAGTTCGCTAAGAAATGCTTCGCATTTAAAAAACACTGTTTTTCTCAACGACGTGATTAACTTGTTAATCACGTGAGGCCGGTTCTCCGAAATGGCATCAAATGTATGCACATAAAGCACTGTCATTGATAGCTGAACCAGCAAACATGTTTATACATTATTGCAATAAAGCAACTGACCTTTGATGTATAGGGACGACTGAGCGTATTGTAACCTCTCCGAAATAGCGTGTGGAGTGCTCTGTTTGGTAAATAAATAAAATAAATGCAGATAATATCTAAAATGCGGCCACGCCATTTTTATGCTCAATATGGCACTTCCAGCTGCTTCTGAAGCAGCATCCATTTCCAGCCTCACGGCTTCACTGGCGCCAGATTCCGTGAATAAGCTACAATAACGAGAATTTCACTAGCGAAAGGGCGGGGGAAGGGCACCGGTAAAACGAACAGAATTTCAACAGCAACTTGTCTAAGGCATTCGTAAGGAAAAATCAGAAAACGATAGCGTGTCTAAGCACGGTACATCTGTTGGGTGATCGACCTTCGATCTCGCCACAAGAAGAAAATACTGCATTTGGCGTCTTTTTACAACGCCGCTAAAGAGTCGGAAGCAGAAGCAATGGCTAAGGCGCAACTTAAAATATAGAAAAGAAGCACGCTAGCTTTTCGACATTAGCCGTTTATCCGATATCCGATGGCGAAAACAAAGCGCTTAGCAGCTATAAAATTGTCCAATTCACGTGCTTCTGAACTGACACACCGTATTAGAATTTTAGTAACAACCATCATCAAAGCTTACCTTGTAGCAATCAGCCTGGCATGAAAGAAGCCTTTGTACTGCCACCAAACTTGCACTTGTGGCCCCACTTCGTTAGGAATGTGCTCTTCCGTCACTCCCGACGCAGGTCATTTTAGAACATCGAAGGTTGTCCACTTATTTGCGACACGATCGAAACATGCCACTCACTGCACTCAGTACCACAGCACCACCTTTTTCGGAAAGCACAGCCATGCAGCCCAGACACAACAAAACCTTCGTGGAGAAAATGGCTCCAGTTGTGACGGCTACGCAAATGTAGTCCGTAAGAAAAAGAGAGAGGTGTATCGTTCCGAGAGGAAACGGCAAACGTAAAGCAGAAACTCGCATATTTCGATTGTTTCCCCGAAAATACGAGCGCGTTTTGTCAAAATGATGAGAAATGTGTTATGATTTAAGGCTGCCAGTGAGACATGTGTATTTTCTTGCTTACCACAAGCAATGGACTACTTTTTGGACGCGAAAGTACACAGCGTAAACACGAGAGCTAGCTTTGGCAGCGCTTCACCTGATGCATGAAATCTGTTCCACGTGCACGTGGAAAAAGCGAGGGGCCGTCTCCAAAGGTCCTGCGCACTGTTCCGAGAAAAAAAAGCGTGGCTCTTTGCGGAAGAAAAGAACCGGAGGGCGGGGGGGGGGGGGTGGACAGAGGGGGGCTCGTTTTTGTCATTTATTTTTTGGCTCGTCTTTGGCATTCTTTTGAGCAATGGTGGGTCAGCTGTAGAAAGAGTAGAAGCGATAGCCCTCTTTCGCGCCGCACTCCGAGAAGACGAGGAAAAGAAAATAAAAATAAAAGTAAAGAACGTTGCTGACACATTCAAACAATCATTCGTTTAGCTATAACTTACAGTGAACATGCAATCTAGGCGCTTATTGTGGTACAGCTGGCACAAGTTTTGCATTAATGCACCACTATAATGCGCACGTATATACAATTGCTTTTGGCTTTTGCAACTGCAACATCGACGAAACAATAATAGTTCAGCTTGATACATCGTTTTAATGCGGATAATAATTAGCTCGCGCTGTAGGTAAATCGCGTATTAAATGAAATTACGATGCCATGAGAAAGCAGAACTCACCGCCAACCCTCCCTTACTCTAATTACTAATTGCTGCATGGGACGAGATATATGGTTCCATCGATTATCTGTGTGTATATAAATAACATTACAGGTTATTTATTGTTGCGCTTCGCGTGATATATTATCAGTCACCATGACGCGAGAAAATGTTATATATATATATATATATATATATATATATATATATATATATATATATATTTATTTATTGTGAGGAACTGCTCCTTAATTGGATGTCGACACATAAATAATATAATACACCTATGTATATGACTGTTAATTGCATTATGTGACTTTTGATGCATACTCCTTATATCGAGTATATAAAGCCATATACGGGCCACGGACGCCGTATATGGAAGTATCCTGCTACCGTATATGTCATATAAGGCGCAATATAAAGCCATATATGTCAGTATATAGCTGTCTTATATGGCATATAAAACGCCATATACGTTTATATCTGGCTGTATATGACCTTATATTGAACCTTATATGGCAGTATATAGCCTGATATAAGCGCTTATATGTCCATATCTGGCCATATATAAAACATATCTGGCCCATATATGATATTTCCGTAAGGGTTACCTCATTTTAGTATAACGTAATGCAAGATAACCATAAACGGTACCTAATAGGCTACCAATAGAGATATTGCCAACTCCTCAAAGAGGGTTCGAGCGATTAACGGAAATGACATGATCAGCATCACCAATAGCGTGCGTCGATTTGTCCGGTGCACAGCGCCTCGCAAAGCTATGCGTTTGTGCGTACCTTCGCGCCACGAGAGCGCGCATCCTCTCGTGGCGTGCAAGCAGATCCTAGAATAGCATAGGCATGCATAGTATAGTTTAGCAAAGGGGTTGGACGGCGTCAAGCTGAGGCCCCCAGCGCCTTGTCCGCCACAGCCACTAGTTCGACGCGAAAGTCTCTACGCTGAGCTGGGCGCGAAACTTTCAGAAGCATTCGCCTGGCCTCGCAGTGCTTCGCGAGGCGCTTCCCGAAGCCTCGCACCACGACGAAACGTGGCCGGGCCGGAGACAAACCAGGACCAACCAAGCGGCCATAAGATTCGCTGCTTTTCTTGCTTTGCGCCACTAGTGTGACCTTCACTTTTTCTTTTTTTTTATCATACGGCGGAAGATTCGAATGTTCTTAGTTAAGAAATGGCCGAACGTTCAAGTTTGACGACGCCATCGATGCCTATATCGAATATATGATAATACCTGAAGAGGTGGAACCCGTATGCCAATGTCGTTATTGCATACCTGTTTCTGTCGCTCCCCAATCATATAGGATACGCTTGTGACACCAGAAGCAGCATCAGTGTTGGTGCCGCCAATTGCGCGCTCTTCTTTAGGTAGAAAATGCATGTTACCTCTCTTTTACGACGCCGAATGCTTCTCTAGGTTACCTACAGCATTATGTAAACGACCCCAATAACAGCAAAGCCTTTCGACACCCTTCTTCACACTGGTGTTTGCGCCGTGATTCAACAGCAATCGGTCGTTCATTGTTCATTGCTTAATGTGAATACTGCGAGTCAGGCGTGTGAAAGTGCAAAACCTAAAAATACAGTTGCGTTCTGCTCGTATAGAAATATATTCGCCTGATTTTCTTTTAAATATTGTTCGTACGCTTTTAAAAGTAGAGGAGAATGAAACGGCACTATTGCTATGAATTTTTATGCGAAAGAGAAGGCGCATTACACCGGGTCGTTCCGCTAGTATATATCGCGCTCTGCATTTCCGGTCATTACGTCTCTGTCAAGCTGACAAACTGGAGCCCTGTGAAAAAGAAACATAAAAACAAACACTACAGTTATCTACCTTAACGAAGAGCGCGTGGAAGCAGTTCCTTTAAACGTCTCGGAAATACTATCGGACGCAGAGCGCTAATAAATGCCGTGTTTAAATCTAACGGAAGAACGCCCAGGGAGGGAAAATTGGTAAAAGGCAGCTTTGTGCCGAGTTCGTCAAAGAGTGGTCGACTCAAAGAGTTCACCGTGTATCTTTGCATTTTAGAGATCGCCTTATTTTATATCATTGTAAAACAGCTGCCCTGAAATTGAACCACAAAAATATTATGGCTCCACTCTGTGCGGGAACCGCTGTGAAGGTCGCTGACAGCGAAGCCGTAAACGACAGTCAGAACGATTATACATTGCGACGCCTCTTGAACTTTAACTGCCTGCGACTTGGCTTGCGTGCCTACATAAGATCAGAGCTACTTATAATCGACAAAATCTTTCTCTGTCTGTCTGTCTGTCTGTCTGTCTGTCTGTCTGTCTGTCTGTCTGTCTGTCTGTCTGTCTGTTCAACCTGCCGCCGAACCGGCCTGTCAAAATCAAGCGACCTACTAGCATTGGTGACATTGGGTAAAACGTCAGGCCTGTTTGAGTCAAAATGTACTCGTATGTACATAACCATGACCTGCAGCATTGGTTTAATTGAGAGTACACGTTGGAACTGGTATTTATACTAATAATTGAAAATTCAATGCTTTAGAAATGGTGTCGAAGAGACGCTCCGCGTTGAAAACAAGCCGATAGAAGCCGCGGCACTGTAGCCGGCTTTCAGCCAACATCAATAACAGTCTTTTGATGACAGCAGCGCGAACTCTCTTACACGACAGACAGAAACAAAGACAAAGACAAGCGCTGACTTCCAACTGAAAGCTTATTGTTCTAGACAATAAACCTTCATTTGGAAGTTAGCGCTTGCTTTCGTCTGTGTTTCTGTCTGTCGTGTAAGAGAGTTCGCACTGTTGTCATAAAAAAAAAATGGAATACCAACTAGCCCGTATCCACGCCTTGCTTCAATAACAGGTCGCCACAGATCGCGCGAGAGCAGAGCGAATGCGGGAAACTGGAATTCATCAAAACCTGCATTGCAACCATCATGGGAGGAGTGAGAAGGGAGGGGAAGAGCGTGAAGGTTGTGACGGGGAGAACTGAGGGCGTTACGCATCAGGGGAGGCAACCTTATTTGCAGTGAAGCAAGCAGATATCAGGCCGCTTTTCCTCTTCTTTTTCTTTTTGGTCATGTCTCCTTTCTATAATCTTTCGTTCCCCTTACTCCTCTTCCCCTGCACGGGACAGCGAGCCGGTCTCAGCACTGCCTAACCTCAGTGGCTATCCTCTTTTCCTTTCTGTCAACGGAGCAAGTTAGAAGTGAATCTCCGCCGCCTTGATATCTGGACAATCTCTGTAGAAAAGATCCTCGGTCCATGGCTCCTGCATTGCTCAAGGCTGCGAAGCTGCTGCTGTAGCTAACCGAGCTGCAGCTAACCGAGCACGCGCTCCCTCCCTTTCCCCTTCATTTCTCTCTCTCTCTCTTTCTTCTTTTTCTCCTGGTCCTCCACTTCCTCCCGCTTTGCTCAATAGCGAGCGATGCGACGAATGATTTTTTTATACATATACAGTAACAGTCAACGACGACACAACGGCAATTGTCATTGTCTTTCGAAGCTACCAGGACCTCATCCACGGGTTACGCATCTTCATTATGAATACCAAGCGTTCCTCAAGCGCACGAGTCATCCGGCGAAGCACGGTCTCCACTCCAATACGGAGAATACGAGCAGCTCCCGAAAGCGTGCTATGCCTCCGAGTGCAATCGACAGTTCGAGTGAGGCCTCCTCGTCGGCCAAAGTGCAATTATGTCACCCGGTGTCGTTTTGCGATGCCGACGCATTCTCGGCGTGCCTGGGAGTGCCCAGAGAAAGTGCGGTAGCAAGTGGCAGCACACGCACACACACACGCATACTACTTGCGCACCCGCTTACGCTCGCTAGCGAGAATATCGGCCTCAGGAGGAAGAGCTGCGTTATTGAAGCGGCGCCCGCGTGAAGCCGAGGCTATCGCATGTACAGCTCCACGGCGGCGCGCCCAGACTGTTTTACGAGCGCACTTACGTACCCCCCCCCCCTTCTCCCTTTCCGCCCCGCCTCAATATTGGCCGTTAACGTAGCGCCAGCTGCCACGTTTCGTGGAATGCGTAATCAAAAAAAAAAAGAAAAAAAAAGGAACATAGCGAAGGAAACATTCCCGGGAACCACTCGAAACTACAATTAACTCTAAGGGTGCTCCAAGAAGGAAGGAAGAGAAAGAAAGCGGGTTGGAAGGGATGCGGCGACAGGGGAGCGTCGAGCTCGCAGATGGTTTCGCGCTTGAGTGATGGAGCATAAAAGCGGTGCAAGTTGTTATGGGTTTCCTTTTATTTCCTTTTCTTTTTCTTTACACATTAACGTCATATGGGAGCACACAGCCACGCTCTTATCCATCTTTTTTTTTTATTCATTATAAGCCCTCATGGCGTCGCTTTTCCCCATTTTCGTCAAACGCCCTCTGCAACGGACGTTCGAAGGGAACCAGAGGTGGGAAGCACAGTAGTTGCAGCTGTTGAGATGACAAAGCCGTAGCGAAGACACCGCCGCCTTCCGCATACAACTTATAAGAAAAACGAAGAAAAAAAGAACTTGTCCAGGAGCGTAATTTCCTTTAGCGGGAACAAAACCGAGAGATCCGCGTACATGGAACGTCAGTGGAGCAGTTAATTGCGTTGTTGCTGATCTAGGTATTTAAATGTAATCGAGCAGTGCTCTTTGAATAGCCATGCAAACACTTTCGGAACACGCCCCATTGGCATGGATTAAAAATTTCCGCAGGACAGCGAAAGTATAAAAAAAGTTAGTTTCTGTATTACAAATGTTCAAGTTTTTCTTTATATCTCATTGACCGCAAGCGTTAAATTTGATTAACAATGTAGACCTGAACACAAGGAGGCTGGACTGAAATAGCCAGGATGGTACAGTGGAGGGAATTTACCTATTTTTCAAGAAAACTTATAGCCCTTCCGAACCCAAACACAGCTGCTAATTTTCTCATAAAATACCAGACTATCCGTCATCCCTATTTTTTTTTTCCACTTTATACATATACCGCGTGCCGTCGTATGCGCTGCATATACTATCGCTAGTTATGCGTCTGTGCTGGAACACGTTCGTTGGGCAGCTTTATAGAATTAGAAGTTTATGGTAATTGTTGAAGTTTCTCACCAAGTTAGGCGACAGATGCATTGGCCGTACAACGAACGTAGATGTTGTACGCATTAAATTTACACTAATGAGACGATATGTAACACGCACTTTTCCCACTTTACGCACAAGTGCACTTTGTCATATTGCGAGCCAGCTATACTTACTTATGCATTTTACACCAGACAATTTTCGATACGCGAGAAACTTTATCATACAAATGCATCTTCGGACAAACGGGTTCCCGCCGAAAACGGGAGCGTTCTAGTAAGTTAGATGAAAAACATTCAAATCAGTAGATTTCCCAGAAAATGCTTTCAATGGCAAGGTTTACCTGAAAATTGGCCTTGTCTAAACACATTTTAATTCAAATGCGCAAAGAAAACTCGTTACCACAGCAGAACAGCACAAGTTTCAGGGAATTCCAGTTCGCAAGGCTCCCTTACAGAGGATAAAGGTCAATGCACCCCAACATTTAGGGCGGAAAATGTAACTTATTGAATTGTCAGCAGCGCACTTCTTTTGTCCTATTGCCACTTGTAGCGATTTCAGACAAGAAACTTACGTAGATGATGATTGCAGTTCGGTTAAAAAAAATAACGCCCTTTTCTGCAGCCCATGTAGGCACCATAGCTCAGCGCCCATGCGGGAGTAGGGGAGAGGGACTGCAAGAGATAGAAGGGAAGGCAGCGCCGTAGTGGAGGACACTGGAAATTTTTACTACCTGGGGTTCGTTAACGTGCACTGACCACGCGCAGTACACGGGCCTCTGGCATTCTCGCCTGCACGGCAAATGTGACTGCCGCGGCTGGGACTAAACCCACGCTTCTTAGGTTAGCAACAGAATACCATAACCGCCACACCACAGCGGCGGACCATGCGTAGACCATGTACAATACAATTTTAATGAAGCGATATCGTACTTCCCGAAAGAATCACGACTCTTTTCTTGCTGATTTAGCGCGTTTGACACCCTATACGTGCCCTTGTAGCTCCGAGCCACTGATTACTCGAAGTTTCCTTACACACGTACTAACTATGGTCGCCAAATGATGAGCGACTTACTGCCACTAACATTAAACAGTTTATTACAATAAACCATTTATACTGTTCCTTTCTTTAAATGTTTTTCTACGTGTTAATAAAATGCAAATCGGCATGACCCTGAAGTACATGTTTTTGTTATTGTATAACGACTGATGATCTCATGCTGCTGTTGCTATATTGTCAAATGGTGCGAAAGCCTTCGTCAAGCCTTAATGGCTTTTTGCTTTCGCCCCACAACATCGCTGTTGTGACTTTTGTGATGTCTCCTGTGATGTCGGAATAAACTGAATTGAATTGAATTGAATAGAGCAAACCGGGACGATAAATAACTCACCGAGACCTTCGCTTTGTTAGTGACATTGTGACCTAAGATCAAAGCATCTTATATAAACATGCTAATACTTCCACCTCCTCGCTCCTCCCTCCTTCCCTCCCTCCCTCGACGAACACAGAGGCATACATACATACATACATACATACATACATACATACATACATACATACATACATACATACATACATACACGCACGCACGCACGCACGCGCGCGCGCCCACATCAACGCGCGCACGCTATTGTTTAGGGGAGTGCACTGAAGAATTCTTCATGCGTTAAGAAAGACCAGCTCACCTGCTTCAAGTACTCCCTTATGCGGTGCGTGGGTGCGTCCAGCAGGATATTTGATTCGCCTCGCCGTCCCACTTCGCGAAACACTTTTCGAAGCTCCTCGCCGGGCGCGCACTGCCGTAGCCGGAATGTGACGTCACCCGTTGACGACAGACGCAGGACTTCTCGAAGCCGGAGGAGAGCTGCGAAGAAATGTAGGCCGGAATGTTTTGGAATAAACGCGAAATGGAATGTACGAATCTGTTTGGAGGCAAACGCAGTCACATGGCAGTGGCCACAAGAACATTGCGTCACTACTAAAAACAGTGCTTCTTAAATGAGAAGGTTGGGTAGTAGAAACAGACGCGCTTTGACCGTCACTATCTGTCTGCGATGGTAAATATTAATGAGAGAAAAGAAGTAATGAAACGGAAAACAGAGCAGCGGAATGAGCAGAAGGGGAAGGCAATGCAAGAGGAAGAAGAAGAGAGGGCGGGGGAGAGGGAAACAGAGGAAGAAACAGAACGACGCAATATTATGCAGCTTACGCTGTGGCTGTGCTGCGTCCTGTGCTCTGCACAGGCCTGGGTGTTGTAGTCCTGATATCAACTGCAGTTATTTTCCTTGCGATTGCTCAATATGAACGACACAACAGTACGACCTGACATAATACACGTCATGTACCATATTTACTCGTCTCAAACCAACACTTCCTGGCTAATTCTCAACTAGAGCTCTGTAATGGTCCCGAATCTTGGACTAACTGATAATGTTGCCTCAGGGCGGGCCAGCGCTAGCTAATGTAAGGCAGCGCTCACTAATCTTGGGCTAGTGGTAGTTAACTATTGGCTAAATGCTGCGTTGACTGCACTAACATTGTCTACTAGTGATCAGGAGAGAGGGAACATTGGCGAAAACTTGATAGTGTTGAATGACTTGCAGCAGTGTTTGAGCATGTGGTCTTACTGTTGGATAGGCGTGATTGAGTGAGCTGCCAATTTTAGGGCACTAAGACAACAAAGGCCAAAACACGGCATATAAAATATTTCCCTGATGGCTGTTGCATGACGAATGTGGAGGTGCTGGTTGTATGACAACGAACGTGAAGGCGAAACCGCGTGAAGGCGTGACAACGAACGTGAAGGGCATAGTATAAACATGATTCATAGATGAAGGTTTAATAATATATTCACGAGGACTAAAAGTATCCTCTGCCTTTAGCTAGCAAGCGCCCGGAGACTGTAGGCTCATATACACGGTAAACGCAGTCGTGATCTCTCCAAGGAGAGGAGACTGCGGCCAAAGTGCGCTTATGACATGTCATGCAGGAGACCTGTGACCGTTAAATATTCTATTGCGGTCTTAATGGAAACATGCACCTATATGCCCAATTAAAGGGCAGGATGGAGCTGTATGCACGTCCCTTATATCTCTGAAAGTAACGCCTTCTATCTCGCCCATAAAATGGGCACGTTATGAGGACACACAGTACATTTAGTGTTTCGCCGCATTTCTCACAGATATGAGCTCTCCCCTGCACTAGGACAGTAATTGTGTGTTGCATAAGTGTGTTCATGCGGTAACATTTAGTGCCGCCTGGTGAAACTTGATTCTGCCACTTCCCTACAACGTTACCTATTTCCTCCACTTGTCCACTATCGTCCTAAATGTTTGTTACTAAATTCAATTTAACGTAACTTCACGACTGCCATGTGACGTCGTCCTGTAAGGTCTGTATTCCTGGAACGTCAGCCAGTGGACACAAAATCTCGTTAAACATTGGCTGACCATGGCTAATGCTGACTGGTGCCTGCTTATATTGGCTATTGTGATTGCGGATGCGTGGTTGATATCGGCTCGTGTTCGCTCGTTATTGCACAATGTATAATACTTTTGTCATATTTAGCATATTTTGGACAGAAATTACATATTTGGGCTGACCACCAGCTAGCGGTGGGTGGGTCCTCCCCCTATACTGGCTCACTTTTGCGAGTACTGGACAACTTTGGGTAAAGGTGAGACACTGTTTAGCAATGCTTCCCAATGTTGGGCTAGCTGTCAGCAAGCGTTTCCTAACGTTGAATACAGTCATGCAGTTTTGGCAATCCGGTCTTTTTGCGTGGTAATAAGTATATTATACGCGAAACTATGGGCTTCATTTTATATTCATAGAGTGTTCTACCATTTACTTATGTACCAACGCCTGTCGCCGGTAATATGCACGTCAGATCATCGCAACGTCCCTCTGTCTCTCTCAGGTTCCACAATAAACTGATGTCCCTGATGGAACGCCAGAGGTCGGGTCTTTATAAGTATACCCTTCTGTCATCACAACGTCGTCGGCTTGCATGGCAGGTCTTCTAATAATTCGCTTATTACAGAACATGGCACCGCAGTCGCCAGTCGGCTCGTTGAAGATTGGTTCGCGGAACTTCTATTCTCACTGCGCTTCGAGATTGGCGCAAAGTCCTTGATGATGATCATGATGATGATGACGATGATGATGATACATAAATGGAGCATGCACGCTGACGTCTTCCTTCTCTCGCGCTTGAATCGCGCGGTCACTTTCTTGTCTTTCAAGCTCCGCGTTCATATAACTTCCTTAAGAAAAGCGCAAGCACGTAACTGTCAATTGAGAAAGACTTTAATGAGCTGGCAGGAGTAAACACTGGTGCCGGACATTTTTCCCTACGGGGTGCATGGGTTGCAAATTTTTGAATTTCTATTCGATACTTCACGCATACAAGCTTCCCATCTTTCTCTTTTTCGAGACTGATATGTCTAGCTAATCATATACGTTGCACCTGAAGTGAAGTGCCCCTAACTAAATTATATAACGTGTTTGTAAGCATCATTAGCATATGTCAAAAGCTGCTCTCAAATGTCTTAGCACGTGGTGTAATCTGAATTCGTTACAAATAAATGTAAACAAAACCTAAGCTATCATATTTTCACTAACCCCAGGTAAATTTCTCCCTAGCAGACACACTAGTTTTGGATAATTCCGCCACAGAGATTGTTGACACTGTCCAAAATCTTGGAGTTTACTTTCATAAAAATTTGTCGTGGGATACACATATCAATCATGTCGTTGCACGCATTTCCAAGAACGTAGGCGTCCTCGCAAAGTCACAATTTTTACTTCCGAGCAGTGTCAAACTACAGCTTTATCATTCATTATTTTTCTCTCAAATGAGCTATTCTTTTCTTGTTTGGGCACCATGACACAAGCAAACATCAACAGACTACACGTACTGCAAAAAAATGCGATCCGCCATACAGCTGGAGAACACTACAGAGCCCATACCGGACCACTGTTTACACGTTTTTCCATTATTCGTGTTCAAAACATTTACTCGTACAATTTAGCCCTCAGATACAAACAGTGCCTGAAATCTTCTGATGGAACACTACGTACATTAGCTCAACTTAATAAAAAAAAAAACTCACCGGTAGCTTCTTCGTAATCCTGATAACTGGACTATTCCATACAGTCGATTAAATATGAGTGAGCAGATGCTTTCTTACAGACTGCCAAAACTATTAAACTACCCGATAGAACATGAAATATTATTGAATCCACCAGTAAGAAAACACTAAGAAATTTTTTATATCCGTTCAGTAGTGCCCGTCTGCGAGAAATTGTGTGTGGCTTATGTTTTAGTTTACATATGTTTCTATGATGTTTTATTTTTCTCTCCTTCGTTCTGTAAACAAGAATATTTCATGTCTTTTTGTTAATGTAATTTGTATTTTATGTAATGAGTGTATTTCTTTCCTTCATTAATTCAATGTCACGCCACATGCCTTGTAAAGGGGGCCCGAATCCCCGTCAAGTGAACACAGTTCCACTTTTTGTTCGGGCCTCCTCCATTTTTTTTGTGTGTATCGCAAGAAAATGGAAATAAACTGAATTGAATTGAATAACGACATAACTAAGAGAGCAAAGTGAAAAGGAAAGGCAGAAACCGGAACTAAGAGAACATATTGAAGGACACAGGCCGGTCGACCTGATACATTCAGCTTGGCTATATTACTTTGGACAAGGCTGAAATGATAAGAAAAATGCGCGAAGACAAAGCACGAAAGGATAACTAAGTACGAGTGGTTTTACGCAAGTCTCATACGTAACTTGAAGCTAGCCTGGGAACATGTTCTAAGGAAAGTTACGTATTTCTGACAGTTCAGATAGTTCAATAATATTTATAGTTCAACAATAGTATACCGCGTTCCATTATGTATGTTGGTTAACATCATTTGTTCAAAGGACAAAATTTGCCCGAGCGGCTACATTAAAGGAAGCATATCACGAAGCTAGGGCTCTATACTAATATCGGAAGTCGAACTTCCTCGAGAACCACGGAATACATTGAGAAAATCGCTTTCATTCCCGCTGTGTCAGTAATAATAAGTTCAAACGACAGACAGAAAGAGCAAGGCCTACGGCAAGAATATTTCACCAACATTCCAAGAACCTGCGCTAGGCGTGTCAGAGTGCCTTTCCTTATATTGTACCCTGTCTCACCAAGACTGTCTGTATTGTTGAGGAGATTTACTTTTGAGAACGACCAAACAGAAAGACTACAATTTTGGAAAGCACCCGCTGCCTGCCTGCATCTACCACCCCTATTCATGTTTCCCAAATTGCCCAGCTCACTTGGGAGACGTTATTATTAAGATAAAAAGCAACAGCCGTGTTTAGAGGAGAAGTTATCAAAGCAGACTGCGCCGTGAGTACTTTGAGTGCCTGTTTTAGAGGTGTCCTTTCAGCTGTGAGCAGAGGCATGTCTACTACAGTGTAAGGATTGTGTGTCACCTGAGAATGAGCTTCAATTCAAGCAACAAACAAGAATGCCGGCTTAGGATTTTAATATGTGTCATGAAAGCATTTGGGATACGAAAGGCATTACTCTAGTAGTATTGCTGGAATCCCACATTATCGCTCATGCCACCTACCTCGCTTTCGTTGAGTAGGAGAAACGAGAGGCGTCTTGCCTAATACCCCTGTCACACAAGAGAAGTGCACTTTAAGAGCGTGAACTAGGCCGCTAGTGTCATTCGCACGCTGTGACACGGGAACGTTTAGTGACACTCGCTGTAAAGCGCACTTGCCGGCGAGTGCGTTCGCCTAACTCACTTCGCGGCGACGGGGTCTGGAGCCTCGGTAGCAGTGGCTTCCAAACAAATACGCTCATGCATAACGCGGCGCCCGTAGTATTTTTAAAGCATTGTTTTCGTTATTAGAAATGTTGCTATGCAATAAAACAAATCATATTTCACTAAAAAACCTCGCTATTCTCACCCTCGGCAGTTTGCGGCAACGTCCGCTAGGAGAATGCACATTTCCAAAGCACACTTCTCTTTCTCGTGTAGCAGCGCCTGAGCGTAAGTGCACTCGCTCAAAGTGCATTTAAGTTGCCCCGTGTGACAGGGGTATAAGGTACAGCCACAGTCCGAAAATTCACCTTTAACAACTTTCAAGGAAGAAAAGTTATTGACCGTTATTCTGAAGGTTATTCCCAATGCCTTCTTAATTTGACAATGTTGCTGTTTTTCGCGATGCCAGAAACTGTATAGTCCGCGAGCTTTTCGAGTCAACCATCCCTCGTATCAGAGCTTATGCGCAAAAATAAATTGCTCTGTCTACGCCCCCGTCCCCGCTTACCCAATCCGAAACACCGGATTACACTTGAAATGTAGCGTACATATAGAAATCAAGCAAATATGGTGAAAAATCTGAGTCACTCTATGCCGTAGGTGGAGTGATTGATTGATTTGTGGGGTTTAACGTCCCAAAACCAGCTCTCATTATGAGAGACGCCGTAGAGGAGGTCTCCGGAAATTTTGACCACCTGGGGTTCTTTAACGTGCACTGACATCGCACAGCACACGGGCCTCAACATTTCGCCTCCATCGAAATGCAGCCGCCGCGGCCGGGATTCGATCCCGCGACCCTCGGATCTGCAGCCGAGTACCTTAGCCACTAGACCACCGTGGCGGGGCGTAGGTGGAGTGAGAGGAAAGGGGGGTGGGGGGGTGGAGGGGGGGTTCATTGGCACGGCGGTTTATCTTCCGAGCGGCGCCACGTAGGAAACTAAAGATGAGGTGCTATACCAAATATAGCCGTGGACACTGAGTTTTGCGAGACGGTATTGAGAGCCAAGCTGTACATTTGTTGCGCAGTCACATCTATGGGCTCAAGCACCATCCCACGACGGAGCTTCGACCGAAAATGCTTCTCGTGTCATAAAGGACTGCATTTCGTGCCCGCCGCCTGTGCGACGACAAGGGGGATTTCCAGTCGAACCGTTCGGGAGCAGAAGCACCGCTGCGGCCGGATCAATAACCGTGCAGGCGCCAAGTGAAAGCCGATGAATTAGGTGGGAAAAGAATGGAAGGGACAGCGAATATCCAGAAAAGAATATCGATCAATGGCGCGACAGGGACCCAAATATGTGAGGGAAGTGGCGGCGAAGGAGGACAAGATGGATCGGACCGAGAAAATGCGCTTAGGAATCCGCGATACTAGGAGAAGCAAGAAAGAAGCCCGGATATATATATATATATATATATATATTTCAGAGCAGTCTTGGCTGTCGGGGTAAATATAAATTAAAGTTTGCTGCGCTATATAGTGTGGTTTATCTTTCCGAGAACAAAAGTTCTAATGCTTCTAAGTTATCATTCTAATGACTTAAAAATGTTATGGTAATTACTTCGCTCTTTCCTAATAGTCACTGCCTTCCAGAGCCATATTTCGCTATTTATCGCGCGCTCTGAGCATTCGGCTTTTCAGCACAAGAAGAGTTACCATAATTGAGTCCGTGAAACCCGAGAAAAGCTCGTCAGAATATTGTAACCTTACGAAAAAAATGACACTAAGAAAATGGCAAGAAACGAAAGTCTTTCAATTGCTTATAGAATGTAAAAGGCCGTAATAGCCAAAGTAACGACCTAGGCTGCAAGAAGATTGCTAAGGTGATGCCTGACTAGTCATTCAAGAATCGCGCTGGGGAATGAGTACATATTCGAAGTGGCGTGGCCGTCCAAGCGTCATCATTTAATGGCACTGCTTTCAGGCGCTAAGCTGGAAACGTTGATCGGTTTTTCTGAGCGGTGAACGCATGGCTCGAGCGTATAATGTAAAGCCTGGTATTATTCCAGACTTGCAGGTAAGGTTCTGTGCACACTGCGAACAACTTGAAATGAACACGTACGCGTATAGGAAGCGCCAATGTACTGTGCTGCTGTGCCAGAGAAATTGAAGCGAAGCGCAATCATTAAATTGTCGTTTAGAGACTTGCCGATAATATCGACTCACCTTTAGCAGACGCTTCCACTGCTACCATACATGCTTCAGGGAGGGACTCTGCCGAAAATATGACGTCTTTTTTTTTTCTCCCGTCTTTTTTCTTGCTTAGGATATTAGTTCTTTCTCTTTTCTTTTCTTTTTTTTAAGAGCAGCGGGTGTCCGAAGGCTCCTTGTGAGCGCAACATTCTCAGAATGACTCCCCTGCCGAAAGCAGTGCTGCAGTGGCAAAAACACCATAGGAAGCAAGGAATAAGAACAGTGGGAGTCGAGTGGCATCAGAAAGTTTAGCGACCGAACGAAAGCGTTAAACCGACTAAAACTACGTAAACCTGACGTCGACTGGAGAACAATGCCGACACTGCAGACACAAACGCCGAACCACTGAATGCGTTTCTGCGAGGCGTAGGAATTCAGAATGTCAACTGAAAACGGAGCGCTACAAAAACCAACTACACGAAATGGTATCGGTGCCGGTTATAGAGTATCGCACAATTTCAGTTACCAAATGCTGACACGCACATTTGTTTTGGTTTGTTCACGGAGAGCGCGCCTTGATAATGTTCTTGTGACGTGCAGCCCAAGCCGCGCTTGTCTTCCATGCTGCTTTGGGAATGATGTAGGCCATTCTACAAAATTTGCATGACCGACGCGAACACTTCAGCAGCTTCCAGGACACCCGTGGTAGCAGCAGAACACGTTGAGTAGAATGTATAAAAGCCGCAGCACCCCATAGCTGGTCACTATTTTATCGTCAAACGACGGCTGTTCACGCCACTATGGTCTCGCTGTGCAGTTTGCTTTCATTTGCTGGACATAGCTCGCCCGGTAAACAGTTTGACCATCAACGTCTTGGATCCTGCTTGTTCCTTCATTGTTACGAGTACGTGACAACACCCAATAAGCGTGGCTGCGTGCATAAACGGGCGCATCAATACGCTCAAACTAGGCGCAGATACAAGGACAAGCACGCCCATCTCAGTGAAGCAACAGTTACGACCAACACTGTTGTCTTTCTCCCTTTTCTCCTCGATGCTTCTGTCGCAACACGAATGGCCGCCTTCAACCATTTCAACCGTAAGTCGTGCAATAGGCCTTTTACAGCGTAAGCTGTTATGAGATCACAACAAGGGTCGTTTTTGCGCCGCAGTTTGTCGCCGCCGCCGCCGCCGCCGGTGTCCGTAACCGCTGTCGCGGCAAACTTCAGAAAAAGAAAGATAACCAGGACCGAGGACGATTCAAACCAGGTCCTCTGCTTCGATTCGAACCCACATCCTCTGCGTGGCAGTCGAGATTCTACCACTAAGCCACGGCTGTGCTTGAAAATTCTTCGCAAAATGACCCAAACAGCAGTAACGTCTGCCGAGGAATCGCATTAACAAGTGTAATGTTACGTGACAGAATAATAATACGCCACTACACGTCGGGGAAAGTGGATTGCATAACGAGTGCAAGGATTCATTTGAAAGAACACAGGGTGGCATGGTTTGTAGCTCTGGACTCATTACAGAGGCATCATCAACATCATCATCATTATGAAACATCCTTTTTCAACATTTCCGTCATCCTTATTACGAAGCGCTGCCCTTTGAAGCAATTTTGTTGTATCGTGTCATGCATCACGCGGCAGGCGACGTACGCAGCCGGGCCAGCAACCTGACTTGGCTCTTCGATATATACCTGAACTCGTAAGGTGCGGACCGCTGCTGTAGAAACGAATCGCAGAGCTACGCGTGCGGCTGCAGCAAGGCAACGTCGAGCACAACAGACAGCTGTACAGAGAGAAGCCCAAACCGCAGCTCGCCGTCGACGCCGCGCCGAGAGTTCATTTAGTTCTCGGGAAAACGATGCCAAGAGACTAAGATGCGCAGTTATACAGATTTGCATGTCACAACACCGCAGTAATTACTACGTAGTGGATACTTCCCTACTCGGCGAAATTATAAGAGTTATGGCGCAGGGGATACCCACCGCCTCTACTTGAACTAGTTTCCCCAAGCGTTTAAAATGGCCTCGAAGAAGGTCGCTCCTCCAGCTTACACTGTCACTCTCCTGCGGTTCCGCGCAGGCCTGGCTCTTTTTCATGCAAGGAAAAAAAAAACCCACCAGAGGGGATCACCGAAATCAAAACCGGAGGGTCGTGCCTCCGCAAATCGTCCACAGAGCATTGCAGAGGCACGGTATAGCACTTATGCTTAAGGACCATGACACACTAGGTGCCGTCCATCTCGTCATCCGCTGGCGCCCATTTCCTCTCAGACTTAGCGCACGCAGAGGCTATCGTCATGCAAAAGTTCCGATGTATGGAGGCAATGCACCCGCCGTCCTTGTGCAAGTCGTGGCCTGGAATCTGTCATGCCCTAGAAGGAGACAATGTGAGGGAACAGGACAACGCAATCACTGCAGACGTACGCTGCTGTGGATCGTGTATACGCGAGAGCGTTAAAGAAACAAAATCTAGGATGCGAACAGCGTGCCATCTTGTTCCCGAAGTGCTTCCTCCTGTGCCGTCGTTTTCTCCCGCATCCATTTCCTGCCTTTGTTTCGTTGGTTGCTCGGGGACATTAAACGAAACGGCGGTCCATTTCCATGCACTTGGGCCAGCATGCATCCGAAGGCGTCAGAGCAGGCACGGCGGGAAAAAAAGCAAGCGCGCAACAACGCGTTCAAATGTCGCCATTCCGCGTGCGTCGTGTTCAAATAAGAAACAAAATGGCGAGGATCGGTACGAATGCATTTATGGCCTCGTAGGTACGTGAGCGGATACGCGGCCCGACGGACACATCGTCCGCGCTTAAGTTTATATTTTTTAACTCACATGAGACGCGCTTAAAAACAACCTTTCATTTATTTAGCACCGTAACTTTTGTATCTTGACCGTGCGACATAAAACTGAAGTAGTTTTAAAACTAAAAGAGTTTTATGTTTCTCCTTTTGGGCGTCATATGATGGCCTGACTTCCTTCTCGGTTAAATAGAGCTACATGTTGACGACCGTTTACACGATGCGCATGGAAGGAGGATATAAAAAGAAAAGGAAAACAAGAAATCATCTAAAAAATCTGTCGCAATTTAGAATATCGTCGGAGCTATCACCAAGTTCTTCATTTCTTCAAATAAGATGTGCATTTTTTTCTGCGTAATTGTCGCAACAAAGCTTGAGAGGACGATGCAAGGTTGCAATTTGGGAAAGTTGCTAGAACTTCATAGTGCAAACAACGAGCACGCAGAAAGAAGGAAGAAGCAGAACGACACGGGCTTTAAGCGTTAAAACCGACTACAACTTTAGCGCTCGTGTCGTTCTGCTCCTTCTTTGTTTGTATCTGTGTGCGCGCGCTTTTTTCACTATGAAGGGCTTCTCAATTTTTACGAAGTGTCGTAAAAGACCGTGCGCTAAAAGTTGCAGCATGATGAGCGGTTGCAAGACCGTACAACAATAGATGCGTCAAGAGATCGCGATGCAATGAACGGAACACAGCGAAGGCTATTGGCAGAGTGATCGCCCCGGAAAGGCGTGGCTCCTGGTTTCCGTCACCGTACTGGAATGAATTTTTCTTCCGCCAGTAAACTTCATTCTGACAATTCAAGGTAGACTTCATCGTGACATTGTGCTGTAAGCGGGCGGATGCCCAAGTTCTTTTGTCATAAAATTTTTCTCCTCATCGCCGGATTCCGTTGCAACGATCTGACTCTTTCTGAACGGCGCAGCATTTGGGTTAGCAACGTGCTGTGTTCAAACTCATTTGAATGCACGAACGGTACAGCATGACGTAGGACACATATGGTGCAAGCGAGCGTCACTCACGCACTGTTTCGGGATTGTAGTCAATGCACCAGCCGTCCTTGTGCAAGTCGTGGCCTGGAATCTGTCATGCCCTAGAAGGAGACAATGTGAGGGAACAGGACAACGCAATCACTGCAGACGTACGCTGCTGTGGATCGTGTATACGCGATAGCGTTAAAGAAACAAAATCTAGGATGCGAACAGCGTGCCATCTTGTTCCCGAAGTGCTTCCTCCTGTGCCGACGTTTTCTCCCGCATCCATTCCCTGCCTTTGTTTCGTTGGTTGCTCGGGGACATTAAACGAAACGGCGGTCCATTTCCATGCACTTGGGCCAGCATGCATCCGAAGGCGTCAGAGCAGGCACGACGGGAAAAGAAGCAAGCGCGCAACAACGCGTTCAAATGTCGCCATTCCGCGTGCGTCGTGTTCAAATAAGAAACAAAATGGCGAGGATCGGTACGAATGCGTTTATGGCCTCGTAGGTACGTGAGCGGATACGCGGCCCGACGGACACATCGTCCGCGCTTAAGTTTATATTTTTTAACTCACATGAGACGCGCTTAAAAACAACCTTTCATTTATTTAGCACCGTAACTTTTGTGTCTTGACCGTGCGACATAAAACTGAAGTAGTTTTAAAACTAAAAGAGTTTTATGTTTCTCCTTTTGGGCGTCATATGATGGCCTGACTTCCTTCTCGGTTAAATAGAGCTACATGTTGACGACCGTTTACACGATGCGCATGGAAGGAGGATATAAAAAGAAAAGGAAAACAAGAAATCATCTAAAAAATCTGTCGCAATTTAGAATATCGTCGGAGCTATCACCAAGTTCTTCATTTCTCCAAATAAGATGTGTATTTTTTTCCTGCGTAATTGTCGCAACAAAGCTTGAGAGGACGATGCAAGGTTGCAATTTGGGAAAGTTGCTAGAACTTCATAGTGCAAACAACGAGCACGCAGAAAGAAGGAAGAAGCAGAACGACACGGGCTTTAAGCGTTAAAACCGACTACAACTTTACCGCTCGTGTCGTTCTGCTCCTTCTTTGTTTGTATCTGTGTGCGCGCGCTTTTTTCACTATGAAGGGCCTCTCAATGTTTACGAAGTGTCGTAAAAGACCATGCGCTGAAAGTAGCAGCATGATGAGCGGTTGCAAGACCGTACAACAATAGATGCATCAAGAGATCGCAATTCACTGAACGGAATACAGCAAAGGTTATTGGTAGAGTGATCGACCCGGAAAGGCGTTGGTCCTGGTTTCAGTCACAGTACTGGAATGAATGCTCAGCCAGGAAACTCTTCTTTCTGACCATTCAACGTAGACTTCATCGTGACATTGTGCTGTAAGCGGGCGGATGCCCAACTTCTTTTATGTCATAAAATTTTTCTCCTCATCGCCGGATTCCGTTGCAACGATCTGACTCTTTCTGAACGGCGCAGCATTTGGGTTAGCAACGTGCTGTGTTCAAACTCATTTGAATGCACGAACGGTACAGCATGACGTAGGACACATATGGTGCAAGCGAGCGTCAGTCACGCACTGTTTCGGGATTGTAGTGTGTTTTGTGAAGCATTCCCCTATTAAACTACTTACAGTGCGCCGACTGGTACGGCAGATTTCGATGGAGGCGAGATGTTGAGGCCCGTGTACTGTGCGATGTCAGTGCACGTTAAAGAGCTGCAGGTGGTCCATATTTTCGGAGCCCTACACTACGATGTCTCTCATAATCATAACGTGGTTTTCGGATGTCAAACCGCAGAAATAAATCATCTGATATGGGTGCAGTGGCTTGGCGTGCGGCTCGTACTACCCAGCGTATGTCGTCGCCATCAAAACGAAACGCGAAGTCAAAAAAGCGAATACCCCCGTCAATTGGCGTTACGATCACTAGCTGATCACCTATTAGGTGATAAACTAGTGCGAAGAAAAGGAAGTGCGTCACGAGAACTGAAGCGCCTGTGTTTGTAACGTCATTCTTCGTCCGCCTCACTCTCTTTTCTTTTTGCGCTGTAAGCTCGTGAGCGCCAGTCGTAGTGTGCTAATTAATTACTAATAATTAATCGGTCATTAACGTGCCAGGAACACGTGGTTTTAAGGCTCGCCTCGTAAAATGGGCGGCTCCGGGGTAACTTTGGCCACCTGGGATTCTCTCTTAAAATGTCACTAAAGAGCAAAACGATCTTTCTCGTATCAATAAAGCACTACTTCATAATACCAAAGGCACCACTTTAATACCAGAGGTACCACAAGAACGTGCCCTGTAAGCGAGAAAACGCGAAGAAAAAAAGAAAGATAACACAGATGGCGACGCCGCCTTGGAGCTTCCGCACCAACAAGCGGTGACGTCATTGATTTGGAGAGCGCTTACTAAGAATCGCATCATTATTAACCGGTAGACATCAAATTCATTGTGTTTTTAGGTGTCCATATAATTAAGTACTGAGTTTCATGAAATTACATCGAGCGTATGCGGACGAAATAGGAAAGATGAATTCGAAATCCGTTACGTCGTGCTTGCGTTGAGGTGCTAGGCTTCGGCACGAAATTAAAAAAAAAGGAATCGAAATTTGACCTTTATTTTGTCTTCTAATATTTAGCCTATGACGACAAAATATTCGACAGCATAATACTTAGACAGTTATCTGCCGGTATCAATTGATTTACTTTTTCGCTAGAGTAACGTGCCCCGAAATCTAAGTACACTGCTGCTCCTTTATTTAATTTTTTTTTTTGCATTTCAACCTCATTGAAATGCGCAGCCGTTGGCCAGAATTCGATCACTGGCTCCCGGGCTTCGTAAGCCAACACCTAGCCACTAAGCTACCACAGTGCCCAGTCGTAGTCTGCTAGCCATGTTACATTCTTTGCTACAGGGCACTGTATTGTGAAGCTATTCGGCACCAGAATAGTATTGCGTATTAGGAATTTTCCAGCTGTCGCTGAGAATTCGTCCTCAACAAGCCGTTGATTTGGTACACCAAGGCCAAAGATGACACGAGGACATTCAGAGAGAGGCCCCTGAGGCATATTGCAAAGCCGGACCAGAAAAAGCAGCGCGGGCTTGGACCGACGCCTGCCACTCCAAGCCTGAGAATGATAAGTTTGTTTCAATTCCGGGTCGTGTTGAAAAAATCTGGCTGCATTCGTGTTAACTTCATCCAGTAGAAGACGCTCATAATCATGCTCAAGCTCATGTCTAGGAAGAGCGCTTAATGTAAAGTCAAAGACGTTGGAAAAATGAATTGAATAGGGCATATAGAAAAAGAAAACTCGCCCCGAGTATCTAGCGAAAAACGCAGCCAAAATTATGGGGAGAACATTTTCTCAGTTAGCGGAACTGCACATTATCGCTTTAAGGGGGTCAGGTTACCTAATTAGAACGTGAAGCGATAAAGCAATTTAGAGTAAGGAAGGAAACTCATGTGCTTTTCGCGGAAAGTCCAATGAGGGGAGCGGTTATTGTTTACGGGACGTGAAGATATCGGCCTGGGTGTTTCGGGTGCGCGAAGCTATATTATTGCTTTACCACAGCGATTGTGAGCGTTCATTATCATTGGTATAGGCCGCGCGATATCGCGACACACGGTACCATTTAATCTTATGCAAAAATGTTCCAAAAGCCGGGTGAGTTCATGTTCTAAAAGATTTACTCCGACTTAACTCAACAAAATAACAACCTACATAGACGTTTCGCCACCTATGTGGGTGGCATCCTCAGTATACACTGACACACATGAACGGAGGCTGCCCACTCTACTGCTAGTCACGTATGTCCTGGTAAATGTCCGGTAGAGGGCCGCGGTTGTTGTTGCACGCCGATTAGTCCCGACCAGCCGATTGGTCCCGAGCCAGTGTCGACGACACTGGCTCGGGAACAAAGGTCGGAGAAAAGAAAATTCCTGGAGTCGTGGTTCATCCGTCGGGACCAATCGGCGTGCAACTAGAGTTACTGTATATGCTACCTTTAGGTATAGGCTTTAGGATAGGCTTTAGGTTAGGCTTTAGGTATAGGCTTTAGGTATAGGCTTTAGGTATAGGCTGTATAGGCTCCCTAAAGGGAGCCTATACAGTGACTCTACGTGCAACAACAACCGCGGCCCCCTACCGGACATTTACAAGGACATACGTGACTAGCAGTAGACAGGGCGGCCTCCGTTCATGTGTGTCAATGTATACTGAGGATGCCACCCGCAGAGGTGGCGAAACGTCTATGTAGGTTGTTATTTATTTTGTTGAGTTAAGTCGGAGTAAATCTTTTAGAACCATTTAATCTTACTAAACACTGCTTGCCAGAGGAGCGGATGAGGACAAAGACGAAATAAACAAAAGGTGGTTAGCCATGGACAGAGCCCAGTTCGCTATCCTGCACTGGCGGTGAAGTAGGGTCAAAATAAAGACCACTGCCTGTGTCACCGACAGAGTAAATGTTCAGTGCTTAGTTCCCCGGATGGCGAATCAATCTCCTGTCCTCGAGAGTTTCCAGCGGTGCTTTTCGCGGCCTTTTGTAGCTGTGAATGCCCCGTGTCGCGGTCCCAAGATCACGTCGACGGTAAATCCATTTTGTTAGCCTATTTGGGCCTGTACGGGGATTTAAGCGTTTCTTTTTCTAAAGGCGGCCGGCCACATGCGAGGTGTTCGATTGTCGCCGCCTATAGAGCACAGTCGTATTGAGTTCGTGAATTGATTCTGCAAGGGACAGCAATCGCTGAATGCAACGCGTAGCCGTCGGCGACGCGGCGCCATTCACATCGCCAATGATTCGGCAGCTCCAGCTGATTTTGAAGCAATGCGTCGGACGAGATGCCGCGTTTGTGTGGAAATCTCTAATTTTGCGGTTTTGGGACGTTAAACCGCACAAATCAATCAATCAACGTCCGGAATTTGGTGTAGTTGCCAAGCAAGAGGTACGAGAGCAATATTGAATAGAACAGGAGCCAAGACCGAACCCTGTGGGACTCCTCTGTTCGACATGAAGCACCCTTCTTGCCTTCCATCTACTCTTATCGCAAAAGTGCGATTACGGAGAAATGAGTAGATGAAGTTCACGACCCTTCGTGGAAGCCCCAATTCGATGAGGTTGGTGATAATAATTTCATGGTCGATATTATCGTAAGCTTTCGTTATGTCTGTGGCTATTACTGTAACCACGGCGTGACTGTGTGGTGAAACCTGCAACACATCGCCCGACAATATAGAAAGTCTGTGTTCAGTTCCCAAGTAAGAACGAAATCCAATTTGTGCAGGATGGAATTTCTTGTTCCGTTCAAGCCACCAGGAGACGCGTGTAGCTAGCATGTTTTCTGCGAGCTTGCAAATAGTTGGGGTTAGTGAGATCGGCCGTAAGGATTGCAGATTATTTGGAGCTTTTCTGGCTTCGGTATGGGGACAACAACTGAGTGCTTCCAATCAGGCGGAGCAATACCAGTCTCCCATACTGTATTAATAGCCACTAGGAGTGCGTCAAGCGCTGCCCCTTCCATGTTCTGGAAAACCTCATATGGAATGCCATCGGGACCCGGTGTCGTTCGTTGCCTGGACGTTTCAATGGCCGCTATGAGTTCGGCCATGGTGAGCGGGCTTGATATATCCGACGTAGCACTGGGGTTGGACTCATCATGGTCAGAGAAGGTTATGGGTGACACATGATCGTACTTTGGAAAAAAAAGCTCTAGCAGCGTGTTGAGCAAGCTCACTTGGCGTACTTTGCCTCGCTAACCTCACGCTTGCTGCTGGATCATGTTGCCTGTTCCCGCGTTCCATTGATCGAAACGTGCGCCAAAGTGCTCTTTTCTCAATTCCGGATCCAAGGTTTTCACACGATTCGTACCACCGTCTTAGAGAAAGTTACTTTTCGTGTCGACGTGCCTTCGTCGCTGTGTGGTTAGCGCGTGCGCGGCCGCCAGGTATGTCAGGATTTTTCGACGCATACACTTGTGCTTGACGTCGCTTTGCCCAAAGTTGTAAAAGAGCAAGATCCGGCTGAGGTCGTTCCTCATCAACTGTGGTTGTAATGGTGCTATTCCGGAGCAGTTCTTGGAAAGCAGGCAGAATTTCCGAGGGTTCCGTGGGTATTACTTTATCAATCGATGATTCCCGAAGCTTGTCCCAGTGCGTGATTGTTACTCGTTCTCGAATATTCTTTATGCAGGTTCTGTTTAAACCAATCTCTATTGGCATATGATCACTGCCCCAAGTATTCGGTTCCGTTCGCCACTGTGGCATCCCAGGTCCCAACCACCCCGTGAGATCAGGAGAGTGTGTATTAGACGCCATGCTGGCACAACATGTAGGCACTGCGCGATGGTTCAGGAGCTTAAATGTGGCATCAGTCATAACATTTTTCATTAGACATCCTCTTTGAGAGTTGTACCCCCATTCTGTATGCGGGGCGTTGAAGTCTCATTTGCATTTCAACCTGATTGAATTGCACAGCCGTTGGACAGAATTCGATCACTGGCTCCCGGGCTTCGTAAGCCGGCACCTAGCAGCTTCCACAGCGTGCAGGCGTACTCTGCTAGCCATGTTACATTCTTTGCTATAGCGCACTGTTTTGTGAAGCAATGCAGAACCAGAATAGTATTGCGTATTACGAACTTTCCAGCTGTCGCTCAGAATTTGTCCTCAAAATGCCGTTGATTTCGTACCACAAGGCCAAAGATGACACGAGGATATTCACAGAGAGGTCTCTGAGGCATATTGCAAAGCCGGACCAGAAAAAGCAGCACGGGCTTGGACCGACGCCTACCACTCTAGGTCTGGGAATGATAAGTTTGTTTCAATTTCGGCTCGTCTTGAAAACATCTGGCTGCATTCGTCTTAAATTCATCCAGTAGAAAACGCTTACAGACATGCTCAAGCTCATGTCTAGGAAGAGCGCTTAATGTAAAGTCAAAGACGTTGGAAAAATGTATTGAAGAGGACATATGAAAAACGAAAACTAGCCCCGAGTATCGAGCGAAAAAGCACAGAAAAATTACGGGGAGAACATTTTCTCAAGGGGGTCAGGTTACCTAATTAGAACGTGAAGCGATAAAGAAATTTAGAGTAAGGAAGGAAACGCATGTGCTTTTCGTGGAAAGTCCAATGAGAGAGAGAGAGAGAGAGAGATGATGGGCGGAAGGCAGGGAGGTTAACCGGAAGAGAAAATATCCAGTTTGCTACCCTGCACTGGGGAAGGGGTGAAGGGAGACAGAAAGAGATGGAAAAAGAATAAAGAAAGAGAGAGGTCAAATCGCGCACACACACAAGCACGGCATGTGTCACAGACGGTTCACGAGGCCCGTTGCGCGCAAAAACTTGAGCACAGCCTTCGTGGCTTTCTGCTGCGAGACACTGTCTGTCCGGCATTCCAATATGGTTTGCTCGGACAGCGGTCGACCATCAAGGCGTGACAATTCTGTGGCGAGAGTCTGTCGCTGGGAGCAGTACCCAGGGCAATCGCAGAGGACGTGCACAATTGTTTCCTCGCTGCCGCAGTGAATACAGGCAGCACTGTCTTCCAGTCCAATGCGACAGCTGAAACTTCTTGTCAATGACGTGCCTAGCCACAGGCGGCAAAGTACGGTAGTTTCACAGCGGGTAAGCCCACGCGGAACTCGAAGTTGTAGTGATGGGTCGAGGCGGTGCAGACGGGTATGCAGAAGACCAGGAGTGTTCCACAGCGCTATAGTCATATCACGCGCAAGCGAGCGAAGTTTTCTTACTGCATCCGTTCTTGACAGTGGGATGGCTTGCAGCACTCCAATTTCGTGGGCACGTTTCGCAGCATTATCTGCGTGCTCGTTGCCGATTATTCCAGAGTGGCCTGGTAGCCACTGAAACGTGATGTCATGGCCTTTGTCGGTTAATTCGTGATAGAGCTGTCGTGTTTGAAGCACTAATTGGTCTTGCGGCCCGCTACGTAAGGCCGATAAAAGGCACTGAAGGGCTGACTTGGAATCTGTAAAGATGGCCCATTTCTGTGGTGGCTCTCCATCGATCACGCAAAGTGCGGTGTGTAGTGCCTCAAGCTCCACGGCTGTCGATGTTGTGCCATGAGACGTCCTGAACAGCACATCTACTGCTTTGGCAGGGAAGGTCACAGCTCCTGCAGATCTGCCTGCTGCTGTTGAGCCATCAGTGTAAAGCTGAAGATGATTCCTGTAGTCCTCATGTAGCATTAGTAGAGACAGCTGTTTTAAAGCCGGCGGTGAGAGCTCCGCTTTCGTCCGAATCCCTGGCACTGTCAGCCGTACCTTTGGACGGGCCAAACACCAAGGAGGCGTCGGAAGTCCAATGATGGGAGCGGTTATTTTTTACGGGACGTGAAGATATCGGCCGGGGTGTTTGGGTGCGTGAAGCTACATTATTTCTTTATGAAATTCCGCTTTCATTATTTCTTTGTCAAAGAAAGTGTGAGTGCACATGCTCATTAATAAAACAAGACCTTGCACTCATGTCACTGGATCAACGACGCGTCATTGCACTTTTATGTTTATTTCATAGGTACATCTACAGTAACACATTCCACTGTTTGCCGCTTCATCTTCCCCTGCGCACATCTCGACGCATACACAACGCACGTAGTTTCATGTGCATTCATGGTCACACACAGGCATTTAACTCATCACCATTACCTCGAGCCATAGCACATTGGAACGGCCTTCCAGAGCACATTGTATCCATCTCTAATCGTGAAACTTTTCGTAATAACCTGATTTCGTTGCGTTTTACTATTGTATAACTTTGTTGCACCTTGCTGTTTAGCATTTGTATTCTTTTCCCTTGTTCTTTGTTCGTGTTCGTTGCGTTTTTACTATTGTATAACTTGGTTGCACCTTGCTGTTTATCATTTGTATTTTTTTTCCTTGTTCTTTGTTTTTTACTTGTGGTCTGTATTTTTTTTTGCAATGTATATACTGCTGCCCCCCTTACGCAATGCCCTTTAATGGGCCTGTAAGGCATTTTGAATAAATAAATAAATATAGGCCGCGCGATATCGCGACACACGGTATAAATGTCATCGTACTAAACACTCCTTGCCAGAGGCGCCGATGAGGACAAAGATGAAACAAACAAAAAGGTGGTCAACCATGGACAGAGCCCAGTTTGCTATCCTGCACTGGCGGTGAAGGAGGGTCAAAGTAAAGACCACTCTCTGTGGACACAATGAGGACGAAGTAAAGACCACTGCCTGTGTCGCCGACAGAGTAAATGTTCAGTGCTTAGTTCCCCGGATGGCGAATCATTCTCCTGTCCGCGAGAGGTTCCAGCGGTGCTTTTCGCGGCCTTTTGTAGCTGTGAATGCCCCGTGTCGCGGTCCCAAGATCACGTCGACGGTAAATCCATTTTGTTAGCCTATTTCGCCCTGTACGGGGATTTAAGCGTTTCTTTTTCTAAAGGCGGCCGGCCACACGCGAGGTGTTCGATTGTCGCCGCCTATAGAGCACAGTCGTATTGAGTTCGTGAATTGATTCTGCAAGGGACAGCATTCGCTTAATGCAACGCGTAGCCGTCGGCGACGCGGCGCCATTCACATCGCCAAGGATTCGGCAGCAGTCGGAGTGATTCGTCGAGAGAGTGCTACCGATGGCGAGTGAAGTAAATACCACTTCTGTAGTGTTATCAAGTGTGCTATTTTGCCCGTGTCTTTGGCTCCCTCAGTTTTAGTTAAAGACAATGAAGCAACTTTTTACATATAGCACGGGACAGAGAACATAGCCCCGATAGAGATCAGTAACAGGCGGTCGGAGGGTTGGTGGCGGAAAAGCAAGGGAGAGGTGAAAATAAGCATAGCGTCAAATGCATGGTTACTACACCGGCAAACCGAAAAATGTCTAGGCCACGAGTTGTCGACTTCGATTTCTATACAGTATAAAATTCTGCTTAGTGTAGAAAAGCCGGTACGCTGAATTCAGTATTTAATGTCGCGACTTACAAATCGTCGCCCTGTTATAAACAGGACGCACATATCATCCGTCGATACAAGAAAATGCAGAAGTTCAAAAGCTCCCAGAACTCTACAAGTGATGGCGGAAAAAAAAAGTGATGAACGCATGAGACACGTACTGAACGTATATAGGACTATCACGTGTACATACGCATTTCATTAGCTTAAATTAAACGATAAGCTCGAACTATTACTTCTTCAACAAAGATTTTGCCAGAGCACGTGTGCATTAATGCACGCGAAGCGATAACGCGACACCTTTTTTTTTTTCAGAGTAATGAGAGACATCCCGCTATCACAAAAATTTTTGTATTTAGCAGAATCTAGAAACATTTTTTTCTCTCCCTCTCTCTAAGAGCGACGTTTACAGGATCACTAAAGAACACTTGTGACATATACGAATAGTTTATGGAACATAATATATTTGCACTATATTGCTATTTTTTTCTCCTCAGTAAAGGAAGAAAAATGCGACGAACGAATCGTCATGAAAGAAGATGCAAGTTCTTCGACCCTGTTCGTTTCATACTTATGGGAAATTTCGACCCTCTTATCGTTCAGGTGACCGCGTTTTAGGGCCGGTGTACAAGACACTACCATGGCCTTGTGATCCGAGTAGTAGGTGGATACATACATAACATCTCGCACACTGTATGGGTCGGTGGTGAATGCGAGTTCGATGGACGTACATCACGACCTCGTGATGGCCTCAGTGGGTGTATTCATTTCGAGATTGAACGCGGCACGCATGGCGGCGGGGAACGATGGGCTAGGTGGCGCGTTCGTACGCCTAGTGCTCCTACGGTGACGCCACGCAGCTGGGAGCGCGCTTTCCCCAACCCAGCGAAGAAACGCGTCGACGCGGTCGCGCGCCGCTGCAGGTAGCTGCAGCAGAGCGCAGCGCGAGCCGACTACCACTGCGGCGAGTGGTACCACTGAGGATACAGGCGTAGTTGGTCGCGTTCCCGTCCTCCGCACCATCACTTCCTTTTCGCACTGCTTGCTACACTATACTGTACAAGACTATTCCACGTTCCACACTCTCCCGTCCTGGTTTCCCTCCTCCTCAACCTCACTTAATACTCCCTCACCCACAATTCCCTTTCAACTCCTCCTTCTTTCTATCCTGCTCACCACAACTTTCCTTTTTCAACTTTTTTACACTATCCTATACAAGATCATGCTATGTTCACCTTCTCCTTCTCATCCTCACGTTAGTACTGCTCAATTGCAGCCCCCTTTCCCAACCCGCGCTGCAATGCACGGTACGAGACAATGCTATACCCTGCCCTATCCCCTCTCCCATCCAACCTCAATACCCTCACATCGTTCTCCCTCACCCCACTTTTCCACTCCTTGCTACAATATGCTGTAGAGGACTATGCGCTGTTTGCTTTTTTTTTCGCGTTATTTTAAAATATGTATTATCATATATTGATCACCTTCACTCGCCTGCACCAAATAGATACGTGCCATCTTAGCCACATAAAGCAGCCTGACACGTCTCCCATGGATTTCCTAACCAACTCCATAAATAACTGATTGATTGCTTGATTTCTTAGGTTTTACGTCCAAAACCAGCCATGATTATGAGAGACGCCATAGTGGAGGGTTGCGGAAATTTCGACCAGCTGGTGTTCTTTAACGTGCACTGACATCGCACAGTACACGCGCTTCAACGTTTTCGCCTCCATCAAATGCAGCCGCCGCGGCCGGAATTCGATCGCGTGACCTTTGGATCAGTAGCGGAGTACCATAACCGCTATACCACCGTGGCGGGGCTCTACCAAGAGTCGGGTAGGACATGCATATCTACATGCATGTATGCTGCTCTCTTAACAGTTAGCTACTGCTGATAAGCGTCAAATTACGTCAATTGTAACCGCCACTTTCTACAAGCTGTCGTTGCACTGGAATTGTCGAGCTCACCATCTTATGAGTCTTTCTATGCCCGCCGCAGCGCGCAGGCCTCTGCCATAGTTCTCAAGTTCAGCCTGCCCTGCGCTAACTGCGAGCTCATCACCCACGTACCTGAAGTTAAAAATCGCAGCATCGTTGACCCAATCCCTACGCCTCTGTAATCTCACAGAAACAGAGTTCGCGTTCTGTCTGAGCCTGGTAACGCTGTAGAATCCTTTACGCCTGATTCTAATGAGAAAAGTCGGATGTCGATGCTTCCTAATTTTTTTAGACACGCGGAAACGACTTCCTTAACAATAATTTATACGCCATGCGAGTTAGAATCTAGCGCAAAGCTCTGACTGGACAGCAGGGCCGTTCGCAAAGTGAACGACTGCCAAATCGATATTTTAATCAATGTGGCCGCCCAAGAGAAACGGAAAATGAAATCAAGATACCTTCGAACACAGCAAACGGCGTTCACTGCCGCCTACACTCGCATTCACGTCTCGCTAAAAAAAAAAAGTAATCCCGTATATCAAACAACAAGGGTGTCGTTATCTCGGGAAAGCGATTTCCTGCGCTCGTTTTAAAACACCCACACTACGCACACCATCTCGGAAAAGTTGCGGCTCACGGCACCTCCCTAAACCCTTTGGGGACCCCCTAAGTGAGATCCCTCCCTAATTAACTCCTCACTCGAGGCAGTTCCAGGCGCTGCAGCCGCGTGTGGGCGGTAATGTACTTTGAGAGGGCCTCGTTCATTTTTCTTTGCTTAAGCTTCTAACCAAATGTGAATGTAGCAAGCGCTCGGTACCGGCTCTATGTGCGAGATGCAGTACGTCCAGACTGCCCCTCCTTCGGGGAACATTGGTTACGTGCAGCAGGCCGAAGGTATCCCGATGCGCGCACGCTTGCTGAATTGAAGCGCCGCGTGCGCAAGTAGATGATTTGCAGCAATTTCGCATCTACGACTTGGCCTCCATGTGCTTTGTTTGTTTCGTTCTTATCTCCGCAGTAAGAAAAGATTTAGCGTAGCCAGGATTCGTCGCAACATTGACCCGCACCAAGTCGGATCTCGCGTCTTACGGCTTTCCCAGAAACTACTATAATCCATTCCCTAATGCAGGGCAGCAAGCCAGGCTCAGCCCAGGTTCATTCTCCGGCCATTA
The DNA here is from genome assembly GCA_013339685.2 of Hyalomma asiaticum. Classification (NCBI taxonomy): domain Eukaryota; kingdom Metazoa; phylum Arthropoda; class Arachnida; order Ixodida; family Ixodidae; genus Hyalomma; species Hyalomma asiaticum. The sequence continues at coordinate 41,093,575 of CM023486.1, forward strand.
CTTCATATTTCTCTTCTTCATCAAGCCACAACACACGCCTAGTGTGATACATTGGCTCGAGACCGTCTCCTTACTTCTAAACTCATTTTAGTTACAAAGGTCGTCGTCGGTCGTGATAATCTTCATTATCATACGTCTATCACATTCACTGCAGAACAATGGCCTCTACCAGTAATCTTCATCCTGACCTGTCCTGCGGGAGCTGATCTTTTTCCTTTTAATTTCGCCCCTGTATACTTACAAGTCGCCCACGGCTGCGGTTTCCATCTCGTGGTTTCCATTCCATCGATCTAATTCACCGTCGGTTATCTCACCTTCTCATTATGCCGCCTGTCGTGTTCACCCTCTCCCCTTCCTGTCGACTGCTATGTCCGCTACACCTGCGCGTTCACTGGTTATCGCTGTCGTCTTCCTCCATACCTGCCATTCTAATTGAGAAGCATTTCTTGGCGAACTTCAGCAACTTCTATCTATCTATCTATCTATCTATCTATCTATCTATCTATCTATCTATCTATCTATCTATCTATCTATCTATCTATCTATCTATCTATCTATCTATCTATCTATCTGCCTAAGTCACTGTGCTCTCTTGGTCTTATCGTTGACTTCGGATGCACGAAAGTTGGGATGGTGGGGTAGGGATGTACGTCAAATATTAATGAATAATTCTGGCACCGTCAAAATAACTTTCGCGCACTTCAGAATGACGATGACACGGTCACAAGACTGACGTCATTGCGCTAACGTGAGCTATCCTGTAGCCGTAACACCGTTGTCAACATGATAGCTAAGCCCACATTACGTACAGAAGTTATTTCCACAAATACCTGTACCTTGCTCGTAAGACTTGGCTGAATTGCAAACAATTCTGCACGGGTTAACTGCTCGCTCATTACGCTGTTTAACCTCTATTCCCATAACGTGTGATATCTGCTAGACCAGCTTATTATTACTGTTTATTTTATTTGTCGGTTTTACGTCCCAGAACCAAGATGACTATGAGAGACGCCGTAGTGGAGGTGTCCTGAAATTTTGGCCACCTGGGGCTCTTTAAAGTGCACTGACATGTGAAGTACACGGACCTTAACATTTCGCCTCTATCTAAATGCAGCAGCCACAACCAGGGTTCGATCGCGCAACCTTTAGATCAGCAGGCCGCGTGCCATAATTACTAGACCACCATGGTGAGGCTGTTGTTGTTTTACTGTTGTTGTAGCCTGACTTACCTGTATGCTGGCCTGTTGGAGTAAGACCAATTTTATTATGTAAAATATTTGAAAAGTTATGTTGGCCACCACTGCCATTGCGCAGATCAATTCAGTCGTGAGAGAGAAGGATAGAATAAGACATTACAATGCCACAATAGGAATAGCGACGCACCTACATTATGGCAAGGAAAAGATTACAAGTTGTGTCGATATTAATAACATGTACTATTTATTGCTGAGTAATGGCAGCCACTTGTGCGATGACAGTGTAAACATAGGGAATTTATGGCAAATGAATTCTGCGGAAATCGGCTAAGGTGGAGTGACGTTTATGAAAGGGAAAATTAGCGTCCGCCCGTTTTTGTAGCACAACACCACATTTTCTGAGAAATCCGTATGGATTTCCTCGTGGCCTAGCGCTACAAAAACGGGTAGATGCTAATTTTCCCTTTCATATAGGGAATTTACGCTATTGTAATGCAAAGTGCGTGAATATATTATAAAGTTCACAAAGTACGATTGATGGCCTGGCTCTACGTGTAGAGACTCAGTCAAACAAAACATGAGCTTTCCGGTCCTTTCCCATTACGTTAAACAAAATATAACACCAGAGTGGCGTAAATAACTATGCAATGTCAACGTGGAGGCTGATTTCGTACTTTTTCTTATTGTTCCTCATACGGGAATCTTCTCCCGAAACACGTACGGCACAACATCGTAAAAAGAATAAAATATTTTGTTATGTGGGGTTTAACGCCCCAAAACCGGCTCTGAATAAAATATTAATTGTAGGAACATTCATTTGTAACTTAAGCTCTTTGAGTGCCTCCCTCGTTTCCCGCAACTACAGACTACAGACGGTGCCAGTTGCCTTCATAAATTAGGCGTTACCGGGCAAGCAATGCGCCACTTACTCAGGCTGTCTTCGTAGACGACTGTGAACGACTTCCAGCCCTTTGCGTCTAGCAGACCCTTGATTGCCGATCCCAGATGGGCACGTCGGGGTGAGAGACGAATTGAGATGGATGACGAGTCGCCGCTGCCTTCATCAGCGCTGCCACCGCTGTCGCTGATGCCGCTTCCCGGTGCACGGGTGACGAGGTGGGGGACACGTGAGCGCTTGCACGCGGCATCCACGGCGGCAGAACCGGGTCCCGAACTCGGCCCTACGATGGCCATCACGCCCATGGACAGGAGCTTGCAGGCTGCGGATGATCGAGCGACAGTTAGAAAGTACTCACTGTCACTTCGAGTACAAATGCATAGGTGCATGCTCTTGCAGTGCAACGGGAACGCAACAAAGGGCGAAGAATAAGGTACAGGTGGTCCGGACACTGTTTTAGCAAGACACATACGGAAATGCGTGACAGAGTGTCAAATAAAATGAGCGAAAAGTGGAACACTGCAGCTTCGATTCACGCATGGACCGTTGAACGTACTGCGCATAAGTACTCATCGCCGTCAACATAAATTTCGTGAAAGCATGGCTGCGGACGGCTGAACGACAGGCCCATAGTGAAAGCCCTAGTGCATATGCATTCAGAAAGGCATATATATATATATATATATATATATATATATATATATATATATATATATAGATTGTATATGCAAAAGTAGCTTGGGATGCCGCAACTGATTTGACGACGCGCCTCTGAGAGAACGCCGGTTTATTGCGGCAACGGTTCGGTCGGAGCCCGACCATTCTCAGGATATGGTACCGATATATATATATATATATATATATATATATATATATATATATATATATATATATATAAAATAGCGCCTAAGGTGTTGACTTGCGAAGCCAGCGCCGCATTGTGGCATCCCATGTACGTATATTTGTTTAGGCATGTGATAAACACGACCAAATGGTCCGAACAATTGCAGAGTGCCCAACTTCGGCGTGTCTCGTAATTATATAGAACTTGTGGCATGTAAAAACGCCATCAATTATTATTATTCTTACGTTTGGTGAGACCTCAGTCCGGCCATCTCTGTTTCGCGGAGTCTTACGTCAATTATTCAGACTTCCGGTGCCGTCTTACCCCGACTACCACCGCAGTGTAATGAAGGCAGCCACTTGCGCCGCTACCGATCTGCAAATTGCATTTGCAAATGGTTTTCCAATTAGCCTAATTAGTTCGGTTCCACCGTTTGCACGACGATACAGCGCTAAACGTCTCATTAGGCACTTTCGAGGCACCTCCCTCACGGTGGCTCCAGCCCAGTCCCCCCTTCCCCCCAACCCCATGTTCTCCTGAAATCGAGAAGCCAGTGCGATTTTCCTCCGACGCAGAGAAGAATCGATTGCTATAGAAAACCTGAAACCTTGTTGAGAAGTCCGAAAACTCTCTTAACGCGTACATATTCTTTCCACTTTAGGTTGTATGATGTGGTCCACGTTTCCTGTGATCATGTCTGTACGTGCATAGCAAAGAAAGATTGGAATAAATGAAAATAATAAACAGTTCGAATCGCTACAGCAACGTCGATGTTTGATGCAGTTCCCTCTTGCTGTGAAAAATATTGCACCCCCCCTCCGAAATTTTGCAGCATCACTTTTGTGGCAACGGAGTATCAGTTACGGTTGCTGAGACACGATACTTTCCACAATTTCTTTGCCAACTGTGTGGCCAGTAAAATCAGCAAAACTGCAGCCACAAGGACATCATTCTAGGAAAGGGGTGCGACGTAATTTTCAAAGTTTTAGTGCCAATGACTGAATAATGACGATCCAGTAAAATAAAAAAAAACTGCAGCCACGACGACAGCGTTAAGAACAGCGCACGACATAATTTGAACGTTTTAGTGCCCATAACGGCATAATGACAATCCAGACACCCCTCCCCCTCCTTTCCCGAGCGTGCCCCTCCGCAATAACCGAACCAGAGCACTCTTGATGTGAGGCTGCAGCAGATATGTGATTTCCAACAAGAAGCTCAACTTGTGCGGTTCGTCTAAAATAAATTCAAGTAAAATAGAAAAACACGCACATACAAGGCTTTCCCACTTCTCGCACCACAAAGGTGTGATAACAGAGGCATGACACGGAACTGAGATTAAGCACTCAGCGACAGTAGCATCTCATGACGTATATTTTGTTAAGCTATATATTTTTTTCCAGCTCCACATGATTGATTTGTGGGCTTTAACGTCCAAAATCCAGCTCTGGTCATGAGTGACGCCGTAGTGGAGGGCTCCGGAAATTTCGCCCACCTGGGGTTCTTTAACGTGCACTGACATCGCACAGCAGACGGGCCTCAACGTTTCGTCTCCATCGAAATGCAGCCGCCGCGGCGGGATTCGATCCCGCGGCTTCGGATCTGCAGCCGAGTGCCATAACCACTAGACCACCATGGCGAGACACCATGCTGCATAGCGGGCGGCGCTGCCTAGCAAAGAAAGATTGGAATAAATGAAAATAATAAACAGTTCGAATCGCTACAGCAACATCGATGTTTGATGCGGTTCCCTCTTGCTGTGAAAACCTTGCACCCCTCTCCGAAATTTTGCAGCATCACTTTAGTGGCAAAGGAGTATCAGTTACGGTTGCTGAGACACGATACTTTCCACAATTTCTTTGCCAACTGTGTGGCCAGTAAAATCAGCAAAACTGCAGCCACAAGGACATCATTCTAGGAAAGGGGTGCGACGTAATTTTCAAAGTTTTAGTGCCAATGACTGAATAATGACGATCCAGTAAAATAAAAAAAAACTGCAGCCACGACGACAGCGTTAAGAACAGCGCACGACATAATTTTGAACGTTTTAGTGCCCATAACGGCATAATGACAATCCAGACACCCCCACCCCCTCCCCCCTCTCCCCTCCTTTCCCGAGCGTGCCCCTCCGCAATAACCGAACCAGAGCACTCTTGATGTGAGGCTGCAGCAGATATGTGATTTCCAACAAGAAGCTCAACTTGTGCGGTTCGTCTAAAATAAATTCAAGTAAAATAGAAAAACACGCACATACAAGGCTTTCCACTTCTCGCACCACAAGGTGTGATAACAGAGGCATGACACGGAACTGAGATTAAGCACTCAGCGACAGTAGCATCTCATGACGTATATTTTGTTAAGCTATATATTTTTTCCAGCTCCACATGATTGATTTGTGGGCTTAACGTCCAAAATCCAGCTCTGGTCATGAGTGACGCCGTAGTGGAGGGCTCCGGAAATTTCGCCCACCTGGGGTTCTTTAACGTGCACTGACATCGCACAGCAGACGGGCCTCAACGTTCGTCTCCATCGAAATGCAGCCGCCGCGGCGGGATTCGATCCCGCGGCCTTCGGATCTGCAGCCGAGTGCCATAACACTAGACCACCATGGCGAGACACCATGCTGCATAGCGGGCGGCGCTCACTTTTGTGGCAACGGAGTATCAGTTACGGTTGCTGAGACACGATACTTTCCACAATTTCTTTGCCAACTGTGTGTATACTATTATATATATGTAGGATTGTATATGCAAAGTAAGCTTCGGATGCCGCAAATGAATTGACGACGCGCCTCTGAGAGAAACCCCGTTTAGGTCGATCCCGGCCTTTCTCAAGACATGGTGACAACAATATATATATAATATTATATATATATAATAACGCTAGGGGTTGACTTGCGAGACAGCGCCGCAGTGTGGCATCCCTTGTACGTATATTTGTTTAGGCATGTGATAAACACGACCAAATGGCCCGAACTATTGCAGAGTGCTCCATTTCGGCGTGTCTCGTAATTATATCGAACTTCTGGCATGTAAAAACGCCATCAATTATTATTATTCTTACGTTTGGTGAGACCTCAGTCCGGCCGTCTCTGTATCGTGGAGTCTTACGTCAATTATTCAGACTTCCGGTGCCGTCTTACACCGACCACCACCGCAGTGCAATGAAGGCAGCCACTTGCGCCGCTACCGATCTGCAAATTGCATTTGCAAATGGTTTTCCAATTAGCCTAATTAGTTCGGTTCCACCGTTTGCACGACGATACAGCGCTAAACGTCTCATTAGGCACTTTCCAGGGCACCTCCCTCACGGTGGCTCCCCGCCATGTCCCCCCCTCCCCCCCTGTTCTCCTGAAATCGAGATGCCAGTGCGATTTTCCTCCGACGCAGAGAAGAATCGATTGCTATAGAAAACCTGAAACCTTGTTTAGAAGCCGAAAACTCTCTTAACGCGTACATATTCTTTCCACTTTAGGTTGTATGATGTGGCCCACGTTTCCTGTGATCATGTCTGTACGTGCATAGCAAAGAAAGATTGAAATAAATGAAAGTTCGAACCGCAACAGCTACATCGATGTTTGATGCGGTTCCCTCTTCCTGTGAAAACCTTGCACCCCCCTACGAAATTTTGCAGCATCACTTTTGTGGCAAATGAGTATCAGTTACGGTTGCTGAGACACGATACTTTCCACAATTTCTTTGGCAACTGTGTGGCCAGTAAAATCAGCAAAACTGCAGCCACAAGGACATCATTCTAGGAAAGGGGTGCGACGTAATTTTCAAAGTTTTAGTGCCAATAACTGAATAATTGACGATCCAGAAAAATTTAAAAAAAAAAACTGCAGCCACGACGACAGCGTTAAGAACAGCGCACGACATAATTTTCAACGCCTTAGTGCCCATAACGGCATAATGACAATCCAGACACCCCTCCCCCTCCTTCCCCGAGCGTGCCCCTCCACAATAACCGAACCAGAGCACTCTTGATGTGAGGCTGCAGCAGATATGTCATTTCGAACAAGAAGCTCAACTTGTGCGGTTCGTCTAAAATAAATTCAAGTAAAATAGAAAAAACACCACATACAAGGCTTTCCCACTTCTCGCACCACAAAGGTGTGATAACAGAGGCATGACACGGAACTGAGATTAAGCACTCGGCGACAGTAGCATCTCATGACGTATATTTTGTTAAGCTATATATTTTTTTCCGGCTCCACATGATTGATTTGTGGCCTTTAACGTCCCAAAACCAGCTCTGGTCATGAGAGACGCCGTAGTGGAGGGCTCCGGAAATTTCGTCCACCTGGGGTTCTTTAACGTGCACTGACATCGCACAGCAGACGGGCCTCAACGTTTCGTCTCCATCGAAATGCAGCCGCCGCGGCCGGGATTCGATCCCGCGGCCTTCGGATCTGCAGCCGAGTGCCATAACCACTAGACCACCATGGCGAGACACCATGCTGCATAGCGGGCAGCGCTGTATTCGCGATTTCACAAGCCACTGGCTTGTGCGAACGCACTGTGTTTGCATAGCAATTGCGGTCACCTGTTTTTTTTTCCCTGGGACTTTTTTTCGAGTGACAATGTTTGTTTCTTTCCCAACACGTTCCGTTCAGTTCAAACCCCAACACTCTTTGCGCAATAAAACAGAAAATCAGGAAAATACACTACACACTAGAGGACATGCTAAGTATAGTACGTGATATTCACGATGTTGCAGCATAGGTACTTAAAAGGGGTGCTTATTATCTAGTATAATCAACGAAACTGAATTCGTGTTCTCCTTCCGCATAAAGAAAGCGCTGCGAAACTTAAGTTTGAGGGCACCAATGCCACTGGGCGCGACTGCCTAGTGACAAGGCATTTGATATATAATATATATATATATATATATATATATATATATATATATATATATATATATATATATATATATATATATATATATATATCCCGCACTTTACTAGTAGCCCGAAAAAAATAAAGCTGCTGCGCTCATTATTACAAAATTTCCTTACACGGTGAATAATTAGCGCGCTGTACGACTTCTCCATTAAGGAACTTGCATATTAGGTGCAAATCACCTGATGGGCTCGGGCTATGGGAGTCTCCTGGCGGCGTGACCTGTCGTAGTAGTAACGGTAAAGTAAGCTATGACCCGAAAAATCGGCGCACACTTCGTAAGGAAAAGTACCACTCGCCTAGATTCGAACCCACAACAACCCGGGATACAACGACAGGAGCTGGAATCTCTACCGCCACTCCAGCGCCACACTGGTTGCATTCAGAACAAACGGACCTCATATCTTCACTACACCGCTTTACAATTTGCGTCGAAGTGAGATCTTGTTAAAGCGAAAATGCTTAGAAAGAAAATCAGTCCCAAATTAACATTGCCTCACTTCCACTGCACTCTTGAGTTCAAGGCGGCGGAACCGCCATCTAGGAAAGATTGAGCGAAGCACGTTGTGCTCAAGCGCGGGTAACGGTGGGTCAATACTTGAGGCCGACCGTGCAGTTATGCGATGGGGCTGTCGGCGTGTCCTGTCGACCGTCACGGTCGGCTGATCGTGCAGGCAGTGCAGCGGGGCACTGTATGTATAGGGTTGTCGTGTCAGAAGCGATTTCAACGAATTTCCATTAATGACCCCGGGGTGTTCGGCATGTAACGTCGTCGTCGTCGTTGGCGGCAATAAAGTCAAGCCCATTGGCAGCGATTGATCTCTTCGTGTGGGAAACATCAGCGCCTCACCGCATCCTTCGCGCGTGCCCAGTTTTCACTTTAGTAGAGCTGACATAATTTTTTAACACCGTGTAATGGTTTAAAAATAGCATAATGACGACAAAAATTGGATAATGACGAGATGATTTTTTTATGGATTCATACGTAGTCACCTACAATACTGCATCTCTCCGGGGAAATTCGTATTCCGTCGATATATGCATTTTCTGCATTTAACGAGTCAGACGTTGAGGATCATAAATTTTTCAAGCTACATGTTGCATTCGGTATTAAAGTGCATATCATTAAGCATACTGTCACGTGGTCGCGACGAACCTCTGCCCAGCAAAAGAAAGCGAATCACACTGTACAGCAGTAGCGGCGTGAACAGTCGTTGGCCGACGGAAAGCTACACAAGCGGCGAAATGCGTCGGCTTTTATACACACGCCATAACGCGCTCTTGCATTATCTCTGGAATTCCAGAAGTGACTTAAATGTGCGCGTCAGGTATGCAAAGTTTCAAGAATGGTCGACACGGTTCCCGAAGTGACATGCAAGATAGACGCGGCCAGCGCTGCGCGTAACAGAAAGTGATAACGCTGCTCCCCGCAAACAATAAAAACAAGCGCGCGTGTTAACACTGCTATTACGTTACATGGTTGCAACTCAAATTGGTTTTACTAATTTATCGCACGATCAACTGTGAAATCATCCTGGATACATTTCATGCACATGCCCTTGCAAGAATAAGAATACGATATTTTTATCTAAGAAATACATTTTACTTCCCTGAATAAACAAGAATTATGGCAAATTAACTGCTTTTCTCACCGCCATTAGGTACTGGATAGCATTGCCACCCGCATTAACCCAACAAGAATATAAAAAAACACATGAAACAATCCTTAATAACGACATTTCTGGCTACAGATAGATTGGTGCAATCGCAAAAACGTGAGCAATTTATTTCCACCTTTCTTTAATTTTGTATTTGCTAAAATATCACTTCATTTACTATTTGCAATTGTGCTCAAGTTTTCAGTTTTTTTATTCTTCTTTTCGAGAAACTTGTCTCATATGACCCATCTCATATTTTCAATGAAATATTGTTTAACTAGCTGTTACGTGTACCTAGTGTCCTTGGATGATTGTCATATGTATTTTAAGGTGTTAAGGGCAACTTTTGTTTTCCTTTTTATAAAGAAGTTGTGTATTATTTGCCTGTGAGCGAGTTTTCGTGCATTGTAAACACTTCCCTTGTTTTTCTGCTTCGTTGCATTATGACTATTTCATATAAGTACTGCTTTATTATTGACTATTTCGGTTTTATCTATTATCATATAACTGCTATGTTGCGATAACGTACACTTAACTGATGTTGTCAAATTATTAACAAGTGGTTGCCCTGATAACTCCGGAACCTCCTGTACCAATTATGAACAAACAATAAAGTATAAATTAAGACACGAGCTCATTTGAAAACAAAGCCAAGGTTCATCAAGATGACAGTAAACAATGCTGAGACAGCTGAGTTCTAAGTTAGCCGAAAGACATTGTAGCTGCCTTAAGTGGATATATGCATGAGCGGCTGTTATATATCTCGCACTTCTCCGTACGGACGTGAGCGCTTGCACATGATATTGTGGCGATCATGTAACATTTAACTCCCATTTGACAGCATGTAGTCCCAGTATTCCAGAGAATTCCCGTAGGCTGTTGAAATCATATTAATTGCTGGAGATGTACGTGTGAAACCATAAAATGGTTATGGCACACGCCGTGTTTGGAAAGATCGCTAAATTTTGACTACCTGGGTTCCTTTAACGGTACATCTACATTTCAGCACATAATCTCCTAGCATTTCGTTCAGTCTTTCAGTTGAGCGAATTCTGAAGCGCACCATCGTTGTTGTCAAAAACATAATTACGAGAACTGACAGAATGCTTTAGCAGATTCACATAGGCTATCCTCTTTCTTTTTTTTTTGCTTGAAAGCATCAAATCACTTTGTCCTGACGTTCCCTTAATAATGACTGCTCAAAGAGAAATAATACGACAAAGCACAAGTTGCACGTGTAGTTCACTTACATCCGGATACAAAAATATGATATACTTGCGTTTATTTTGACTTCAGAAACGTTGCTAGCACGGCGCATTTCTCGAAATTGTGTGGAATATCAACGCGCCATTGCCAATCCGCTTCATGCCTTCGTCGTACTACATCACGAAAGCCATAGTGCTGACTAATTATAACCATGCCAGTCAAGCTTCGTTGCCTGTCGTGAACTAAATCAAAGAAAGAAAAAAAAGAACGAACGAACGAAAGAAAGAAAGAAAGAAAGAAAGAAAAAAAACCGAAATATAATAATTTTCTTACTATATACGCCACAGAAGTCTCAGGCACATTGTCTTGAACGTCAGCGCAGGCGCGCGTACTTGCGAAACAGCTTGAGCTTTGACACCCCAGCAAAGTTTCTCTATACTTTTTCACTTCTCTCCTGAGCAGCACTGAGACTTTATCATTCGATACGCCCTGAGAACATTGGCGATTACGAAACGGCACCCGCTGCTGCTCGCAAATATAGCGAGGCTCTCTCGCAACAGGCGGCGATAGTCTGCACAAGGAGCGTTAAGATGGCTATATCTCCAGTAAAGCGCGCAACAAAATGCTAAGGAACTTCGGGAAGTTTGTCGTGAGGAAACTTAGCGCGTTAGTTTAACAAGGCACGGGTTTCGGTTAGCAGGACTGCACCTTGCACAATACGTAAGCGAACCGAAAGAAAGAAAAAGAAAGCCGAAGGAAAAAAATACCGATGAACAAAGGCGCTACATTGTATCATCGGTTACTGCGCCTCGATATAGCGCACTCACTATCAGCACTCTCGAACGGGCAGGAACTGGAGCTGCAGGATATGCAGGGCCCTTAATTATAACGTGCATACGAGTAAGAGCTTGCTTGGCTGTGCCTTCTTACGTATCTGTGTGTGTACGCAGGGTATAGTGCACCTTCTCTGACCTTCTCTGGTGCCAGTAACTCTCCCGTGAACGGTAACCGGAGTCTCGCTCTTACTGTAACCCCGTCGTGCCTGTTTGCGCTATTTTCGCAAGGATCGCTCCCGACAGCCTGTGTGTGGCTACCTGCTACAGAGTATGCTAGCGAGAGAGACGTTAGCGCTCAACCAATATACGAAGGAACACATGACCTATATGTTCATGGAATGCGTTTACAGGAAGAAAAAAATATACGTCTGAATACGTCTCTTAAGCATCGCACGTGATCATTCGTAGTATAAGGATTTCATGGCGACAAGCTTTCTGGCCGGAAATTATAAGCTCTTCTTTAGGTGCCATAGCTTAAAAGACATGGCGCTTGGTTTGTGTCATTAACGTAGTATAAGCAGTGCCATCAAAAATATAGCGGAATACTCTTGACAAGTACTCATAGGTTAGGGTGAAGTGGTACGGTCAAGACTAATCATAACGAATTTTCGTTGTTACCTCCGCGCGTTAGTGTAGGTGTGCTACAGAGTTCAGAGACATTGCATCTTGTAGGGAATTTTCCTGAAGCTCTTAAACGTGCCTTGCAACACTTCTTGAACATGGTCCCGAAACGGTGCCGATTGGTTGTGGAAGCTTTTCCGAATATGTGTACCACATATAATTGCACTGGGTGTACCAAGGAATTTTCTGTTTGGTTTCAAACGTAGCTGGAAATCGCCCGCTCCTCCTTCAGCAAATGACGTCTCTGTGGGCACCAGGCCACTTGATGCAGAAGTAGCATTGGCTGATTTCACGATCGCTGGGAAGATAATTTCCAATGCTTTATTTGCTCCTGCTTAATTAAAGATATAATGAAAAAGTAAGTAAACGATAAACGACGAAAACATCAAACGACGTGGTTGGTGCCCCAATATAGTCACGCCCTTTCTCTGCTGAAGAACGGCTGCTCGCGGGCTTCATTTGAAGCCAAATGGCAAATTCTCTGGTGCGTGTAGTGCAAGAGTATCTGGCTCACATATTCAGAGGAGACTGCACGAGTGGTTGGCGCCATTTTCTGACTATATTCAGAAAGGGTGACACGGTCCTTTAAAGTGAACGCGATACAGCTGTTCCCTTAGGTGAGTTTCGCGCAGCATGAAGGCGTACGAGTGCAATTCGTTGGTCCTGTGGATGGTGAAGCTCCACACAACGTTGTGTCTAGCGCTCTTTGGCCACAACTGCCGTTGCGCCACAGAAAGATTCAGCAACTACCACATTAAAACTGGATAGCGCACAACCACGCAGACTAAAGAGGAACTATGGAAACAGACAAAGCGTTTGCATATTGCATTCCTCTGCTCCAATCTGCGTCGCTTCGCGCTGTCAATATTTAAAATGTCAACCTGCTCATAGCCAGGAAGGTTCACCTCACTTCGCTTTCCTCTGTTTAGTTTTTTAAAGAACGAAGCTGTTTAGGCTCGCCGCAACTTGTCAGTCGTCAATAGAAAACAGCCTCGGGGTGCCTCGCGTTGCCTAGCAACTGCTCATTTCACAGCTGCGCCACACCTACTCAGCGAAATCTAGACACCTCTCCGCACAACTACTGCCAGCAGCGCCAACCCTTTGATGTCGCTTCGTTGCGCCAACGCTTAGCTCGGCCCGCCTCACGCAACGGAGACCATAGGATATCTTTGTACACTATAGTGAAGCAAGGAGTAGGAAATGAATGTGCTCGTGAGGCGGAGGGGTGGGAAAGGGGCGCAAGGTGAGGAAAAATGATGTGAAGGTGAGGAGCGAAAGGAGTGTTTGCACTACAGGCACATTGGTTTCCGACCTGAGCGACCACTGCCCTATCTCTTTAATATACTTTGATGGCTCTATAAAAATAGCTGATGCTTGTCAAAAGCTCACTTGTCAATGTATCACACGAGCAAACTGAAAGAAATTCAAGGCTGACGTCACGAACCACAATTGGCCACATGGTCTAGAAGAAAACATGAAAAATGACGCGTACAACGGTTTCATTAAATCTTTTACCGGTATGTACGCTAGAAATCTTCCGATGAAAACACCGACGTATTCCAAAGAAACTGAGAATGCCCGGGGTTATGTGTGAACTTGTAAAAATGATCAGAACAAAATAATCTCGATCATTATTTCTTACGTACACGGTGTGCATTAACGTTACAAACATCTAAAAAATTCAGAACTAGACTGAATACTGAACTAAGACGGGCAAACGCAATGTAATACGAGGAATTATTAGCAAGTGTTACAAAGCAACGACCAGAAATCGCGTGGTAAAAGATTAATTTTCTTTTAGGCCGCCTTAAGGACCGTTATTCCCCTAACATCCATACATCGATAAAACTAGGTTCGTGCGATATAACAGGCGCGGCACTTTCCAATTTCTTTAACCGCCATTTTCTAACCGCGCAAAGTTATATCCTTAGCGGCAATAGTGGCATGAAGGAAACGAGCCACTGCAATGCTGTTTGCGAGAGCGCATTCTCCGCGCCTACCAATGAGTGAGTAGTATACCGAGTGTAGATGGGATTGAAGAACAGTAAAGGCTTTAGACAAATAATCTGCAAATTAAACCTGTAAGATAGGTTCTGCGGTTTATTGCTCTCCCGTTGATGCACGTTTACTACTTAATTTTAGGGACCGCAGTTTTCCCAAGCGCAATGAAGTGTGTTAAGGTTTCCGTTATTCGTAAGGGTGGTGATCAATATACTGCGTCTAAATACCGACTGATGTCGGTATTCCCAGTTTTATTTCAAAAGGCAGAGAAAGGCTTGTTTTCACTCGGATGACGAATTCTTAGAAAAGAAGAGCGTTTTTAATGACTCCCAGTTTGACTTCCGGGAAAGTAGGTACACAGAAATGGCACTTCTAACCCAGAAAAAATGTGTTTTACAAAGCTTTTAAGATAATTAGTTCAAAGCCCGCATTTCCATAGATTTCAGTAAAGGTTTTGGATAGTATCGATCACGAAGTCCTTATTCAGAAACTTTCTCTATATGGGTTTCGCGGAAGGCCGCTAGAATTACGCATGATATCTTAAAGAACGAAATCAGTGGGTCTCTATAAATAACCACACCTCATCCTATTCACCCGTTGTATGCGGTGTGTCCTGAGGAAGCATTCTTGGGCTACTTTTCGTTAATATATTTATAAATGACATTGTCAATATATCCAGTGCTGTTCAATTTATGATGTGCGCAGATAACTGCAGATTGTGTGTCTTAGGTCCAGGTGCGAACACGCTTGTACAAAAATGTAACAAATCTCTGCGTCATATCCGTTACGGAACTGACGAAGTAAAGCCGTGGCGGACCCCAGCATACAACACGTGTTAAAATGTAATCAAGTTATGAGCAGTTTGAGTGACTGGACTTAGGCGAACAGTCTTAAAGTGAATTCAAGGAAAAGTTGTAATGTTTCGCACTAAAAATAAACCGCTCTTTATTCAAGATGCACTTTCCTTTCAGAATCAACTCACTGAGTTAGTTGAAGAGCTTAAATTTCCCGAATATATTTTTCCTCTCGTTTGTGTTGGGACCCTACATTGAACAGCCTTTGTTGTAAGCTCTCTGCGCTTACCAGTGCTATGGAGCGCTGCCCTGCATTTCTGCCTACGAGACCAAAGCTGCACATATGTTACGGTCTCTTGTGATCACATTTGAATTATTGTTACCTCGAATTATTGTTACCTCGTCTGGACAGCAACGTGAAAAAACAACATGCAAAGCTTACAATACATCAAAAGAAAATTCTTCGGCATATCATCATCATCATCATGATCATCATCAGCCTGTTTAGGTCCACTGCAGGACGAAGGCCTCTCTCAACGATTTCCAATCCACCCAATCCTCAGCGCGTTGGTTCCACAAACTTTTTAATTTCATCTTCTCTTCCGGTTAACCTCCCTGCCTTCCCGCCCATCATCTCTCTCTCTCTCTCTCTTAATTTCATCGCTCCATCTAACCTTTTGCCTACCTCTGGTGCGTTTTCCCTCTATTGGTATCCATTCCGTCGCTCTTACTGTCCATCTGTTATATTTCCTCCTCATGACATGCCCTGCCCATGTCCACTTCTTTCTTTTAATTGATATAATAATATCAGCTACTCCTATCTGTTCCCTGATGCATTCCCCTTGTTTGTTATCTCTTAGCGTTACGCCTATCATTTTTGTTTCCATTGAACGTTACGTGCTCCTTAGTTTCATCTCTAGTTTTTTCGTTATCCTCCACGTTTCTGTACCGTACGTTAGTAATGGGAGAATGCAGTGATTGAATACTTTTCACTTTATTGAGAGCGCCAAGTTTCCAGTCATGATTTCGTAATGCCTTCCAAATGTGCTCCAGCCCATCCTTATGCTACGGAGATTTTTTTTCATGCGTAGGAGTTCCTGTTAATAACTGTCCCAGGTATTCGTATTCGTTTACACATTCCAAGGGTTCACTGTTAATTTTAAATTCCTGTTCCTTAGCTAGGCTACTGAGCATAACTTTGGTCTTTTGCCTATTCATTTTAATGCAATTTTAATACTTTCCCGGTTTAGGTCATCAATCATGCTTTGTAGTTCGTCTCCATCATTGCTAAAGAGCACAATGTCGACAGCAAATCTTAAATTGCCTAGATATTCTCCGTCTATTTTGAATTACCTTTTCTTCCAGTCTAGACGTTTAAAGACTTCCTCTAAATATGCAATGAATAGCATCGGTGATATCGCATCTCCCTGTCTCACACCTCTCCCGATTGGGATTTCTCTGCTTCTCTCATGTAGGAGTAGTGTGGCTGTGCAATCTTTGTATATGTTGTTTATGGTTTTCACGTATACGTCACGTACCCCTTCTCGACGTAGAGCTTCTAAAACTGCTTGTATTTCTATGGAGTTAAATGCTTTCTCGTAGTCTATAAATTCCATATAAAGAGGCTTGTTATATTCAGCGTACTTCTCAATTACTTCTCAATGAATCTTACATATAGGTCCCACTGGGATGCATTATATGCATGCTATCCTATGGCGCATGCTATTGTGTATGCTACTGCCGTGTAGGGGACCCTGGGCCACGGTCACGCTGCTGGCACAACTTTTTGCCCACGTCATGTCCCTCTAGATTGTTTTCTGGTAAATAAAAAATTGAATTGAAAAAATAATTCAGCGGAAACGGTAGAGGAGAGAGTCTTGCAGTGTATAATGGAGCAAGGAGCGAGAAAGGGAAGTGACTGATTGAGTGTTTTGGTCTTTTACACCCCAAAACCACGATATCATTAAGAGAGACGCTGTAGGGGAGGGCTATGGAAATTTCGATCACCTGGGGTTTCATTTTCAGTTTATTGGTAATATAAGCATCAGTTATATGTAGACAGATGAGGGTCCCAGACTACGAATACTGAAAACGGGACCCTCAGTTGAAAACTACAACAAAAGTGAATTAAAAACAACTGGCAGAGGATGAGCAGGTGGTAATAATAATGATATATAAGCAAAACAAACAGCAACATGCCAGAATAGTTGAAATACAAAATGAGATAATAGAAATACAATAAAATAAAAAGCAAAATGCGACATACAATATACAAGCAATGCAACGCAAAGTCAAATACAACACAGAACAATACGGCATAAAGTAGAAAATGTGCACAAAAGAAAAGAAAACAACTTATACAGAAAACAGAAATAAACGCAAATAAAATAAATGTGGACAAGTGAAAAAAACAATTTATAGATTAAGTGAGCAATCAGCAGTTAAAAGGAAAGATCTTTTTGACGATTTGAAAAGTGAAAACGTGTGCACAGATTTAAGTTCGACAGGTAAACTATTCCAAAATTGAACGGTAGAGAATTCAGATGTTTTCTCACCGTAATTAGTGCGAACGATTGGTAGCAAATAATTACGATTCGAAGCAAACCTGGTGGGGTTAGTATTCTCGAGGGAGCTACGTTCAATATATTCAAAGGAGAGCTGAGAATTAAGTAACTTGTAAAACATTATACCTATGTTGTATTGAAATAACCTTTTAACAGATAAAATTTTGCGCTGATTAAGCAGGCTAAAGGCATCTGAACGCGAAGAACTTCTGCACTGCACTGTTCTCTAATCTGCACTGACATCGCACCATACTCGCTCGGGCCTCAACATTTCACCTCTATCGAAATTCAGCCGCCACGGCCGTGATTCGATTCCGCGACCTTCGGATCAGCAGCCGATTCCCATAGCCACTAGACCATCATGGCTGGGCAAAAGGGAAGCGATGGGGAGAAGAAAAGAAATGGGGAGAGGAACGCTACGAGCTACGCCTCACTATTCGCACCCCTGCTGCGTAGCTGCCCGAAGTTTTTCTTTCAATTTCGCATGAATTGAGTGTAGGCAGGCGGCTTTGTTGTGTGTGATGTAGAAGATTTTGTTCCCCAGCACGATACCGACGATACATCGAAGACACAATTCTCCTGGCTGCACGGCTTGACTTCGCCAGCAAAGAAGTCAAGACTGACGTGTAGGTGGCTGGGCATAATTCAATACCACTTCTTTCGTACTCAGTGAACAGATCGCTAAAAACAATGTAGAACAGGCGATTTCGCTGGCGCCAACGTTTCGACAAGTGGACTCGTCTTCGTCAGGACGCCAGCTGCTGTCCTGAAGAAGGCAAGTCCACTTGTCGAAACGTTGGCTCCAGCGGCATTGCCTGTTCTACATCGTTTTCAGCGATCTGTTGACCGATTCAAGCCTCCATCTTCCCCTGAGCTTCTCGTCTAGTTTTCTCTCCTACTCAGCCACACGTGTCAAATCATAACCTAAATGTCATGGTCACGAGGTACAATTGTCTCGACACTGCGGCTGGGGAATACAGTGCAGCGTACAATTTAGAAGCATAATATGCTTGCGAAGGTGCCAACATCTTAACATAGAAAATTCTTTGGTCGCAGTCGGAAAAAAAAACAAGCAACTTCACAACCCTATAAACGTAAAATTGTACAGATGACGCCGCCCACTGGAGTCCTGATAATATACCATGAAGTACAGTATATGCGTATTTAGTTCGTATTTCTTTGTGTACGACGTTGCCTCCAAAGTATTTTACAAGGCCTTTTCTAAATCGAACTAGGCATGTATTAAGATGCGTCGACTGCGATTAGGCTGCACTTTATTACAGTTTAGAAAAATTCTGAAAATGCGGAGGCCATCGCGACTGCTCTTAAAATGTATGCTTATAAAGTTCTTCCGTATGGAAGAGGAAGAACACGCCCGAACTGCACGAAGTCGAACTAAATGCATATAACTTACATTGTGCAAATGATCAAGCAAGGTACTGAAAATGTTGTTCCCTGTCATCTGATGTGCAATGTTATATAGACAACGATTTCCTTTTTTTTTGCGTGGCCTTACTAACGGAGCACTCTGCTGCAGCCCCGTTCCTTAGAGCGTGCCGCACATGTGACAGTTACTGCTGTGCCCTTGCGCAGATGTGGGAAGAAAGGACGAGCATTCTGTCTTTTCTTTTTCTTTGCATAGACATAAATTTTACCAAACAGCGAGAGTACACAAAAATGCACCTAGTTAAAATGTGTTTTCTCCATTGCAATTCCACCGCGCACGCACTACAATTTCAGTGTGATTCATATAGACGCGATCCGAGAACAGCACTCCTTCTCCGTAATGTCCGGGAGAAGAAAACTTACCGCACTCTTTATGTTTATTTCTTTTATCAACGAGCTACCCACGGTTTGAAGAAGACGCGAATGTTCTCGGAGGGTTCGTCATTTACATTCGCTTCCATGTTGCGACCGTGCCCTCTGACCCTTAGCGTCCTTTATCTTCCCCGGTGACGTCGAAAATACGGAGAATGGGACGGACCCTTCCCGAAGAAGTATACTGAAGGCAGTTTCTAAGAAAAGTGCCGCTTCACAGACTCAGATGTTCTTGCGTTAGTCGGCCTTGCAGCCTTTATCAGAGGCAAAAACCGAAAGGAAACAAAAAGCACGACTTAGATGTGTCCTGAAGAGGAAAGTAGAACGCTAGTGGACGTGCATTTGCTTTATGTAGGAAGCAAAGGTCTCGCAACTTGGAGAGAATACTGCGTGGAGGGTCTGTACTCCAAGCTCCAACCCGCGACACGGCACAAGAACAAGCGTAAGTGCAACGGGGAAACCGAGATCTGGTGTTGGTACAGAGAAAAAAAAAAAGACAGAGCTCAAGAGGCTGCTCGGCGGCTGTTCCCCTGGCTAGCGGAATCTCATCAAGCCATCCACACGCTCTGCTGCCGCAGCCGCAGATCGATGGTGCCTAGCAGCAGACAAAGCGAAATATACACAAAAACACGGGCTCCTGGGAGATGCGGAGGTCAGTCTGTCTTTGAAGCAGCCTTGAATTTCAGGGTGACGCTCTGCGCCAGACAAGGAACAGCAGCGTAGTAGCATGGAAACCGTGATGCTAAGACGGTGAACAATAGTGTCGTGTTCAAGCGAAACGCGACAATGTTTATATATATATATATATATATATATATATATATATATATATATATATATATATATATTCAAAAGAAGAAATTCACTCGATTAACAAAAGCAATATAACTTTACTGACGTTGTGGCCGGTGGACCGGTCTTCATCAGGGTCAGACGGTGTTGCAGAGCGCCTTCCTTTTAAGGGTACAGGAAGGGGAGAGAGTGCGGCTACAAAAGCGTATGTCTGTACAGGGACTGGCTGCGAAGTCTGCCTGGACAGAACACGTGATCGGCTGCGGCGAGTCACGAAGCGACACCTTCCATATTTCAGCTGCAACAGTTTAGAAAAATCTGGATATCGGACCAATATATATGATATAGCTTCTGTCAACAGATATGTCCCTGGCTCTCACAGTAATAAGAGACGTCATGTGTCTGGACGGGCAAAAGAGCCGAGCGAATTCAGCGGCGTTCACTGCTTTCTTTCCTTTGCGTCACTTAAGTGTGCGTACGAAGTTGTCAGCACGTAGGTTCCTTCATCGGGGTGAGTGCACTGAACAAGACTTTTCTTGCGGCAGCCATACGGCCCACGAGGGACCATTAGACGAATGCTTGTTGGTCACGTAAAGGCAAGAGCGAAACGCGAAACTCTCTGCCATCTCGAAACACAAGGGAAGGCTGCCGTCAGACACGCTCCGAATATATTCCAAGACAAAAATAAACGAAACGAAAGGACACCTCTAAAGCAAAAATAAACACACAAATAGACGGTGAACTGATGTACGAGCAGTAGACGTGTGAGTGAAATCGAAGAAAGCTCTCACTATATCGGGAAAGGGTAAGGTTCGGTGCACTTCGGTCGTTCACGCGAGCGAAATCCTTTTTCGAAGTCGACGTTGTGTAGCAGCACATAGAGGACGTTTGCAGGAACGTGCACTTCGACACCCATCACGGTGCGGCAAGATCTTACGGGGAACATGCGTTGGCAGAAAATCATCTTTCGGGGATGGCTCTTTTTACGTTTGCTTTATTGTGCGTCTTGCCAAGATGTTGCAGTGTGCAGATTTTTTCGTGAGCACTGCTTCGATTCGCCGGACATTCTCGGAATCCAGAGCCAAGGAATTGGTGGTCCCAAGTAGGACGACACAGTCAGAGGCGCTGCTGCGTTCCAAAATGGAGGTGCTTGCGTTGTCACGCAAACTTACGTTCATGTGCCAACAACTTTGCTTTGCAAATGCGAGAACCCTTCGCCGGCACAACTTACGCGGTCGCTTCGCGAGCTTCGCTCTTCGGAGTGGTGTGCCCTAAGTTATGCTCGCTTAATAATGACGAAAGCTACTACACTTTCTGCAATACCACACTTTGTATTACACCTATTCTTTAGAATGTGCCTTTATGTAGTTGAAACTATGCACCCATCAGAGTCTGTCACCTTAGCGAACCTGTAACCACCGACACGATAACGCCACTTACAGCTTCATTGCCATGTGTACTTACAGTACACTAGCCAATGACGAAGATAACTACTCGTATTTTACGTGTGAAAACCACGGCATTATTACGAGACGGTCGTGGTAAAGGGCTCTAAAAATTTAGGCTAGCGAGGATTCTTCAACTTGATCCAGAGACGCACGGTATCCGGATTTCTTGCATTTTGGCCTCCATACAAAAATGCGGCCCGCGCCGTCGGTACCGCACCCGATTTCTTTGGGTCAGAAGGTTATGTTGCGAGCGCATAAAATTCAAGACTGTGTTGCACTGAACTCGCAGGTGCTGCAGGTAGAAAAGAAAAAATCCACAACATATCCACGGAGTGAATGATGATGAGTGGACGAGGCTCCGGATATTCATCGTAGATCTTGCCGAGTTCCGGATTAATTTAGTTAACGCGCACGCTACGAATCCTTATGGTTCAATTATGCACAAGTGGAATCTCCTACCGGCAGTTTATTGCAAGTCAAGATCCAATGCATATATATATATATATATATATATATATATATATATATATATATATATATATATATATATATATATATATATATAATTCGGGGAAGAAGTTCTGTGGGTCCGGTTCAAAAGTAGTTTCGACGAAGGCCGTGCCACGGGCGAAACGTTGAACAATAAACGTGCGATTTTCGAAAGTGCGCAATTCGTTTCTAAACTATATATATATATGTATATATATATATATATATATATATATATATATATATATATATATATATATATATATATATATATATATATATGTGTGTGTATGGGTGGCCGGTGAACGGTTCTCCAGCGCGAGCAGTCGGTATTTTTCAATCAAGAAACTCGCTAGGAGACGCTGCCTGCGTTAAGCTTGTCTCTCGCGGGTGAGGGTGCGCTCTCCTTCTTTGCGAGCTGGTAGCGCGTTTATCGAAGAAAGAGCGTTTCCATAGTGATTGATTGATTCTGGTTCGGTTAGGAAAGGACGCTAATTTCTGCAGCCCATGTAGGGAGCACGGCTAAGCGTCCGTAGGGGTAGGGGAAAGGGAGTGAAAGAGATAGAGAGGAGAGAAAGGACGTAGTGGAGGGCTCCGGAAATTTAGACCACCTGGGGTTCTTTAACGTGCACTGACAACGCACAGTACACGGGCCTCTGGCATTTTCGCCTCCATCGAAAATGCGACCGCCGCGGCCGGGATCGAACCCGCGTTTTTTGGGTGGAAGCCGAGTACTGTAACCACTACACCACCGCGGCGGACATGTCAACGCGCGCCTTTCCATCTGTGTCTCTCTCTCTCTCTCACAACACAGCAGATGGAATAGTGAGAGAGCTCGCGCGCCGGGAGGCACGCGCCGAGGGCGCGCCTGCCACACGCGCCCTTCTAGTAGCGCGTTCCTAGTAGGTAACGCGCTACTACAACGGACGGACAGACCCAAACCTTAAGGAGCTTCGCCCCTAAAAAAGCATTTAAATAGCGGCTTTTAGTCCGTACTGTGAAAGTGCATGGTAGGGCGAAGCTGTGGTTGACGTGACCTCCTTGACACTTATGATTCCGCCTTTAATTGACGAGCAATGCATTATAAGCAATCACAGATATCAAGACCATTTAATTCGCTGTACCGTTGTGTTCGCATTTCTCTACAGGATTTCAGTGTGTGCGTGTCAGAGCAGTCACAACAAAAAAAAAAATGTAGTGAGTCGGTTCTCTCAATCCTGTTTCCTGCTCATGAAACACGCACGCCACGACCTGTACGCGCTTTACACTGTTCCAAGACGCCTTATCCCTTACAGGGCTGCTTTGACACTTGTTCTGTGCGTTTAATTATAGCAGTGGATGTAGCGGTATGTCTTGCACTTTTTAGTAAGACGTCGCCACCGCTGAAGGACATTAAGTCTCGAGATACAGGTGGAAACGCATCTCCGTGCTCCTAGGCTTGAGATGAAAACTTGAAAGCCATGGATGAATTTATCAGAGACAACGCCGACAATTAGCCAATGTCACCGCTTTCATTGAATACGTGAAGCATTTGTGCTGTAACAAGCCAGACTGTGAAACAAACTGCGCAAGATAATTAATGACAGCTTGTGCGATATCCATGATGATAAGCGATTCGTGCTTCATTTCATGGGATGGTTATCTGCCGACGGGCGCGGCGGAATACGGGGATCCGAATCGCATGCAGCTTTTCTGTATTTTTTGCTGAATATATTATTCTGCTGTTCCGAATCAGGGGAAGGGATATTCCGGGACGGTTGCAATACAATATTTCAGAATTTTGTCAATATAAATCCTACATATATGTTCAACTAATTTCATAGTTACTGAAAGGTGCTCTGGCACTAGAAACAACAAAAAAAAAAACAGCAGTTATTCAGGTGAAAAGACGATTAACCTTGTGGAAGTTTTCTCTTGTTGGCATTTTAGGGGCGAAGCACCTTAAGGGGGAGCCTGCGGCGTGCAGCCGGCGCATCCATATAATTGCAGTTGCGCCCGTTATGGGGTGCCGCGTCTCGTGAGAGAGAGCGAACGGCGCGCGTTGGCTATGGAAACGTTCTTTCTGCGATGAACGCTGTACCAGCTCGCGAGGAACGAGAACGCACCCTCGCCTGTGAGAGACAACCTGACACAAGCCGCGCGTCTGCTAGCGAGCTTCTTGATTGGAAAAACCGACGGCCCGCGCTGCACAACCGTTCGCTGGCCACCCAGCATATATAGGCACGGGTCTTGGCCTGCAACGTAGTGCCGGTGAGAGATTTTTCTTGTGCGTAGTTGTATCGTAAGGATTCGCAGCGTGCGCGTTAACTAAATGTAATCCGGAACTCGTCACGATCTACGACGTGGGAGCGCGGGACGAGGAGCTCATAAAGGACCAGGAGCTCCCGACGTGGGAGCTCATAAAGACCAGGAGTATAAATTACAACGCGTGTGTATACATACACATGCGTTGTCACTCATTCAGATGCATGAGTGGGCAGTGTCACGGGCGATTTACGGTAACACTGAATGGTCCCCGGTCGTATGGTTCACTTCGTGGAGATGCGTATATTTTGTAAGAAGAGCGTCGACAGTTGGGCCAGTTGGTGCATGATTTCTGAAGAAAACCAGCTGAAAACACACGGACACAGAAGAAGAAGGCGCACAGGACGATGCTGCGTATATTTTCTAACGGCACCTATTTATTTTGAACTCGCAAAGTCGCATGGGTTATAGATATGCCCTGGCGTATGAAGTGAAGCCACTTGGGCGGTCCCCGCTTTACAATGGCAAATTGCCAGCGGCATTAAAAAGTCTCGCGCGACAAAGAAAGAAAAAAAGAAACATTCTCCAGTACTGCCTCAGTGCCTTGGCGATCATAAAAATACAGGTCCTCTCAAACGACGAATGCGTTAATACCACTCTTCGGTACTCCATAATAACTACAAAGACGTCCGGTGTGTCACAGAGTTCCGTACCCCGAAGCGTCTCAATTACGTAACGAGCCTTGTAGGAGATATTTCCCGGACTGGAATGAGCACGTTCGAGGCGTCCAGCCCGCTCTCGCGCTCAGCGGATCTCGAGAGCCGATCGCCCCACATTTGACGATAACTGAAACAAAGTGCTAAACCCACGATACTCAGAGCTCCCTTTGTACATTATAAAGAATGAATGAACTATCCAGAAGAGGGACAGTTCCCGTTCATACTTACCCAAACAGCTTCGTCGTTCGAGCTTTTATCGCCTGCGGTCCCTTTCATGGCGTTCTTCTGTTTCGCGTCTTTTGTTGTATTTTAGAAATTCGAATTTTTATTCCTCACTCGATTTTAATTTTCCCTCAACCATTGTCTTCTTGATTGAATTTATCCAAATTGCTTAGTGTCTTTTAGCGTAATTTTTACATTGCTTTCGACATAGTCCTTTTGGGATCCCATTTGTTTTTCAGTACTCAGTTCTTTCTCGTGGCCTTTATTTTCATGCTGTGCTAACTTGACCTGCTTTGGACATGATGTACAGTGTGTAGATTGCGTGAGCGACGAGGAAGTATTGAAGTTTCGCAAGTTTGTTTTTTTTTCAGTTAAACTGCGGTGGAATAATACGTGGACTGCTTGCGCATGTCAGGGCGAATGGAAGATCGCGAGGATAGGCGCTTTTCCTAGAGTGTGCATGATGATGATAATAATGATTCGTTTTTTGGCTTCTATATTGCACTTTATCCACGTAGCCTTACCCTATAATATGGAGCAGTGGAATGTGTGACTTTATAACTTCGCGAAATTTACCTCCCGCAATATAAAAGGCAATCATCTGTCGTTGTACAACAACACTTGAAGCGCTCTTCACATTCTCCCTATTCAAACGAACTGCTGCTCAGGAAGACCACGGGAACTATTTCGGGAACTGTAAACTTACTGTAATGCTCCATGACATATCACAGAGAAAAAGAAATCTTATAGCGCTTACAAGATTTGTCAGAGTGCTCTTTTGTTTAATTAGAAACTTGCGTCACATCACACAAGACAGTTCTTTCCTTAAATGAAGAACACACACACAAAAAAAACAAAACTAAATATAACCTGGCCTGCGTACAGACAAGTATACAACAGATCCCACGAGGTGCTATTCCTAATGTAGCAATTAAATGCTTTGTAAGTCGAAACATTGTAATATCATCCCAGAAAAAAAAATCGTGTTTATGAACGACAGCTGTGGAAACTTTGGCCTTTCATAAAGCTTGCTTTTTTTGCAATCATAAGTACAAATGGCAAAGCGAAACAATTGTGACAGATCTTCCGCAATAAGGGAATCGATGTTAAGCAAAGCATTGAGCATGGAGCTCGCTAGTGCAGACTACTTGTCTTTGAGCCGGCTGTTACGAGATGCATCGGTGTCGCCCTTGTGTGATGCAACTAGTTATGTAAATCCCAAGAGTGACTCTGGCTTACGTCACATGTCGACTAGAATTTGAGGCTCGAAGTTTCCGCTGTAGTTAGATATGCCGATGGCGCAAGCGTGCGATCGAAGACATCACATTTACTGAAAACTTGTGCACACCCCGGCGTACGCATGTGCATGTCATATTCATTATTCACCTGAACGTAACTGCGAGGTCCTTCCCACCTATAGTGTCGAACTTGAAGTAGTGTGCCTTCAAGGTATGCGTATTACATAATTATAAAGGCTCAATACTAGCTCTGAGTGAACGAAGCTTAGATAAGGCAACCCTAGCCAACAACCAAGTCACCTATACCACTGCTGTTGAAAATACGTTAGCCCCAGCCGACACTGGCAATAACACAAAAGTATCCCGTGAAAACAAGCGATTCACTAAGACTAGCCGATTAGCCGACATAAAGCAAATATTAGCCATTACTACCCGATATTATTACGTAGTAGTCACTAGTTAGCCAAAACTGGTTTGTAGCTGGCAGACCTATGGCTAAAACTATCCATCACTGAACTGACAACTGACAGTCAGCCAGCTTTATCCAGTTCTAGTGAGAACTTTATTAACAGCAGCGATAATTAGCTCCAAGCTAACGAGCATATTAAGTGCGGCTCAGCATTAGGCCCTTTCTGGCCTGCATGAGCGAGCCTTACGTAGCCACCATTAGCCGACACACAGCCAGCGTTACCCAGTGGTAGCCAGCATTATCAACCAGTAGCGCCGAATACCAAAACAAACGCCAACTAGCAAACGAAAAGCCGCCACTTGCAGCCAATGCAAGCACTAGCCAGCGCTTACGAACGTTATTCAGCACTCGAGCAGTACTAGCAAATTTCACGCAACATCTTGCTAACACGTGGCACCATTAAGCCGCACTAATACGCAGTTGGCCAACGAGGGTGCGATTAAGAACATATCGCGCTTTACGGAAACGAGCAGTACACATAAATTATAAACCTACTTTCATTAGAATAAATTCACATCTCCTGACTTCTCGCTTTGCTTTTTTGTCTGGTCACCAGTGTATTCAGTCATGAATGCTGTAACATGAACGATGATGTATTTATGTGTGCTCTATTTATGTGTGTATTTACGTATGTTCGAATGAATATGTATTTCATTGAACGCTGTAACCCTCCTGCTGTAACGCCTATGGGCGCTGCGGGGTATATCTGATTAATAAAAAGTAAATAAAAAATGAACAGCGTGCTGGTCAAATTCTAATATGAAACTGCATCATATGCTTATCTGCGAGTCGAACTATCTTTTCCATAAAGATGCAAGGAGAGGCTGCGTTGACAATGAATAGCATAATCGCCTGAATACGAACTCCCTAATTCAAAAGAGTGAGTCGAGTCTGACATACTAATTAAGCACAGCAGAGCGCATGCGTGTTCTGTTTACTTTATTGGAAGTTTGTCCGCACGGATGAAACATTTGGTTATCTGGTTCTGTGAAATTCCGTCGAAGACGGCATCAGCTTTCGGCAGCAGGCAACGCTTGCATTTCAGGCTGTCACGTGCATCAGCTTCCACCCGCTGCATGATCGCATTAGCTCGCTTCGTCCATATCTCGAGGAAGCAGGCGCGCCCATACAAACGATCTCATTACGGCGGTTCCGCGGAATACATTTCAAAAAGCGATCTCGCCACTTCTCGGAACTCATCGACATGAGGACAGTGCCTGGAGCCAGTTTCCATAATGCTCGCAGTTACCATTCCGGAAGCATTGAAAACCTCGCACTGAGGAAGCTGTCGCACGGACTGGCGCATTGTGCGCTAGGTACTGCGATGACAATATTGCCACGAAGGAAGGAGATATATTGTATCGCAAGATGGAAGTTATCTCACATTGCGTAAGACGCCTGCAAAGGCGTCTTACGCAATGTCTTACCTCACTTCAACGGCACGTTAAACCAACTTGCGCACGAGTGCATTTTTACGCGAAGGTTCGTACGCCCGGAAAAATTAGCATCACAATTCTTCTGCAGACGCACTGGACTGAGGGTTTGATGATGCAGTAAATACAATCTCTGGTAGAAGAAAGTGCAAAGCGTTAGTACCACATTGTAACATGTATTGAAGTAGCAATATATGTTACGTGGATCCGCTAACACATTACCTGATTTCGATCAGATCATTGCCCTTTAATGGGTTAGCATCTATTTGGGAGAAATGACAAATTGTGTGATATAACTCAGCCTAGAGCTCAGGTATGTCAGCCCTAGATTTGGCTATGCATCAAATGTACCTTTGCCGGGGGTCTCTGGCGTATTGCAGAAATTTATTCAGGAAACAGCCTTGACGAGTTGTTTGGATCGTGTCGAAGGCAAATTTAATATTCCACGAGGGTGTCGCAGGACTGAACAGTACCGCCTTCTCTCAACACTCAATCAGTCATATTTACTTAAGGCAGCCGGAAGTCTTAATTTAGAAAAGTTATTCCCAAGCCAGCAGAAAGTTTTCATTTTGAACTTGCTCAAGTACTTAAGAAAGGCATCGCTGAAAAAAAGTGTTAAAATGGATCACTGCAAGAGGGCATGTAGCGAAGCTGCATCCTTGAAACCAAAATGAAAACGTGATGTGTCTATATCCGGCTTTGAGTCTGCAAACCTTTATGGAAGTGCAAAAAGTGCTATAGCGGGTGTGCAACACGTCATGAGCCTGATGAAATAACGGTGCCGATCAGTTCTGGCCACCTCCGTCATCGTGTGATCCAAACGTTATTGCACTGCACAAACCAGGATATTTGCAGTTTGGTTTCAAATACAACTTGAAGTCATTTACTCTTCTTTTAACAAGTTACGCCACAAAGATCACCCACTACGTCGTGATCACCGTTTTTACTGTTTTTCAAGGGAGATAGAACAGCAGGCAGCGTCTCCTCAAGAGCTGAGACCCTAGCTCAAGACTGGTCACCACTCTCGAGGTCGGGTCTCGCGCAGCGTTGGCGATACGGCTGCAGCGCCACGCATTCCTCTTCATTACATCACTTTATTTTTCCAACTGAAAACAAACAAATGCAACAATGCAGAGCATCTATCTGCAAACGCAAAACCAGCCAGTGTTCGTTCGGCCTCAAGCTAGGTATTGGTGCCCCTTATGGCGTAATTTGTTAAAAGAAGCGTAGACGGATATTAGCTCTATTTAACGCCAAATGAAAAAAAAAATCATCCAGCGCATGCGGAGCAATACGTCGCTCACATGTTCGCACTAGTTCCCAAGAGTGATCCGTATCGTTTTCTGGCTATGTTGACAACGTGTTGCAGTGACCCTTTAACAGAATACAACGCATGGCGCACCTGCTTTCCGAGCGTGGAAGGCGTCGTGTGGTGGCACCCTCTGGATGACTCCCGCCAGTCTGAACCTCGTCAATGAGTGGACAGGGTCGTTGTTGACCAGGTCCACCGCGCTTCGGAAAGCGCTTTCGGAGTCCCGCTCGCCGTCCTCAAAAATGGCTCCTGGAACGAAAGAAGACAAGGGAAAACTTTTACGAAGGTTTCAACACGCAGAGGCAAAAGTGTTTAGACTGTGCGCTCGATAGTCTTTGGTACAACAGCCGTTGAATAGTCTCCAGGCCGGCAATAGCCCTTTGTATAGGCGATCTGAAGCACGAATTCGATGAGAGGTTAATAATTTCTTGGGCTTTTGGCGTCGTCAAACAACATGATTATGAGACGCCGTAGTGAAGGGCTCTGGAAATTTCCACCACCTGGGGTTCGATAACCGTTAACCGAAGCGAGCACAGTACACGGGTTTCTATCATTTCGCCTCCGCGGAAACGCGGCCGCCGAGACCGGGAAGCGATCCCGCGACCTTCGGATCAGCAGCTGAGTGCCATAGCCACTAAACAGCCGGGAGATGCATATTCCTAAAGGTTAGCCTAGTTAGACTGTGTGCCTTACTACTATAGGTCACGGTTGATCGGTACCATACGTATAAACAGGGACCACATGTACAGTGGTCAACTCTCATGCCTATAACGACGGAGAGTCATGCTCGGAACTGCACGAGCGACATCTACAGTTGGAAAAGGGCCACATCCACATCGACGCTGACGCGCTTGCCTTGCAGTTTCCGTGCTTGTTCATCTCCGCGGCCGCGACAACTGCTTTCAGAAGCGCTGTCAGCCATATAGCGCCGAAAAGAAAGTGCAATCACCCGGATCGGCGGGTTTTCTACTGCGTACTTATTCTCGGTTTGCGCTATCCTATTACACCGGCAATGCGCCGCATAATGTATACTGCGCATCGCTCTGAGAATTTCTTGTTTTGTGGGGTTTAACGTCCCAAAACCAGTTCTGATTATGAGAGACGCCGTAGTGGAGGGCTCCGGAAATTTAGACCACCTGGGGTTCTTTAACGTGCACTGACATCTGTGAATTTCTCATAGCGCATTGCGTTTATGGACGTGTGCTGTCATTTAATTTCGTAAACCTACTATTAAATTGTACTCACCAACGATGCGCTGACTGCGACTAAATGTACTTTCGATTGACCATACATACGACGATCAATCGGTCCTTCGTCGGTTGTAGCCCTTTCTGACCGTCGACGGGGAGCATCAGCAAGCCGACCTTCCTTATAATATGCTTCGTGCACTCTGTTTACAGTTGGAAGTGCAAAATTCTATACCGCCCAAAAGACAGCTTCCGAGCAGCCTGAAGCAAAATAAACCACAGAAATCTTTATACAGTTCATATGTGAACGTAAATCTGTTGTTGGGACAAAGTGACCGCGAATTGAGAATTAGAACGTAGCACCAGCTTGCATCGGGCGCTGCCAAGAGTACGCTTCTTTTCTTTTGTTATTCCGCTAAACCGTTGACAGCGCTACTGACGGCCAAAGCGGTTGTAGGATCCGCGGTGATAACCAAGGGTCGAGAATGCAAAGCAGGTGCGTCAGTGGCGCTGCGCATGCTCAGATGTGTCCCGTTTTTAACTGTAGATGCCGCTCGTGCAGTTCCGAGCACGACGCTCCGTCGTTATAGATATGAGACTTGACCACTGTACACACACAATGCGTGCGCTGACATTTGCCCCAACATATACAGACGAGCTTTCCAGTGTTGTGCTAAGGCATTTGTTTCGATGCCAAAATCACAAGAGCCTTCTCGCGTGGAGCAGAGTAGGCATACGCTGTTCACACGTGTTCAGGGGCCGATGCGAACAGCTTTTTCTTTCTAAAAGACGCTAGGCTCCAACAACCTCAGATCTTAAATAGCCGTGTTTAAATTCTTATGCTTTTGTTCCAGCTATATCGATACAGTTGGTTTTTTTTTTCTTATGATAGTTGCAATTTCATTAGAAGCAATTTATCAGTAAAACAGGCTAGAGGGGTGAAGCTAAAATGAGAAATGCAGTTGCCGGGCGCCCCTAGTCCTTTACAAGCATGTTTTAACTGAACGCACTTTTTTCAATCCCGAACATTTGATGAGCATTTAACACATCAAGAAGTATCTGTATATATTCACTAAGCTTTAGTCCCAGAAATGCTGCTTTGTTAATGCGTCTTCTACTCCTCGGTAGGCACACGAGGCTACGACAGAGAACACCAGTGTTGAGCAAACTCTCTACCGACCCTGTCAAGAATGTTAAAGGAAAGAATGTCGTAAGATTACAAAAAGAAAATTGCCATAGGAGAGAGCTGCCAAATAACGGCTTTCGACTGTGTACATTTGAGAAGACAACAAATCAGCGCAATGTTTCGAATCGCCTCAAATGGGAGAGGCGATTCGAAACATTGCGCTGATTTGTTGTCAAATGGCAGAGATATGTCGGTGCGGACAATCACAAAGATTGCCTGCCCTTCGTCAACTTTCGCGCTGGTTAACAACGCTGCAGTTAAAAAAAAATAGACAGAAGAACATCGCCTGCGTCACACGTTATGGCGAAAATAAAAAAAAGTCACAGTTTCGTCGCAAGGGCGAAGCAATGAATGCGATAGCAAGAAACTGTAATGCTATACGAAGTGAGGCTCGCAGCTTCAGGAGCAATACCCTTTCGGCCCTGGTGTCCTATAAAAAGGACATGAACAAAAACTGCCCTAAACCATAACCTAAATAAGTAAGCAAGTCAAATAAGATTCTGGGGTATTCTCAACATAGCTGTGGCAGCAGGCGTAGTAGTTTCTTCATCCTCGTTTGCCTCGGAACATTACAGATGTAGAAGCAAGATGGCAGAAGACGAAAATGACGACAAGAGCAGAAACTGCATTTTTGACAATATTTTATTCCTTATCTACATTCTGGCTAGCTATCGTAAGTTTGTCCCCTGCTTCTAAAATGCGGGAGCACCTATTGACAAAGATTACTTCCGTCTTCTCATTTACAGATCGTCCACAGTAGTCCACAATCTTCATGTCCTAAATATAGGACACCAGGGCTAAGTGGTTGTCACGACCCTGAATGCAAAGCTTGTGGATCCAGGCCCGTATTGCTTGTGTCATCCTTCAAGTTCTTGTTATTCTTTTAGAAGAGCGAGAAATTAGCCTGACTTGTTTTTCCTACTTCTAAGGAGACTAACAGTGGCACGTTTTTATAAAATTGATCAAAATACGTTTTGTTGCACTATGTGAGCGGCCCGTGAGGGATGTTGAAGACGATGACGATGAAGTCCCATACCGACACTTTGCTCTTGTAGGCATTCGTGACAGCAATTCTATCGAAGTAAATGAGATTCCTGCAAAATACTAGGATGTTACGAGTGACGAACCGTGTCATAGGTAAACGGAGGCCATTCAGGTGCAATGAATTGATGTGTATCCCGAGATCAAGTTCTTGATTTTTGCACTTTCAGGCTCACTGGCTATTGTAAGTGGCCTATCACGCTAGTTTTCGAAGGTTTATATGTGCTTTGAATAGAAAAATAGCTAGTATTTCAACTTGCACCGTTTTGCAATTTACAACCACTAAGCCCTCGTGTCCTATATGTAGGACATACCCCCATATTTTACACTGCAGTAATGAAGTGCTCGAATTTGTATTTTTTGTGCTCTTGGGGTGCTAGTGAAGGGATACTTACGAGAAAAAAAAGTCTGCCCATTAAAAAAATCAGGGCTGAAATGGTTAACTGTAGGAAACATACACTTGCTAAGTGGGCGCCTCCCGTGGGCAGGGCGTGCTGGTACGAAGGGCTTTATACACTGTGTGTTACAAAGCTATACACACAAAGCTAGGGGAGGCCGCTGAATGAACAAACAGAAGATGAGCGCGAACTATCAAGTGAAGCACGAACGAAATGAACGCACAGATATACACCGAACGAGAGCGAATAAGCAGTGACAATGGATGCAGCGCTCCTGTTGCAAAGGCGGCCGAAGCAGCGAAGGGAACTAGCGTGCTTCAAGTGTCGAGCTGTGACACTAGATAGTTCGCGCTCATCTTCTGTTTGTTCCTTTAGCGGCGTCCCTTGAGATCTAGTGACTTTCGTACGCTCCCGTAACATCAGCGCGGACATCACGCTGAAAGCTCGAAACATCCCTATTCCTCTCACCACGAGACAACCGCGCAAGCAGACAGCGGAAGGGCAAAGTTCTCCCTGCGCAAATATTAGAAGCGAGCGAGCTGGCCGACGACTTTTAAATGCGCCCGTTGCGCTCCTTGCGCCATCTCGATGGCAATGAAGAAACTCTTATAAGCGCCTGCCATCTCTGAGTCCTGCCAGCGGTAATGGGTGTGTATATAAGGCTCGTTGTTAGCTCCCTGAAGGATCTGCTTTTTGTGGCGTAGTGGTTAGCGCCACGCGCTGCGGAGCGAGAGGTTGCTGGTTCGATTCCGCGCTTCGGAAGCACTTATCTGAATTATTTTTCTTTGGGACATTTATATATAGTGTGGGCAATCATCGGGAACTTCTACTTCATCTGTACATAGTCATCATCACCTCGGTCTCTTCATCTTTGTCTGTGGTGGGTTACCATCTTGGGTCCGATCTGCGCCTTGGGTTCAGCCATTTTTCCGGAGCCTGAAGGCTTAATAAAACGGCATTATTACCCGTGCTTCACAAGTGGTGGAGAGTGCTTTTCGGTCCTCCGTCCTCTGCCACCCCCGTCTACCCCCTGGAGCTTCGATCAGGACGCCGACTGTGTCAGCCGCCCGCTGTCATGTCGCAGCCAACAGGCACTTCTACTTCAGCCATCTCGGCTCAGGCAGCTACCGCCCCTCAATGTTGGGTTGTCACCGGCCACCAGCGTGACCCCCACCTGTTCGCTGGGCTTCGCGGTGAAGACGTGGAGGATTGGCTCGATGACTACGACCGAGTAAGCGCAGCAAACCGTTGGGACGATCCGCTTAAGCTAAGCCACGTCCCTTTTTATCTCACCGGCGTGGCAAAAACCTGGTTTTACAACCACCAGGTTGACTTCGCGAATTGGCTTAACTTCAAGGAGCAGCTCCGACAAATTTTCGGCACACCGGCTGTTCGCTCCGCTCTCGCCAAAAAGACGCTAGATTCCCGTAAACAACAGCACGGCGAATCATATACGTCGTATATTGAAGACGTACTTGCCCTTTGTCGACGTGTGAACTCATGCATGACTGAATCAGAGAGGGTTCGGCACATTCTGAAGGGCATCGGGAGTATCGCCTTCAACGCCTTGGCAATTAAAAACCCCGAAACCGTCGCCGATATAGTTGCCACCTGCCAGCGCCTTGATGAACTGGAGTCCGTCCGTTTGCAACCGGACACCACAGAAAACATCCCTCCCGTCGATTCCTCATTGCGAACGATGATCCGTACAATCATACGGGAAGAGCTCCAGTCCCTTGGCTTCCTACCCGCTTCAACGCCCCTGCCTGCTCCTGGTGAAGTTTTGCGAGACGTTATAAAGGAAGAGCTGGCGTCCATGACTGGTGCTGTGTCTGCGGACCGCCCAACCACTTATCCCCCGCCAACGTACGCGACAGTAGCAGCCACTTCGCCGGCCGCGGTTCCATCGATGCCTCCCCAACCAGCGCCGGTCCACATGGCTTCTATGACTGTCGGTGGGCCCACTCAGCCCAGTTATCAGCAGTGGCGCCCGCCGCGTCCTACATGCTACTACTGCGGATATCGTGGTCACATCGCACGGTTTTGCCGCAAGCGCCAGCAAGACGAGCGCCGCGGTTACGACGTCTACGAGCGGGATGACTATTCAGCCGGACCCACTTTCCACCGCCGTCCGTATTCTCCTCCTCGACGTCGTTCCCCATCGCCACCTGCAGAGTCCACGAATCCTGCTGCCTACCGTCCGGCGAGGCGCCGCTCCCCATCACCTCTTCGCCGCTCTACGTCACCGCTACGCCCTGCTTCTCCCTTCTCCGATCGCCGTCCGGAAAACTAAATTATGCAGCTTCAGGAGGAAAAGCTGCATCGGACAATGGGACAGAAATTCCTCCAGCGCGCCCGTGTAATATGATATTGGTTTCTGTAGAGGGTGTATTAGTGGAAGCTTTAATAGACACTGGTGCTAGTGTATCGGTAATTCGTCGTGATTTGTGTTGGCGTCTGCGAAAGGTTACCACTCCATATGACGGACCTACATTACTTGCTGCTGAAGGATCCACTATTCGGCCTACTGCTATGTGCACCGCCCGAGTTTCCATTGATGGACTTCTACATTGGATACCATTCGCCGTACTCTGTTCGTGTCCCCAGCAGCTCATCTTGGGATGGGATTTTCTTTCTACGGCGTCCGCTTCCATCTGCTGCCGGCAACGGGTTATCCACATGACCGACACCAACCCCTCACTCTACACCGATGACGCACCTATTCACTTTGTCGCTGCGCAAGACACTGAGCTACCATCCCGCCATCACACAGTTGTGACCATAATGTCTGATGTCATTGATCGGGGTGACGTGCTCATCGTACCATCTGTCCGCTGTCTCGCAAGAGGGATAGCCTTTGTGTCAGGGCTAGTTCGGTTTCATCGTGGTCATGCTCATCTCTACGTGACGAACACGACGCCCGAAAAAATTCTCATCCCTAAAGGCACTACATTGGCGCGCATTCCTGAATCGGGGCCTATATCACTGCTTTCCTTCAAATCAACATCCTCTGCAGCGTCATCTGTTGGGAGTTCCAAGTCTCTTCCTGCTCTTACATCTACCATCAATCCCGACCTGACACCTTCACAATCACAAGAGTTGCTGGCTTTGCTCAATAAGCACAAAGCTATGTTCGATGTGCATTCCACTTCGCTGGGAAAGACACCGATTACAACGCATCGAATCGAGACCGAAGGCACGTCCATCGTGCGCCGTCGCCCATATCGTGTATCGGCCGCCGAGCGGAAAGTGATTGAAGAAAACGTCGCTGACATGCTACAACGTAATATAATACGCCCATCCTCGAGCCCTTGGTCGTCTCCCGTTGTTCTCGTTCGAAAAAAAGACGGCTCTGTGCGGTTCTGTGTAGATTACCGGGCACTTAACAAGATAACGCGCAAAGATGTATACCCTATGCCGCGCATAGACGATGCCTTGGATTCCCTACAGGGTGCCGAGTACTTTTCGACTCTTGACCTACGTTCAGGGTACTGGCAAATACCTATGCATGAGGAAGATAAAGAGAAAACGGCTTTTTCAACGCCCGACGGACTATACGAGTTCAACGTCATGCCGTTCGGCCTCTGCAATGCACCCGCAACGTTCGAGCGCATGATAGACACCGTTCTCCGTGGCTTGAAGTGGAAGACTTGCTTATGCTATCTAGATGATATCGTTATTTTTTCGTCAAGCTTCTCTCAGCATCTGCGCCGTTTGGATGAAGTTCTCACGTGCCTTGCCAACGCTGGACTTCAGCTAAACACCAAGAAGTGCCATTTCGCAAGCAAGACAATCAAGGTGTTGGGTCACATTGTCAGCAAGGACGGCATCCGCCCTGATCCTGACAAGGTCTCCGCAGTTCTGCACTTTCCTCGTCCCGCGAAGGCCAAAGATCTGCGCAGTTTTTTAGGCCTTGCTTCCTATTTTCGCCGATTCATACAGGGACTTCGCCACCATAGCTTCCCCTTTGCACAAGTTACTCGGATCTCACGTTCCCTTTGTGTGGTCTCCCGAATGCGAATCAGCTTTCGACTATCTGAAGCGCGCCCTCACTTCTGAGCCCGTACTCCGCCATTTTGACGAAACCGCACCTACTCTCCTCCATACCGACGCCAGTGGCCACGGCATTGGTGGCATTCTTCTGCAGCGAGACGAGTCTTCACGAGAACGGGTAGTTGCCTACGTAAGCCGCGTTCTGACAAACGCCGAGAGGAACTACACCATCACTGAACAAGAATGTTTAGCTGTCGTTTGGTCTGTGCAGAAATTTCTACCATACCTTCACGGGCGTCATTTTACCATCGTGACGGACCATCACGCCTTATGCTGGCTTTCGACATTGAAGAACCTGTCTGGGACACTTATACTTATACATATACGGTACATGACGGCGGCATGACGGCGGCGTCGACGGGGACGGCAAAAGCCAGCCAAGACTGTCCATATAATTGCTATCGCAATAGAACAAAGATGCGCACTCTGCGTGATGCTGTGACAGATTTCCCTCGTGGATGTGCTCACTCGTTGGAAGCACGTCGGTTTATTCTCATCTGCGCAATACCTGCCCGGATTATGTATCAATCCTCCGATAAAGGCACCGTTCCGTAGCAATTTTTCACTTGAGTTACCCGACCGCGAAGGACACATACAACGACATTCTATGCCCGTCTGCAGACGCGTGCTCTTTTAGTCATTGAAATTTTTACTATCTTGAACATCCCTGCTTACGGAGCGCACTTATGTATTCACTCATGTCAAGGGTTCTGCAAAAAAAAAAAAACTAACAGAAGAGCGAGGTGGTACTCATTCATGACAAGCTACCCAGCAGACGCACTGACAAGTAAGAAGTACACAAACCAAGAGCGCAAAAACTGGACATTCCTATGATCGAAGAGTACATGCACCCAAGAGGACGCAGAATGACGTCATGTACATGTATTCCATTCGTGGGTGGTATATAAGCAGTGAAGGAACGGACGAACGTGCAAGAACTTTGTACTTTCCAACGTTTCGGCCGGTGGTCCGGCCTTCGTTAGGGATCACCTTCGTCGATATTTATTTGACAGCGGGGTGGAAACATGTAAAGATGATAACTGGCACCCTTTAAGTCTTGGCTTGCATAATAGCAAATGGCGGTACTCGGAAGAACTGTCGAAACACGGAGCCGAGCGGCCTGTAACGATGCCAGCAAGTGCGATTCCGATATAAGGGAGCCAGCGCTGAAGCCGGAATACGGTTAGAAGGTTCAGGGGGGGAGGAGGGAGAGAGGGGGGGGGGGCTATGCGCACGCGTGATGGTGTCCAAACGAGAGGGTATTGTGCTGACTTGACGTGGGCATTGAAATAAACACTGCAAACAGCAGGTACGTCACGAAAGGGATGAGCTTTGCGGCGGTACTCATTGTCTTGTTGTTATGTTGTTGTGTGGTGTTTAACGTCCCAAAACCAGCTCTGATTATGAGAGACACTGTAGTGGAGGGCTCCGGAAATTTTGACCACCTGGGGTTCTTTAACATGCACTGACATCGCACAGCACACGGGCCTCAACATTTCGCCTCCATCGAAATGCAGCCGCCGCAGCCGGGATGCGATCCCGCGACCCTCGGATCAGCAGCCGTGTACCACAGCCACTAGACCACCGTGGCGGGGCAGGTACTCATTGTCTTACATGCGTAATCATGCGAATGGAAATCAAATTGTGTAGTTCAATAGCTCGGAGCACGAATGCGCTAGAATGTTTCTGCCAAATGCAACTGTGTAGTAACACGATTGCGTGCAGCCACAAGAAACTTAATTATTCAATTTTAGTTAATTAACCACCGAAATCAATAATTACCACCTCCGTCTGTGCCCCCTGGACGCATAACCTTACTGCATAGGTGGTCGTCACGAACGTCTTAGCGCCTAATTTATTAAAGAAAAAAACCTGTCGTCTTAATTTGGATCATCCTGTGTATAACGACAACCGTCAGCTTGTTTTATTTTTTTCAACTCTAGCAATACGCCCACGCCATCTGGCTTTCCTTGTTTTCTATATACATTGCTTTTTAACTGTCTCGCCGCACTTCTTCATCAATTCCACAAACTGCAAAAGCGCTGCCTGTCCACAAGCGGTGGCGACCACGACAAAGCCTGCCCATGGGACCATCAGTCATTCTTGAGGACCGGAGAGCCGCGTCGTCCTTGCGGTTGTTTTCGAAGACAGAGTGCACTCCGGAGATTCGGCTTATTCGCTGTTGTGTAGACACGCGCTTATGGAGAAGTGAAAGATAAAAATAAAGCGCATACATCACTTTCAAGAGATGTTGTAGGCCCCCTCGGCCTGGGCAAAAGGCAGTGTAGCACCAAGAAAAAAAAAAGAACGACAAATATATATTGAGCAGTCACATATTGCCATTTCGTAAGGGATGTTAGTAGATGTGATCAGTTCCAGTGAATCAGTACTTAAAAGTACTCAAAATACCGGTCTGTTCCATTCATGCTTAGTTGATGTTGAGGGTTAATTGATGCTTAATATGCTTAATGGGGGGTCAAAATTGTGATTGGCGATATCTGATGGATTTTTTTTCGCAGCTAATGCATGCACACATGAGTCACAGTGCAGGAAGAAATTGGTGTTTTGAGGAAAAACGTAAGCTGGACTCATCCATATTTTCGCCAGTATGGAAACCTGAACGCTAAGAGCTGGCGTTAGAGTTACAGGCCAGACGCCACTCAGCCATATCAAGCAGACTAATGCCATTATTGTGAACATTTCAGATGGCGTAGACGCATTTATATTAGGTTCATCATTCTCCTCAGTCAACCTAGAATATATTAAAAGAGGCGAACGATGAAGGACGCACGAAAGCGTGTACATCTTACACGCATGAAACTCGAGAAAAGCTCGACCAAATTCCAAATCCACTAACAGCCATGTCCTAGTCAAATAACTTCTCGTAGAAATCTTCTAGAGGTGATGAAATCAAGATGTAGAAACTGCACTCCGACAGCAAAATTATGACACTTTGTATATGAGAAGCTTCCCTAAACCAGTACGGCGTGATGGCAGACAAGAAGGCGTATACCTAATAAAGTTTTATGCATTAGCTGCCCGCTTCGATGCCAGTGCAAATAGAAGTATATTGCACCCATCGGCGGCACAGTAACTTTCAAACTTTTCGGCGATCTGGCACGCACGCCCAGTCGGCTTAAATTATTAGTCAGGCGAGGTGGCATGAACTAGCAAGACGTAAACCTGGAACCCAGTTGTTTATGACCTAGACCAATGTACTTAAAATTTACTTTTCTTCTGCATAGGTTATCTTGAGCGTATGCAACACGTTACAGTTACTACGGATATAACCAGGACGACGACACCAAGCAGGGCAGCG
Organism: Hyalomma asiaticum; assembly: GCA_013339685.2. Lineage (NCBI taxonomy): Eukaryota > Metazoa > Arthropoda > Arachnida > Ixodida > Ixodidae > Hyalomma > Hyalomma asiaticum. The sequence goes on from CM023486.1 coordinate 41,134,462, forward strand.
TAGAAAGAATACTTCGTATTCAACATTTTTACTGCGCCAACATTTACAAGAAAAACGTTGTCCTGCCTAGGCACACTAAAATCACAGTACGCGTACCTCTAAGGCACGCTTCATTTACCTCTGCTTTGTACTAGGTTTTCACGCGCTAAAATACTTTTTGACATAACGAAATACGGACTAAACATGCAGCTTGCATTCGCACCATTAGCACTCGGATCACGCGGTTATTCGTTGAGCCGCACAGAAGTGCATGCGACTAAATAGCTTAGCGCAAGATTCTCTCGGCGATGCTAGGATTAATGTTGGGTTGATCAAGCAGTTGTTGCGGTCGTATTTGTAGCAGAATACTTTATCAGGACAGTACCAATATTACGTTCAATTGGTTGTTTAAATACACGGTGCCATATTTAAGAAGCAACACACCAGTTAATATTTCCAAATATGCAGTATATTTGTACAAAAGCCAACGGAAAGACTTCGTCATTTGAAACACACCACGTGAAGAACACCGAGGACACGCCCTTGCATTAGCTTTGAGCAGCCATTTGTACATTTGGACACTAAACTAAAAAAAGAATGATACGTAAGTAAATCCGTAATATTTACACTTGCGAGCTGCTTTATCATGGAATTGCACTATTATTATTTCTAGGACCAAGTTTCGGAGAGGCTTTGTCCTAGAAGAACATAACAAATATATTGTTATTTCTACGAATACCCATACCAGCTGCCCAGATTTCCCATTCGGCAAAGATCAAGTGAATCGTCCGGCGTCGGGGCCTCCCTGAATCAGCCCAACTCTTTCTGCTACGCAGATGCCTTTTCTGAGAAACTATGGCATTTCATTTATATTTTACTGCAGCAGCTGGCTGAGAAGCGATCTCCTTTTTTTATATTTTAGCATTTCTCGAATCTTCTGCCATCCACTGGGGCTTCCGCAGAACTTATTTACGTCGTCTCGGCGTTATATCATCGACAAAGTTTGTGTTACGAGTGTTCCTTTATGGCGACGGCAAAGTGCATGTTTTCTCGCACTTCCTTTTTGATCGCAGCACCCTGTTCACGTGGCTCTGCTCAGTATACAGAAATGAAACAAACCGCAAGAAAACTAATAGCTGAGAAGTTACAAAGTTACCTTGAAAGTCGTACGCCTCAAAAGAATGCCGCGGATTCCCATGTCACCCGAGCAGACGCATGGTTGGCGATGCTCCCTTTGATTTCAGCGGAATGCTTCTTCCCCATTCGTAGTACTTTCGTTTCTTGTCTTATTTTTTTCTGGTTCAAGAAAGGAAGAATGCCTTTCAAGGCCGGACCTCCGAAAAGGCCGCCATTCCGTCTATGTACTTCACCTCGTGATTTTACGAGTCTCTTCCTTCTCCCCCTACTACGCCCTTCCTTATTCTTTCTTCCCTTCCCTCCCTATCACCCACCCACAATCCGTCTTGTCGGTTTGCGCTGGGTCAACGCTTTGTTTTCCGCAACCGGGTTCACTCGGCTCAAGAAAGCTGTCTCGAGCTTCCGCTGATCACCGAAAAACGACGTTTCTCTCTAACCCTTTGTGCTTCCTTTTCCTTGAGGAGGGCTTACCAACTGGGAAATTTGTGTGCAACCTACCGTGCAATGAAGTCGGATTGGTTGCGCTGGAAATCTGGGATTCGAAGACGTCACTCCTCCTTGTCTGAGCAGAAGAGAAAGAGCCGACAATGCAAATTTCTAAAAAGAAGAAAAGGGAAGTATACTACCACTTCGTTTCCCTTTGATCCCGTTCAAACTTCCTCTCCAGGCCCTTTGATGTAAAAGAAAGCTTGCTCACTTCCTTAGCAAAGAAGATCGCAACGCGTATAAAGTGTGTACTTTTGATACTTTTGCTATCGCCGCATGTTTTGGCGGACGAACAAAATGCTCTGGAATGTGAATGTGATGCACAGAAAAACGGAAGACTCGGAAATCTCGTGAGCGCATACAGTAAACCCATAATAGCGTTAACATTGCATTCGTCAAGCAATAAAACAGTGTGCTTCGTAATATAGACACAATACTGTCGTAACCTACCCTTTAACTTAGCCTAGATTCGCCTCGTACATGTGCAGTTTGTGGCACTGCACGAGTGGCAATTTACTCATCAATTGAAAAACTCCCTACTGACACGTCCCGTGTAGACGTCCCAATATGGTTGCAAAGACTCATATAAAGATATGAAAAATATAGGGCAAATATATGGAACATGTACTGACTTCACGCGGAAACATATGGAATTATTGCACTGCGGAACGTTTCAGCAGGGTTCGTCAGTTGGGAACCATGTTTTACGGTAGCAATAACTCAACTGTTGGTAAAGAACTAGAGCCACTACGCAAACTAAAACTTTCATCATTCAGATGGCGAAATAGGCCTACTATTTGGAATACTCTCTTATGACGTTACTGCATCGAACTACGCATACAGAAGGCCCTTGCTCAGAAACCCCAGAGGCATTTCGACGCCACTGAGGGCGAGCGGGAAGCGACACCCAAACTCGCATCGCGAGCCTCAAGTTCAAAGCGAACCGAGCGTCGAACACGTACAGACACGTTAGGCTCTCCGCGCAAATTTTCTCCAAGCTTCAGACACAGGCACCCGAGAAACGCAGACGACGCGGAAGTGGAAAGTGGGTCTTGAAAAAAGATAAACGACAACATTTCAACGCTGAAGCTGTTTCAAGCGGACGCCCGAGAACGGTCGAGAGATGGCTGCTGCAGTTCCGCTCATCCGGGTCGTCGCTAGCAACGCGCTCACTTTGTTCTTCATCTTCGTCCTCAGTTACTCCCCATGCTCGCCGGTCCAGACGCGCGAGGCACGCATCTTCCGGCCTTCACTCCTTTTTTTTTTCTTTTTTGGCGTAGGCATGAACCACTAACCACTCGGCTTCCTTTCAAGGCACGTTGACTCTTCAAAACAAAGCCGCGACATCCTCTTCTAGGGGGACTATTCAAACAGAGCGGGTGCCTAAGATTTTCTTACTCTATCTCACGAATTCCACGAACATTGCATTTGGTTCTTTTTTGCCTTCCGAGTTGTTTCCTTGCTAGTAAACACGAGGCAAGAGAAGCAAGTAAACACGACAGAAGCGAGAGTACCGCAGGGAACACAGATTTTGCGGATTTAAGCCGAACGGTGTTCCACGGACTTTAATATTCAAAATTCAGTGCCAGAGCTAGCGTTGTGTGTAAGTTGCGCGCAAAAATAGAAGTATTTAAGCAGTGTTTAAGAAGATTCTTGTTTAATAGCGCTCTCGTATACTGCCTCGCAAAGTGTATGATGAAAAGATGTGTTGGAGGTCGCCCTCGCGGGAGCGGGAAGAGGGACGAGTTCTCCCTACAAGGTTTGGTATGAGACGGATCTTTGTTATCACGTGTTGCCTACGAGGAGGAAGAGGGGGGGGGGAGCAGGTATGATGAAAAAATGTGTTGGAGGTCGCCCCAGCGGGAGCGGGAAGAAAGACGAGTTCTCCCTACAAGGTTTGGTATGAGACGGATCTTTGTTATCACGTGTTGCCTGCGAGGAGGAAGAGGGGGGGGGGGGGGGCAGGTGAATCCGTCAAGCTGGTGATCAGCTGGTAAATCGATCAAGAAGGGACAGGTGGGTGCGGGGCCCGTGGCACGCTGTGTTTTTCCACTTCTTGGAAAAGAAAGGGGTACGGCCCTGGCAACCGCCAAAAACGTAATGTGTTCGGTACAGACATACAACTTCCACCGGATAGAAAAACATGAGCACTGACTAAGGATTCCCACTGAAGAGCAGTTTTATTAAAAACAGCTGAAAGGACGGCTCCTTACTTTATCTACGTATACAGTGTCATCTTGTGAGATATCTTTTAAAGCGATTAATTCCATGGTTTCTGACGCTACATATTCTGAAAGTAGATGCATAATTCCTACAGTCAGTTCAAAACGCGATGCTGTGTGAAATTGACAAGAGAATATAGAAAACACGTGAAGTCCAAATGACACGTAGCGCGTAAGATATTCGCGAATAAAACACAAAGTTTTCATCTCGACAGATCAGTTACTAATAACGCTTATTTGTTGTTACATGTATTTATGAGTTTGAAGCACACGAAAAATTTTAGATTCAAATGAAAGTCAATTCATCATTTTCAAGCTTTATGGTGCTATAAAGGCTGCAGGGGCTGTACGCAGACTGCAAGTGCTGCAGAAAGCCCAGCCGCGGTGTCTATTGGCTGCGGTACTCGGCTGCTGATCCAAGGGTCGCAGGATCGAATCCCGACCGCGGCGGCTGCATTTCGATGGAGGCGAAATGTAGAGGCCGGTGTGCTGTGCGATGTCAGTGCACGTTAAGGAACCCCAGGTGGTCGAAATTTCCGAAGACCTCCACTACGGCGTCTCTCATAATCAGAGCTGGTTTTGGGACGTTAGACCTGACAAATCAATCAAGTGCTGCCAAAAGAAATAGTGTGCTTTAGTTAGCCGAGCCACACCTGTTATTATTAAATTGCAGGGCGGGCACCACTTCCAATATCTACATAGAGAAAAATGGTTTTGAACCAAACATCGCCACCTTCTATCAATGCATCTTTCAGCCATACGTACAACTGTGCTCTCCTGAGATAAAACAATGCGCACTTGAGCATTGAAAAAAAGAAAAAAAAGAAGCCGATCGCGAATGAATGGCGACCAGGGAAGGCGTACCGCATTTGAACTTGAACCGAAATTTTCACAGGGGCCAGTTATGTTTTGCTTTAAAAAGAACAATTGCTACAGTAGTATTTGATACTGCATGGACACGCTGCCGAAATTTTACAAGATACACACGAAGGCAGCGCCCAGGATTGAAACAATTATTGTTGAATGAATTCATACTGGTGAATATGAATTCATTATGTTTAATAATGCCTCAGGTTCGTAGCATTCATTTCGGTGAGGTTTTGAATATTTGCGGACGAAAGGAATTACGCAAAAAGAACAACAACCAAACAAAAATACAAGCGATTCTGCTAATTTTGTCAGCTGGTTGCTTAACGTGCAGAGTCCGAACGAAAGTCATTGTGGTCAAAATTTAGTGGCACCATGGACCACCAACAGCAAAAACTTAATGAGGGCTGCGCAGTTATGCACACAAGTCAAACAGAAAACAATGCCCGCACTTTTTTCCAAATTTAGTTACACCGCCGTCGCAGTAATGTATCGGCCTAAACGCCGAAATTCCCATTCCTGATAGGCTGCCAAATAATTCACCAAACAGCAGTGACGTGTTAAAGCAGTTTGCGACCGGTCGACTCTACTCAATCAACCCTGTCTTGACGGTAAAGCTCCTTTGCCCTAATGGGCGCCCACATACCCTCCAAAAAGAATTCACACCAAATCTCTGCTCTGAAGCTGTTTTCATTTTCATAGGGAGCTTCCTTTACTGCACTCTGCGCCGACCCGCTGCGGAACTTTCGCAAAGTATAAATCCAAGCAAATGAAGACACCGCATACGGTTGCCAAGACAGGAAGCTCGGCTAATTACGACGCCATTAAGAAAGGTCCGGGGGAAATGACCCTCGACCTCGAAGGCGTGTCTGAAATTAAGAAGAGGCTCCAGAGCAAAAAGGAAAAAAAAGAGAAAAAAAAGAATAGAAAGAGAGACATATACCAGAAGAAGAAGGACAGGGGAGGAACCACGGTGGCTTTTAATTGACTGAAGCCACGACCATCAAATAGCTTCATCGTGGTTCCTCCTCACATCGCGTTTATATTATTCACTATCGCCTGCAACCTGACCTTTTGCGAAAATTAAGGAAGCAATCCTGGCTCCAGCCTGCATCTGAAAAATGTGCATGCTGAGGTTATGTAAAAAAATAGAGGAAAACACAATTATGTACCATGTCTCTGCATATGTTATAGTTACGTTTTAAGTGCCCTCTTTTAAGTAATTTTTATTCATGGTCTCCCATTATTATTTTTATAGTTATAATATTTTGTATAGTCTTCTATTTGCATATAGTCTGGTATTTTGTATAGTCTGTAACCTCCCTGCTGTAATGCCCTAGGGGGCGATGCAGGTAACTAATAACTAAATGTAGTAGCTTCTCTCCTGAGCCCTCAGCGGAACATTAGACAACACCGTTATTTAACATTTGAGGAATGCGAGACGCTACTTTTGCGAAATTAGGCGCTTCCAGGAGAAAACGGGTAGTCGAGCCTGTAATGTCTTTTTTAAACGATGTCGCCAGTATCCTTTTGCTCGGTCTTGTTAGATTACTAATCTGTCTGCAGGAGAAATCTCTCGGTGGGTTTGGCTACTGCAAGCGTAGCGCCAAGCTCGGATGTTTTCCTGTATTACGTAATATTGCAATACATGTTCAAAGGTTTTCCATTTTGTGGTATTGCTAATTATCTCCGATGTTTCCGTCATTTATTTCGCTAAATACGGCCTGCTATTGGAATCTTGGGCATCGACGAAGCAGCGAGGAAGAATTAATTCAAACCAGTCCCGCGTCGTGTAACCTCGCGGAACAGCTAAACTTTCTATTGTAACCATGACACAAGTGGCGAGTGTGTGAAGTTATTGAGGTCTCCTCAACTTCGCAGTTATTTATTTTTCTTAGTTACTAGGTTAGTTAGTTAGTTTGACTGTACTTTCCTTCTTTCTTTCACTTTACAATATGAACATTCAGTCGTGGCTGCTGGGATCGAACCTGTACCTTCGAGCTCAACCTTTCCTGCACTTTCTAAACCTTCTACAAATCTTCTACTAAACGCAGGGAAGTTGACGACTGCAATACAACCTTTCTGCCATCCTACACAGAAGACGCCACAACGCCGCCACGCCAATGAATTCCGCGGTGGTCGAGGCGAGAAGAGTACAGTAGCGCTGACTACCGGCGCGAATTAGCATGACAATCTTCTTCGCTGTATCTATTGTTCCTAGGATGGCAGTACCATCGCAGCGAACCAAAGCGAAGCAAGAGTGCAGTATAAGGGGGCTTTGTTAATTTAAGAGTAATTTTGATTGTTAAACTCTATAGCTCACTGTACTCAATACCTTTGCTTTAACCGGACGACAACTAAATGCAAATCTAAAGCACTGCAGCGAACACATAAGACCCATCTGTTAGCTATGTGAGTAACGTTGCGATGGTGTGTCGGTAGGGGTTCCAGCTCATCTTTTGAAATTTCGGTTGAAGGTGGGCTCGAGTCCGACTGGGTGGAAATTTTCCATTGTGAATGCATGTTTATATTTTTTTTTCAGAGAACCAGTTCCTTTACGGAAGTACGTCACTGATTTCCTGGTGTACCCCTGCATACAACAGTTTCGTGTTCAAAAACCATAACAGGCACACTTGCACGCCACATATTACGCACTCAGTTATTATAATATAGCCCGAGCTGCACAGTAGGGTTGAAAACAAGAGGATTGGTGAAGAGTGCGGTAGAAGGGTTGAGTTAGACGACGCTGGTCTACTTAGAGTAAGAACAATACAAGCGGATTATGACAGCCATGAAGTATAGTTCCTTTAAACTAGTCAGACTTTCCTAGAGCGCATATTCTGCTATGCTTAAGCCTTAAACTGCGCTGCGTCATCAGCCCTCACGCTGCCCAGTACATGTGCGAAACACATTCGGTTTAACTACGCGCATAAATCGCGGATTGCAATGATCAACTTCGGAAACATCTCACGTGGAGGAAAGAAATGGACCCAGAAATTTCCATCGAGAATGCCGAAGCACGTGCGGTAGTTTTTTTTTTCTTTTCATTACTCGCTATATGAGATCCCCGAGGACCAAACTGGAAGCGTGAAGCGTCATCGCATAAATTATTCTTAATCTGAGGCGCCCTAGTGGAAACGGACGATGCGTGCACGACGACCGTTATTATAGCCGCGCCGGAGGCCCTAATTTAGAGCGCGCCGCCTACTTTTGCGCACGGCACTTATATAGTTGAGAACGCGCCAGACGGCACTCGGGGCGCCGACGGTGTCGGTAGTGAATCCTTTATTACCCGACACACCACGCAGCGCCGTTCGTCGGGCACGTGTGTCGTACGAAGACTCCGTTAGTATTTCATGAAAGTCTCTTCGAAAATTGGCAGTGGCCAGAGTAATATTTAGTGAGTCGTAGAACAGCGCACAATGTGTCACAGCCGGAAGTGAGTGGGTTGTCGATACGAGACACTTCGGCAACGGGGGCGCGCCTTTGATGGTAATAATAAAATACAGGGACCAATGTTATGTGAACACTCAGTGAAACAGTATATAGGGATGTGGGAACACAACGCAGCCTTCGTCGATAATATACGTGTTTGTAACAGAAGTTTAGGAGCGTGATTCAATATGCTTCTCCACCTCTCTGCACACACACACACACACACACACACACACACACACACACACACACACACACACACACACACACACACATATATATATATATATATATATATATATATATATATATATTTAGAGAGAGAGGAGACAGAGAAATGAGTAGTAGACCCACAAAATTGGCGACACATGGAAGCGCTTATTCAACATTTGCTGAAAGTTGAAGTGATGTGTTCTTCGTGAAGGCTTCATTCTCAGTTCCCAACCACTCGTACAAACTGCTCCCGAAGGTCTCCGCATGTTCTAACGTGCTACATATATATATATATATATATGTAGATAACATATAGATAGATAGATAGATAGATAGATAGATAGATAGATAGATAGATAGATAGATAGATAGATAGATAGATAGATAGCGGACAGTAATTGGTAGTAACATGACTCAATTCATAAAGAACGGCTTTTATCAGAATATTCTACAAAGAACGCAAGCGTCAGGACAATGTTTTGAGAGTATACCACTTTTCCAACAGTATCAAAACCGCACTGCTGCACTTATACAAGTAAATCCTCCTTGTGAAATGTTTTGGCCCGAGAATCTTTTTTTTCTGTAGAATGCATAAAACAACTACTCCTATATGAGGCACTCCAGAGCTTACATTTACTTGAAAGTGCACTTGAAAAGTACGCAGTGGAGACAAAATGTTAGCAAGGCAGAAGAAAACGCAACGTCGAAGAACGACACGATCTTACGCTTCTGCTAGGATCCCCTTCTCGCGTTCTTCGGCACTTCTCGAAGGACCATTGCGACATGACACAGAGGAAGGCGCGATTTAGGTGAGAAGGAAAAACGGACAAAGAAACGGCAGCTGCGTGAAGATGGGAACGATAGAGGAGTCGCTTCGCTCGACGAGGGATGAGCACTGCTCGCCACAGAAGCCGCAATGCTGTACAGCCGTTTTGTTGTTCCTTTGTCAGGCCTGGCTTTATTTTTTATTCGCTGCTCACGCCACGTCGTCTTTCACGCCGCAATGCGGAAACCTCCACTTCCGCTTTCTCCACAGTGTATCACGTGCCCTTTTTCCTTCGGTTCTTTGAGTTATTATTCTTGAAATACTGAGCATTCTGTGGAACGCAGAATTGCAGTTCCCGTAGAATCTAACTTTTGGTCTCGCTAAAAGGAAACATGATGTAGGAGGTGAAGAAAATATTAGTGAAACATATAAGATACAACAGCCGTATACTACGTATACTATAAGGGAGAAATGCGGGGCACAATATTAGCCGCTATTAAATGTTAGACAAACAAAAACACATGGTATCATTATAATCCTTACAAGTACAAATAGCTCTAATGGCATCACCCCAGCAACCGCAAATGCAGAGCTCGTTGCCAATATTTCCTACTGTTGAGTAAATTCACATAATAGTGGCCAATGTTGAGGGGACTTGTCTGAAGTCCGCGGTTTCGTCAAGGTAATACAGTAATATGCGTAATAAGATGTATAGTATGGGAATTCCGCAGCGCGCCCTCCGCTGTCTTTCATCATCATCATGATATACGCTAGCTCGTGGTACGCACCGCCGGCTTGGGGTTGAGACCGTGTAGTGGCATCCGGACACTCAGCGTTGGGCTTCGTACAAATAAAGGACATCCTTGCGACTGCTCTTGTGCCCATCTCTGGGAATCTCAGCCGGCCAAAGACTCAGAAGCCACGGCCCTGAGCCCACATTTGGCGCCCAACGTGGGGCTCGAACACGCAACCGTAAGATTGAGTCTCGTGCTCTACCGACCGAGCTCGCGGACCACGGCCGTAAGCTCACAATATATATCCATATCGCTATAATTTAATGGTTCAACCACAACGACACATATCTCCTTACCAAAATCCAACGCGGCTTTTTTTTTTCTGCAACACTGCCTTGCGGTGGGTATTTATAATTCTCAGTTATGGTAACTTTATCTGGTAACCTCCGATCACCTTGCATCCATAGTTCCACATGGTCGTTCTCGGGGATAACCGTGCAAATTTAGAAAAGCCGGCATAGATTCATATTTTAAATGGCCTACCCAGTGGGAGACGAGACAGTGAAGGTAGGCGGAAAAAATTGGCCGTGCGCGCTTTGTCCCTTCCTTTCTTTCTCTTTTAATTGAAGCGCGTTTTTGAAAAAGATGAAGATCTCCCACGGGAACGTTTTTCTAGCTCACTGGCCCGCAACCATACACACATTTGTGGCCTCCTCTCTGCGCAAGCGGCTTTGCTTTAGCGGAGTTAACGTCTCCGCTCGGAAACAGAGGGTTACTTTTCTTCGTTTAGGCTAAAGAGGTCATCCGTTAGAACAAAAGTACCCGTTTCCTTGGTGTGTTCCAGTTGGAAACTCTTTCTTTATTTATTTTTTGTCGTACAGCAAAGCGATTTACTTCCTCGTGTAGCTTCTTCCCTTAGCAGGTGTTTCAAAATCACTGTTCCTTCGTTTGTTTTTTCAGCAGCCACTTGAGAGTAAACGCCGGAAGCGTGGACGGCGCTTAATAAGCTGTGACGAAAGAAGGTCTCTTCAAGAAGGGCGACGGTGAAAAATGAAAGTTTTACAGAACGGCAAGGTCTTTACTTGCTGCCGTGCTAATGAATACAAGCTTCGGTTGGGCATGTACTCTTAAAAGCGCAGCCTTCTACCACTCTGAAACTGGTCAAATATGAACAGCGAAGTTTCACGCAAACTATTGAAGTTAGGCGTGAAAAAAAATATTGGTGTATCTTGCGGCTGAAGTTATTTTACGTGCTATTGTTGGCTACAGGAAGTGCGCACTGGTCATACATACAGATTCGAAATTACAGCCGCAAATCTATGGGACAGGCAGATTATGATAGTTTCGCAGTGCACTGTTAATGCATGCTGGTTACATATAGCAGTAAATAGTACTATTGAGGCCTTTACTGTGCTAACAGGCTACCTGGCTACTTCGTGTGAAGGAAGGATAACTTAATCATATTTTTTTCAACTAGTTATCACTGTTACACCGATTCTAAACATCCCCATCGTGTGTGCAGTAAAATATTGCGCGGTGCCATCAAATTTCCCGAGACGTATTCGCGGCGAAGTGTTGAGAGACCTTCAAGTTGCAAAACACACCCCACTTGGTGGGTTTTTTTTTTTTTTTGGCCTCAAGGGAACGCCGGTGTCTTTCCGGGCTACATAGAAAGCAGAGCTAACACCGCAACAGAAAAAGAGAAAGACGAAAAGAAAGAAAAAGAAAGACGGAATACCGTGAACAAAGAGCTCCTTTCGACACCGTCGGTGTGAATGTGTAGCCCATTATCACGTGAGAGGTCATGAATTCCACACGACACCGGTAGAGGGCTTTGCGCAATATTTACCGCAGCAATCATTTTCTCTGCTTTCTACACGAGTATCGATCACCCTTAACCTTCGTTTCTTTGTGCACGCCCACTGGTTTCTTCCGAACATTGCACTAACTTCAGACAATGAACGGTACTATCGACGAAGGAAAGCAAACGGCCCATGTCTCAGGCGGTTGGGGCTGCTGTGGCTCCACAACGCGTCGCTGCGATCTCCCTCACCGTAGTTTTTCGGTCTATGCCCACTGTACAATGGTTGTATACACTGAGCGAGAGAGCAGCGCCTCTGTGTGGGGCTGCGGCTGCTCCTGCGAACCTCAGACGTGATTCGTTTACTTTTCTGGCCGGTAGTCCATTACCCTTATTTGAATCTAGCTGTTGTATCCGAAAGGCCTGAGCAGTCAAGCTCTCCTCATTTTTTACCGCCATTTATTCATCCTACCTCAGCAAGGGAATGTCAGAATGACATACAGGATTTGTATTGGTGGACACAAATTAAATAATGGTATAGTTGTAAAAACATCGCCAAAAAGACTGAATCAAGAGACTGCACAGTCATGGCGACTAAAAGCAGTTGCGGCAGTGAGAAGAAACTATTGCAGATGGGCATAGATATTGCAAAGGGAATAATACGTCGCAAAAGTAGGCAGCGTTTAAGAAACAAGGTCATCATTGTATACGTAAAAGTGATCTAATTAAAAAGCACCTTTTCAGTGTAAAGGAGCGTAAGGACGAGAAAAATTAAAATCGCTACCTAGAGCAAATGAAGACTTTGGTCTTAAAACACTATTAAAGTTGGATGAGGTCGCCTTCACTACCAAAGGTCGTTCCACGGTTCAGGAACTTGATTCACTGTCAAGAACATTTCATATATTTGTGACTGTCGTTTCCTAGCATCGATGTTGTCGGGTGGTCGGAATGACAAATACGTGTTCTTCGCCCTTTATCCGCTCAAATAACAGAAAACAATCAGGAAAGATCAACCAAGAGTCACACTCCGCGTACCCGAGTTTCAACGGTGTTCATTAACGATAAAAGTTCCCGCGAATAAATGCGCTAATTTGTGTTTTCACGTAGCCAAATACGTAAAAAAAGGCCCTTTGCAGCGCGTGACATCCTGGCTGCTTCGATCTTCATCTCTTTGCAACCGGCAGATTGCCTTTCTTGGACGCAACCTCTGTCATCCCCTCACGAGTGCACATGTTCACGCGAAGAAAGCGTGCGCTGTATGACCGCAAGTTTGGCTGTTGTTCACGGTGAAAAACATTGTCACAATTTCAGTCTCCCAATGACGAGGCCATACCAAGAATATGAAATTACGATGTGTCACTTTGAATCGTCACATCCAAGAATGCATGAAACTTTGTTGTGATCGCAATTGCGAAAGTACGCGAATTCTAAGTGAGCGGCAGCTGCTGTATGACTCGTAATTACACGCTGAAATGCGACTAGCTTTATGTTTGAGAATATAGTGCACACCTTTCAAACAGCGGTGTTGCAGCGAATGCGCTGCCGACGTTACTAGCCTAATCGCTGCTTAGAAGTGAAAAATTATCGTGGCAACTGGCACTTCCGTCAACGGGGCTGTCTCATCTCCGCAAAGTTTTCCCGACCGTTCGCTGCGTCTTTATAACAACTCATTATACGGAGCGCAGTCACCAGCTTCAGGTCAGCTTCACAAACTAACGCAAAAAAGCAAATATCTGTTTAGGACTGGTTAAAATTGCACGGACCCGGTTAGTCTTTCGGAAGCGCTGGGTATCCCTTCCCGCAGAAGTGCCCGCTACGTGGCCATTTCCTCCGTGCCTGTCCATTTCCTTCCACAGTTAGACATCCTGACGTCGAGACAGCCCCGGGCAGAGTGACTACTAAATAATTCACTTCCTGTTTGTCCGTGTGCACCCGGAATTGGACGCGTAATTGCGAACTGGTCCTGTCTCCGCCGGCCATTTAGCTACGGAAGCTTAGCTCCGGGCAGACGTCGCTGAAGTGCTTGGCAGTCCCCTAAACAATGCTCATTTGGAGGCGGGTCGCTGCACTTGGCTTCATTAAATATGCATTGCGTACGAAAGTGGCGATGAAATGAAGTGCTCCCTCCACTTAGTACGTATTTTCTCGCGTTAGTTGGCTATTAAGCAACGTTCGTGACCCTTTACAACACGTAAATGTGAAAGGGCAAAAGTTACGTCTCATAGCTTGATGGCATAGTTGAGACGCGAACTACAGCTCACTTTTGTGAGCATTTGCAGGAATGCGAGAGCATCTCGCCAGGTGAGCCAACTGGGCTTGAGTACATTCGCGAAAGCCCAAGGTTAAGCAGCGAGCCTTAATTCAAACACTCTTGAATTAATCTTATTAAGCAGTTAACGCTGGCGAGAACCGCTTATGAACCGTAAGGACTAGACGTTGCATATTTAGAAGCCGTAAGACAGTACGTAAGAAAGAAAACCAGGCATGTCCTAACCCGTTGAAACTGCCAAACGCTGCGGTCGCTACTCTAACCCCTGTAAAGCGTGCACCGTTGCACAATGCCTTACTCTGTGGCAAAGCAGAGCACCTCTTCATGTGCTGGAGCACTTCTTGATGTAAATCATCTACGCTTCCGCAAACAGGCAACCTTTCAGTGGTCTGTTAGCATGCCAAATGGTATGACAGGCCACCTGTGAATGAGCAAACTGGACACATGTTAAGTAATTGCCTCAATATGGAGAGGGCTAAAAAATGACACATGTCGCCTTGGTTGAGGTGATGTTCCCTAGTGTTGCTAGTAGTTAAATAAATTATGATTTTGCATCCTAGTATTCCTGAATGATTTCTCATTTGAATGATCGTTCACTTAGTATTGTGCTAGGAGGGTCAGTGTCATTTACATGCTGGGTAAATAGCCGCCAGTCTTAACTAATGTCAGGCAACATAGGATGTGCACTGTTACAACATTCTCATTATTCGGTGCATTATCAATGACGCCTTGACATGTAAACAGGACACAGGCCGAATTTATTGGACAACCACGTTTTCTTTAGAAGTACAAAATATTCTCAAAGTGATTCTGGTCGCACTAATGTAGAACTTATATTTTGCCGAGAAAGTTGTGTTCCACATACGTTGTTACATAATGCATGCTGCAAAATATTAGCGTCCTTCATCGTCGCAGCGGTTGCTCCTATGCAGCAATTTCACATCCTAACATATACCTGTGGCATCTTTCAGTCATGATTTCAATTTCTTTATCGCCTGAGACATAGCTAAGTGTTTAGCCAGCAAACAAGTGTTCACATTCCTCCTTTAGCCTATTCTGAAAGAGTGCTTTTAATTATATGGGGCTGAGGGGAGGGAGTGATGTTCTAGCGATGCACAAGCCGTATGATCAGCATGCCATTCCCCCCACGGGTGTTTGAAACTTTTCACAGGCGTGAAAGTACGTAGCCAGACACCCGAGTGAATGTCGCAGTTTACACGGAGCGTAAGAGTATGTACTGCCGCCTGTGTCACCGAAATTACGCAGCGCATAAAATAGATCCCCCATTGCGTTGTCTTGTGTGGCGTTCACCTACCGTGATTACCATTCATAAAAATGTATTTAAAGTAGGGCTGTATACGAAGTTCAATGCGAGGCTCAGTTTTGCGTGAAGTGCATTCCCTTTAGTTTTTCTATACGTAAATATTTTCCCCGACAGTGACAGCTTCAGTAGAGGCCGTAGCTAAACTTGTCTAGACCATGAATATGGCGCCCGCAATAGAAAATAGAATGGATATTCTGTCAATACAAGTGTTACGGAAAGAGACACCGAATCTTCTTGCCCTTAAATAGGTGAAAGGGATATTAAGGTCTTAGCACAACTACTCCATCAGCCGGGGTATCATGTATCTGAGCCTCCAGCCACCAATATTGTAGTCTGGCTACAAACTTCCAAATTTCGTTACTACCGTCGAGAGTTTTGACGTACCTAGTGTATTTCTGCAAGTTCTACACAATGTAAGCCATCACAAGAGTAGCGACAACTTGAGAAATAAGTTCTATGCAAAACTCCTCGTGCCCTGGTGCTAAGCAGCACTAGTCACCTCGTGTGAACTTTACTTCAGCTAATACTTTTCCTCTCTCTGCAACATGTGTTCTGTATTTTCACATTTTCCGCGTTAAAGTTGAAAATTTCATCGGCATGAGATACATGCACCCAAAGACCTAGCGAAAGAGTGCCCTGGTGATTCTCCAGTTGAAATTATTTCCAGTGGGTGCGCCTGTTTCTGTAGTAGCATTCAGCTATTCTTGGTTTTTATGAAGTTCTTGGCTATATTGTATTCCTTAACGATAGAATTCACTGTTTTTGTCATACATGCAAAAGAATATCACATTCGTCTCCAGTTGCATGAACTAGTAAAATAACATTGGTTTGCCTGCTGGAGTACGACAGCTAGGCCACCAAATGCACGCTTAAGTGCATAAGCTTCACTTTATAGTCCTTGCACTTCTGTATTCGTAGTAGTCTGCTACGAAAATACAAGCGCAAGGACTATATAGTGACACCACATTTGTTTGAACAGTCAATCAAAGAAACTACAACCCACTGAGCTCTGACTTGAACGTAGAGCCCCCCCTTACCACGACCTCATATTCCACTCTATTTTTAACCTAGCCATAGAGCTCGTTTTTCTGCAGGTAAATCTATACTGCAGTAAATGAACCGCATGTCTTTTGTTCCTCTTCTTGTTTCATCATTGTTACCATACGTATTAATAATTTTCCGGTACCATACTGCGTCTCCGTTAAAAACCACAGCGATACATAAAATACGCTTGCGACGTAAATATCAATTCCATTTTCCTACACCGGACTGCACTTTCAATCGCGTTACAAAATTACGCTCAGCATCTTGCATCGTCAGGGCATGTTCAATATGCGAAACCGTTGTTCCGCGTCTTCCGAGTTCGTGTTCTGCTGTTGCAGGATTGATTTGATAGCGCGTCTATTTATGTCAGCTTAAATTCAATAACATTACGACTACATTAAACATGACATATCTGCACGTCGCCGCATCACAACACTCGACTTCATGCTCTCGCTGCTGAAATCCACTCCGTCACAACAATTACGGTCGACATACGGCGGCGCCAACCTCACAAATACCTAGAACTGCGCGACTTTCGTCAAACGGCACGTCATTTCTTCGAAAGACAGGAAGTCAGACGCAGGACGGGGGCCAATTCTTCGGTTCGGCGATCGCTCAGGTACACACGCAGCGAAACAGGGCCGAAAACAAGAAGATTCCAGAGTGGAAGCCCAGATTTGGGGAACCTACACAACATTCTATCAAACACAACAGCCAGCAACAGGCGAAAGAGACACAAACAGGCATCGCAGTAAACTCTCGCCAAGAGAGAGACAAGCTGAAATTGTAGTATGATGGTTGTGGCAGCCAGAACCAGGCCCCCTGCCGTCGTGTGTCTACTCTCATTTCCCGAAGGAGCGTCGCATTGCGGAAAGAACACAGAACGAAGTGGGCTGCGTAGCACAGAGCCAGTCATAAATATAAATAAGACGAGGCGCGCACGATATTTGCCAGAGGAGGGGGCCTCCATCGTTGCTCTTAGGTGAGGTCAGGAAGCGGGCCAAGTAAAGCGTACCAGATTGCTGCCTGTCGCGGAAGCGTTTCCCCCGCTTTGGTCTCATATTCCCCACGCTCCGAGCCCAGGGATTTACGCTGTGCCTTTCTGACTCCGCTTCCCTTGTTTCGCTGTGTCTTCCCCTGACGTTTGTTCAGCCTTTACAGCAACAGTGATAGCGCCAGCAACAAGCTTGTAGGCATTGGTCACGAATATATATATACATATATATATGTGAGAACTTGTGCTTAATGGGCCAAAGGTATTTGGAGTGAAATAGCAGACACGACTTCGCAGTTGTCGTTTATTGCCAACAGTTTCGACCGCGGGTCCGGTCTTTTTCAAGGCTTCTCTCTATGCCTTGAAAAAGACCGGACCCGCGGTCGAAACTGTTGGCAATAAACGATAACTGCGAAGTCGTGTCTGCTATTTCACTCTCTCTCTCTCTCTCTCTCTCTCTCTCTCTCTATATATATATATATATATATATATATATATATATATATATATATATAGGGGTCATTCAATATCAAGTGTAACCACCTCTTCTTTGCTCACGTTCAATCTCGCTGAAAAAATTCTGTTACGTCTGAATGTGGAACCTAGTTATTAAATCAATCAATCAATTCTATTTTTCTGGGGCAGGAGCAGTACGGAACTAAAAGCTAGAGCAGCTTGATGAGGTCCGGCTCCATTACAAGCCGGCAAAACAGCGAGATGACAGTCAGACATGCACTAGCAGTACAAGTAAATCAACAAATAACACACAGTATCGACTAACAAAAGATATTAAAAATGCGCTAAACAATGTGGAAAATCCTCAAAATATTAAAATGAACATGAAAAGCAGGGATTATTAGGAACAGTGCCCCCCCCCCCCAAAAAAAAAGAAAAGACAGAAAAAAGAAAACCTGGAAGCTGTAGTATCAGCCAAAATAAATGAAATGGGCGAAACATTTATTTACACAATTTTGATTGCAAGAAGTATGAAAACCGTCACGGTTCAATTAGTTTAGAAGAGAAGTTAGCCTGTAGGACAGAGATTCTTCATAAGTGATTCTAGGGGTGGGTACAGTCCACATTTATTTGTGCCTCGTTAGGCACAACGCAATTTGAAGATAATTGCTCGGGAAAAAGTTTGCTCCCGCCACGTGTACGCTTCGAACTTAGCGCTGAAAGAGGAAATTGCGTCACGCATATAAATTTATAGAATAGTATTCCTTTAAGTTATTTCTACGGCAGAATGTTCGCTCATTCTTAAGGTGTCAGCCTTTAATTACTATCACAGTCTGGCCATATTTTGTTTGAAGTTAAATATTTTCAGCCATGAGTAAATATTTCAATATGCAGCATGTTTAGCTCTTTTTGAAAAAGAAATAGCCTACAACATAAGAAATACAATGAAACTCCGACTTCCCTGCATCCTATACTAAGCGACAAGAATACTGCAGGAGATTGCATAGCGGCAACCTCGTGACCATAGAGAGCGACAAAGTTAGCAAGAATTGCATTTTGAAACATATTTAGCCATCATTTTCTCAAAGAGCGGTTGAAGTAAACAATATGGCCCATAACTCATTTCTGTAGTGCTCCTTGTGGATAATCGAAACAAAAATTTTTAAATTCGTAATTTTTGTTTTTAGCGAGAAACACTTTCTAGTTCCTTAGCGTTATTTCAGGAACGCCTTGACACAATGGCGTTAGGGTAGAGCCGCTCTGTTATGTCACACCAGACTTTCCCGAGTCACACGGACGGTCGCCGTCTCGCACGTCACAATATCTATCCCCTCACGCGGCGAAACAGCCGCGAAGTTTCAGTGAAGCCGCCTGGCAGCAGAATGTAGTCTAGGAAAGCAGCGATTCATCCGATCACACGCATTCGCCGTTATTTCAATGCGTGAAAAGTGTGGGGCTCATGTGCTGTGTATTCAAGCTGTAGACCAGAATATCCAACATTTAAAGGAGACACGAGTGTGGACAGCAGGGCTTGTTGGTGCATGTCAAAAGGCAGTTATTTCTTTAGCGCAGTGAACAAAAGGACAAAAAAGGAGAGACACACTAGGCACGCGAGCGCCCGTGTGTCTAACCTGTCACTATTTTTTGTCCTCGTGTTCACTGCGTTCAAAAGTAATTGCCTTTGGAGGGTGTAGGCCATGGAATTTCTTCTCATTATCTAGAGGGAAACCTGGCCCTGAAAGGTTTCAATGCATGGCGACGCTGGATGTATCGGATTCGGATCGGCATTGTCCGCGAAAATCCCGGACACTGCGGCCCTTTCTGATCGCACACGTGCTGTCAGTGTTCGATAGGGATATATACATATGGTATATATGGCTATCGAAAAATCTCATATGCCACATATACCACGTATCCAATGAACTAGCATGATTCATATGTAGTTCATACGAGGTTATTGACAAGTTGCATGAGGTTTTTCTACGGGGGTAATATAGGCATTTAAATGTTTCCTTCTCTTCACGGAGGAGGGGTCGAATTACGAGCAACGCAAACCTAATACGTTGTTTCTGATGAACCAGCTACTTTTTTAAGCACCCATACTGTTTGCACAAGACTTTGTGTGGCCTCAGTAGCCTGCCCACGTTATAGCTTGGGTGTCAGCGGACTGCGTCTTTTCTCGAAAGCATTTCGCAATTTTCCTTTACGTTCACTCTAGCCAGCCACACGTCAATGTTTATTTGGTCCGCCGTCATCAAAAAAGCCAGGAGAGCATCTTGCCTCTCCACGGCAATTCAGTTGACGTACTGCGGCATTCGGGTAGCCAGCCAACGGCTTCCTCACAGGCTTGCCACGTGGATGCGAACCCAATTATCGAGGAATCAAAGGACCCGACAGTACGAGAACAAGAAAAGTATGCAGTACACCACAGCAGAAACACTAAATTACGCATCTACATCGAGCAGAGGCTCGGGGGGTCACTCCTATTTTCCCACCAATGCTCTCCGACCTCTGAGTGCAGCGGTGTGTCTGTGTAGTAACAGGGCGACTGTAAGGAACAACGCATCTCCTCGCACACTCCTACACGCCCCCCCCCCCCCCTTTACTCCGACGAACATCACCCTCCTGGGATAAATAAGACTCTCATTCTCCTCCTCTGCCTCAGCCTCCATCTCCCCCAAGCGCGCATCACAAGCCCGTTTGCCGAAACGGCACGTGTTGCTATGGGCTCGCTGTCTTCGGCCGTTCGTTTAATCACTCCTACTTTTTCGAAGCCATACTGAGCAGCAATAAATTGCACCTTATTTTAATGTACTATTTGCCTTTAACATTACCAGCTCGCTGGGCATTTCAGTGTTTCCACTTAATGCACGGACGATAACGTAGACCAGATCAACTGGCATACACCAATGTCTCTCACTTTTGCTTGCGGTTAAATTGCATTACGTGTAAGACAGGGTGATGTGTGGGCTTCCTCAACACGCGAATTGGGGTTAGCGTAATAAGTTCGCCCTAATTAAGACCTCATATGACGTGAAACTCAGTTGTTGACCAGTTGACTGCGTATAACTGTGTCGTGTATCCCAGCGATCGCTCGCTGCTTACATGACTAAATAGTCACAAGAATGGAACGTGTACGTGTCCAGGCAGATTAGTTTACACCAAGCGACAAAATATTTGCTTAAAGGGAAAGGATGTCCTTCTCATTAGCGCGGCTATCTCATTTCCGGATACTTCCGAGGTTCAGTCTACCGTGACGCCCGTCGCACCATATTTCTCTCAAACTCGCCCATACCACACAGGAAGTGGCAGGATTGAAGGTACAACGCAAAACTGCATCCATTCCTGGTACATGCCACTGCTTTACAATACACGAACAGTACCATCAAGAGCGCTGAAGCGATTATCGTTGCAGAGATGCAGTACGGGAGAAGATATAGTTCCTGGAAGGTCTTGCACGCTTATGTCGCTAGGAAACGATCCGGAAATTCCGACCGCCTGGTCTGCAATGCTGATGTACAAAGAACTGCTTAAACTGGAACTCTATATGGCTGGTCAGTGTGCGTGGCTAAATTTACCTGGTTTAACGGCGCTGGTAATTTACTGCCTCCTTCCCAACCACGACTACTAATTAGTAGTTTAATTAGGCCAGATGCTGCCAACTTGATTTCCGTAGCCGTCGAAATACTGGAAGTGCTTCCTAGTCAACCAAAAGCGCGACGTTCACTGTGGAACCATCGTTTCAGCATAGCGTCTAATAATACTTACACTGATCGAATTTTTTTACTGATATGATATTAGGAGATGTTGGAGCACAAATAACGCGCCGGCTACTCCTTGGCTCCTGGATTCGTCCGTACAACATGCATGGTTTCTAAGCAGTATGCGAAGCAATCTGGCATAATCACAAGAACAGTGGTTCCGTCAGAACAGTAACGAAGAAACACACTCACAGAAATACGCTACAGAAATAATCGAAGTTAGGTTTTGCCAGTCTGGCGTACTTCGCAATTCTTTCATACACTAAGAGAGCAAGCGTGGCTAATCTATTCGTTCTAGACGGCATCAGAACGCGATAAAGAACAATCAATCTCACTGCGCGGTCAGGCGTGTTGGTTAAATCAAGTTGCCCAGTAGTCAGACCTCATTATCTTCTCCACTGAATGTACTTCCTTGTTTATTCACAATCCTTCTTCTAACACATTTCCTTCTAGCGGGGTTTGTTTCGACAGATTGGCTCAAAGAGTGGCTAAGCAAACCGATTCCACAAAAACAGCTTTCTCTCTATCCTCATACGCTACAGAAATGCGTCAGTCTTGCCAGTTCCCTTACTCTGCGCTTAACATTCACACATTTGAGGAAACAAAGTATTCTTCATGTAAGAATAACAACTTACACAAGCTAGAGTCAACATAGGGCCACAAATGTAAGAGTTTATAATGTTTCTCAATAATAACACGGGCTCTAGCTCGTTATTACGACTGCTTTGTAAAGGATTGTCTGC
This sequence comes from Hyalomma asiaticum, assembly GCA_013339685.2. NCBI lineage: Eukaryota > Metazoa > Arthropoda > Arachnida > Ixodida > Ixodidae > Hyalomma > Hyalomma asiaticum. Next base: position 41,156,693 of record CM023486.1, read on the forward strand.
TCGAAACTGATAAACCTTTCTGCACTCGATCATTTTCCCAGGCACAGGCAGCGCTGCCTGTAAAGGATGCACCCCGAGGCGACATCGTGTTCAGTGGCAAAGACGCTAGTCTTAAGACGTGTAGCTAGAAAGGTGCTACTGTATTAATGAAACCTCGTCTCCGCTAGACGGAGATGACCCACATTAGCAAGTGTTGAGGTAAAAATAATTTACAGGGCGGTAGCCAACAATTTTTTTTTTTTACGAGAAGAAACCCTAATTTTGTCTCTGAATATACTGCGACGTGAAGTTTTATCTTTCTTTGTACTGTATAGGTAAAGAGCAGACTAGGCGCTCGACAAAATCGCAGGAAGCCTTGTGGTCGGCGCAAATCTTTACCCACTAAACATAAGCTCTAGTACGTCTTCATAATGCGTACCAAGCTGAAGCTTACATTAAATAATGAAAACTTGAGCAAACTTCTCAGCATTACAGGTTCTGTTTAGACTAAATTCAAGATGAGGTTTTTACGCCACAAGCCACCTAAAAAAAAAAAAAACAAGAGGGACATAATAATGCCTGAGAAACTGGCGAACGTATGTCTTTCTTCAAATACGGGCACGATGCGTTACAGCAAACACGGAGCTAAGTGGAAACGATGTTTACGACATGCCGTGCGCAGCGGATATCCACTAGATCGTTGCACAACCTGCACTGTTACGTTTCTGACGCATGGTTTCCCTAGCCTATTTATGTCAAAAATGAATGAATGAATGAAAACATGCCTTTACGTACAATGTGTTCCTTCTCCAGGGACAGGGTGACGTTATCTCCAACGGAGAAAAACACTTTTTTAAAAATTCCATGAAAATGCCTCGACGTTCCGCGCACTCGCTCGTCCCAGTTGCTTGCGGAACGCCACCCTTTTCCCCGGCCATGTACCGTCTTTCGGGCAATATTTCGCGGTTCCGGGATGCGGGCGCATGTTTCCTGTCGGCAACAGGGAGGAGGAAGTAGAACGGCGCTATTGCTTTAACGTCTGGCCTCTTTCTCGGCGCGCAGCCGAAGGCTGTAAATGAGGACAGGCTACAGGAAACCGGAAGGGGAAAAAAATCAGCAGCAGCGCGGAACGTTTGCTCAATTTATCTCTTTCGTTGGCATATTTCTTTACTCGCGCAGTGAGCAGTGAACAGAATACGCCATAGGGAAGAAGGCGGAGGGAGAAAGGAGCAAAACGCCGCGAAGTGGGCCGTTGAGGCGATAAATTTTCGGTGGCTCGAGACAAGAGGAAGAGCACTCGACGCCGCCGGGGCCGTTGGGACCAATGTGTTTTTCGGGGGCGCGCGGCTAGCGCGATTTTTTGTTGACTACGTGAACAGCGGCCGAGGGACCCACACCTCGGTGCTTGTAAATTGCCGCCACGCTCTGATGCCATTTCGTCGAAGCTGCGCCCCTGCGGATGCTTAACGGCGATTGAGCCGTTTATTGTTCGATGGCTAAAGCTAAGAAAAATAATGGTCTTGAGCAGTTCGGAAAGCCTCGTGGTGGTACCGTGGTGAAATACAGAGAAAGATGAAAGTGGTGAAGGACGATGAAGGACGATGCAGTGTGGAATATTTACGCATTGTACAGCAAGAGACGAAAAAAATGTACGCAGCTTCTGCCAGGCCAATCAAGGCCGGATCACAACGAAGCTGGCCGATAGTTTACTGAAATGGGACACTTGATAGTCGCGTGATATTTTGGCGGGAACATGTCGTGTGACATTTAGTTGCGTAATTTTTACGGGAACGTGTCACGTGCTATTACGTTGAGTGATTTTAGCGGAACACGTCGCCTGATCACCGAAAATCACATAATGCCACGTCACGTGAGATTTTCCCGCGAATATCCCGTAACGCCTTGTCACGTGACATGTTTCTGCAAAATCACGTTACGAAGTGTCACGTGGTATGTCTCCCCAAACTCGCATAATGAAATGTCGCGTGCCATGTTCTTGCTCAAGATCACTCAACGCAATGTGGCGTGATATGTCACAGCCAAAATCAAGCAGCGCAGTGATACGTGGCATGTTCCAACCAATATATCATATGACGTGTTGGTTCTCCCCAACATGTCTCAGGTCGCAAGAATGCGGAGCGTTCTAGCTGCTTGTGAAAGAACATTGGAACATCTTTAGGCAAGGGATATCATTACGAGCGCAGGTGCTTAATGGGAAGGAGCTTAACAGTAACATATTTTTTCCCTTGCAGTCTGGCTGGAAAGCTGAATTCCCAAAACATTACGTCAGAAGTGTTGTTGCAACAAATTTTGTGCAATTCTTCATCTGGTGAAAACGTTCGAAAATGCAACAGTCACGTCAATCATCTTACAAACGGCAGTGTGTTTGCGTTTGGCCTTCTGCACAGAAGTAGATTGCGGAATAAGAGCCCTTAAGAGAATAAAGGTAAAAAAATGGCTGTTTGGTATGATTTCCTTTCTGGGGTTTTGCGTCCCAAAACCACGATATGAATATGAGAGTCGCTGCACTAGAGGGCTCCGAAAATTTCAACCATCTGGGATTCTTTAACGTGCTCTGATATAATGTACTGAAAGTTTCTGTTCGAGCTTGCGAAAAATGCAGTAAAACGATACTTTACATAAAACCACTTACTTCCTCTTCGTGTGCTCTTCTGCACTAAATCAACGAATTGTTCATTTGTTTTAAACATGAGTGAAATCCTGTTTCATTATGTTTCGCACGCGTTCAGAACCCGCTCGTTCGCATCCACACACATCACGCACACAAGGACAACATGAAAGCAGAGAGAACAATGCTGCAATTTGCCGTTGCGCTCAGCTTCGGGGCGCTAGCTGTTTGCGACACAATGCTATATCGGACTGCTTGGTCATCGTGATGTGAAATGAGACTGCAAAATTTCGTGATACGCCTTTAAAGGATGCACGAGAAAAAAACTCGCTCTCGTTCAAATGGCATTTGTCAAAATTGGCCTGGAAAAGGAACGTGTGACTAACATGACTGATAGCCCGTCACATCAACAACACGAAATCGTCGCCAGTTACGCCACTATTAACGATAGTAAGAAAACGTGTGGCTCACGCCGAATATCAGATGCGAATATGAGCAAGCTATATAAGGGCACGAAGCACACTTGACTGAATTAAACGGGTAGATATAGATAGCAAGGTGCCGTTTGCACATCAAAGAATCTGCACGGTTTGACATAGTCCAGAATGCTAGCGCCAAACTTCGGCTAAAGGAACATTGAGGACAACGAGAGCTTTTGAGTTGGTATTGTGGATGCGTGTACTCTTGCTCACTTCTCTTTTTCGCAATATACGTCAACTAAACTTCGTTATCGCAATGAGAAGACTCTCGCAACAACACCCCCACACGCTGTGGAATCAAAAACTAAGAACACTTGAAACTTACAACAGGCCCGACGATACGTGCAGACGCAAACATACCTGCGTAAATGCAGTTAGAGGTGGATGTAGCCAAACCGGATGCCCGTACCCATTTGTCTCCCATTTTGCGTCAGACCCAATCAAAACCGCGAAATGGCGCCGCCGCATCGACCATCTCGGGACGGAGCCGAAATCTGCCGTCTAGCCAGTGGTACGACCCATATACTACCGTCCGGCTACTTTGTGCAGGCGCGTGTCGTCGTCGTCGTCGCTTTCGTTCGTAAACGACTCCAGCCACCGCCGTTGGGTCCGGGTCGTTTACTCCTGGAGGGGGGAAGTACGACGCTGCTGCGCGTAAAGAACCATTAGTGGCGCAAAGATCGATCGGGAGCGAGCCATCGTGCTCAGCCGCCTAATAGAGCATCTAGTAAATGATGGTCCCCGTGCCCTTCAGCGCTTTTAACGACGACATTTTTTTTTTTTTTTGCCACAAAGCGCTGACCGCTGCTGCGCGCTTCAGATCGCGGACGCCTTTTGATGACAATCTTGTGGCTGGGCTATTGTCGTGGAAAGAGCGCAGAGAGTGGGTGGAAAGGAAGAAAGGGCGGAAAGCCTAGTTGGGTGTCTTGCCGTTGGCCTGTACGGAGGGAACCGCAAAACAAGCAGAGAGTAGCACATGTGAGCGCTGACTCGAAGACAACGACTCGCTCTTCCGGACCACGGGCGAAGGACACACGGAGACTGTTCTCCATGTTGCCAAAGGGGACAACAAAATAAAGAAGCCCGAAGGGTGAAAGGGATGCGAGAAATGACGGAGGATGGTTAAGAAGGATTGTCGCTCTTTCCTCTGCTTATCGGTAGGCAGACACTCGGCGACGTCGTCGTGGCGTCAGTGGCAAGAGCTGTCTCCGTCAGCTTCCGCTGTGCTTCATCGTTGTCCCTGGTATAGTGAACATGCATTTTTGTGTTATTTATGCTTTCGCTTTTGTTAGCGGCTCTCTACAAGAGCTCTTTCTTTCAGAGCTCAGTGAATAATTGCAGCTTAACGGGATATGCGCTCGGTTAAGTCCGCACTCCGTAGTTGTCGGCAGTCTGCTAACGATCCCGGACAACTATCAGTCCACTGGTCGGGGTTTTAATCTCGCTGCTTCGTTCGTGTTCTTCCAAAATTCTGTGCAGCCACGGTGAGTCTGCGGAAATGAAACGCAAAGAAAAACAAAAAAAAACGTGGAATTAAGGGCGCTCTGTGTCTAATATTGCTTTGTTTTCGCTAAGAATCATCCCTTGTTAGTACCACTCGTGCCGTGTCTGTGTTTCTTTCTTTGAGTGCGTGTATTTTTTTGGGAGCTAACTAATGTCACATAAGAATATCAGTTTCAGGCTTTTATAAAACCTTCAAGGGATGCATAGAGGAACTTAAACTAATGGTAGCAGGGAAAGAAATATACTTTTCATACATTTATCTGTCTACCAACAAACCTCACAGAGATGAAAATTTCAAATTTTTTTAAACAGCTCCATAGTAACTAGGATCTGCCTGTTTAAAGTCCAAGTTCTCATTGTGAAGATGGAAGTGCCATCTGGCGCGCGAGCACTAGATACAGCTCTCGTTATTATGTGTTTAGACTTGTGTATTCTGCCTACGCATTTGGTTTACAGCGTACCTGATTTACTTTAATACCGGCGACACAAGCTCCCTTCTTGTCACAATAGGGCTTGAATCCGATGGAGTTTCGCGCAAGTGACTGGCTCTTTTACACATGTTGCAAAATGGAGGCAACTGCCGTAGAGAAAGTTTATCTCTGCTGAACTTGATCGCGATGAGTAACAAGCCGCGTGATACGAGTATGAACTTCGTCCAAAATGGAAAGAACTTTCATAGCAACCAACGCAACAAAGCTGCATTATTCAATCGAATTGCCAAGATAAGTAGGCTTTGTGCAGTGAATTCAGGCAAGCAGAAAGAAGTAGCCTGAACTATGCCTTAAGGAAACGTTGATTTCCCAATAAAACCAAACCAAAAGAAAACAAAAGAAATGAAGACGTGTGGCTGCAATCGCCAGATTTGAGATTGTTTATGCAATGTGATGAAGACATACAGTAGCTTCTTCGCTATCGAGTTGATACGGTTAGAGCAGAAGCGTAAAAGTTAAACCGCAGACCATGCAATTATTATCATACTACACTAAGCGCGTGCAGCACTGTCTGCAACAGACGATAAAAGACAACTCAACTGCACAATACATTTGATAATATAGGTAACGCAGTCGAGTCATTCCAGACGCGGAAATTAATTGGGAATGACTTTATGTAGAATTGAAAAATCTGTGGTTGCTATAGTACTGTCATAGGCATCATAGAGCTCCAATGCCTGACCATCAATTTGCCATGACACAGGCCCAATTCTCCGCTTATTTATTTACACAAACTCCTAACAAAATTGCTTTCATGGTGTAAAATTCTACACACAGAACAACAGAGCCTCTCCTTGATAATTCCCATCCCTAAGACTCGGGAAGGCACACCATAGAAATATTTTTCTCTCTGTGGGAGAAAAAGCTACGGGTGTGAAAAAAAAAAGGGCACACGCATGAGTTGCATGCGGCCGCAGTTGCACCTAATGGCTTGACTGTAGCAAAGTGTACAATATGAGGCATGATGTTTACCCAGAAAAACTGGCATTTTATCAGAGCTGACGAGAATAAAAGCAAGATGTTTCAAGTCGGCCGATGTGGCTTGGTCTCAGGGACGCAATATTCTTAAAATTGGTGATATTAGCGTTAAAAAACACAATAATACGAAATATTTGTATTGTGGTATATCATGAAGGTATTAAGGATGAGCCCTGACAGACGAGCACAGCAAAAGACTATATATATATATATATATATATATATATATATATATATATATATATATATAGATTGTTACAGCCTGAAAGGCTACATGCTGGCTTCAAAATATCCCAAGAATCCTCACCAGAACAGGCTCGTACGCACAGAAGAAGGCGAAAATGTGTCACATGCAACAAGACTACTAAAATAAACCACAATAAAAAGTTATGACAATACATAAGGAGAGGTTTCAAAATTTCAGTACATTTGCGCAGCTTTTGTATGCACGAAACTGAAAAGGCTGCTTATGTGGAGAAGTAGTTCTCTACAGCAGTATGGCGAGTCAGGTTTATCGTGGAGGAAAGGTCTGGAAGCTTAACAAAGCACGCTAGAAAAAAATGTAAGGAAGCTTAGAGCTGCATAGAAGAGCGCTTCAAAAGAAGCCTTCTGTTTGGCGCTTTTGATTCCGTTTTCTCTTTCTTCTGTTCTGCGTGTCTTTCCGATCTCTATCATGCAGGCACTTGAGTGTCTAGCCCGTAATTCAGTCTCAAAGCGACGATGGAAATCCTTCAGCCTGCACGACCCAGATGATATATTTAAGAAATGAAATGTGGCGTACAAAAAACACAGGTGAAGTCCTGCCTGGTATTTATTCATTAACAACAACCCGCTATTAAAGCTTTCTTTTTCCTTTGCAAAATTATTCAGATCATCAGTCGTCCATAATGAAATCGGCGTCAAGAAGGATAAGATTAAGATCTTCCGCATGATAAACAATGTGTGCATAACGCGCTCTTCGCACCACACGATACTTGTATCGTACACAGTGTCATAACACAACTGATCGTTGTTCTGAGAAAATGTAATTATTGCATATATCGTACGACTTCTAATTTCAACCGTTTGCCGTTCGTTTCTTATCTGCACACCGTGTTAAAAATAAGATATGAGATAATATTGACGCATTAGCTCAAATTATGGCGTACGCTAATAGAGCTAATAGGTTTTGCACTAGCAAACTACGCTGGCATTATAGTTACGCTAGCAGCCTTACAAAGGCGAGACTCACAAACATCAGTGTAAGATGTGAGCTCCGCTTCGTTTGATACTGAGGCCCTTTGGTGCTGTTCGCATCAAGACCAAAACGAGCACAAAATACACAAGCGTTCTCTCAGCAACCGGTCAAGCACTATGAGAAGAGTGAGCCATCTTTCGCTTGTTTAGAAGACGCCATAACGCGCTAAGCAAACAACGATCGTCCTTTGACGTCTTACGTTTGAAAACAAAGTTGGTGCCGGTTCATTGACCACGAAGTAGGACGATGATGAGCTAGAGCTGCTCTCCGGCATTTGCTAAAAATATACAGTCGCTATAAAGCGCGAAGGAACAGTACGGTCCAGCCGAGCGATTTCAAAAGGGCAAAAGGGAAGATCAGTTTTTTTTCTTTTAGCCCCGGATCTCAACCGTAACAAATGGCTTCAGAAGTCAGAGCAAACAAAGAACGGCACGGGAGGCGAGGCTGAATCCGCACTATTTGAACTCGGAGGAATCTCAATGTCTCCATTTTCCCAGCCAAGAACGTCGCAAAAGAAAAAGGCTGTACTAACAACGAAACTGTTTCAGAAATTGCTGACTCGAGTCCGATCTTCAGCGTATATATAGTCAACAAAAACAGGAAAAGTAAGAAACGTCTATTCCGAACCATAAAGCCTCAAAGCAAAATACAAACGAAAACGCGATAGCCTTCATAAGAAAGAAAGATAGAGAGATCCGATTTAGCCAGCCTTTCTATCTCTCTCTCTGCTCTCCTTAAAGCGTACCAACGCCGACTGAGGCGTGGTCACCGGCAAGACCGATGCATGGTGCGATTTAGTGAGCTGGAGCCACAAAGCGCGTTCGGCCAAACAAGCCGGCGCACTTTTTGGTGGCGCCGGAGTCTCGGAGACCATATTGTGTACCGTGAAAGTACTGTTCCTATCGGGCGAAGCGCGGTGCTTACTACTTTTGTGCCCATTCACCGGAGTACATACACAGTGCCGGCTAACACCTCTTTGTCTTTTTTTTTGTCTGTTTTTACACGTTTCAGGTCGCCGCTGCTGAAAAAGTTTCTGTTGTACTGTACAGTACTAGCAACGTCACGCACTGTGCGTTCATATTCTGATGGGCTGCTGGTCATGCGACTGTATATTGCCGGGACACCTTGTCCGCTCCAGCTGACCGATGGCAGTGCGCCATGAACGACTCCGGCCTGGCCGTTTGGACCGACAGACAGAGCAGGCACTAAGCGTTAGGGAAATAAACCGACTCGGCCCTTTTCGACACTTTCCTTCCTTTCTCCCTCTGTATTTCTCACTCTTTTGTTCCCTCTTTCTCTCTTTCTTTTCTCGCATTGCTGGTATTGCAGGCGAGAGTTCGGGAACACGTTGAAGGCGCCCCGAGTTTTATTAATCCCGCAGCTGTCGCCGTCTCCCCGCACCGAATACGTGCGTGTGCGAATGTCTGTAGTTGGAAACGTGCGCGACGCCAAGGCGGTAAAGTTAACGAAGACGGCAAAGTGGCTGTTCCTATGAGCTTGTATACGCTCGGCGGCATGAAAATGCAAAGCACCGTACTCTCAATATGGGTTAGTTTCGCAGCTTAGGGTGGAGTGAAAAATAATGAACCAAATCCACAGGCGCTCAGTCTGATGTCATCTTGAAGGGGCATGTCACACTTAATGAACAAGAAGGCAGCCTGCAATTAGGAATAATATAGCAAACAGGCCGCGGTAAGCCTTCCGTCTTTTCTTTTAAGTTATTAAGCAAAATATTTGTAATGTGGAGGCGCTGAGGTACCACGAACGGGCAATCACTTATACGGGTGTTCGTCCCATTCGTTTTTTCTGTTTCACTTTTTTTTTATTACCCCATTTCGATGCTGGAAACGACCCTTCACTGTTTGCAGAAATAACTCCATTTTCGAACGGCCACCTTGTAGTAGTAATCCGGACGCTCCTAGGAACCAACGGATTAGGAAATTCCAGTGTTTTCATTAATTCTAAGGGGGGCTAAACTATCGGAGCGTGAGAAGTGCCTCTACGTATTTATGTAAAGAAAACATATTAAATGAACTTGGTACATCCTGAAGAAGGAAGGAAAAGGAAAAAAAAAAAGAAAGGCGGGGAGGTTATCCAGAAAGGCGCCCTGTTGGCCTACCCTACACTGAGGGAATGGGAAGGGGAAATAGAAAGATGGGAGAGTACATCTTGAAGAAAAAAGGAAAATATCTGTAGTCGTGAGCAAGATGAACTGAAACACTTCACATTCGGTTAAGAACGATACAACTCCTGAATACAGTTGCCGAGCACAAAAGTGGACATGTCACAGAATTTTCAAACAGAACGGTACCTCTTGCTAATCACTACGCTAGATTCATATCCGCACGTAGCGCAGTTATTCTTGCTTGAAAATTAACCCTGTATAACAGTTTAACAGTGCGCGGGCCTCTACAATTAAACATAAAAAATATGTGTGGCAATATGTAAGCATTCGGTTTTTTGTTCTTTTCTTTGAGAAATGTTCAAATGTTCAGCAGCACTTTTTTTTTATAACGCAGCAAACCATTTATCTTCGCGAAATAACCTGTCACGCAATATAGGTGATAAACGAAATAAAACAACGATCAATAAAAAGCTAAATATGACTGATATGATATGAAGCCTCGTTCATATCAAAGAGGCGCATAACCATTAAGACAATAAGTAAAATTAATTGGCGTCCTTCTGGCTCTAACGATAACCATATGTGGATCATACCTGTTTTAGATATGCGCGTGTTAGCAGAAAGAAAGAAAGAAAGAAAGAAAGAAAGAAAGAAAGAAAGAAAGAAAGAAAGAAAGAAAGAAAGAAAGAAAGAAAGAAAGTAAGTCGCATATCATACTCATTCCCAATGTGAAATACGAGGAAGCTGCGGGTGACACTGCGAGACACGTAACTCGAGAACTTCGGGGTCACACAGTTCTTTTCCTTTCCCAGTCTTGTTTGCAGAACCACTTTGTAATATTGACTGCCCTGGTTTGCAAAGGGCACCAATAATAAAAATAAAGCGTACGATAAACAACGATGCATGCGCCCCTGTGTTGCTGTCGATATGAATAACTATTAAAAACGATGGCAAAGCGTCACAATGCATCAGATGAATAAATCGAGATAACACTCCAAAAAGAATGCGGGCGTTCGTAAACTGTGACCTAACCAAACCTAACATACGCGCTAGGCTATAGGAATTTATCATTTCATTTGAAAATATCTTCTGCCCCGTCTCACAAGACATCCAGGCAATTTGAATGCCTCTCGCCAACTTAGTCGCTAGATGACTAACTTATTGCTTGCGTAACGATGCAAGCTTTCTGCACCATCGTGCATATTCTATACCGTGTGCTTCTGTTTGACTACTGTGAAATCGGTCGTGTATGAGGTCGTCTGTTTCCCCTCAAGCTGCCAAATGCAGCTGTATTTCGACTGGACATCCTCGCGACATTGTTGTTGCGGAGTAAAAACCCAATTCAATTCAACCTTTAACAGCAACATAGGCAACGTTCGCAAAATTCTACGTCTCCATACTCCAATTACAACACCGACCACGCATACACTCGCAAAATAGCTTTCCTGCCTGCAGCATATTTCGTAAATTACGAACGGGCTTATCCTAAAGGGACAATTAGCACAACACCCAAAGGGACAATTCGCACAAGAATATGCTACAATAATCAGTGTAACGGAACGTTCAAACGAACGCTGCACACATCACATCAGCCTCGTTTTCGGTTGGTCCCTGGAAGTAATGCACTAAGAATACTAAACTACTGCACATATCACGAAAGCAATGCGCTTGGAAGTAGCCCCAGCTATCAACGACACACAACATATTTCTGAGCCTTATTGCCCCTTCTTGGAAGCACCGACCTCTCGAAGTCGACTTTGGCCCGAACGAAGCATGCCCACGAAAGCGGCTTGAGGCTTAGAGCACTGGACTGCCGCGAATGAAGATTTCGCCGAAATCCCACCGCTACACTGGCGCATTTCTTTAGGAAGCTAGATTGTATCTTTAGTTTTGCAGGGTTTACAAGATATCCGTAGGTTTGCTTATTCTACGCGAGCTACTCGTAGTGTTGACTATATAGTACGCACATGCAACTAGGTGCAAACACTACGAGGTCGCCAGGACGCATGCGCGCAGCTGCCCCGACGTCACAGTTACCACAGCAAAACCAGCCTATTCAAACATGGCGACCTAGCTTGAAACCATGGCTTAAAACGACTGACGCCGTCATAACGCCTATGACGACAGTGCCCAAAACACGCCACGAGCATGTTGCACATTTTCACGTCACACGTAAGATCCATCCGGATGGGGGAAATAAAATTGTGGCTTCAAGTTGATGCACACTTCCCGATACAGTGTTCGCCATGCGTGCTTAGGGACTGGGGTGTTGATAAATTCCGGCGTGTTTGTTTCGCTTATTATGCTGTCTAAAAAAACTAGGACCATCTCCCCGAAGGGAACCCTGATGGGATGCGAAGCAGCAGCGTTGCGCACGGGTGGCGTCACGGGTGGAACGGCGCTAACGCAGGTGCTGGAAGAACAGTTTGAAGCGAAACTCGGTGTAGCGTTTACTGGTGTAAACGTTTGTTTGAAACGCAGACATGGGAGGCAAGCGGGCATTGGAGCCGGCAGCTGCGGGCGCTCCGACGGGTGAGGGAGAGAGTGACGTACGCGCGCACCTGCGAGGGAAGCGTGCGAGGGGAGCGTGACGTCAACGCCCAGCTGCGGCGTGACCTACTTGGCACCGCTCCAACACCTGCGCCGAGGGAAGCGCGTTGCCTCGCGCTTGTGCGGACTGAGGGACAGCGTTACAAAAGCTAGTCAAAGAGCTGCTTCGCATCTAAAAACAAAATACGCACCATGAAATTTGTCATATTGCAATGGTAATCTCTAGGAACTTCTGAAAAACTGACGTACTGCAACCTAAGAGATAATGCGGCAATTCTGAAAGTTCTAATAACACACAGGTCCAGCTGTACCGAAAATAGTGAAGGAGGAACTCATCTTCGTGCGGAAAAATACAGACAGCCGGTAAGAATAACGTTGGGCGCTACAGAGAGAAATGAATTGTTATCGCCGTGGCTACAATTTAACTAAACTGGCGCGACGATTTGTTCGTCTGCACAAAATAAACATGCCGCACCAAAAGGTTTCATTCGCCCAATGTGCTGTTTACGTGTGGTTAAGGTAAAGAAAGTCATCGAAACTTCTTGCTCTAAACACTTTTCTTTTCTCTCTACAGATGAGAGTAGGAAATTCGCAGAGGAAACTAATGTAGCGATGGTTCGCCTGGCATACCATATCTCGCCTCTCCAAATTCCAGCCCGACATCTATAGAGATGCTGGTCATTGATGCACACGGCTCTGGAATGGCCAGAAGCATGCGGGACACCAAAAAAAAGAATAATACGATGAAAAAAAATTGACTCAATGGAAATCAGCTGGCAAACGTGCCTTTATTATCGTAGCCAGAACGCTTCTATAACGGGCACAGATGCAGCGCACCAGCTCCGAGGAGCAGTCAAAAGGGAATAGATAAACGAACGCATCTGCTCCTTTGAAGTCAGAATGCCTTGCCTCATCTTTATCTCTATCGACACTCAGGCAACGTGCCTTGGAACGGAAATGCCGCGACCGGACGTGAGTATATATCCAATGCACGCGGCCATCATAAACAGTCTGTAGAACGCACGAACGCGCATCGCTCTATATGTGGACGTGAGCAGCATGCGAACGCCTAAGAAATATTGTCGCCTATTGGGAAGTGTACGGGGAAAACGAAAAGTCGAAAGCGTAAAGTGCGTTTTGTATGGCTTGATATTGTTCGGTACAAATTATTTTCCTTATCTAATACTGACGTCCGTTTTTTGACGGTGATTGCCATGCTAAAGCTTATTGCTGTGGCGCACGAGGCGCGCCGGAAAGCGCCATGTTTATTTCTCACCGTTTTCGGAAGAAAAAGAAAAATCGAATACGATGCCCACTCCATTAACAACAAGATTTCTGGATTTCTCATTGCGCCGAGCTATAGAGTCTTGTTCTGCCTGGTTGCTTCGCTAACGTCTCTTTAGCTTGGCACCACAGTTCGATGCAGTCTTAAGAATGAAGATCGATATTGCAATGGGCAGAAACATACTTCAACGAAGCAAGTGCGTTGATAGGAATTCCGACAGAGAACGCGAAAATATTGACACAAACAACCGCAGTCAGAATGTGAACACCACAAAGGTAATGTCGACTAGATAATGTTAACAACACGAAGTAACCCTTATTGACATATATCCTTTCGTATATCGTGTGCGCCGTCCTTCCTCATTACATATATACAGAGCAACCAGCCATACATTGCCTCATTCTAAAGCAGCTCAAGCATAAATGTACTAGCGAGAGCTCAAATGATACGTCGCAATCATGTTCTACTCACAAAAAAAAAAGAAAAACAAATAAGCTTTGAGACGCGGCGTTTGGGGACTTACTGAATGACATGTGGCCCAACCACGGTGGCGCAGTGTCTATGGTAGTCATGGCGACTGCATTTCGGTGGAGTCGAAATGTTGAGGCCCGTGCCGTGCGGTGTCAGTGCGCGTTAAAAGAAGCCCAGGTGGTCGACATTTCCGAAACCCTCCATTACGGCGCGTCTCATAGTCGTAGCGTGGTTTTGGGGCGTTAAAGCCCTGAAATCAAACAAATCATTGACACACGTTACGATCGAGACGATTAATCTTAGTTCGGCCCATCTTGATTCGATACTGCCTGCGGAGCGGGTGTGCCAACGAGGGCTGGCCGACATTACGTATATTTACCTATCAAAGGGGCAAATGATTTTCGCCGTTGTTTACCAAAAGCCTACGAAGAGATCGAAGCAAGTTTGTCACAACTAAATGAGTCAGTCTTCACATGAAGCTCTGTGCTCCAAACGGGTGGGTGTCAATCTTTGATTGAGTAACTCTTGCTGCATCTCATAAGACTCCGCTAAACTGCTGTTCGACATCGACCCCAACCGTACAAATCCTGAAACTCTGCAAAATGGGATAAGCAGGGTTAGCTTTAATAAAGGAATGGCATTTGTCGCAATGAAGACGATGAGGTATCGGTTGTGCACCTCCAGATTTTTTCGTAGTAAGCAGAGATAGCTAGATCTATATATATGTCTTCTGGGTCGCGACTATATGTGTGAATCCACTGGCAGATATTATTTTCACGGCCACGCTCTGATTAAAGCCTACCGTTTACCTTATGGAATACGGTTCTTTGTTGTTGTTTTTTTCAAGTAGCTGTGGCGTTTGCAAAAGAAGAGGTACGCAGCCAGTTTTCACGCTGTTAAACTTGACTGTATTGTTTGTCGTGGACAGCGGAAATGTTTTCCCAGTCGATCTAGCCGAACATCTCTGTCCTTTTCTACGGCTGTGGATGTTGTTATTACATGACTATGTAACATGAGCTATGATAAATGATGTGCCATAAAGAGTAAATTGCCTCTTCCGCTTCAAAAATAAGGAGAGGTTACGTAAGTGCTAAGTTTTCGTGAGTTAACTGAAGCTTTTTTTGAAAATGCAACGTCAGAAACAGTTATGAGCCCCGAAAAATGCTGGCCAAATCCATAGCACGGTAAGGACCACGGGTATAAAATTTGCAGAAGGGTAGATAACCGGGCCAGTTGGTATAAATTCATGGCGATAAATGCGCAAACACAGCACCGGACGAAGTGAGGAAACACAAACGAGCGCAGACTGAAATTGAAGTTTATTGAAACTGCATAGATATGTACACATAGATGAGGGCAAGGGAATAAGATATACAAAGAATGAATAGCTCATGAATAGCTCATGAATGAATAACTTAGCTATGTATGAAAGTTCACATTCTAAGAGTGAAATTGAGGGTGAACCGAAGCATGCTGTACTGTTTTTTCTAATAAAGAAGGCCTCGGCTATTTCCCTTGTTCGTCTGTCAGGATGAGAATGCAAAACCGAGGTGCGCGGGAATATGGGTGTCTACATATATACAGTTTCAACAAACTTCAGTATCAGTCTGCGCTCGTTTGGGTTTCCTCACTTCGTCCGGTGTTTGTTTGCACACGTATCGCCACGATTGTACAAAACATGCATCCATGAAAGGCGGCATGAGAACACAAAAGTGTTTGAGAGAAACAGAAGAAAGCAAGGAATGATTAAAACGAGGACAACACTGGGCGGTATGAACGACGCGCTAACGGTCGTACATTCAACTCTGTAACTTTTGTTTGCGTGCGCGTGCGTGTGTGTACCTGTGTTTATGTGTGGGCGTGTTGCTGCACAGTGTGTAGATCCGACATTTATGTGTGCCTAATTTCAATGAAGAATGCGGCGTAGTATTGAAAATTTTGCTTTCGCCGCTTTGAATCCAGGCAATGATGAAAAAAATGCCAAAATACTCTTCATAACGACGTCAATTTTTTTTCCAGAACGTTTTCAGAGAAAAGTTTAGTGGACAGACGAAGAACCAATCTTCATTTGCTTTTGTGGAACTAAAAGGAATCGATGAGCCAAATTTCATCGGTTTCGTTAAACCGCATAAAAACATACGAAACATTTTGATACATGCAGTCACAAACGGAGCCGATGATAAATAACACAAAAACTAATTGTTATCATCGAAAGCGCCATTCACTCGTTATTTATTTCGTGGGAGCGCGCCACCGTAAGTTGGCGCAAAAAGAAAAGTCATTTATAATCTTCCCTGTCACAATTTCTTGGGCATTACTTTTCCTGCAAAGTTTGATAAACGCCACTGCGAGAAGCGTAGATAAAAATAGCGCAACAGAGCACTGGTAAATAGGGCCAGCGAGCTTTCCATATTTAAGCGCCGAGACGAAAGTCAACGATGACTCAAAGATATCCCGCGCGAACAAAAGACTTTCGAAGGCTTCCCGTGCCGAAGGTTCTTCCTCTTCCGCGATCACATTATAGGTTTCCGTTGCCCCCCTCCCCCACTTTTTTTCTCGCTTTCATCAAGAATGACCACAACGAGTGGTCGATTATTGGAATTCGTTTTCTTGATGAAGGAGGCGGCAGTGGGGAAGGCGCCTCGGGACATCTCCGGTCAAAGGATCGACTCTCGATTCCTCTGTCGACGATTTCCAACCTTTACTTCTTGAGCGGAAGCACAGCTGGTGGTTTTGCTGCCCGTATGATGGGCGCCTTAAAATTACCCCGAATGCGTCACGCTTCACTTGGCGACCGCCAGACGCCAGAAAATGCCATCGATTATGTCTTCTTTTAGGCAGGAAGAGGTTCCGAATGACATGATGCACGGGAACAGTTTCCCACCAATCAGTGCGATGGTCCAAATTTTTTCATGAGAGCGCAGATAATTTTCCTTGGGAAGAAAAAATCGAGGTGAAACTGTTGTCAGTATTGCTGCGTGCAGTGAGGAAACGAAGCTGTTTTGGATCACTTTCGATGAATGCATTCAGAGGCAATTGTTAATTGCAGAAAACAACAAAAGTTCTAGTTAGGGAGGACATATACCTGAAGCACAATTTGCCAGAAATGAATTGAATGGAAGAAGCAGATATACGTGCGGGATAATTGTTGCCTACACTCAATCACAGTACAAACGATGACAAACAGGATATGAATGAAATTGAACGTGAACGCACATTCTCAATTCACAACGCTAAAAATAATACCAAACCGCACAATACAATGTTTAAACTGGAGCAATTATAAAACAGGTTAATTTGGTTCGGTATGCTTCGCATTAAAGTCTATACCGTTTCCAGAAGCTTCGATGAGAGAGTCTTAGGAAGATATTATTTCACTCTATTTTCTTGTTCTAGAACTCATCGCTACATTTCTTATACTTTTGATTGATTTGTGGTGTTTGACGTCCTAAAACCAGCTCTGATTATAAGAGACGCCGTAGTGGAGGTCTCCGGAAATTTCGACCACCTGGTGTTCTTTAACGTGCACTGTTCTTATACATTTAATCCTAGTGCATTACATAGAGGCCTCACTGAGCAACGCGCATGCACAGCATTTCGTTCAATCACGCAGACAAGGTTCCATAGACCGTCTTCACAAGGGGAGGAGCAGCGCTCCGGCAACACACGCTGCCGCCCCTTCCTCCTCGCTTGGTATGTGCAAGACGGCTTGGAGCGCGCGCTCTGCTGCTTGGGTGCGTAGCGCTGGGGAGCAATTTGCGTGTGCTGTAAGTAAAGTTGCGGCTTTTTGTGTCTTGACCGTCATTCAACCTAGCAGGAGCATAACGGGAAGCTACTGCGCTGATCTGTCTGAACTAGCAACCGGAAACTGTTGTCGCTGGCAGTATGAGACGTGCATCTCCAGACGCGCATAGTGTTTACGGCAGCGGACTCCATTGCTGTTTTTGTTGTTGTTCCGCCACGGTTACGCTACAGGCAGTCAAATGCGCAAATGTGCAAATGTCACGAACGTGCAAGTGCCGCGAAATTTGCGAGTTCCTCGAAATGACGCGGCTGCACCCCTATCAAGTCGCGATTCTCGTGAAATATTTCAGTGCGTTTTAGGACATCCGCAATATGAAGGGCAAAGTTGAAAAATAGCGGCTTTCGTAGCTTCCCTTACAAAAATGCTATATATGGCGACATCGGGAATTGGGCACATGTGGCTATACATGGCGCGTGTCCATATGTGGCCGTGTTTGCCTAAATCGTGATAGAAACATGTCTGGCGATGAAAGACACACAGGAGGAATGTCATGTAAGACTCTGGTGTGTATTAGGCCATATATAGCCATATATGCATATATGACCATATATGTATATATGGCTATATATGTAACGTGAGCGTGCGTGGCCGTATTTGCCCAATACGTATCGCAGTCTTACATGACAGTCCTCGTATGTGTCTTTCACTGTCATGTACGTTTCTAACACGAGTTGGGCAAATACGGCCACATACGGGCACGTGCCATATATAGCCAGCTATGCCCAATTCCTGATATCGCCACATATGGCGTTTTTGTAAGGGCTTGTCTGTTGTACAGTAATTTGTGAATGCCTAATTAATACTGTTTTATGCGTCACAAAGAATTCGTCCTACCATGTCCGGCAACAATCTACGGTCTATATACTCAACGCCGTCGAAGTAAAAAAAAAAAAAAACAAACAGAAAGCACACTGTCGAAATCGCTGCTGCCTATAGGACTGGCAATTCGAAGCTTAGCTTCACGGACTACAGGTATGATTTTGAAACAACACCGCATCCCGTACACGAGGTCATTAGAAGCAAACAAGAAACCTCCAGCCAGCAGCGGATGACACGTTGTATGGGGTGTGAATCTCCTTCACCGGAAGCAGCAACCGTAGCAACTTGTCATCGTCACCGACAGGCAATCAAATATTGCGACTTACACGCGGCTGTGAACAGCCGCTAATGATTGAGCAACAAGCCAGTGAGAGAAGCGCCACCGCATAATAAGCGGTGACCATTTGATAGTTCAGAAATCATATAGACATCAATCTGGGAGCGACAAGCAGAAAACGTTCTCGAGAAGAAACCGCAGCTAACCATAGCGCGCCCATGTGCCACCGGATTAGAGGCGGCCAATGCGAACGCGCAATGAAAGTGTGAAAGGAATATAAAAATCTACCTGAGCAATAACAAAAAGAACATTAGAAGGGCGCACTTCTTAGGCAGGAAGGTGTCGAACCGATCACGCTTTTTCCGCTAACAAGGATTGTGCCGTGAAGATATGGCATCGATCGTTTGGAACCTCGTGAGGCGCTGCATGTATAATATCATTAACGGTGATATGCTTAAACATCTTAGGATGCCGCAACGACTCATTTCCTGTGTAGACAGCCTCAATGTGTAGAATATTGGCCACGCCAGAAAAAAAGAAAAAAAAAACACCGACTGTTTTTGTAAACGCGTGTATACCCGCTATGCAAACGCGAGCGCGCGTACATACCAGTGGGTTGCCAGATCACAGAAGCCACCTCCCGCCAGGCAACATGGCGGCGTCCGCATGAAAGTCGCGTGCAGGGGTATACGTAACAACTGGGTGTTCACATTACGAAACGACTGTATGGTTATGACGCACGCTCCGCATAGTGGAAGGCCCCAACAATTTTGACCACCCGGAGTTCCTTAACTGTGTCACTGACAGAGCACCGTACGCGGGCCTCTCCCATTTCTACTACATAAAAACTTTGGAGGCCTTCCTCTATACCGGGGAACTTGCCTTTACAAAACTGCCATATATGACGATATCAGTAATTGGGCATATCTGGCTATATATGGCCCGTGTCCCTATGTGGCCGTATTTGCCCGAATCGTGATAGAGGTATATAAGAGGTAATAAGCGACCTAGACGAAGAATGCACTGACATGTATCGGGCAACTCTGACTCTGACACTCTGAACTCTGACATGTATCGGGCAAACATTGCCACATATGGACACGTGCCATATATACCCATATATGCGTATATGGCAAAATATTCACATCTTGCTATATGTGACAGGTGTCCATATGCGGCCATATTTACCCGATACATGTCATAGTCATTCACTACATTCCTCGTGTAGGTCTTTTCTTGTCAGATATGCCTCTATCACAATTTTGGCAAATACGGCCACATACGAACACGAGCCATATATAGCTAGATATTCTCAATTCCTGATATCGCCATATAGAGCATTTTTGTAAGGGTGGGGCAAGCGAAGCTTGGCACGCCAGTTAACGCGATAGCGTTAAAGAGATCGTTTCGCAGAAATTCAGGTGTCGGTGTCGGTGTCGTTGGTTGTGAGCGAAAATTCAGCGTTGTCCGTGATCGAAAATTCGAGGTAGTTGAAAATAAAAAATAAGAAATAAAGACGTTCGGCGACCGGGGCATCGAAGCTCGGACCCCTCGCTCCGGGGCGCAATGCGCTCGGTCACACCGCATGTGTCCTCCTGCCTTCTTCATTTTGACGTGGGTGCAGAGTGATACGAAACACGGACAAAGAAGAAGACGCACCTGCCGTGTACGTCATCTTCATTGTCCGTGTTTCGTGTAGTGCTCAAGATGAACCATTGTCAACTAACACAAGTCTCTAATGGTGCCTTCTTCATCGTGGAGTTTTGATGGCGCATCTATTTAAAATGGCACAAGATGACGAGAGAGGCCACGCAGTAACGCAAGTAACTCGAACTTTCTAGCACGTGACGTCGTGAGAGTTACGCTGTTAGGCGACTGAAGACCGTGCCAAGCGAAAGAGAGCGCGATGAGAATGGGACGGGGCATCGCTATCGCGTTCAACTCTTAAGGAGAGCCTTAAGGATCCTGCAATTTTTTTCGCTCCCATTGCCCTATGTTCTTTGTTTTCCTCTTTTGTTCCGTATCTTTGTTTCTCTTTCTGTCACTCCTTATATTTTCCTGTCTCCTGATTTATTTCTTGAGAATCTCGGGCGCACTCCTGTCCCTTAAACGTTTTTTTTAACGGGCGTTAAAAGCGGCCTCCTCACCGTTTCCCCATCTTCATCGCGTAGATGGGAGAAAAGCTCCCAAGAGTGAAATAATTAATTTTTTTTTCTTTTCTTCTCACCCTTTTCTTTACATGCATTTCACGTGAATGTATCTGGATCCCTGCGTCCCAACCCGCACCTTCGATATAAGAACAAAAGCACCGACACGCAGACTCGCCCTTGCAGTTTTCCACACGTCACACATTGCACTGCCTCCTCAGTCGGCCCACTTGTTTTCATTTCTTTTCTTTTTTTTGAGCTTAACTGTCAACGCCCGCTTCTCAAATCAGTCAACGCAACGCCGCCGCGGCGGAGATCGAACCTGCGTGTCTGGGGTGAGCAGCCGCGTATCATTATGCCAATGGAGTAGGCCAAGCAGTTTTATTCGCTGGTCGGCAGAACCAGCAACATAGAGTTCTTCAAATAGCTTCCTTGTTCGCGTTTTCAAATGCAGATCACCGCCCTAGGTGTGGTTAAGTAAGTTTCCGTAGAGAAAGGAAAAATTGAGGACCCATTCCACTTTGCGAAGGTTAAGGAGCCGTGCTCTCCATTGCAGCTGGGGTGATTTCAGAGCTTTCTTCCTTTGAATTTTCTTTATCGTTAGGGTTAATGATTCGCTTAAAACTCAATTATTATTATTATTATTATTATTATTATTATTATTATTATTATTATTATTATTATTATTATTATTATTATTATTATAGTTGCTGTCGTTGTCGTTGTTGTAGGAATCCTTTAAGCTTGCAGCACAGTTCATACTCTTTTCCAGTAGTTTCTCCATTCTTTCTCCTTCAACATTTTCGTCGCCAGATAACACAGCTGCGCGTAACACTATAGTTATATTACAGCATTTCCGTAAAAACGTCCATTTATACAAATGCTACAATGCATCCCTGCCCCCTGGTCTGTGCTGTGGACATATGTAATCGCACCAACACAGAAGTGGCTTCAAGGAAAACTTGTGCGGGCCCAATTTCATGAGAGAAGCAGCGTTCGAATACAATAGAGAGGGGAACAACAGTAGGGAAACCCTTTGTTTCAACCGCGGGCATTCATTCGTTGTTACGAGATGCCTTACGTACAGGTGGTTGCAAGCAGAAGCAATGAATAGCCGTTTGCGTTGTGCGAGTATTGCACGGAAAGTATGTGCGAAACCTTCAGGGCATCCTATTGTTCGTACAAGAGGAAACTTTGTTCAGCCCTTCCAGAAGCGTATGCGCGTGTCTGCGTCCTCAGCACCACGGCATTCGCAAGCGACATTTTCTATCTTTCGGCAAGCGCTACCGCCATTATGCTTTAGTGCGTGCGATTCCCTACTAATCTGGTTTTCCGAAAGAGAAAAGTGAGTTTGGCTGCCGCTAGGCAACTAGAATGGTGAAAGAGTCAGCGGAAGCATTACTGTACTTGCATGTAGAAAACCGCGCGACCTAAAATAAAACATGAAGAGAAAAAGCAATGTAACATGACCCTCTCAATGAAGACTTCTTTGAATTTCCATTTGCAGTTAACTCTCTAAGCAGGCAGGTGCGGCATGCTGCTACGTCACGGCATGCGAATATAAACTAAGCAACCCGTTAGTGTCAACTACCAACCCGGAGCAAGCTGCAGGTATTTAAAGGATATTAATTAGAACACAATAACGGACAGTACAAACAGCCTACAGCGCTTGTAGGTGACAGACAGAAGATGCTTAACGCGCGAACAAAAAAAGTGAGGACTAAACTCTACGTCTTGATAAGGCCACCAAAATAAATGCCTATAGATGAAGCAGAATCGTGAAGTGTTGTATTCAGCTCCCATCTAGAAACATATACACACCTTTTCCCACGGTGGACGCACACAACGGCAGTAGGAGCATTGCACTGCATCCAAGACTTTAAGAAAAAACATTGCGTTACGTGGTCACTCGCTGTGCGCACCTCGGCTTACGGCGTGCGGCTTACTGTCATCGTTATTTTGTTCACCGTTTTTTTTTCCTTTTTTTAACGTGTAGACTAGCAGGCGAAAGCATACTTGCTGAGGTCCGTTCTTTAGTATTGTGCTATCAAGCTTCCATTCCCTTTTTCTCTGGCATGAGGCCTACAAGATGGCACAAAAGTTTCATTCAACTTCACACAGACGCCAACCAAATTGAAGTCGGTGACAATGATGTAAACAATCAAAGGCATCGTCTACTTTGGTCTTAGGTAACAGAGTATGTAGGGCCGCTCGATCTTCCATAGATCCAGCTGTGCAAGCCCTTGACACAGATTTAAAAGCTCCGCAAGCAGTTGTTGCACACACATTCTGTCAGCTCCTAGCCAGAGCACCAATGCCGATTTTCTGCCTGCAGTTCTTGAGTTTAGCAGAACTTGCATATGAAAAGGTTCATAAGTACTTTAGGTCACCTTAACGTTGAATATGAGCGGAGCTTAGATGAATTAAAATGTGCTCTTACATTATACGTGAAAAGACACGTGCGGGCCTTAGAGGGGCCCTGTAACAGTTCTTTAACATAGTCTGAAAGGGTACGATGAGCTGTGGATGCTCCTCTGAATACGCGAACAAAGTATTAAAATACAGCCGTAAACATCCTGCTTTTCTTTCAACATGTGACAACGAGCACTGACTCTGTCGCTTGAAGTACAAGTGGCAGTGGTGATTTGATGAACGCGGAAGAACCCGCAGAAACAGTTTATCTAATCATTTTGAGTTCAGAAAGTTCAGAAAACGTATACATTTGTATTTCAGTACAACAGCAACAACAGCAGCAGCAGCAAAAAGCAGCCAAGCGAAGTAGTCAGTGCTACCTGTGACTTCACTTGTTGACAGGAGGGCAGGCGACTTGCACTGATTGATTGATTGACTGATTTGTGTGCTTTAACGTCTCAAAACCAGCTGTTATTATGAGAGACGCCGTAGTGGAGGTCCCCGAAAATTTCGACCAGCTGGGGTTCTTTAACGTGCACTGACATCGCACAGCACACGGGCCTCAACATGTTGCCTCCATCGAAATGCAGCCGCCGCGGCCGGGATTCGATCCCGCGACCTCCGGATCTGCGGCCGACTGCTATAACCACTAGACCACCGTGGCGGGGCAGGCGATTTCCAGCTATGTTTAGAAGCAAATTGCAAATTCCTTTATGCTCGCAGCCCGCTGATGTTTGGCTCACGTGTTCACAGGAGCCCGCACGACTGATCCGCGTCGTTTTTAGGCTATGGTCGAAAAGAATTGCAGTGCCCCTTTACATACATGCTACGAACGAACCTCAGACCGGTGGCTCGTGTGGTACGCCACTTCGTGTGTTTATGTACCACTGCATAACTTTCCAGATACGTGAAAGTACTTAGAACGCATGTACTTAGAACGAGCGCTACACAGCCACGCTGAGCCACGCTGGTGCCATGAGAGTAAACACAGCAAGCGTCCACACATTTTTTTTTCTTTTAACACTCGTGTCGCTAACTGATAAATACGGCCGTGCAACGTCGACGTATTGCGTAAAATACTTCCGCTAGTACGTGCTAATCAAACTGCACAAAAGACACAACGGACGCAAAAAAAAAAAGAGCCACAAACAACCTAAAAGGGAACCTTTCCGTCCTTAATCAGCTTAGGTAGCCTTGTTCACGAGCCAGAAGGACATCTGATCATAGCAAACAAGGCGCGCCCATAGAACGAACCCTGTAATCTCGTTGCCATTGCAAAGACAACTCTGTGGTTAGAACAGCAATAAAAAAAAAGAAGGGGGGGGGGGAGGGGGCGTAGAGACATCGTATGTCGAACAATCTCACTCACCCACGATTGATCTTCTGGATATGGCGCAAGGCACCAACAGAACACAGGAAATTGTTTCCACCGGTGGTAACGACGCTCTGCATTGTTTGCCTTCCGAGGGCACGCACACAAAAAAAGGGGTAAGCAATGTTGTGTACATTCATTGCATCAACGTACAGGAAGAGGCAGGCAATTACAGCCGGGGACACGAGGTCCAGCAGCTGTACGTATAGGGATCTATCGCTGGGGTGTCCTTCCTTCGTTTTCGCAGAGAAATGGGTCCCTCTGTATGCTGGTACTGCATTACCGCGAGTGAGGACTCCACAGATGCAATTGTCTCTGCGACTAGCAGGCGACAGAGCACACCCGATGACACCGAAGGAGTGCCATTGCGATGACGCGGAACAGGGCTCCAAATTGTGCATTTATTTGTGGCTTTTTGGGATGAATCCGTCAGTGGGGAGCTGCGATTTCAAGCAGAGGCGGCAGTGTAAAGTCTATAGAGTTTCAAGATCAATGAAATGAAGCCAGAATTAAAGTAAAACGTAATTGAGTAATTTTGTTATACAGAGTCACGGCAGAAATAGGAAGGAATAGTAGAATAATACAGCATCAATGTTAAGGGGAGCATGTTCATGAGAGAACCACCAGTCGTTTATAATGAGAAGCAATTTGTTTTTATAGATCATTCTCTTGAATTTCATGTTGGCAGGGCATCGCGCATCCAGCGCATGTTTGTTTTCTTTTTAAACTGTATTCCCTTATATATGTGATATGCTTGAATAAACCATAAGTGGAGAGTCAACGCTGTGTTTTGTCATTATCCCTTCTCTAGTCCGTGTTGCACTAGTACCCAAAGCAAGAGTAATCTTCTCAGTCTTAATAAACGGCACTACTTTTAACTACGCCGTAACAAAAAAAGAAGTAAAACAACCAAGAAAATCAACACCATCCAGCACTTTGTGATCCTGATATAGTGCGCGCGCCTTCACAGTTTGCTGTTTTCATGGATAAATGCGATGTTTGGCACCCTGTAGCGACGAGCCTCAGTGTGTGGGTGTTAGCACAAGGCCAGTAACACTCTTCCGTGTGTTCAGACAGATTACTCACCAATAGCCCAAGTGCAAACATCGCGATTTGCTATCCACTGGACGCATAGACTACATAATCGCCTAAGTGCACCTTTCTACACTTTAACGGACTCGGTAAAGTGAGGAAGCGGCTAACAAGAATGTAATAAAGAAACAACGGAAGGTTCGATCAGTGGATAGGGATGGGAAGGGACAAGAGGGATAGTGAACCATCCGTTCGTCCTGCACTCATCCCTGTAGTGACCGTTTGATTTGAAAGGTTCAGTACATTCGTACGTGATGTTCCTGTCGTCGTTCTTGCATGCATTTTGTTATCTTATCATTAGAATCAAGTACAATAGCACACTATTAACTAGAGTATACAGCTTGACGGTTACGCAATGGTTATGTTTCATAACGAATTACAAAGATGCTCCTTCCCCAGAGGAGATGGCGTTGAAATGCACGATTGAGGCAATAACTAGGAATTTTCTATTTTATTTTACTTATAAGGGTACCTTCGCAAGATTGGTCTATTCATTAAGCTTAAAAACCGACTAGCACACGCTAGCGCGTAGGAACCCGAATTTACTGCCAGTAACCTCAAAATATACGCAATTTTCATGACTAACTGTTTAACATATCTACCTCTTTTCTAGTGGGGGATATTTCTGGGCCTGTTGTCTTGTAATATTTTCTCTCATGATTTCATGGCACTGCTTTCGCTCTCTTACGTTCTAGCATGAACAGCTTTTATTTTCTTTTTGTGTGTGCAGGAATTAGGTCAATATTAGGAGAGCACCAGTCCAGCAGTTGCAAGAAACAATAACGGACATTGTGGACCAATAACAAAGATAGTGCATACGGCGTAGAATGCACTATCTACGAAAATAAAACTCGGCAGAAACATCGTAACGTAACCGGCGCTCCATGCTGTCTTTTGTAGCCTGAAAAGGGCCAACATTACACTCTAAACTCAGGATTGCTTTACTGCATTACACTGAACCACATAACTCAGCGATACGGCCAGCGACACGACATGCCTTTGCAAGTTTGCAGCTAAAATGCTCATTTGCCTATATAGGATGCGCTTCGACACACTCGGACATCGGCCGCTTATCTTCTGGCCCGAAGTGTAAGAGCAACGGTCGTTTTGTGCATCAGGAGATCCGAACCACCGGCCCGGATTGAGAGCTGGCATCCAAGACAGCCTGCGTTTCTGGAACAGTTTAGCTAACACACATCCAAAGGTTGCCTAAAATGTGGTAGTTATTTTCCCTGCTCTCATTTTTTTTCTTATTACTAACAAACAAGATTTTACTACCGTGAATGTTGTTGTATTAACAGGAAGATAACACCTGGATCCTACCTTTTTTTTTGTTTCCGCTGTACTTTCACCGCTGCTCTTTGTAATGCTGTTGGTCGTGAATGTAATAAATAAGTAAATAAATAAATAAATAAATAAATAAATAAATAAATAAATAAATAAAGGTTACATTACGTCCACCACCAATAATCGCAGATTGCCAAAGTTACCGGAGTCTCCCACTATGGTGTGATTAAAAATCTTTTTCTGCGCTTTTAAACACGTAACAACCATCAGTTATGCTTAATTAGCGTCAAGTTTCTCCTCGAAAGTACGGCATCTAATGAATTGCCTAGGCGCCTCCATAATTTTTCTGTCTTTTACCTTACAATGCTCGCAATGGAGTTTCCCTCAACTTGTCAGTAAGTTAGAGAAGTTCCACAAGATTAACGCCTCCTACTGAACGCTTTAACCAGCCCCATTCTAGTTTCTAGTGTTCCGTGTCCACCTTGCGTATTAACCACGTGTTGAAAGGGCAAAACCTGCAAGCCGGACGCATAACGTAACCATATCGGTGGCGCGTAAGTACGGGCCTAGTTTGTTTACAAAGCCTGCTGCGGACACAAAAGCGATACCGAAAGCAAAATGACTTTATGAGTGTCGAATCAGCAATCTTCGCTTTCTTTCGCCATCCTCCGCAGTAATGGCAAAATGGATATGGCGCGAGATCAAGAAAGCTTTACTATAACCATTACCGCGTTGCCAGTGCCCGCTCGCACACTGCTCCCATTTTCACCATCTCCTTTTCCCCTCCCTTCCGCCCCCTTTCACGAGTACTTTGCCATACTGGCTTCCGGGTCCGTACTTTAACCACGCCGCTTATGTCACAGTAGCCGTCAACCCTGAACGCGTGACACGGTGAAATGACTCGCTCATACGTTTAAGCTTCAGGTCTGCTCCAGCGAAGAACGCTTCGCCAAAGCGAAAGTCATCTCCATGGAAGGGAAAGTCTATGGTGAGGAAAAAATACTCGGAAACGCGGGGAGAGAAAAAAAAAAACATTCTCCCGTCTGCCAAAAGGCGGGACGCGAGATAACGACGTCGTTTTTGGTGCGGCCCAGCGTAAAGAAAGCCGTCTGTCATATTCACGTTGCCCGCTTCGCAGCCATAAATAATGGACGGATGAGGAAGCAAGATAGCCGTCGCCGGACTTCCAGGTCTTCTCCCCCCACCATCCGTATGCGAGACGAATGGCCCGGAAGAACGAAAGTAAAATAGTAATATAGGGAAAAACAATTGTACAGGGAAAGGGAAGAAAGGTGGGTCGGGATATTTCCGTGACGGCCGCGACTTGACTTCAAGAGCAGTAGGGCCGGTGACCGACGATGCGAGGAGATCGGATGGATGTGCGACGGGAATACCTTTTCTTCCGAGAACCTCCGACTGCGCACGTGTATGGAATGTCAGGATAGGTAACAAAAAAAGGGGTGACGCGTAAGCGAATATCCGACACGCTGCGCCGCAGTATAGGGAACGGCGAGCGGAAAATTGGAATAGATCAGGGAGGGCGACACCCTGTACGGGAAAGTCAATAGGGAGGCCCAGTGTGTGCGATGGAAATGCACGCGCTGTAATCATATGGGCAGTACCAGCACTATATATATATATATATATATATATATATATATATATATATATATATATATATTTGTGGGGGTATGCGTTAGTTCCACAGGGGAAGGTGCAGCCATAAAAAGCATAGTGCCATCCGAGTGGCGGTGGACATATGGCGGCTGCGAAGTGCGAATAATGCGTGGCATGTACGCAAACAAAACAAAATCCAGTTCAAAGAAGCGCGCTGCAAAGGCGCGAATGGCCAAAGAAGGGAGACCAAGATCGCTGAGACAGAAAAATAAAAACTCACGCGCAGAGCTTTACCTTCCCAAAAGGCTCAAGCGCATCACGCAAGCAAAAGTAAGCAGGCATGGGCAACCAAGCTTGAAAATCACTTGCGAGAGCAACGGCCGCCTGGCAACCCAGAAATATCTTTCCGGCGTGGCAGCTCAGAGGCGCGGGGGGCTTGCGATGTTGGAGGAGGATTGCAGCCGTAATCCTGTTACACTTGCTCCATCTTCGAAAATCACATCGGAGGGAAAATGCTCACCCAGCGGCTCGATGGCTGTATCAGTGCGTGTCAACATACGTTCGATCCAACCTGCCTTACAGAAGGGGGAAAAACAGGAAGGGGTGCATGGCATGTTGGCTGAGTAATTGAACGTGTCCTGCCTTCGTGTATGCATGCAACGGAGAGGTGTATTTGCATGGCCAAGCTAACGCAGATGGATGTCGCAATGATGCTTACTGTATTTTCTGCTCTTGTCGGGTTTTCTTATTACTTTGCCATCGCAAAACTACAGCCGGTATTTGAATTAGACGTTTTGTGTCCCGTTTTGTGGCGATTTGATCTACAGGCAGGCGTTTGTCGAATACGTCATCCTGTTTAGTATATCGACGAACAGATCGCTAAAAATGATGGATAACAGGGAATGTCGCCAGAGACAATGCTTCGACAAGTGGACTTGTCTTCGTCAGGACGGCGACTTCGTCCAGACGAAGACGAGTCCACTTGTCGGAACGTTGGCTCCAGTCACGATCCCTGTTCTCCCCCGTTTTTAACGCTTTCTTCAACGATTAGAAGCCTCCATATTTCCCTGGGCTTCTCTTCTGTTAAGTATGTGTCATCCTGCGGCACTAATGCCACCAAAGTGATTTATACGAAGTCGAAGAACATCGACAGGCATTATATTTGCGTCGGTCTTTCGTGTTCGTGTGTGTTGCAATAGTTTACATCGCTTACATCGCACATCTTTACTAGTGAAGCTCTTTAGGGTCCCACCGTCTCCGCCGTCCCCGATGTCGGCTGTCATTCGGAACAATTAAAACCACGTCCTGCCTAATGTGCTAGATATATCCAGGAGATCAGACATTCATTTCTTCCACTTTCCTGGCTACAGATACCACTTTATCCGGGATCTGGTCAAGAGTGAGGGAAACGTAGGGCGGCTCTTGTCTTTAACCCCCTTCCCACGCTGCCATATTATAGCGGTTATATGAAGCAAAAGAAAGAAAGAAAGAGAGAGAGAGAGAAAGAAAGAAAGAAAGAAAGAAAGAGAGAAAGAAAGAAAGAAAGAAAGAAAGAAAGAAAGAAAGAAAGAAAGAAAGAATGAATGAATGATATCGTACTTTCAGCCTCGGTAACATGCATTTGATTCGTTCGACCCACCGTCCTTGCCTTTTTCCCACTGCTACAATATAGGAATAGCAATAGTGCTACATAATAGTTATAGCAAAAGTGGACACCCTTGTGACAGTTATTCCCGTTAGTTATTCAGATTCACAGGCGCGGGACATTAGTTTTTTTTTTACAAGTTCAATCCGAATCATTCCCCTTTAAAAAATGGTCTCCGACGTCCAAAGCGGATGAAGCAAAAATATATATATAGCAGCATTTTCGTCTACGAGTGCCGACTCAACTGACCACGTCATGGTAAAATTGCATGAGAATTTTTTTTTTCAATTTAAATATACAAATCGCAATATATAAAGCCGCTCTTTATATTACATATTTCGTTAGCTTCGCCGTTCCACTTACATCCTCTCTAGCATTATGATAATACACATATTCAAGCTCAAGACAAAGTAATCGAAAAAAAAAAAAAAGATCCTGTTTCCAAAGTTGACGCTGCGGTCTCTTCGGCTAGCAAACATGCGTTCGACGCGTGCCGTGGCAACGGCCGCTCTAAAAGCGGCTTCACCTGAATGTTTACGTGCGAGGGAAGGTCGACGGCTCGACAAGAGCATGAAGGAACGCGCAAGGCACCTGTGACGCTACTCTGAAAAAAAAAAAAGCGCGATGACAGCTTGACGTGAGTAAACAACCGAGAGACGCATTGCCTTCCGGCGGCGCTCTCTCGCGCCAGGTTGCGGAGGCGTTTGGCGTGTTGTTGTTGAGGATCAGAAAAAGTTTCTCCGCATAACACTCCTCCGTGCGTCCGACGACACCACAAGAAAAACAATGCGCACTTTACCGCCATTAGCGATAAGCAGCTCTGATACCGGCACTTTAGCGGTAAGGATCGATTCCCCATGAACTAAAAGATAGAAAAAAAATGCAAGTGTGCTTTCAACTGCGCATGACTATTAGAGAAAAAGAAAGACTGAACAACGCGATATCATTTTAGCTGAACAAGACTACGACGTACCTATACGTAAAGTGAACGTTGATCGTCCGGCAGTGACGCTTACACAACGTGTTAGGAAAAGAATAGTGATTTCTTCAGCAACATTTTAAGGAGAACAAATGTTTAAAGAACTATAAAAAAATTGCAAATCCTAGAATTGCATTCTGTTATGTTATCTTCACAGTACATTATGTTTACAGTACTTTCTGAATCAATTGTGGTCTTCAATAAACAGAGGGAACAAAGCAAAGCAGGAGCACCATTAAAAACTTGGACCATCTCCCCGAAAGGAAGCCTAATGGGATGCGAAGCAGCAGCGTTGCGCACGGGTGGCGTCACGGGTTGAACGGCGCTAACGCGGGTGCTGGAAGAACAGTTTGAAGCGAAACTCGGTGTAGCGTTTACTGGTGTGAACGTTTGTTTGAAATGCAGACACGGCAGGCGAGCGGGCGTTGGAGCCGGCAGCTGCGGGCGCTCCAGCGGGTGAGGGAGAGAGTGACGTACGCGCGCACCTGCGAGGGAAGCGTGCGAGGGGAGCGTGACGTCAACGCCCAGCTGCGGCGTGACCTACTTGGCACCGCTCCAACACCTGCGCCGAGGGAAGCGCGTTGCCTCGCGCTTGTGCGGAGGGACAGCGTTACACAGGCTAGTCCAACAGCTGCTTCGCATCTAATAACAGACAACAAAACGGGCCCAGAATGCGAAATAACAAAGAAAATTATTGTGGGCAGCTCGCACTAAGGGCGCTAGACGAGGTCTCAGCGGAGCTGCCGTCCTTCCCCACTCCTTCCCCATCCGAACCCTCAGTTCCGCTTCTCGCCTCCTTGCTATACCATACTTACATTCGTATTCTGCGCTTTACCATATCTCACACCTAATTTTCCTCGTTCTCACTCTCACATCACTTCTCACCCTCTCCTCCCATTCTTACACCTTTGTTGGTCATATTGCAGCCCTGGTGGCCTTACCCTCCTCCTTTTCCTCATGCTCATCCTCACTTTCCCTTCGCCCCGTCTTGCTATGCGGTCTATACATGGGTACGCTATGGTTACCCTCTCCCTTCCTTATTAACGCGATAGCGTTACAGAGCTCGTTCCGCAGAAATACCGCCGTCCGTGCCGGCGTCTCCACGCGTCTCTTGTGAGCGAAAAAAAATCGTCCGTGAGCGATAAATAAGAGCTCCAAAAATAGACAACTATGTCCATCTAGCGGAAGACATATCAAGCAATGTCTCGACTACCATGGCCTCCGAGACGGCGAGCGCGCCCGTGATCTCGGAGGCCATGCGACTACAGCAGAGCCTATATGCGGTCTCGTCGGATGTGCTGCATCCGCTTTTTTAGGATTTCATTCTCACGACACCATTAAAGAAGTGAAGTACTGCAACTGCCATTTCACCGATCATAAGGCGATGCTTGTTGCGGTTGGCCGGAAAAGGTCTCCAGAAGAACGAATCGAACAGCTGCCAGATAGTTAACGCACGAAGGACGACAGAATGTGACCATTTACGAATAAAAGTGTCACGCCTACGCGCAGTTCATAATACAGGACCATGTGACTACATCACTGTACAAAATTTTCATGAAGTTTATATAAAAGTGCTGTTAAATAGATCGAAGACCTCTACCATTACTTTAGATACGGCGCGCGAGCGTGTGTGCGTCTGTGTCTGTGTGTGTGTGTGTGTGTAACAACACACATTAATAAGTATGCACTGAGCGGTTGAAGTGCACACTAGGGGCCGGATTTCGCTATCGCGTTCAACTCTAAAAGGCGAAGCTTAAGGGTCCCCCATTTTTTTTCCACACCCTCCAATGTCTCTTCCCCTTGGTATACTTAGTATACTATACTTCCCTGTGCTACACTTCCCCTTTGCTATGCTTACCATGCAAGGCTATACTGTTTTACTTTCCGCCCTCCTCCTTTCTCTTCTCCGAAGCACCACAACCCTTCGCACTTTGCTGTACCATAGTATGAGTGGATATACTTTGCTATTCACCACGTATATGCGCCTTCACCAGAAGCAGCTTTATACGCTGGCGTGGCTCTTTGGAAGAACACCTTCCTGCCACGTAGACAGCCTAGGTTCGATTCCCGTTCCAACCCAGCTAGAGGTTTTGCGACGCTAGCGTAAAGGACTGGAAGGAATCGTAAAGCATGTCGGTCTGAACCGTTCTTATCTGCATGCGCGAAATGCCAACTGGGTGCCACGAAGATTGTTTCACTTTAATGAGTAAGGACACTGAGGCTTTGTTTCAGTACCCCTGCGACGCATACCCGATTTTTTCTGTTTCTGAAGGAAGTTTTACCTCGAGGTTGCTCCACGACGGTGGTCTAGTGGCTGTGGTACTCGGTTGCTGATCGGAGGGTCGCGGGATCGAATCCCGGCCGCGGCGGCTGCATTCCGGTGGAGGGTAAATGTTGAGGACCGTATACTGCGAGATGTCATTGCACTCGAAAGAACCCCAGGTGGTTCCAATTTCCGGGGCCCTCTAATAACGTGCCTATAATAACAAAGTCGTGCTTTCGGGACATAAAACCCTAGAAGTCTATCGATCGTCGAGACCACCGTCTATCGTACTCCTTCGATCCCGCTCAACAAACGCTACCTCTGTTCCGTATTCAACTTAACGCAACAAATATATCTCAGCTCATCCAAAGAATACCATCACATTCGTGATCCGCACGTCGTTTTAGCGGAGCATGTATGCCACTCTGCTTATAACGCTACTACGTAATAATAGCGCCGAGCTCAATAACTGCCGCCCACGCGCATTATGCCGCAATGGAATTTCGGCTCGCCTTGAGCGCTGAGCACTTCAGAAGCCTGCATACTACCTTTCCTGGAAGAAGTCCCCATCGCTTCTGCACTACAACTCCAGGAACCAGCGGTGCACGCACCGTTTATAAACGTCATTGCTTGTTTTCGAAGGCGTGCCTCAAACGACTGACCGCACAATCGCATGTAATCAACGGTTACACCTTCTCATTAACGTTTCTCTCCAGATAATAGAAGCTGCGAGTAAGCGCCGTCGCCGCAATGTGTACTTAACGTACGACGTCCCTATGATCAAAGGCTACGAGAACGACGTGCGAAGTGAGGCGTCAAATGTACACCATACGAACAAAAGGTGGGGCCATCTCTCCGACATTTACCCGCTCGTGCAATTCCAGACGGGATCTTTTTTAACGTCCGATGCCACAGAAATAAAGGTGAACACTTCGTTGTTTCATTGAAAATGGAAAGGAGACAATCATATCTTCCTTTTGGATAAGAAATTACAGTAACCTGATCATATAGGTACTCAACACACAATTTTTGTTTAGAGAAGACTAGAGAAAGGAGACCTTAAAGAGCGCTGTGCATTTCAAGTCATTCTAGTACCATCTTCATTCTCACAAACAAGGTCATTTCTTTGTCTTGTTCCCCACTACGCCGAGCAGCAACTGAAGTCATTGATCCATTGTGCGCAGCTTTTCTCTCCCATATATATACATATTCCGCTTTTTAAGCAAGGAATATTTTTAGCTCCCGTTGTCATGCTACAACAGTTATCTAGGGTACTAATACCTGGGTACTCAACATGAACATGGGGCAAATCAAACCAGAACATCGGGGTACCCATACTAGATCATCCGGGCAAAAGCTTAAATCATGCGGCATGCGGCGGCGAATCCTTTGTACAGGAACACATTACGTAAGCTAGTTAATGCCCTAACGAATTGAAGAACTATTGTCTCCGAGTTCTTTTCAATCCTCCTTATCCCAATATTGCAGAATAAAAAATTGAATCTTGCTAGAACTATTCGAAATTTCTCTGCGGTGCAGTAGGTTTGTCTGTCTCGAGTACACGTGCTTGGTGTCGCGCAGAGTGTTTTCCGAACGCGGTGTCAATTTCCGGCCGTCACGCATCGCGGAGCTTTCCGCCAGTTCCGCCGTCTCGGTGCGGAAGTGGTTCAGCGCAGCGACGGTTTCAGTCACATTCGGGAAGGAGACGTGAAGACGACCCCAAAACCACGACAATGAAGCCGCCTTCCCTCTTTCTTTTTGTTTTTTATTTTGTTACCGGCGGACAGCAACGAAGTGTCCAAACTTCAGTTTCCCGCTGTAAGGGAGTTCATTCGCGGACTTTTCTGACGACGGCAGCGGCGAAGGCGCTCGGCGAAATTGAAAAGCGAAACTGGGAAACGAGACATTCACTTCCGATTGGCCGCCTTGTCAGAGGCTGAAATGTCAGTGGCCTCACTATATATGGAGTCCGAAGTTACTGCAAGACTCCGCTTCTTTCCTTGTTTTTATTACACGGCTGTAAATGAGACTTTGGCATCGGCGCTACTCTAGGCACTATAACCCTTTTATGCTTCCAGTAAATAACATAGGGCATCAAACGAAGAAACTTGCGAGCAAGACAAGGGCAGGCACAAAATGTTTTTCGTCTCAAACGACTACACACACACAAAGAAAGGACTATGTTTCCCTTTCGAGCTATACTTGTTACGTGAGGAACGTCTAAAGTATATACAGTGCCATTATATGCCTTCCGGATACCTGAAGGAACACAACAACAAAAAGAAGAAACAAGAACGCTGAGTTGTTCGTAAGCGCTCACGTCTACAGAAGCCACATATTATTGAAGAAGGTTAGGGGAGCAAAACGTCAAGTTCAGCCATTTGGTTTACATCGACGATGAAGGTTACGGCAGCCGTAGTCATATATAGGACCGATTACATCTTTTTTATTTTTTACTCAATATTTTATGATACCTGTTACCACGGATCAATTTCTCCAGCTTCCACGGCTTGCGGTTACATCAAGTAATACTGCACAGAGAGATAAAAAAAAGAAAAATATATTACAGGGAAGTACCACGGGCTGTGGGAACCCATGTAATGGGAAGCAATCAGCAAGTATTTTGCCTGCGCCTGAGTTGCTTGGCATTCAGCCTAGCACCCCGAGTAACATCAGCATTGCTGTACAAACGTAGCAGTTGTGTGTGTTTAACGTCGGCTTACCAGACTCGTCAGTAGCACTGCGGTGCACAGACACCTCTTTTGCTGAAGAGGGATGCGCGCTACGCTCCGCTTATGTGCATTCCATAAATTTCATAAGCGTGGTGTCTTTCGTTTCTGTAATCCACGCAATGTGTGCTTGCATCAAACCTTATATATATATATATATATATATATATATATATATATATATATATATATATATATATATATACGCACACTTGGGTTAGCCACACCGAAAAATATATAACCATGTGACGCTACATTTCGCCTGAAGACCATCCGTTTGTTTGTTTCGTTTTATTGGGGCAAGGGCATCAAAGCCAAAGAGCACGACCATCTAAGAGGCCAGAGTAAATATTGACATTTCACACCTTGCACTGTTACCCTCGTCAGCGAATATATATATATATATATATATATATATATATATATATATACAAACCTGCCTTATGTGGCAGGTTATCCGGAGGTCGTAGGTTCGGTTCCGACTGAATGCAGGATGGTCTTTTCGTCCACTTTAATTCCTCTCTACTTACCCTATAATTAAGAATTTGAATAATTTCCCCTATACTTTCCTAGGCTTCAGTGTCGGTTCATTAAGTTGTTTCTACATGATATATATATATATATATATATATATTGCCCACCGCGTTGTATCACTCATTATTAAAAGCACGGTATTGAACCAAAGTTATATCGACTTCAGCAGTGGAAGCTTTAAAGCAAGCCGAAAGAGCGAACACCTCGGCAATCGATCGAGGCACTGAAACCGCTATGAATGAATTCCTGGAATCGTCGCTATCCGTCGTTTCGCTGCCAGCGATCGCTGGGACTTCCCGGTTTTTTTTTTTTTTTTTTTTCTCATATAAGGTGGGCGGTGCATATCTATAGGCCCTCCATTTCGGCCCATCTCATTTACTCGCTTCCACCATTCGTCATTCGCGGCGCGTTCGGTGCGGGAGTACAATTTTCCACCACGACGTCCGAGGAAGATAGAAAGCACGGTCCGGTAGGGAGAGTGAACAGGTCAGTCGGGCGCATGATCTCATGAAAAATTCATGTGCCCATCGAATTATTCGCGCAATGCGGTGAGTGTCGAAACGCGCCTCCCGAACAGTGTTGAGAGGGAGAGAGAGAGTTGATGATGATAGGCGGAAGGTAAGAAGGTTAACCGGTAGGAAGAATGTGCAGTTTGCGAAGAGTGTTGGGTTTGCTATATGTCTAGGGGTCTGACTGCAGAAGTTGAGGGAGATAAAAAAAGGGAAAAGCAAGTTCCAAGATTGTGAACTCTGAGCGAACCGTTGAGAGGAGAGATCGATGTCCCTTTCACTGTAACCCACGTAGTGCTATCATTAACACTATCATTATCGCTATGATTATTGCATAGAAGGAGCCTGAGGGCGTGAGCGCGGGTACTAGATTGAGGGCAAACGCAGGTCCGCTCTTGAGTTCTGCGCAGCCCGAGATATGTTTTTTTTTCTTGCCTTTTTCACAATTTCCCCTCTTTTATTGTTTCCTTCGTTTGTTTGTTTCCTGCTTTCTGTTTCCGTATATTGTCCCTCACATCAGTCACTCTTATGTAGAACTGTACGTAAATCACGGTCACCTAAAAGTATAAGTCACTGCCATGAAAAAGTGGTGTTGCACCTCAACGCTAAACAGTTCAGGTGTTAAAACTGAAGTTCTTGTTTTGAATTTCTCGGCCGAGTGGTCCCTCGGAGGGCGGGAACACCTTTCCAGAATCGTAACTCGCGCAAGATGGCCAACACAAACGCCCTGAAGAAACTCGCTGCATCTCCATCACGTGTAGAGAAATGCGATCGCTTCAGATCTAATTTTTTATTGTTTTGTTTTGTGGGAGGTGGCATAATTTACAAACGAACTTCGTTGTAATCATATTAGGCCACTGGGTACTACACTAACGCCCAAAATGACCTATAAAATGACATTGTTGTTCTAGCCATAACATTGATAAGGACAGCTTTTCTCTAAATGAAATGCAATGTCAATCGTATACTCTGTCGTGAAATTGTGCGTTATTACTGCGTGGCTGCGTGTAAGTGTTTGCTAAGGATAAGACGCAGACAGCGTCTCTTTTTCTGTGCTTCGTACCACTGAAATAGACGTAACAATATTATTCTGAAAACTTTGAAACAACTCCTCCTTTACGGATATTCATGACGTACTGTGCCCTGGCAACACTGCCTGAGTACGCCATGTTTTTCGGGGCCCTGTCACGCAATTGTCTGCTAGCGCAAGCATTACGAGGGGCTGAGAGGCGAAAGCTGA
Source organism: Hyalomma asiaticum (assembly GCA_013339685.2). NCBI lineage: Eukaryota > Metazoa > Arthropoda > Arachnida > Ixodida > Ixodidae > Hyalomma > Hyalomma asiaticum. The sequence continues at coordinate 41,195,147 of CM023486.1, forward strand.
CGGTGCTTTCAGGGCAGGAGAACCCAACATTTTCCAGGGGCATACAGCGTTGATAGCCCAGCGGAGCTTACTCTGCTCCCAAAAGTTCGACCAGAACAGGATAACGAAGTCTTGTGCTTTTAAATACCCTCCCCTACGATAGATGCTACACGCGTACCGCTTCACAACGAACACCATACACCGCAATTTCTCCATTTCCCACGGGTGCCTGTGGACTATTGCCGGCAGAACGAGGTCGCTAAGAAGAATGCTTGTCAAGTGCCTAACGTTGACTCAATCGTGCCTTGTACAGGCGATACGAGCTACTTTGCCTCCCCAGATTATAGCAGTGGGTACCTGCAGGTTCATATGAAGCCGGGCGACGCGAAAGAAATTGATTGATTATGGTTCATGTAAGGAAAGAACGCTAACTTCTGCTGCCCATGTAGGGAGCACGGCTAAGCGTCCGTGGGAGTGGGGGAAAGGCAGTGAAAGAGATAGAAAGGAGAGAAAACCCTTAGTGGAGGGCTACGGAAATTTAGACCACCTGGGGTTCTTTAACGTGCACCGACATCGCACAAAACACGGGACTCTGACATTCTCGGCTCCATCGAAAATGCGACCGCCGCGGCCGGGATAGAACCCGCGTTTGTTGGGTGGCAGCCGAGTACCGTAACCACTACACCACCACGGTGGACTGACTTTAACTCTCACGTAAGACTTAACCATACTGAGGACGATTTCTTTCCTCCGTGCTTCACCACTTCACGCGCGCGCCGATTTGAGGTAAGCGCTCCAGGAAACTCTTTACTGTCTAGAAGGCTCGAGCGGGAAGTAAGATACACTAGTACGGCATCACAGATTTCCAGGTTATTTACCATTGCGATTTGAAACGCGTCCCAGAATATCTAAACAATGTTCTTTCGGAGCGACGCTTTGTTGCTTTCCACCTCTCATTTTTCCAGCCGCAGGCGCCTCCATTATTCGCAGTTTTCCATGTTTTCTCAGAAGACGCTATGCGTGAACACATGAGCGGTGTGCCAAGAATGTCTCGAAATACTTAAGGTATCTTGTTGGGGAGCATGTACGGCCGGCCTTATTTAATCGCTGCTACGCCCATTCGTCAGTTGCTGAGTGAAGGCTGTCTGAACGCAGAGAAGATTAGTGTTTGTAGCATATACGCTTGCCAAAGGACGAAAACTCAGTACCCCTTATTTTTCTAAGTAAAGGGGGAGGGTAGGCTCCCTCAGAGGTGAGGGTGTTGTAGTTCCCAGAAAGTACTAAATATGACGCTGTACAAGGTGACCTGAAGTGGTGAGCGCTATATGTCTACGCAGCATAATTTTACGAGGAATGGTAGTATAGAAAGGAAAATGCGAGACTCGATCAAGAGAAGTGACAAGATCGTCGCATCGGCTTACTAGCATGTGCGCTGCATAGCAGTTTTCGAAACACAATTAAATTTCTTTGCTTCATGCTTAATGGTCACCAAGAATGTGGTGAGGGGCACGGGGGATCAAGATGGCGGGTGGAATAGGGCGGGTGGAATTTTATGCGAATCAAGATGGCGGGTGGAATTTTATGCGACTACGATCCTTGGCGCCTACCACGGCCTGCTGCGGCTATAAGCAATGAGCATGCCGATAGACCACCGAAGCTTGCCTACAAACGTTTATAGGTACAGATGATATACGCATATATTATTTAAAACAAACCAATAAGCACCACACCGGCAAGAAACTGAGCGCGCGTTTTTTTTTTTTTTTTCGTTTTAGTTATTCAATCACATAGCACCAATGATAACTGTGCACATACGCGTGCAGCAGGTGCGTGGAATTTTTATTACATAAACGTAGTACTCTAGTTTTGACGGACGTGGATTCATGGTGCAGCGTCAAGCAACTTGCAACCTACGTCACATGTTTACGGCGCTAATAATCTGATATTCTTACAAGTGCACGTTGCGCGATTTTCCAGAGACACGCAGTGTACGCGCACGGCTCGGAAAAAAAAAGAATTCAGTACCCTCAAGCCACGCCATAGGCTTATGGACGTTTGTTCTCGCGGACTATTGTTTCCTTCCGTGAACAACAATACGACAAGCAAAGGGCGATCGATCATACCCTCCCGTGTGTTCATGACGGACTCGTCCGTTGCAAACGCGCGTGTCTTAAATCTGTCACTGCTTCTGTCGCACGGAGAAAGACTCCTAATCACGGGAGCTGTAGAAACGAGGCCCAAACAACGATTTTAAGCGCGTCGACCATGGTGTCGAGCATATGCAATGGCAATGTCTTCGATAAGGTCAACTGCGTGACGCTGGCGTTGTTTTTCTCCTGTATTCAAATAACCATTTGTTTGAAAACCGTGTTACGTGGTTCCTGGCACAGTGAGGGATTCCCGCTACGTGCAGAGCGGCACGTAGTTGAGGGAAAGTATCGCAGAACGATGGCAAGAATGCAACAAGTAGCAGTGGATATGGTGAGATTCCACGAGGTTTCGCTGTTCGGCGCCATGAAGAATATAGCGGACGGTGCTCAACGTTTTCAATAGACCACATTCAGTGGTTGACAAAAAAAGCACGTTTTTAAGCACCGCGCACTTTGGTCGATGTCCACTGCCTGCACATGCAAGTTATTTCTCATATACTGCATATTGATGTGTACTAAACTGGTCATTTGAATCAGCGTACCTCTATCGAGGACATTTAGCATACAGTGTGTACATTGGTCTTTAGGAGCCTTCTTGACTTTGTGGTAATTTCTGCATGCGCGTATTGCGTATGTTTTGTGTGTTGAACTGTGCTGTATGCCCCCTCACCCTATGCCTCTTCTGGGGCCTGTGAGTATAGCTAAATAATTAAATAAATAAATAAATAAATAAATAAATAAATAAATAATGCACGTGCTTTCAATCGACAAAAGCTAGCACTCGGGGTCTTAAAAGCGCCCGCTTAAGCTGAAGCTCCAATGACGTTCACAGTGGCTGGTACGCTCATACTCTCGAAATGAAGCTTCTCAGCAAAAGCAAGAGTTATTTAGTAGCGCACTTATTATTGCGATAGCAATTATGTGGACAGTCTCGGCTGGTTTTCGCCGTCCCCGTCGTCGCCGTCATGAACCGTATATATATAAGTATATATATATATATATATATATATATATATATATATATATATATATATATATATATAAGTCCCAAAGAAAAATAATTCGGATAAATGCTTCCGAAGCGCGGAATCGAACCAGGAACCCGTCGCTCCGCAGCGCGCGGCGCTAACCACTACGCCACAAAGAGCATATCCTTCAGGCAGCTAACGGCAAGCCTTATATACACACCCTTTACCACTAGCAGGTCTCAGAGACGGTAGGCGCTTATAAACGTTTCTTCATTACCAGCGAGATGGCGCGAGGGGCGCAACGGGCGGCCGCCTTTGCAACAGGCGCGCTGTTCAAACTGGGAGTATCAATTGTGGCAGTTTATTCGCGCTCGTTCGGTGTATATCTGTGCGTTCGTTTCGTGCGTGCTTCACTTGATAGTTCGCGCTCATCTTCTGTTTGTTCATTTAGCGGCCTCCCCTAGCTTTGTATGTGTAGCTTTGTGACACACAACGTATAAAGCCCTTCGTACCAGCACGCGCTGCCCACGGGAGGCACTCACTTAGCAAGTGCATGTTTGCTACAATTAATATTGCTCCTGAAGCTGCGAGCCTCACTTCGTATAGCATTACAGTTTCTTGCTATCGCATTCATTGCTTCGCCCTTGCGGCGAAACTGTGACTTTTTTTTTATTTAGTCTGTTCGACCTCTCTTCATTCTATTTGCGCAAGGAACAGAAAGCAGTGCGTTCACAATTTCGTCACCGTCTATTTCAGGATATAAGTAGTGTTCACCTTGTTATTCTTGGAGATGGTTGACAACCCCATAACCTCAGTGGAGAGAGAGCATAATAAAAAAGAGAGGGAAGACTCACGCGCTGTTACCAACTCTTTCATGTCTGCAATTTCGGTCGTCGTGAATGCGTGTTCCAAGGATTGCGCAAAGAGCTCCTGCAGACTGCGCACATATGGGGGTGCAACGCAATGAGCTTTGGAAGTGCGGTTTGTTGAGGAGATTGCGAGATGCGGGTAGGCAGGACGCCTAGTAGAGCGCTTGCGCAAACAAGGAAGTGGTTTGGTGGAGTGTCAAAGGGCTGCCGCTAAGGAGGCTGATGCGCCTCTTGGCAAATAAGTTTCGCGCTACTGGCGCTCGTGTAAGTGTTCCGTAATCCGTCTAATGCCGTCCGGACAACATCTACGTGGCATCGTGTTCTTGAAGGTTAGCGCGACAGCGGATCCCATCAGGAAGCTCCCATCACACAATATACAGCGTCAGCGCCGACGTCGGCGTGCGCGTCCACGGTGGAAATAATCATTCCGAACTGCCACAGTGCCACAGTTTCCGTGGCCACTTGACATTTCAAGCCATACGCGATGGCCCAGGCGCTTTACTTAACAAAAATATGTTTCTCAAAGTAAAATAGACAGAAAAAATCGTCAAATACGAATTAGCTAAAACCTAGGCATATGATAGCTCGGTCTGTAACGTCAAAGTACGAGAAAACCTAATTCTCTTATGAGGAAACTGAAATCATGCAATAACGAAAGGGAAGAGGTCAAGGGCTCGTTCTTTATTTGTTAGAAACAACTTAATGAGCAAACAGACAATGAAGCCTAGGAAAGCATAGGGGAAGTTACTTGTGGTATTGTAATTGTGGAGAAAGTAGAAAGGCATTAAAGTGGACGAAAAGACAAACTGCCTTCAGTGGGAACCGAACCCACGACCTTCGGATGTCGCGTCCGATGCTCTACCAACTGAGCTACGAAGGCGGTCGTCCCTCCGTCCACTTTATTGTGTATTTATGTACGTATTAACCTGGGAGTGTTAGGCAGCGCCACTCGTGGCCAAGGCGGCGTGTGTAGAACACACTTTCTTGCCAGGAGGCGTCACGTAGAACGTGAACTTAGATGAGATGGCTGCTGCCCAATAAGCCCTCGCATGCTACCTAAGGCACCAAGTCTGCCGCAACGAGGCCCAAGCTATGAAACAAGCATTTTATAGACAAGGTGTTAATTTAAATGAATTTTCAATTAGGGGTCAATGGGAACGTGACCAATGGCGGTATTCGGCTATTAAAGGCGAAGCTTAGGAACCCTCAATATCTTATTTAATAAGAAAGTGTTTTATGCCCCTGTCCACCATATGTGACGTACTTATGTGACGTACTTCCGTAACGGAACTCTATATCTGAAAATATTAACATACAATAATATATATTAACATTAACGTACATAACATACATCAACATACAATTACATCGGCTTGTGTGCCGCAAGGCACACCGGCCGATGGCACTGGCGAATTGCGTCGGCGATGTATGGATACTGCTGAAAGGTAGGGAGTGATGATTACAAAACTATAAGATTTACCATTAATATAGCTCATCAGTTAGGGCTGTCTTCCATCAATAACGACAACAATGTAATGGCCTCCATTTAAGCAGGCAAAATCTATAAAGCGCCTCTCGGCAGCGTTGTTCTGAAACGTGAAAGATGCCTATGACTATGTCGCGCATGTGGCCATTATCAATGCTCTCCAGGCTAGGGAACTTGGAGGGTATATATTTCGCTGGCTGATAAGCTGCCACACTAACAAATCTATGTTCGTATTACGAGAATATGGCCCTATAAATAAGCATCTTAGCACTCGTGGTGTCCCACAAGTAGGAGTGGTTAGCGGAACACTTTTCGAACTATAGTTCTGGCTGGGATCACGGAATCGTTGCCACAATTGGCTAATATCACCCTCTTTTGCGACATCTGTATCTGGGCGGCCTGAAGTCTGTGCAAGAGAACAGATTCCGGCAAGCATGACATTTACGTATCTTCACTAGCAAGCTTTGGCGATATCTACAGGAAAGTGCGCAGTGGTGGAGCTTACACGCAAAAGGATGTGAACCTGCCCAGTCTACAATAAAAGTTGTATATAAGACACCCCTGCCGCGCGGTCTGATCTACGTACGGCAGACACGTATATGCATGAATTTTCGCTTAGAAGAACATAGCCCCAAAGCGAAGAATGGGCGTGATGGCTGTTTTGGTGCGCATTGATCACAAGGTCGCAATTCTCCGAATTTTGAAAAGACACGTGTGGTGGCTAGGTGTCCAGAGAAACCACACGACTCATCGTAGAAGCCGCCACAACCGATGAAGGCGATTCAATTACGAAGCCTTCAACAGCGCTCTCAAAAAATGAGCTCGCTTTCCTGCGCCCACACGTCCGCTCTTTTTCTCAATGATAGCGCTGTTCTAGTCCTGCTTGTGTAGGTTTGTGTGCTTGATCAGGTTTCATGTTGTGTAGAAGGAGACGTCCCATATATAGCCAGATATGCATATATGGCCATATATGCATATCTCGCTATATATGGAACGTGTCCGTACGTGGCCGTATTTGCGCAATACTTACCGGAATCTTACATCGCATTCTTCGTGTGTGTCTTTCATTGTCACATACGTTTCTATCACGATTTGGGCAAATACGGCCGCATACGGGCACGTGCCATATATAGCCACATTTGCCCAATTCCTGATATCGCCATATATAGGATTATTGTAAGGGCTAACAAGTCTTCTTGTTCTGCGCAATAAACCTTCATTTGGAAGACAGCGCTTGTCTTCCTCTGTGTGTCTGTCTGTTATGCAAGAAAGTTCGCGCTTTTATCATAAAAAACGAGAAAAAATAAGTTTCCCTCGACTGCAAGTGAATTGCCTATATACAGCGCTCGTACATTCCTATAGGCGTCGTTGTAAACCCGACGGCACACGGAGCCTCCATGATTTCACTGATTGATTGCTGTGTGGTATTTGACGTCTCAAAACCACGATATGATTGTGAGAGACGCCGCAGTGGACGGCTGCGGAAATTTCGACCACCTGGGGTTACTTAACATCCACTGACATCGTACAGCACACAGGCCTCAGCATTTCGCCTTCATCGAAATGCAGGCGCCGCAACCGGGATTCGATCCCGCGACCCTCGGATCAGCAGCCGAATCAGCACCATGGCGGGCCGCCTCCATGCGTTACAGGTTATGAAAAAGCTCATTTGTATTGCGAATCCCTCCAGTTAGTTGCGGATAACTTATGGGGATCTTCTATGTGCTCTTTGCTGCAGGTACATAAGGTCACTTTTCTTTCATTTCTCCGACGCAGCTTTCCTGATTTTCTAACCGTGAACAGGGCTTCCGTTTGGAGATGAACACTTTATTCTTTCGACATCATTTAGTAAAGTGCTTTATTTTTGTTTTCTTTCTGCTATTCATTTAAGGATAATATCCACGCGTAGCACAACGTGTAAGCCAGAGCACTACGAACGTGTCTTAAAATATTAGGTTCGCCGTCTTGATAGATGAACACTTTCAGTAGAAAAGATCCTGGGATCTTGGCCTGAGCCGCTATTGTACGCGCAAAGCAACGAGGGCCATCTTCTGCTTTTGAAGTGCACACAGGACTTCCCGAACGCATGTGAATTATTCACTCGAGATAGTGCTTTGTTTCTTCGCGCTAACTGTCGCTTTGTTTAAATTCTTCCATCTCTTGCATTCTCTTCTCTATATCTTATCTTTTATTCTCCAATACTTCTGCTGAACTGGGGGTTGTCCAATGAAGCGCGTGCGTGTTAACCTCCCGGCGTTTCTTTCTCTCTCTCTCTCTCTCTCTCTCTCTCTATCTCATGCGGTTAAGTATGCAAGCGGACGACTCTTAAGCAAGGTAAAAAAAAAAGCCCGGAACGCGGCTTTGTTCCCATCAGAGAAACACGATGGTGGGCGACTATTAAATCAAAGAGAAAGGAACTATCAGTCTCATTCCCGGATACCTTAATCTTCTGAAGAAAGAGAAATCTTTGTTATAACGTACGGGGTTATTGTGCGTGGTGAACCTGGTACTAAATTTTTCATAGTTAAGCCTAGTGAAATCTTCAGCGTGAATTTATATTTCTCTGTCTTTTATTTATTTGTTTGCTTGGATCGTACGTGAAGCGCACAGCCGTCGCTAAAGCGTACACCGCTCTTATTTTACGAAGGATTAATTCCCCTCGCACAAGGCTGGATGAGCGTGTGATTTATACCCTTGTTAAATGTGCTGCATCATGGTGCCCTTTCGAAGTTTCATTACTCACACTTAACGCAGAAACGCGCAACTGGGCTGGGCCTCGCAACGTACAGTGAACAGGCGAGCACAACGCGCGCGGTTAGCCCCGGCTCACTTTGTTTTAAGCGTGAAGATAAATAGCATCGAAGGCATCTTTCGTTCATATTGTTCGCAGATAACGTTCAAAGTTTTCGACCCCCCCCTTCTTTTATCGTTCATATCTTTCACCTCTCCCTTTACGCTTAGGTCACTTTGCTGTTCATGCTGTGTTTCTCTTTATTCTGCTCTAGCCATCATTTATTTTCAAGCTCGTTAAATATTCAAATGCTAGGCTCAGCCGTCAGATATTATGGACATGACCTGCCCCGCTATACACGAAGCCTGCCGTACGTTGTTTGCATCACCTCGTCACATCTCTCTAGGTAGTTGTACATAACCTCCCCACAAAGCCTGCACTTTAATGTTCACGAACTTTCAGAGGGCGTATTCTCTTTGTCTGATTTAATTTCGCGAAAGCGTTTCTTTCCTTCCGATACAGTCTATAGACGTTACTCCTAATCAGGGCAGGCCTGCCACGAACGTGGCCTTCTAGAGCGCTATAAAGTCGAGTGCACAAAATAAACACGGAAGATAAAACACAGATGCGCACACGCGCATAGCGGGAATTCCCCCAAGGAAACGCCGTCCCGACTGCCGGCGTTTCATTTCAAACCGGGGAAAATTAAACTCGACTTCTGAAATGAAAAAAAAAATAAAAATAAAGTTAAAGGGCAGTGCTTGCAGCACTCGTTCCCGTGAGGCGAAGTTCCATGAACGTTTTTTTTTTTTTTTCGCCTGAGGCGGCTAAACTAAGGACAGCCTCTCCGCTTACCTGAACTCTGTTTTGAATGTTCTTTAAATGCTATGTCGGGAAAAGAAGAAAGTTCGAATCAATTTGCTAGTTATGTACCGATAGACAATATAGGGGTCTCGGTAAATTTTACAAGAGGGCATTCCCAATGAACACAAGCAACGCATACGTTCTCAGAACGTCCCTCGTTAACTAAGCTAGATATCTTGGTCCAAAATGAACTCTCCTGCGCAACTAAGTATTAAGCGAAGGGCACGGGCAAACTATGATTTACGCCGTAACATTCGCGCGAGCTCGCATAGATTAAAGGAATTCATCCGGCCCCTCGAGGGACGGTGTTCTAAATTCTACAGGGAGCAAATTAAGAAAAATAAGTGCCGAAGCTTGAGAAGCTTACGCCGATATTACGGTACCGGGTGCACGTGCATCAAATACATTTCCGCAAGCGCATTGTCCTAGGACCGTACTATATACGTTCCCGCAGAGTGCCCTCATTTTTTGTTTTTCTTCTTCCCACCAGTCGGCGATGATACGAAGTCATCGAAGCTGCCGTTGAGTGGGATCGGTGAAAAAAGCCTGGCAAAGAAAACAAACAACAAAAGAGACAATGCCGATAGCAGGGGCAACCGCACGCACTCAAAGCGAACGTCATTTTGGCGAGTGACTTATTCGCGTTCCGGGCACGACTCATTTATCTGCATTTCCCGTCGTTCCCCGGTCGCCTCGCTGTTTCGACGGCCTGCTGTAGGCTGGAACCGGGCTGCAGTTTCTGGGGAGGGCGCCCGCTTTGGCTTCTGGCACGGCTCGGCAGTATCCAAATTGTGCCCTTTAGGGAGCACAAATCGCGAAATTGCGGAAAGAAGAGCAGCAGTATACGTTGGACGACGGCGATGACGACCATGATTGCGGCGGTTTGTGCGCCGATCTGGGGAAAAAGGCGGAAGTCGTTAAACTTAAATGAACCGAGGGACCCGCCCGAGGCTTTTCGTTTATGTTCCCGGTACCGCGTTGTCATTTAGCTACAAGATTTTCGCCGCTATTGATCGGAAACCACGCAACTTGTCTCATTTTTTTCCCCCTTCTCTGATCGTAATTCTCTTTCTCCTTGTATTTTATTTTCAGGAAATGAGCTTGGTAGACTCTGTCATAAGCTATAAATTGGTCCGCTCGAACGCTTGGGAAAACTTGCGAAGACATGTCATCTGACTCGACGTTTTTTTTTATTTGTTTTCTTTCGCTGTTTCCAAGTTTCCTTCGATTTGGGTGAGCTCTACGTAATGGAGTCTGAATTGCAGTTACGCAGTATGGCGAACTACTACATGCTTTAAATCTACCGCCGTCACTTCGTTATAGTATCTGAGTTGTACTTGTGAGTCGTAGCATTCCCATTACAGCCCGAAGCGACAGAGTTACTGCTGGAGTGCGTTATCTAAGGAATACTTCTAGAAATATTTTCTGTTATTGTAGGAGATCGGAAGTTACTTCGCTGTGTAGTATCACGTAGAAAATAGCATATCAGCTTCATATACGAGCTTCAAGCCCTCCTAGACTAATGGGGCAGCGTTGCAAGATATATGTTCTTCTACTCCTACTCCCGCCACTAACTAATCTTGTATTGTGCCGGTGGGGGCTCGTTGATAAGTTCCATCTGAGAAATCCATAAAACAACCGGCGTTTTACATGCGAATAAGCTGATTTAATCACTACATTCTGCCACTACTAATGTACCGTGCAGAAACGTGAAGGACAACTAAAGAAGGAAAGATGAAATTAAGAAGTACGCAGCATGGAATGGAAAGGAAAATGATAGGTGTAACGCTAAGAAAGACATACAGACAGACAAAGAACTTTTCATTGTAACGCTAAGAGATTAAAAAAAAAATACGGGCGCACCGGATCAGAGAACAGGCAGGAGCGATATACTTATATAAATTAAAGGAAGAAAATGTGGACACGTTAAAAGAAAAAAAAAAGAGGACACGTTAGTCAATCAGCGGCCATGCGAGTAACAAGAAAAAGGACAAATTCTTTTATGCTCAATTCAATAAGCCGAACGCATAGCCCAGGGTGTCCCGGTGCTTCACCAAACGCGTCTTCGACATTTTCCATCGGGAATTTTAATTCGTAATTGAGAATTTTAAGCTTTAATTAGATATATACCGAAAGAAAAATGTTTATTCCAGATGTAGATCTCTGAGGAAGTATGGCAGCGGCGCGAGGTGCAACCTTAAGAGCGGAGCAGTTTAGGGGCCTGGCTGTCAACATCTCAAGTGCAATGAACACAATTATCACGAATAAAAGATCCATTCCTGTGAATTATAGTGATTCAATGATGAGATAGCTTTAGCTAACGGGAAATAAGGTAATTGATTAGAGCGATTTCTTAAGTGCGTCTCGTACTAACGTGCGTGTGTTTGATGGATGGCGGCGCAGTTGCTCACTGATATAAACCGATAGCTGAGCCCATCTTACATTCGTTCGCGCTGGAGAGACAAAAAGCCCATATGGTCCATATTTATACCGGAAAGAGGTAAATAATTCTGCGTTAAGTATATTTGTATAGACCTTTTTTTTTTTACTTGGGTGCACAGGTAAATGTAGAAAGCCATCGTGCTATAAAAATCATGGTAGATGGAAATCAGCTCTGAAATTACAGCGACAGTCGAAGTTCTTCATTATGTCATATGTCGGTCACTTCTTCTATCAAGGAAGGCGTTCACCTGTCAGGAAGACATAATCGAAAAATGAAGAGTGCGACACACTGACCTCTTATTACGGTCATCTCATTTCACGGAACCTAATTTACAGCTTTTACGTGACACTGACTGAATCTGGCAGTGTCTCTGAAGCAGTATCCTAAGGTGTAAATTCAAAACATCTGTTGCTGCACGTAATATGGCAAAACGAGCGATAGTCGTGCTTTCCCATTCAGAGATGTATTATTTTGCGCAGAGCTCATTTGCACTCTACTTACCCAGAAATTTACAGAGCCGGCCTTATTCCTGCTTAAATTTACCGATTTTCATCTCAGCCGGGGCTTATATGAACTCAGGCTAATGGACATCGAATACCACGCTACACCGCATCCACTCAAACTCAGCGAAATTTTGCACATCTGGAATCATTCGGCATAAAAAGCATCGTAATTCAGGTTGACCTAGCTCACTAGGAAAGAAGCTCGCGAGAAACTTGCCCAGCCAAACTCGCTCGAGCTCAAACTCCCGAAAACATTGCTGAGTTGTGCTCACTCATACTGACACTCGCAGGTCTGTGTGACTATGAACGAATGGATTGAAGAGTGGGTTTGCCGAGCTAAGAGTACACGTATTCTAGTCAATGTCCTGGTTCGGCATGCAGAGGCCTGGTGAGACTGCCCACGGCCTCAATAAGCAGCGACACACACATTGCGACGCCGCCTTCTGATGAAATAGTCCATTGTGGCACAATGTGAGCACCGAATAAGAAAAAAAAAATCTACGCGGAATCGCACGATGAGAGGACGAGATATGAACTGATCAGTGTTCCAGTGTTCACCTAGCGATTGTTACTTTCGAAGTTCGCAGTTGTTTCAAAGTTTCAACTATATGTGTCAGATCAACTAAATTCAACACAATAAAGACAAGACAAGTGACTTGTCTTGCATTTTCTCCTGGCCCCCGGCTTCTCCTTGGTGTGTTTCTCCTGTTGTGTCATTATCTGCGCTGAATAGCTTTCTTCTAAAGTATGAACCAACTAGTGAAGCAACAAGTACCCGTAAATCCAGCTCTCCTTGTTTTCTAATCTTGAACACATCTTTGTTTAAACGCGGAGCGCGGCACACACGACTGACAAAGAAAAAAACGACCAGCGAACGCCGTTAGACAACGCGCATTGCAACATTCTTTGCGAGGTGTGATAGCGTTCACACTCGGCCAAAATGTTGCGTTTACCACACCGCCAACTCTATGCCGAACAATCCCTGTTGCCGTTTTTCAAGTACCCCACACTAAAAACGTCTCATCAGGAAAGTGCGAGACAATCAGCCAGCAAAAGTGTCAAGACGCGCACGTCGGGAGGATATACTCCGGCCACCCGAACGTAATACGCCCCGAAATCACGCAGACCAGACTCATTTCAGCACTGACACCCTACCTCCCCCCCCCCCCCCCCCTCACGCGCTCTCATTTAACCACAAGAAAGCGATTCAGGGCGCGGGATATAAAATGTTAAAAAATTACATAATGGTGGTATTATTGTACTGAGGATGAATATTGTGAGACATCGAGTTGGCGGAAAGCGACGTGGGGATTTTAGATTACAGAGGTTTGTAAAAATGGGAGCGGGCGAGAGGGATATAGTTTCAGCAGCGCCACGATTTCAGCAACTGGTGAGCAGAACAAATAAAGGAGGAACGTCTAGAGCGTGGGTAAAGGAAATCGTTTAACTTCATGAAAAATATGAGCAATGAACAATAGACGTAATGTTACATTGCAAGATGTCTAAAGCAATGCCACTCCCTCCAAAATTCAGGTGTAAACATTCAGCAATGTCCACTATATGGACATAGGTATTGTAGGTCATCCCCCGCATCCCCTCCCCTTAGGATGAATGTCCAGAAGCTATCCGGAAAGTAACTGCTGGCTGCACACCTAGGACCTAAATCCCGTCCCCCTCCCCCCCCCCCCCCCCCCCCAAAGAAAAAGAACAAAAGAAATATTGCGTTTGCATGTTTTATGTGCGCAGTCTTTCCACCAGAGTATTCTACTTGTACGTGCGTATATGTACACTTATTTTTTCTACGTGAACACTTATATGGAGCTCTGTGACTCATCCACTCTCGCACCGCGTAGTGCTGAATTTTCCAGTGTTCCACTGTGTTAAATTTAGTCAATTAGTGACCTTTCTCTCTCACTCGTTCTTTTTAACTATCGTTTCGGTTTCTATGCGAGGAGGAGTAGCTGTGCTGAAGGCACCAAATTCGCCTACTGACAATCGTAATGAAAGAAGCTTATCTGTATCCGAGAAACCATAGGCTGTTCGAGCCTGCGGCTGCGAAGTGAAGGGCTATAGATTCTAGAGAAATACCTTCTAAAATCTTGTTACAGGAAATAGCACCGGTTACACTGGCGTACAGTTCAAGTGGTGTTTCCACTTGGTAAAGGACAGGGCAATCGGAACAAATTGGGACAGTGTTAAAACTGCCGTGTAGAACACTGTAATCGCGAAACTGTCCTGACGCAGTTGTAGTGGAAATTGAATGCACAATTAAGAACTGAAAGACGAAAACAAGAAAGACCGCAGAAAACGCTGACGCATTCGCCGCTACAATACGAAAATCATGAAGTGAAAAGAAAAAAAGAAAAGCTTTCAACCGCTCTCGCTTGGGCAACGCGTCACTAATGAGCGGAGTCAACTAAACGCTCGCGGCAATCTGCATTAGGTCGTTGAGTTGGCGAAAGGGCCTAGATCGTTAGTGAATTAATCTAGCGTTTCTTCAACACCCCCCACCACTTCCTTTTGTTTCCTTGCTGTATACTTATTGTAGGGTACACTAATCGAAACGCGGCTTTCGGTGTTCATTGCCCTCTAGAAATAGCAAGTGTGGTTGCATAGCTTTACTTAGGGAACCTAAATGCAACATTGTGGATATTACGCAGGCAAAGTGCAGTGAACTATTGGCGTGCGGTGCGATGACAATATGATGCGTTCGACCTGATTATGTCCACCGATTATTACTATTATACGGAAGGATTATAATATGGTCGGCCAATTAGAGAAAAGGAGACAACAGGAAAGAAGGAACAGGGCCAAAAAAACAGCACTAGCCATAATTTTGGTGATCACATCGTAATGAGGCGAGATGTCTCCCGGGGTGCGGCACAAAGGAACCTGTGAAAAGATTCCTTTCAAGTGGTCATTGTAGGTCGAAATGTTCGAAGGTGCAGTATAAAAAATATAGCGATCGATTCTTTTGTTTTACTCACAGCGTACAAGCGTTGTAAGCTCAACGTGGTGCGACCTTATTCATAAAAGCGCCACATAAGATACTTTGGCAACGGAAGTAGCGCTGAACGCCTGAAGAATGTTTTCATCATACCCACACACATTACGTAAACGACCATTTTTTTCGGACACTTGCACTGTTCTACGCACTTATTCATTCTGCTTTCAGCTTTGACATTTCTTGAACGCCAGACCAACGGATGTTTTCTGCTTTTGCCAATACAGATTGTAATAGAAATGTTTCACTCTCATTCGCTTACTCACGTACAGCTTCGTAAAAAAAAAGTTCAATCACAAAAATAAGCCGATTCAACTTGCATCACTCTCAATTACATCATACTGTCAGAGTCAGCTGTGACAGCTTTATGAACGGAACCATCAAAGGACGTCTATGCGGGTACAGCTAAATGACTTGTTTCATCTGTTTAAATTCTAAGGTCACATCTCAACAATGGTCATGAGCAAAATGGAGTTCGAGATTTCTCGAGGCACTGAACAAAAGTCCTTCAAGCAAGAAAAAAATGTACTGGCCATAAAGTCGTTTCACACCGCAAGATGAAGCTACATGCAGATGCAATGTCTCAATTTAGCAACCAGTTTTTCTTGCGAATGCGAGACTTCAGTAGGAAGAAGAAAAATTACATCACGCTGACACGCTGATCAGCAAGGTACTTTCACCCAGGAGAGTGGCGCAGAATTTAGCGAAATGAAATACTCAAATTACACGCACACATACACACACACAAACACCCACACACACACCCGTGTATGTATATATATATATATATATATATATATATATATATATATATATATATATATATATATATATATATATAGAGAGAGAGAGAGAGAGAGAGAGAAGAGCTGTGCAACTGTACCATGCTAATTTACTGACTGTTGTTGCCACGTCACACAGCCACGTCACACACGTCCTTGGCATTAAATGTGTTGTGCTGACCCTTTGAAGTGCACAGCGTCGTATCTGCAACAACATGACCGTATTACGCAACGATAACTCCGCACGTGTTTAGCTGCTGGGAATATATGTGGTGGTGAACAGGAATAGTACGGACCCGAATTACCGGCCATAAGATGTCCAAGATAAAGAAAGCTCAGTGGCGGAGATCGTAAGTGCCTCAGTGACGTAGTGAGCTGTTAGCTTTGAGCATCGCACTACGCAATAAATGATTGATCGCGGAGCACACAGATGTAACCATCGTACGAGCTTACGATAAAATGTGGCAACACATGAAGATTTGGCGACCGCTTTTGTGCAACATGCACCGAATTGTAGCTGTCACGTGCGTTGATAGATTTCGCAGTAAAGGTAGCGTCGTATAGCCGCCATCAGAAGTAATCGCATCAAACACAAACCGCGAACACTTAAACCAAACCACGAGGCTGGCCCGTCATTACGCAAAGGCGTTTGCACAACGTCGCTTACACAAGCACCAGGCACCACTGCCCGTTACCGCTACACTAAAACCTTGAAACCGCGGCAGCAAACATTACGCCTACCCATATGGCAATTTGGGCAGAATGTCGCAACTTTAGATGCAGGCCGTAAGCGTGCTTCTTGCAAAAACTGGTGTCCTTTATTTGTGTTGCAATTCTTCAAAAAGTTAGGCTTAAGGTTTACACATCTGGCTTGCAACGTATATGTTCCCCTCGTCTCACTTTCTATTTCTGGGCACTGCGGCGATGAAGAAGCGATTCCACGTATTCTATGCGAGAGCCCGAAGGACAATCCGCAGTGACCATCACTTTGAAGCGCGCTCAACCACTTGAACGAGCAGGCGCTGTCAAAACAAACAGTCCTACAACCAGATCGCATAAGGAAGAGGCCGTGCAAGCGCTATTGCGCGCTTTGCGCGCTACCGACTTTTCTGAACGATTCTAACCGAAACGGACCCCCTGTATTTGTATTCTTGATTTCCCTGTCCTCTTTCTAGCCTCTACTTACTCGCAGCAGCGCAGGGTAGCAAGCCAGAAATCTGCGTCTCCCTGCATTGCCTCCTTGTAGCTAACTTTTTATTCTGTGACATCGCCGCACGGAGTACAATATTTTTGTCTCGGGAACGAGGCGGTTTCTAGCGAAATTTTGTTCAAATCACGTATCCGTGCTGTGTTAACCGTGTTGTGAAAACCACAGTTGAATAAAGAGAAGAAACAGGGGACTTGTTGAGGACAAAAGAGAGGTGTTCTTCCGCTTCTCTTCGTTTGTCAGTTCATTCTTCGCTAAGGTTTCTACAATACGGTCACCTACGAGCACTCCGAGACTTCTTCCCCCCTTAAGTGCTGTATTCAAGCAACCGTTCGTTCAACAGACCAAAAAAGACTCACCGATGTGAACAGTTGGCAGTTCTCCCGCGTGGCCGAAAGTCACGCAGACTAGCAGAACTGCTAGGGAGCCGACGGCCGAAGCAATCCGTTCGGAGGGCATCCTCATGGCACACCCCGCAAGTGCTGCATCACACTTATCGGCACGCGCTGTAGCGGGGTATGACGAAATTCCCGATTCGTTATTCCAGTACCCGTGACAGCCGCAGTTGCTCGGCGAGCACTGGACATCGGGGCTTCGGAGTGTTGTTATCCATCGACACAGTCAAATCCATGGTGAAAATAAGCGCAGATCGTTGTCTTTTCAGGCTCGCCGAGTGACGTCATTTTCAATGCAAGGGAAGGGTTTGCATCTTCCTGTAAGCTCGACAAGCACACGGTTGAATTCCAGGTGCGTTCACAGGTATAAGACTGAGGCACACGCACAGAATAACGTAGGTGGCATTGTTCCCATGAGATATAGAGAACAGCACGCACGAATCGGATGAGGATGGTTCACCCAGAGGTTTCTGGTAGTCAATCACAGAGAAAGGGGGAGAGAAAATAAAACGCCGGAGAAACTGAAACATTCAATCAGACGAAGATTTCTCACTCATTCGAAAGCACCCACTTGTTTCCGAGTGTGGCGAAATTCGGCGGTCTTGCGACGAGTTGCGATCAGCGTTTCGCGTCGGCCGCCAAATCGACACGCTTCGCGAAAGCGGTGCGACCCGTCCAGCGACGGCGACAGAAGAAGGTGGTGACAACATTCCTTTGCGCGGACACGCACATCCAAGCCGAGGGGTCCGGCGCGAGGAGTCAGGGCGAGCGAGCCGAGAAAGACTGCTGAGCGAAGCAATAATGCCACGGGAGTGAAACGCGAGAGGCGGACGTTTTTGTTATGCTCGCCTCTTTCATCTTTTTTTTCGCAGGCGAGGCGTGCGCGGCGCTCTACGCGACTCGAAAGACAACTGGTCGCCGCGTCTCGGTGTTCCGGCGAAACGCTGCCGAAGGGCGCCCGCGAGAGGAAGAGTCTGAGCTCGGGGTTCTGTATGCAGGCTCCAGCTGGTGGTCGGAAAGCGCGGCGCTGCGATCTGGAAAGGCAGTCTCTACACTTGGGTTGCTCGAACGAGCTCTGGCCGTGTTGTTCGCAGCATACAGTGGCTGGCGCATCATTGATGCGATTATCCGTGATACGGCTCCTTTCTTGCTCTTGTTCTTTTTCATTTTTACTGCGGCAAAACGATCATTGTTTTCTCATGCATTTCGCTATAGAATTTCACTATCAGGTGACCTAAAGAAAATAAAGCACACATGTTTTTAGATAAAAAGTTAAAACGTGCTTATTCAAGGTATAAATACGGCATTCCATTAATATTGGTTTAGTTGCTCTTTATATGTAAAAAGTTTCTAAGCATTAACTTGAAAAATTTTTTACAGTCAACACTTAAAAAGGCCCTTACAGTACCTTGTTCGCTATTCAGTCTTTTCTATGCATTAACATAGATGGTCCCGCCTGCGGTTTGTAACCTTGGAAACTTCTCTCGTGCATAGTTACCTGCACTGCACTTATTTTTTACACGACTACTTAAGACTGACTCACTGACTCACTGACTGACTCAGCATATGGTTTAAGTACTTATATATTACTTTGCTGAAAAATTAGCGGGAAACTTAAGGACTTTATTTTGTGGCGTGCGAAGCTAGTGATGCAAACGAGTCACAATAAACATAAGTACCTTTAACTTAAACAGAGGGTCCGTAGCTAACGTTCCATTTTTTTTTTTCTGTGCTGAACAAGCGCCGACCAAACCTTGCACCGGCCGCTCATGGCTAGAGCCACGCACCTGGTTCGTCTTCGCAGCAGTGGCCTGTTCCTGCCGAGCCGCCATTAAGATCTTCGTCTTCGGCGGCGTATGCCGCTACACGTACATCCTAGGTACGTACATCCTCGTTAATAGCGGGTCATACGAAGCGTTGCGAAAGTAACTGTTGCGTGGCACTGATTCCTGGTTCGGCTAAGTTATGAGGGCCATCGAAAACGGTCCACCGACATTATCGTGGCACGACTGGACATAGAGTTCCTGTGGAGTTATCACAAAGAAGTGAGACAGCCCGAGGTGAAATGGTGAAATATCCACATTACGGAGCTGTAGGGCGCCGCATCTGTAGTGAAGTGCGATTACTTCAGCATTGCCTTGTGTTGTAGCCAGTGCGGAGAAGTCGATGTTAGCCACGTTATGGCAGAAAAGATGTAAGAAACGAAGCGCGAGAGTGCATCCGCAGCGGAATTCGCCATTCCTTGCACGTTCCGTATGTACTTGGTGAATTCCGCAACGACCGTCGGATGGCGGGTTTCGCGGGGTGAAAGTTTGGTAGACGTCGACCGGATAGCGAAGGTGAAAGGTTTGTGGTCCGTGCCAATATGGAACCTTCGACCTTCCAGGAAGTGTGTCAAGGGACCTACAGCCCTGTACATCGCGAGCAGTTCTCGGCCGAACGTGCTGAAGCGTGTTTCCGTGGCTAAGAGCTTCAGAGAAACAAGGCAAGTTGCTGCCAGAAATTGTCAGCGCACTGTTGTAGAGCCGCTTGGACGGCAGTATCACACGCATCAGTCATGAGGGAAGTGGAGCGCCTAGTCCCGGATGGATGAGAAGCGTTGCCTGGGAAATCCTGGCATTGCCGTCTTCTGAATGTCCGCTAGCTCCACGCGAACCTGATGGTAATCCTTAACAAGGATAATCTTCTAGAATACGGTCGACCCATGCATTGACGTAAAGAAATCTGTAAATTGCGGGACTAGAGAACGGTCCGGAACAGTGGCGTTCTACGCATTCGGCAACCTCCACACAACACCAAATCTTCAGGCGTCGTCTTTTGCACCGTGTGAAAGGGAGATGGGTAAGGTCTCGTGGAAGGCAGAACGATGCCAAGATCGACCGTGTGTTCGAGCGAGTCGCGTGCGATCCTGCAGCAATCAGACGGTAAGCGGCGAAATCGGGCATGAACAGGCAGACCAGTCGTAACTATATAGTGCGTAACCATGTTTGATCCGCAAGAGAAAGTTGGCCAGCCGCAGCAGGAATGGGAACTGTTCGAAAAGCTTGCTGCAGATCGACTTCCACGATGCCCTATTGACAGGCGGAAATGGCACTCGCGACGCTATACCAAGTACAAAGAGGTGTGTCGTATATAGCATCGACGAGGCGTTTGCGTTTCATATCAATGAATAAATTGTAATGACGCCATATGTCCGCACCTAAGATGGGTAGGCCAAGTTAGCGATGAGGAAAATCCCCCGAAATGCCCTGCAAAGGCCATTGTTGAGAAACAATGCTTGTTCTCCATAGATTGCAATAGGGGCCTTTTTGGCAGCTTGCGACATCCGAAGGTGCAGGACAGGCGAGTGGTGCTCATGCTGAAGTCAGCCACCTATTCATCGTTCTTTGTCACGGAACGGACTAAGGAAGAGCATTTCCTTGTGCACAAGGGTGCTCAGGTATGCGTCATTCGATACTCAGCTGTCATCCGAACATGCAGACATGTCCTGCACGTTCGATGAGGGTGGCAATGTGGGCTTGTTGGTAGAGCATCTTGAGTTTGATGGTAGCGCACGCAGGACACGGACACCAGGGAGACACCAGGGAGCTGTGGTGTGTCAAGTGTGTCTCCCTGGCGTCCGTGTCCTGCGTGCGCTACCATCAAACTCAAGCTGCACGTTCGGATGACAGCAGAGTATCGAATGACGCATACCGTGACCAAGAACAATGAATAGGTGGTTGACTTCAGCATGAGCACCACTCGCCTGCCCTAGTGGTGCTGCGAGGGATATCCATGAAAGTCACACGGTGCTGCATACTGTATCGCTGGTCACCAAACATACAATTGTACCATCACTGGCATCGCCGTGTGATAACGACGAGCGGCGGGCGCGAAAGAGCGGTCGCACGACGAAGAGTCCTGGCGTCGAAATGATCCGGTAGCAATATGATTAGCCAAGTTTGCAGACTTCCTCATGTAATTCATCACACAGGCTTTGCAGGGTGGAAGAAATTCTCTCAGTGGGCGCGAAGGAACGTTCCACGAGCGAAACCGTGGGACTTGATGCGTCCATGATGGAGTCGGCAAGTTGTCCTAGCTGTGATACCGGTAAGGTGGTTGCAGTGGCCAGCACAAAGCTAACCGTGGCGGGTAAGCGCTGTAGGAAAAGTTCCCTCAGCAATCGTTGATCGAACGAGGCCGCTCGTTTCCTATGAGATGTTCAAAGCGACGCAGGAGCTGCGACTGCTTGCACTCCCTCAGTTCCTCGAACTGGCGAAGTTGTAGCCGTTGGTGTTCCTATACGGTCGTCCGCTTGATGAGCTCTCTCGTGAGAGTGTCGAAGGGGTCTGTCGCGAGAGGTTGGAAAATCAGGTCGCGAAGCTCGGTGGCCATCTAGGCGGGAGTGATGATACCAGATGATTGAATTTTTGAGTCTGCGATGTGATTCTAGCTAGGCGAACTAGCTGTTTACCAAGGCGATCCGGAGTTGTGGGCGCATTAGCCTCTATTGGGGAAAGCGCAGTGAAAGTGAAGACGTGTGGCTCTGTGGTGCAAGTGTCGTTCGAGCACTGTTGTCCGTCGTGTTGCTGTTGTCGTCAGCCATGTCTGCTCTCCGTGGTCAACAATTCTGTGGCATGCGAAGTGAGTGATGCGGAGGGGCCAGAGTAAACTGGAGTGGGTCTTTCTAAAACGGAGGGTAGTAGTTGACGTTCTATTTTGTTTTTCTCCGCTGAACAGACTCCCACCAAGTGTTGGAATGGCCGCTCGAGACTTGAGCAATGCGCCCGTTTCGCCTTCGCCGTAGTGGTCTTGGTCTTTTCCTCGCGAGATACCGTTAACATCCTTGTCTTCGGCATGGATGATGCTACAGTTATACGGCAAGGTATCGGCGGATCGCTTAGGCAAGCAAGGCTTGGAAGAATTTTGCAGCGGCGCCTAAAGGCCGTGGAGGTCGTGGAGCTGGCTCATACGCTACATAAATTTATAATTAAGCTAACCGACTGCAAAGTAAACTGAATCAAAAACTCATTAGGTGGTCTGAAAGTTTCTTGAGCCTAACCAAATGTAAATTACACAATTGGAATGACAGGTATTGTGAATGAAAGGTTCCCCAAGCTACGAGCAAATGTATAATTGATTTCATTAAGACGCCTATGCTTAGATTCTGACTCAGCAATGCGTCCTTCCACCAAGTCGCGTCGACAGAGAAATCTGCATTGGTGGGCCAATACCACCGCCAACGCTTCGTCGGCCATCGTTTCTCATAGAGTGGAAGCGTATACTGGATTTTTCCGAAGAAAACGTTACATTTTCCGTGTAAGAGTAAGGCGATTTGTCCAAAGCGATATTGTTACTCATACGAATATAGATAGCTCGAATGTCCATAGTAGTATCAATTACAATATCGCGTTTTCGTCGTGCTATATGCTAATTCTACAGTAGAAGTGTTCGGAGCGTCATCGCAGACTCACAAATTAACCGTGAAAACGGCAGTATTTTTTTTAACTTGCAGAACTCTAAGGGCTTTGAAAGTAGAAAGTTCACCTCAAACTGGCGAGCTATTTCAACGTTGCTGAGTAAAAACGCGTTTACTGAGCCTCTTGCGGCATCATATGGGATTAATGCTGGGCCTTATGTGCTTCGTGAAGCACCATCGCTCAACGCCGCAGTAACCCCTGCTATTAAACTTACCATCTAGTACGTATGTGCTCATATTTCTGAATATTTGACTCAATTAATAAATTTAGGTTGATTCCATTTTTCTGCAGTCCCTGAGGTCGTACCAAGGGGTACGTACTGCTGTAGAAGGCCGTCGAAAGTAACCGAAGTATGGTAGATGTCTATACTTAACTGTAGATATTTCAATAAATGCCAACCACTTGCTAACAACGTGGATCAATATTAAAGTGCATAACTGACACAGAAATGCAGGCGATGTAGCCATGAACCAAATGGCGACCTTGTACAAATAAACACCATCGCAGCGGCTCAAACTTATGTGCAGCTCCCGAGCTAAGCTGTCACCTGTCTCTCCGCCTGTATTCCCACGCGCTTGCTCAGCAGCCCGTTTTCTTTGTGTTCCTGAACACATCTGGCCCATCTTTAACTCTTCACCTCATGCAGTGTCGTTGAGTTTTCTTCAACCTCACTGCGCCCTCAACAAGGCCAATCTTCGATGAAGGATCTAGTGACCAATACGATTCGTAACTGAAGAGTACTCCACACCGGAAGTCGAGGTTTTGTTTTTATATCGCTGTAACCCTTCCCTATTACATTTCGCAGCTGTACACGGACATCGTTCACTCATTCTTACAATCGGCGCGTTTTTCCAAAGCTCGCTTCAAAGTTCACTTACACATTTTTTGCTTTATTCATGTCAAACCTGTATATCATAGTTGAGCCACATTTTAACTTCCAGTCGGTTCATTCGCCTTGGCTTGGGCATTCCACTCCAATATGTAGGGTGCTCAGTCGTTGGGTCATGGTATTAAAGAAATCCACGTGCTCGCTAAGAGAATGCATCCAGCTTAGCACAGTCTACTGTAGATTTGACCCCTCACAGTAAGTCTAATGACCTAAGGTAATCTATTAAATTTTTCAGTCACCCAAAGCTTAAACTGTTTCTTCAAACACAGAACGTCCAGTGGCGAAGATGAAGAGCATGTTAAGTATAGTTGTGATTGCGAGCCAATCTACAGTTTTATTATCTTTGTGAACTTGCAAGCATGTGCGGAAGATCTATTAATATGTAGCCTTGCTCGCGCGCTGTGACTCTACCAATCTCGAACATGCTACGAATGAAAGATCTTTAAGAAACACAGGCAGGCAGTACTTGATATGCCATAAGAGAAGTTGCGAAAGGGAAGGGGTCAAGGGCTCGTTCTTTATTTGTTAGAAACAACTTAATGAGCAAACAGACAGTGAAGCCTAGGAAAACATAGGGGAAGTTACTTGTGGTATTGTAATTGTGGAGAAAGTAGAAAGGAATTAAAGTGGACGAAAAGACAAACCTGCCCTCGGTGAGACCCGAACCCACGACCTTCGGATGTCGCGTCCGATGCTCTACCAACTGAGCTACAAGGGCGGTCGTCCCCCGTCCACTTTATTGTGTATTTATGTAGGTATTATCCTGGGAGTGTTAGGCAGCGCCACTCGAGGCGAAGGCGGCGTGTGTAGAACACACTTTCTTGCCAGGAGGCGTCACGTAGAACGTGAACTTAGATGAGATGACTGCTGCCCAATAAGCCCTCGCTGCGAGGGCTTATTGGGCAGCAGTCATCTCATCTAAGTTCACGTTCTACGTGACGCCTCCTGGCAAGAAAGTGTGTTCTACACACGCCGCCTTGGCCTCGAGTGGCGCTGCCTAACACTCCCAGGATAATGCCTACATAAATACACAATAAAGTGGACGGGGGACGACCGCCCTTGTAGCTCAGTTGGTAGAGCATCGGACGCGACATCCGAAGGTCGTGGGTTCGGGTCCCACCGAGGGCAGGTTTGTCTTTTCGTCCACTTTAATTCCTTTCTACTTTCTCCACAATTACAATACCACAAGTAACTTCCCCTATGTTTTCCTAGGCTTCACTGTCTGTTTGCTCATTAAGTTGTTTCTAACAAATAAAGAACGAGCCCTTGACCCCTTCCATGCGAGGGCTTATTGGGCAGCAGTCATCTCATCTAAGTTCACGTTCTACGTGACGCCTCCTGGCAAGAAAGTGTGTTCTACACACGCCGCCTTGGCCTCGAGTGGCGCTGCCTAACACTCCCAGGATAATACCTACATAAATACACAATAAAGTGGACGGGAGACGACCGCCCTTGTAGCTCAGTTGGTAGAGCATCGGACGCGACATCCGAAGGTCGTGGGTTCGGGTCCCACCGAGGGCAGGTTTGTCTTTTCGTCCACTTTAATTCCTTTCTACTTTCTCCACAATTACAATACCACAAGTAACTTCCCCTATGTTTTCCTAGGCTTCACTGTCTGTTTGCTCATTAAGTTGTTTCTAACAAATAAAGAACGAGCCCTTGACCCCTTCC
Organism: Hyalomma asiaticum; assembly: GCA_013339685.2. Classification (NCBI taxonomy): domain Eukaryota; kingdom Metazoa; phylum Arthropoda; class Arachnida; order Ixodida; family Ixodidae; genus Hyalomma; species Hyalomma asiaticum. Next base: position 41,220,547 of record CM023486.1, read on the forward strand.
TGCGAGGGCTTATTGGGCAGCAGTCATCTCATCTAAGTTCACGTTCTACGTGACGCCTCCTGGCAAGAAAGTGTGTTCTACACACGCCGCCTTGGCCTCGAGTGGCGCTGCCTAACACTCCCAGGATAATACCTACATAAATACACAATAAAGTGGACGGGGGACGACCGCCCTTGTAGCTCAGTTGGTAGAGCATCGGACGCGACATCCGAAGGTCGTGGGTTCGGGTCCCACCGAGGGCAGGTTTGTCTTTTCGTCCACTTTAATTCCTTTCTACTTTCTCCACAATTACAATACCACAAGTAACTTCCCCTATGTTTTCCTAGGCTTCACTGTCTGTTTGCTCATTAAGTTGTTTCTAACAAATAAAGAACGAGGCCTTGACCCCTTCCCTTTCGTTATTTCATAGCTTGGGCCTCGTTGCGGCAGACTTGGTGCCTTAGGTAGCATGCGAGGGCTTATTGGGCAGCAGTCATCTCATCTAAGTTCACGTTCTACGTGACGCCTCCTGGCAAGAAAGTGTGTTCTACACACGCCGCCTTGGCCTCGAGTGGCGCTGCCTAACACTCCCAGGATAATACCTACATAAATACACAATAAAGTGGACGGGGGACGACCGCCCTTGTAGCTCAGTTGGTAGAGCATCGGACGCGACATCCGAAGGTCGTGGGTTCGGGTCCCACCGAGGGCAGGTTTGTCTTTTCGTCCACTTTAATTCCTTTCTACTTTCTCCACAATTACAATACCACAAGTAACTTCCCCTATGTTTTCCTAGGCTTCACTGTCTGTTTGCTCATTAAGTTGTTTCTAACAAATAAGAGAAGTTGGTAAGACGAGGCCGAACCATTCATCCTCATGGCCCGTTTATTGCAGCGGTACTTCATTAATTTACCACGCTGTAATGGCGCTCTTTGGCCAACAATGGCCCTTGCGCCAATAAACTCTACATATCATCATTAATTTACCACTGCAGGATGAGCAGTACAAAATCATTTACTAGTTTTGCTGATCAGTGAGAAAGTTCATATACTAAATACGTCATTCTCTACCCTAGGCTGAATTTTTTCGCACGTTCATATTCCATTTGGTTCAGAATCGTAGTATGTAAAATGTTACAGTTTTCATGTATTCCATTCAAGTGTATTTTTCAGAACCGCCCCCACCAGCAGCACCGCCATTATGCGCATCTCGAAAAAAAAAACAGTGATATCGGTTATCACAAATTTACGGATTATCAGGGTCTTTCCATGGTGATCTGAAAAAGAAAGTCATGGAGTGACTCGCTTTTATTCAAAGAGACAGAGATAAATCATTTATTAAAACGAACGACGACCACAGGGCCGTAAGCCTTCCTAGCCGCAGGACATAGTCCGTTCGAAATCGCACGTAGTTCAAGATAACTTTGGGGTGCCGGAACTAAAGAGATTTATGTCTCCTATTGAAAGCTGGCTGCATTTCGCTGGAGGCGAAATGTTGAGACCCGTGTGCTGCGCGATGTCGGCGCAGGTTAAAGAAGCCCAGCTCGTCAAAATTTCCGGAGCCCTCCACTACGGCGTCTCTCATAATCAGAGCTAGTTTTGGGATGTAACACCCCAAAAATCAATCTTAATGAGAGCTAGCGTCAGTGACATATTGCTCGAAACAGCCTTCCATCAAGAACGTAATAAGGCAGCATACTTGGCAGAAGCAATGCCTATTTGAGAACATCCTCCGGGGCTAGACGCAAGAACAGAAAAGGAAAACGAAACAATGCTTTCATGCAAACATTACTCGTGTAATGGACGCCAGATAGTGCAAAGTTTGGTGCATAGGTAAATGTTCGTCTGCACAAGAACTAATACCCCTGACACACGGGCGAAAGTAAAGTCCTTTGTAGCGAACCCCTTTTTCTACTCTAAAGGACCCTCTGCAGAAAGTAGTTGCGCCGATGACACACGGCATCGCGTGAACTTCCTTAGGTGGTTCCTAAGACGAACGCCGCAAAAAATGGCGCTCCTTGTTAAAGCAGCAAGACAGTGAACATTTTTAAAAAGTTCCGCATTTAATAACCTTTAGCGATTGTGTATCGTAAAAATATCGTTTTTATTGCTGACGGCTAATAATGTTGATGGCTCGTTTCAAGCCGCGACGAAAAAGATAACGACTGCCGGAATCCCGCATGGCGGCGATGTGAGCGTTCTAGAGTGCGGTAAGAATAAATCTTTGCGGCCTGAAAAATTTCATTACACTGCTAAAAGCTAAAGCTTATACGCAAGGCAAGTAAATAGTTGCGGGGAGTTGTAATTTTGTGAAAAGTTCTCTCCCGTTTCCGGGTCGTGTACGCTGTTGGCGAGAGTACGCCTTTACGCTCGAAAAGTAGATCGCCGATCTACCTTTCTGCAAAGGAACTTTGCCGGGAAGGAGATACTCTTTTGTCGTGTGTCACTGGGCATGAACTCCTTTCCGGTGGATGTCCCCTTACCTAAAGTACTTTAGCATGCCCGTGTGTCAGGGGTATAAGCCTTTAAAAAATCCATTTACCAAAAGTCGCGTCTTCAGTAAAGACGAGGGAAATTATAGGAGAAAGCAGGATTGAAATATAACAAACAAATTCGATGTCTGCTCGTTTCCTGCTTTCGGTGTTAAACAGATGACCAAACATGTGTGGTTTCTAGACTCTTCTCCATATTTAAATAAAGCTTTCTTCACCTCCTCGCAACAGCAGTAGCGGTATGTAGAGCGACTTCCTGAAAAGCACTGAACCCTCTACATGGTTCCGCACTTAGCGTCAGGTGTGTTTCAGAAAGAAAAAAAGAAAGAAAATGAACACACCTTAATGGACACAGCGATAGATTCACACCGTTAGTCGCGTTCCTGTAAATTGGGGCGCTCTCTTTTCTGCGGAAGAATTTAGAAACACTGTTATGGACAAGCATGAAGCCTGCTTTCGAACCTTACACTCCACGAAGTGAAACGTAAGAAATAAAATGGACAATTTTCTACCGCAAACTGGTGCTCTCCCGTTTCGACGCATTTATACTGCGGTTTCTCGAAAACGCTGCGGTCCAGTTTTCACGTCTAAAATATACAACTAGGGAATAGTGTTATGTTGGAGTAAATTGTATAAGTTTCATTTTCTTTTTTGACGGGCATATTGAACAGCGGAGCTCCTTTTCCGGCCATAATATGTGTTCTCTCGGAAAAATTATCATGGCCATGAAATATCACGAAGTGCGCGTGAACTCCTATGAAATAGGCGGCATTTGTTGTTGTTGTAGCCTTTACTAGGGCACATACCTACCCTGGGGGGTTGGCCAAAATCCGAAAAGTATAAAGGTTTACCTTCGAAGCACTGTGAGGCGCCAATCAGAATAGGATAACCTGAATGAATTTAGCTGTAAAGAGTGGGATTTTATTAACAAAATCCTCCTGAATCTTAAGTTTTTAAACAGTTAAACATGCATCCTGGGACAATGTCCTAATGAGGACGCTTTCAAAGACACAATATTGCAAGCGGAGAAGGCCAACACAATTTTATGAAAAGGATCTGAAAATGAGGATTTGCAAGCGCACTTCTTTCTTTTATTTCGCTCATGCCCGCGTTTACTACTACATAAAGGCGCATACGTTTCATAGCATAGCATACAGTGGTATAGTATAGCAAGGAGGAGCGAGAATTGGAAGTGAGGATTAGGCTTAGGGGACAGAGTAAAGCATAGCATAGTCTTGAATAATATTATAAGATAGAGATCCGAGACTGACGAACGGTTTCTATTAACTGTTTAATCTCAACCTTCGATCTTCCTCGTCTTCTCTTGTCGGCACCGCTTCTCTTCGTCTTCTGTTCGGGACAATACATCCTCCGGGTCTCTTATCGCCATCCCTCCGTGGATGGTACGGCACTAGGTTACCCACGGTTGTTACTTCTCTCTTGCCGGATGGTCCTTCGAAGTGCACAGACTTCAGTATACCTTGTTGTTTCACCGTTTTGAAGACAACATAAGGTCCTGTAAAAGCATACTTCGAATGATCAAGACCTTTTCGCACTAATACCATGTCTCCGGGTTCTATATTGGGCATGCGGGTTGCATGGCGCAAGTCGTAGTACCTCTTCATTGAACTTTTGTACTTGTAGGTTTCCTCTATCGTCTTCTTGCGCTCAGGAATCTGAATCTTCCCTACTATGCCAAGTTCGTAATCTGCTGGTAGCCACGTCGTCTTCTGAGAGGCAGCAAACTGCGGGCTACAGCCAAGTCCAGCCGTGTGAGATTGATTGTGATGCTTCACCGCTGCCTCCAGGGCGCACTTCCATCCTCCACGGAAGTCCGAATATATGGAAATGAACACCTTCAAGTCACGGATGAGACGTTCCGCGAGAGCATTTCCTTCGGGGTGGTATGGTGTTGCAAATCTTAAAGCGATACCCTTTTCCTCTGCCCACCGTCGGAGCCGCTCACTGCGGAATGCAGGCCCATTATCACAGACGATTACCTTGGTGTGTCTAAATGCCTGCCTTTCCATTAATGAAATGACACTGTTCGCGTCTTCTTTACCAGGTTTTGCCGCTGCCATACGTGTGCACTGGTCAACAGCCACTAGAAAGGACTGAGTTCGGCGTACACCCTCCCCCTTCTTTTTGAGCTCTGCAAAGTCTAGGTGTACAACTTCAAATGGTACATCTGAATATGAAGGAATCACCATCTGGTTTCCTTTGGGACGGAACTTAGCTTTCATCGTCTGGCATTGATGACAGGTTTTTACGTAATTTTCTACATCGGCCTTCATGTTCTTCCAAGCAAAACGTTTCTGAATCTTCCAGTACGTCCTCCAAAAGCCGTCATGGCCACCTGAATGTGGACTGTCGTGATAGAGCCTCAATATTTTTGATATGCAGCTTTGAGGCACAACAAACTTCCCGTTCATCAGTTGTAAATCTTCGGTGCCTTCCCATACACTTGCGACGTGTGCCTCTTGATAGTCATTCGTTTGCGCTATGTGCAATCTTGATAAGGCGTCCGCGTCGGGTAGTTTGTCGCCGGGTCTGTGGCTAACATCAAACGTGAACTGCTGAATTTCGCTGATCCACCTTGCTACTCTGCCTTTCGGTTGCGTAAGGCTCAGAAGGTATGTCAAAGCTTGATTGTCGGTGAAAAGCTTAAACCGACGACCTTCCAAATAACTTCTGAAGTACCGTAATGCCAGCACCACTGCTAAGGCCTCCTTTTCCGTGGTTGTGTAATTTACTTCAGCTTTTGAAAAGGTATAGGAATAATAACCAATGACATTCAGCTGGTGGCTTCGGTCTTGGGTTAAGTCTCTTTGGTATAAAACTGCTCCTGCGCCGTAATTGGATGCATCAGTGCAGAGCTCGAATGGTTTCGCTAAATCGGGTAATATGAGGATTGGGTCTGAAGATATGGCACGCACCAGTTCTTGATATGCACGGTCGCACTGGTCGCTCCACACGAAAGGGACTTCCTTTTGAGTTAGCCTCGTAAGGCACCTGGATACTGCTGCAAAATCTTTGATGAATGCCCTAAAATGTCCGGCCAAGCCTAGGAAGACACGCAGTGAGTGGACATCGCGGGGTTTATGCATTTCCCTTATTCGTTGGACGGACTGTTCCTTTGTGGTTTTTGTGAAGCCGTCGAGAACTCTGCCAAGAAACACCACTTTCCTCTGGAAGAATTCACTTTTCTTCTTGTTTATTTTCAGGCGTGAGCTGCTCAATGCCTCTAGTACCTGAGACAAATGGGAGCAATGCTCTTCTTCCGTACGAGAATAAACGATGATATCATCGACATAAACATTGCAGAAATCTCCTATGAACTCTGTCAGTACTGTGTTCATCATGCGCTGAAACCAAGCGCCTGAATTCTTCCAACCGAATGGCAGGCGGTTATATTCGTAGATATCAAATGGCGTTATAAATGCCGTGTACTTCTTCGATTGTTCCTGGAGAGGTACCTGCCAGTAACCTTTGCACAAGTCAATTCGGGAAAACCATTTGCACCCTCCAGTGTCGTTAATGATGTCATCAATAAAGGGCATAGGGAAAGGATACAGTTCTGTTTGGGTATTGATTTGCCGGTAATCGGTACAGAGTCGCAACGAACCATCCTCTTTAGGTACAATAGTTATAGGCGACGCAAACGGTGACGTCGAGGGCCTTATGATTCCAGCGTTTAGCATTTGTTGCAGCTCTTGCTTCAGCCATGTCTTCTTTTCATGGGATATCCTATAGGCTTTCTTTCGCACAACAGTCGTGTCATGAAGTTCAAAAGGTACTTCGGGTACGGAAGCTGCCGGTGGGTATGCGTCCATGCATATAAGCTCCGGGAAAACTGTCCATACATCACTACTGCACTTCACAGTTCTCATCTGCGTCGGTGTCTGGATAGATGAAACAATGGAGTCTAGAGTGACTTCATCTTTCCAAGAAATGTTCATTCTTAGCTTCTTCATGTCGGGTCTTGACAGTATAAACGAAAATTCGACGTCACGCATGACCAGTGATTCTATCGTGAAGTCCTTCCCAGCCAAATGTACATTAGCTCTTGTCCAGGTATGCAGCGTTCGAGCTGATCCATCATAGCTCTTAACTGTTACCATTTTACCTCGCCGCATATCCTCTGGCTTCACCATGACTTCATTAATTAGGCTTATAGAAGCTCCTGTGTCAACTAATGCATTTACTTTTATTCCATTTATAATCAGTGCAGCTTGCAAAACATTCGACCGAATCAAGTAGACAGCCTCATTTTGGTTACACGGGTGGGGCTGTGCACCCACGTTTATTAGTTTTTTGTCTCCTGGGGGTCTCCGTTGTTAGGACGATAGTATGAAGTAGTACCCGCATTATTTGTAGGAACTCTCGCTGGATGGGTCCAGTTATACTGTGCAGCGTTCCCAGAGGCCTCATGGCAAACATCCTTAAGACATCCCAATAGGTCTTCCACTGTCTTGGGCGATCTTATTTGCACTTGCTTCTGACACTTCTTTGTCATACCATGGATGACTAAGGGCACAATGGATGATTCAGGCAACTCAGGGTCTGCTAATTGTAACAGCCGTCTCTTCTCGTAGAAGTAATCAATAAGTGAGCCTGAACGTTGTTTGAAAAATATAGCTCTGTCCCAACGGTCTACAGGGTTTTGGTCGAAAGCCGAGACGAAACTTGCTCTCCACTGGTCCCAGGGATCGTCCTGATGGTCTGATATTCGGAGCTCGTACCACTTCTTGGCATTGTGAATTAGGAACAACCTCATATTTTGTACTTTGTCTTGTGATGTCATCCACCTATTCTTCTCACAAGCGTATTCGAAGAATTTCAGCCAAGTAGTTGCGGACGAGGACGTCCCATCGAACATGTCCGGCTTGACCAACTCATTTCTGGGACCCGTGTTAGCGCGTAGCGTCTCCGTTAATATAGCAAGCAATTGTCCATGTTGCTCAGCTTGCACCGCCTGCGCTTGCAACATCTGCTCCATAAGCACCGCAATGTGCTGGTTTGCGCCACTTGAAAACGGCTTCTCCGTGGTTATCTGCCTGAAGTACTTTTCATAGTCGCACATCTTGATATTGAATTTCCACGTACCTCGGCCAATGAGGTCCTCCTCAGTGACATTCGCCTTTCTTGCGACGAACTGAAGCAGGCTTGGTGACGTCGCCGACTCCTGGAGTTCGACTTGCTGCTCGTCTTCAGTTTTGTAGGACTTGATGTACAGTTCTCCCGCCGCAGTAGTACCAACCGCTACTTCTATCCACATCCTGTCGGACTGCGCCAAATATAAGATAGAGATCCGAGACTGACGAACGGTTTCTATTAACTGTTTAATCTCAACCTTCGATCTTCCTCGTCTTCTCTTGTCGGCACCGCTTCTCTTCGTCTTCTGTTCGGGACAATACCCGCACTTCTTTCTTTTATTTCGCTCATGCCCGCGTTTACTACTACATAAAGGCGCATACGTTTCATAGCATAGCATACAGTTTCGACGCATTTATACTGCGGTTTCTCGAAAACGCTGCGGTCCAGTTTTCACGTCTAAAATATACAACTAGGGAATAGTGTTATGTTGGAGTAAATTGTATAAATTTCATTTTCTTTTTTGACGGGCATATTGAACAGCGGAGCTCCTTTTCCGGCCATAATATGTGTTCTCTCGGAAAAATTATCATGGCCATGAAATATCACGAAGTGCGCGTCAACTCCTATGAAATAGGCGGCATTTGTTGTTGTTGTAGCCTTTACTAGGGCACATACCTACCCTGGGGGGTTGGCCAAAATCCGAAAAGTATACAGGTTTACCTTCGAAGCACTGTGAGGCGCCAATCAGAATAGGATAACCTGAATGAATTTAGCTGTAAAGAGTGGGATTTTATTAACAAAATCCTCCTGAATCTTAAGTTTTTAAACAGTTAAACATGCATCCTGGGACAATGTCCTAATGAGGACGCTTTCAAAGACACAATATTGCAAGCGGAGAAGGCCAACACAATTTTATGAAAAGGATCTGAAAATGAGGATTTGCAAGCGCACTTCTTTCTTTTATTTCGCTCATGCCCGCGTTTACTACTACATAAAGGCGCATACGTTTCATAGCATAGCATACAGTGGTATAGTATAGCAAGGAGGAGCGAGAATTGGAAGTGAGGATTAGGCTTAGGGGACAGAGTAAAGCATAGCATAGTCTTGAATAATATGTTGTATAACAACGGTAGGGGGGGGGGGGGGGGAAGACCAGGAGGAAGGACGTGAAGGTGACTAGGGAAAGGAGGAGGACCTCACAACCGGACATCGCCTTCCAAGCCAAACTTGAACCTAGACACGTGATCCATATCACGCAACGTGACTTGATGGCGAGTCACATGACATGTCCCCGTCAAGATCACGTAAGAGCTAGTCCCCTGACGAATCACTTGGTTAGGTTCAGCCTTAGAAATCGGAGAAAGCTAGGTCAGCTACAAGATCGGCTCTTATTCCAGCATTATGCCACTATTCAAGCTGACTAAAATTTCTTTGCATAATTGCCTCCCTTCCTCTGTTGCAATACGCGGAAATAACTGTATGTGTCTGAGCCCTTAGGCAATGTTGACTGTACATCGATCTGATGATAGCCTATTTATCGCTGAGGGCAGATGTTTACATATTGAACGCTATGTGAATAACCTGCATAGACAAATAACCTATATAGACATGCAAAAGACGCGCATTATTTCAGACATAAGCAATATTGTACCAGAATTTGATTTGTATATAAAAAAAGTGGCCTGCAACATCGCATCATTTGTCATACAATACAGGCGTCAACGGTAAATTTGCTGTTCGCATATCTCCACTTCGACGGAAAAGTCGCACTTATTTTCTCATTCTGTCGTCCTTTTTGAGCAGTCAAGACGACTTAGTTGCGCTCCGGCAGATATATAGGCAACGAAGCACTTCGTGCGTAAGCCTATTTCGTTTTTATTTATTCATTTATTGCGACCAGCTCCTGCAACGCGTCGAATTATGCCGAATTCAGGCGCAGATAAAAGGCTGTAAGTTTCGCCTCCCGCGAAAAACGAGGCCTTCCTGCTGCAAGTGGAAGAAATTTGCATTCGAGCCGGCTACGAAGGCAGTTCTCTCTGAGACTCGGCCCGCCTTTGTGCAGAAAGTTGATTTCATCTCCGGAGGAAGAACTTTGGCGGGCCTCCAAATGACGAGGCAAATTTCGGGCTCCTGCAAATCTCGGAACGTCGTTGTTCAATTGAAGTGGGACTAAATGTGGGAATAATTTGCCCGTATTCTAGGAAGATACCGAGCTCAAAGCTTTTGAAGGAAGGACACGGGTCTTCTGTTTTCTTTTTTTTTTCCTGCAGCATCAGAGAAAACGAGCTGGGCCCGCCTCGTTCTGCTTTCATTAGAACAGAGCGAAGAGAAAACAGTGGGATACTACGAGTGAGCGCTTCAAAACCGTAGTGGCTTGGCTACGGCATTAAGCTTCCGACCTCGAGACGCACGTGGCTTTAGCTGCACTCACATTATATATATATATATATATATATATATATATATATATATATATATATATATATATATATATATATATATACTTCAAAGAGAAATTCTCGGTAGAAGGTTAATTATAGCATTCCGAAGGATCGCGTTTAAAAACAGAACATTTATTTCAGCGTTTCGGCCGCGAGACCGGCCTTTTTGCAACTTAGAATGGAAATTGTGCATACAGAGCCTACAGGGCAGTAACAGGAAATATAAAGGGAGAAAGCACGGCAGAAGTTGAAAGAAAAAAGAAAAGGTGGGGGGGGGGGGGGGGGGTGTATGGAATAGCGGTGTCCGACCTGAAAGCCGAAGGAGAAAAATAAAAAAACGAAAAAATGGGGGAGGGAGATGGAATGACGCAGGATGACGGAGAAGTTAAAAGAGGGAATGGGGGAGGAGGTGTGCCGGCATCGCCGCTTTTTGTCACAAGAGCAGCTCAGCCGTTCTCACAGCGCCCAATGCACAGGTATAAACAATGCAGTGCATTGAGAGCAAAAGAAAGCAAGAAGTAGAAAAACTCAGAGCTAAGGCTATATATATACATACATACATACACTTCATCTGTCATTGCGCTAGGAAAGTCTTACATTAAAACAAATTCAACGCAGCTGTATAGTGATCCTATTGGTATTTGCTTTCAAATGGGTGAGCAACTACATGTCGACCCTAAGGAAAATTTATACCTCCATCCGTCACGTAAGATACATCGCCTTAGAGATTTGAACATAGCAAAGAAAATAAAATCTACTGGGTCTCAAACCTATGGTCCCGTCCAAAGACCCAACACTGCGCAGTGAAAGAGCAGTGAAAGTGAAGTGAAAGTGCAGTGAAACCGCAGTGAAACTGGAGTACAAACAGACCGTTAACATTGCAGCCCTATCATCATGGAACACATCTGCCTGTCTTGAATTTATTGTATGGATGCCATCAGCTAGCTCGGTAACGGTTTGTGTTGAGGACCCGCGCTATGAAGGTACCATCCATAGGTGCTGTGCACCGACGCTTACAAAATTTTATTCGTCCGGACCATTTTAATTCGTTGAATTGGTACCAACAATATGTAATTGGAGAACACTCGGCAGAATTGATTTATTTGTGGGGTTTAACGTCCCAAAACAAGCTCTCGTTATGAGGGACGCCGTAGTGGAGGTCTCCGGAAATTTCAACCACCTGGGGGTTTTTAACGTGCACTGACATCGCACAGCAGACGGGCCTCAACATTTCGACTCCATCGAAATGCAGCCGCCGCGGCCGGGATTCAATCCCGCGACCTTCGGGTCTGCAGCCGACTGCCATAGCCACTAGAGCACCGTGGCGGGGCACGCGGTAGAACGGACGTTCCTTCCAAAACAACGTATGGAACCATTGCACACGCAAGAAACATAAGGTACGGCGAATATTAATGCCAGAAACGCCACGCGCACCAGATGCGCTTCTTTGTCGCGAAAAGTCCCTTGTATTGATCCGCTGGACATTTTACAAGATCTCAAGAGAGGACTAAGGCACGGCCCTAGCACCACCCGACAACAACGCTTCAGCTAATTCCGCGATGCAAAGCAAGAGCAGGTAACGCAAGAGCGTGTCCCGTAACGTCACCGTGAACGAAGAAGGCACTGTTCGCCGAAACACAGGATCATGGAAATGCGAGGAGGAGCAGGAGAAAGCTTCATCATAGCTTAAATGGTTTCCGGGCAAACCGGGGGGGGGGTCTCCTCAACCCAGGGCTCAACTGGGTTTCGCGGATCTTCGGGGCTTAGTCGGGGATAGTCAAGTGGCTCTCCGCATCCCTGCTACGAAGCCATGTCCCCACTGTCGTCTTCTAGATGTCACCAGAAGGGCAAGCTACGCCGCCTCCTGTTCACCCTGTGGGTAATGGCCGGCCCGCGCCAGCAGGGAAGTTTTTCGTGCACTTATTACACTTGTCCAGCTAACCGTAAATGAGCTTGGCAACTAAGCATAGCAGATCTGACAGGCACACAGGAGACAAAACGATCGTCAACTTTTTTGCAGTGGGGTGTCACTGCAGGCTAGAAGTCAGTCACAGAAAAACAAAAGAATACTACATGCCAAATTGCGCATATACGCAAACATGAGTTGGTAAGTGTTCCAGCATGAGCACCCAAACCTGTTGGAGCACACTATGTCACCCCTTAGGTTTTCTCGTGGGCAACTAACTGCGTATAGAGGCTAATAACGACAAATCAACAGCAAGTCATTAGTATCAAAGGCTTGCGCATAAGAACCACTAGACGATTTGGTGCACCGATATTTTCTCAGGCGTTTCGTTTCTTTGCGCTTCTGGTATTAACGGTTGACATATTAATACTAGGCGAATTTTCTTGTTTCCTTAAGCACATTCAATGTAGAACGCAATCTTTTATAGGTGCTCAAATATGTCTAATATGTTGTAGTTGCTCAGTGGCGAAGTGGGTTCAATGCCTGCTCTCATTGTCGCTCTCATTGCTCTCACTGCTCTCATTGACCCTGGGTTCAATGCCTGCTCTCATTGTCGCTGAAGGTTGTACTTCACAAAATGCTGAGGTTCATGAAAGAACTACAAAAGGTGATATTCGAAAGAAGTTTAAAGTAGAGTGAGGATACAAGGAATGAACAAGACGAGCGCTAACATCAAACTAAATTTTGACGTACTATACGTGAGCTATATTTGATGCATGTGATACAAAAAAAGTGTAAACCATCATTACCGATTAAGCACATTTGTCCTTTCTGTTTAACACATCAATCGTTCCTGCATTTCTTTTCTACTTGTGTATTTGCTTGAGTTAGCGAATACTTACTGCGCCGGCTTCTGCCTTCTTTAGTCGCTTGCTTATTTCTTCAAGGAATATTTTCGCCATGCACTAACAGCCTATGGGATATCAGTGTAGCGGCAGTCACACGCAATGCAAACAAGTTTACTGGTTTACCAAGAAAACAAAGTAGAAGAGCAGCTAGCACTTTCGAAGCTGCAATGTAAAAATGCCCAAAAATGATTGAATGTCTAAAGTGAATAACAGAGCTAGACTATGCTCCATGCGAATGAAGGCGAAATACCTGTTTTTGTTGTTTCTTTTTGATTATAAGGTAGCTGAACTGTCTGCTGCTGAATTAAATTTTGTGTTCTTGAATGAATGTACTGTGCGCAGGAAAAAATAACTATCATTCGTTAGAATTTGTCTCCACGTTTTTCTTTATTATTGTTGTTAGTTGTTGCGCTATGTAGTCATTAGGCACACACTCTCCAAAATCTCCAATTTTTGGTGTCATTTCTTCTTGTCGCATTCACATTTCCTGCCGCAACATTTCCGCGCGACTGCTGTTCGCTGGATGGGAAGCACTCGACGACGAGCATGCATTTCCAGCGAGGATGGATGGTTGCAAACCCTAGCCGGCGGCTCGTCAGGTCTTTAAAAAGAAGCGCAGGAGCAGGAGAACCGAGCGCGTGGGCTACGGATCTCCCAGAATTTTATGGCTGGTAAACATTCTGTTCCGTCATTAGTCACTACGAGACGGCCATATATTTCCACTCGAAGAGAATTAACAAACAGGGCGAGGAGAAAGTATAAAGAGAACGAAAACTCTCGGCAGACGACGAGTGCTTATAGGTTGCCGCGGGAGCGGATTGGATTAGCGGAGACGAAACGGCAAGCTTCCTCTGTCTGCCCTTTCGGGTATCGCGGATTGCGCGCGTGCCCGTTACGACAGCAAGCCGCGAGTGAATTAAATTTTGTTCCTTCCATTTTCGGGAACGTCGTATCGCACTTATCCCTTCGTTTTCTTGCTTTTTGTGCTTACTTTCGTCTTGTACTTACTCCCTCGTGGAAGGCAGGGTCGACGGCCTCTTCTCGACCGAGCAAGTCGAATGCACACCCTTCAGAACTTGGCTGTTCGGCCATTTATCCTAGCCCGGCATCCCAGACCCCTTTCTAGTCGTAAAGCTTTCTCGGGGGCGATCTCTCTCGCGTCAACTTTGGCGGAACAGCAAACGCAGCGCGAGGTAATGCTCGAATGGACCCCTTCCATCAGTCATCACGGTAAGGGAAACAAGGTTGCCAGCATTAGCGACGACCACCCGGCTTCCATCGGGCCGTTTGTCCGCGCATCGCCGGGCCTAGGCACAGAGAGATTTGGACGAGTTCGCAAGCGCCGCAAGGATCGGTTCACTATACGGGTGCTTCGCTATCTTCTTCGAGTTTAGGATTTTTGGATCTGTTCGCTTCGTTTTAGAGCATGATATTACGGATGAGCATCCTTGTGCACTTTTGTAAGCCGCACCAGTGTGTTTCCGAGTGCTTGCACCTTCCCGTGATGGAACTGGAGTACAAGACTGTCAGCTTTCGCTGATCCAATGAACACAGCTTTCGCTGAAAGAAGAAAATTCTGCCTCAGTGAGAGAAGGGGAATGGATCAAACGTTCGTTTCTTTGTCAGACACGGACCAACGAAGCCAAGGAAGGCATGAGAAACCGCAGTGTGTTGATTAAGGCATCAATATAAAACAATTAAAGTGGGCACAAAACAAATGGGCGGAGATTGGCCGTCGTTCCTCGGTCCCCTTTATTTGGTCTTTCTCTGCATTTTATCTTGGATGTGACGGCCAACGTCACTGGCAGTCACAAAAGCCAGGTGAAACACTCGTTTTGCTAGAAGGCAAAAAAAAATATTCCGCCCTGTTATGTGCTACTATCCGACCATCCGTTCTGTGAATAGTGGCTATGGCTTTCGGCTACTGATCCCACAGTCGCATGATCGAGTGGCGGCGGCGGTGGCGGCGGCTGCTGCGTTTCGATGGAGGCGAAATGTTGACGCCCTTGTGCTGTGCAGTGTCAGTCCACGTTAAAGAACACAAGTGGGTGAAATTCCTGACGCTCTCCACTGCGGCGTCAACACATTCATGTTGGGGGTACGGGGCGTAAAACCCCAGAAATTATTATTTTATTGTGCCCTGCTGTCTATTCCTTATCACTTAGCACGCCCGCGAAAGCATGGCGATTTTGATGATGATTTAGATGCCGTAGGTGAAACACATGCTGCTAAGGGAGAGAATTAAATACTCACGCACGTTAGTTTTTTTTTCGGGGGAGGGGGACGGAACGCAGTGCTTTCATTTGGTGTATTCACGAGAAATTGAATAAGGCTTCCAGTGGATAACGGCGGCCTTGTTTTAAAGATTTGCCTTACGCCCTTCGCGTAACTCGCAAGCCGAGGCCTTGGTGGATAACGCTTTCCCTTTTATTAGCCGCTGGATTCGAGAATGATGTCTTATGTCGCCATCGAAAAGTTCGTCGTGCCGAGGGGTGCCTCTGAAGATCGTGACAAGAATGAAGCAGAAATGCAGAATTAAAAAGAAAGGAAACATTGGAAAGAATTGGAGTTCGGTTCGAGTTTGTAGTTAGAAGTGATCTAGTTGATCAAATGCAGCATAAGAAGCGTTTACTTCGAGATGCTAATAGTTAATTAAACTAAATCAAAGCAACATGAACATGCTGAAAGAAAAGAAGTGCGGCCTCGTGCAATAAAGATCAGTTAGTATAGCGCTTCGTCATGACTGCTCGTCTGTCTCCTTGTGCTTCGCTTTTCAACATGCAATGAACCGCCAGCTAGGGCGTCATCTCGAACGCAGGTTGTTGAAGACGGCATAAATCGAAACCCCACCAAAACGGGAGTGGAGTCCGTAGTTTTTCTCTGATTTACTGCGAAGCTTCTTTCTGGACCTCGACCTAGCCTAAAGCGTACAATGTCACAGGCTAGCTCCGAAACGTCGCATAATAGGACACTAAGAACGCCTGTAGTTTTCTTTTTTTTAGTTGTTTCGCCATCGTGGGCACGCGTGTACGCAGTAAATCTCATTAATCGGTAAAGAAGACGAAGGATTTGAGCAAGGGGTAAAGGGAAGAGAACAAGACTGCGCATAATCCGACTATCAACCGAAAAGGTGCAATCTGACAAAAAAACAAACAAATAAAAAAGAAGAGACACAAAAATGCAACTGTGCATACTTGAACAGGCAAAAAAAAAACGCATCTGTGCTTGTGTACTCTCATATCAATTACTGAATAACCTTCTGGGTTAACACGTACACTACTCACCCAGAACCGCCACAAACTATCCTGAACCAGGCCATCAGAATAATAACGTCGGTTCCACACACCGCCAATGCTAAACAGTTACTACAGAAAAATAACATTCCTGACGTTGCCGCCCTTGTGAAATTCAGCCTTGCCACTTTTCTTTTCAAACTAATTATTGACGAGATCACATTGCCGCTATTTCCTATGTCATCCCTAATAAACACCAACTCAACACGTTTCGCGCTGCACAATAACTTCATTCTGCCCAAGGTAACGTATACTAATTATGGCAAACAGACCATACATTTTGCAGCCATATCATCACGGAGCACATTACCATTTGTAATAAAACTCCAGAGAGCCCATTGGTTTTGCCATGAATTGAACATTTTTTTGTTATGTGATATGTACGTGACGTAGTGTGTTGTATAACCCGATTTCGTTTTAGACCTGCCGTTCTTATGTTGCTTAAGTTGTTTTTCATCTTTTCCTTTTCTTTTTTTTGCTCCACTTCTATGTCAGTTTCTCTATATTACTTAGCGCCGACGCACTGCTGTCCATTGATACCGTTATGTACTTATACCTGTATCATTATTTATAATTTTTTTTTCAATTGTACTCATTCAGCTACCGTTTTTGCCATTGTAACTTTTATGTTCACCATGAACCGGAGATCCCAATCCAGTTTTTATTATGGGACCTCCTTCTGTATACCTCTATCTGTAAAAGCTTTTTATGAAATAATAAACATTTGATTGATTGATTGATTGATTGATTGATTGACTGATTGGTTTATTGCTTGATTGAGACTGCGAAGTACTGTAAGATATTGATTGTTCTAACACCTCATCCCTTTTCTCCGTCACTGCTCTCCTTATGCAGGGCGCGGCAGGGGCTTTGGGAAAAAATGTAGCTGTAGCCAGACATTAGCAACTATTTCACAAAAAGCACGAAACTTGATTCTTCGCTAGCCAACGTGCTACTTCTGGTGGCATCAAAAAAGCTAACAATCCACAGATCAAAAAACAAAACAAAAACAAACAAAAGCCCGCAAAACCTGGAGCGTTGCCTTGTCACACTTAGTGATGCCTGGTACATACTTATCACTTTCGCAGCGTGTTTTTCTTTTTCCTTCGTCGAGCTCAGGGTGATTTTACTCCTTTCTTATTCTTCTGTTTGACCGCATTTCGGGGCATATGCTCCGTAATATCCGCAATTAGACGGTGCAGCCTCCATACGTGTAAGAATGTTCTCTCTTCTTTTTTTTATATATTGCAATAGAACAATTTTGATTTCGAAGCGTGCTGCTGGTATTCGCGCCGTTTGAAATTGCCGTTGTGTTGCTTACTGTCAACGTTTGGGGCGCAAGTGCGTTCGTGGCAGACAAACACCAAAACACTGGCCTAGCCAGAAATATTGTTCGGGGTGTGTTTGACGATGCGTTTCGGGGGGTTATATACGATGCCGTTCTATACTGTACTGTACAGATATTGTACCGTCCAGAAGGCTGGTTACGTCACTCAACGTGCTATCTTGAGAATAGCTTTAACGGCGAGAGAATTCATATTTGAGTCTAAAGCTGCGATCGATCGCGTTCACGTTGACGCCTCCACCATGTTCCTTGGAACCGCGTACCACGCAATGAAATAGTTGCATAACGTCTTGCCCCGAAAACATCAGATAACGGCCCAAAAAGAACCTTATTCGGATTTAGAAAGTTCTGAAGAAATAAAGGGACACTTGGGAAGGCGGTAAGGAAGGCTTGGAAGCCATACAAAACAAAAAATCATAAATAAGAAAAAAAGAAAGAAGAAGCGACGAGATTCGGGCCTGTCGAGTGCGCCCACGCCTCGGCGGAGCTCTCTTCTGAACAATCCATCAGTCGCTGTTCTTTGAGCACTGGTATCAGCAGCATCCCAAGATGTCGTGTTTCGTCACTGTACCAGAGTGCAGCCGCCAGAACTGGCCAGCGAGGAACACCATTAGGAAGCTCGGAGAGAATGAGGAAACGGAGGAGGGGGAGGGGAAGAGAAGTGGAGAAGCGGAGAATTGTCACCTTGCGCAATGCAGCTCTTGGGAACCGCCAGATAAGGTTGTTTCTTGCGCGGTTACTTAAACCGTTAGTTGGGTTCGCGCTGCGATTTGCCCCAGCAGTGGTTTATGTCTCCCTAGGCTTTTTGTTGTCGTCAGATTCTGCCGGGCAATCTATGATCTAGTGGCTACTATATTCAACGAGCGAAAAGGGTAGAAGTGGGGCATTAATTTTTATGAGGATCAGCTGGCAGTTGGCATTCATAGAACGAAAGAAACGATGAATTTAACTCAAATGTGAGTTGTATGTACCACATAAAGTGATGGGTGGGAGGAGGGGGGGGGGGCGGGGTTTGAGGATATGCTCCCAACTGATGCACGTCTTTCAATCTTCTGTCAGTTTCTTTCACGCTCTCTATTATTATTCTCTTTTTTTCTTCTCTTGTTTTCTCTTCCTCCTTTTTTCTCAAGCTCTCTCAGATAGGTATAAAGAAAAGCGAGAACACAACAATACGCATTCCTGATGAAGGCCAATGTCTGGATGAAACATTGAACATTGATAAACACTTTCCCCATATTGTTGCCATTTCCGAGGGTCTACTACTCATCTCTCTCTTCAGGCCTTCGGCCTATTTATGCTATGTCCGGTCTATATATATATATATATATATATATATATATATATATATATATATATATATATATATATCAAAAAATTCTTCCTGACTATCGGGATAAATATACGATCAGAAAGTCACAGTGACAAACATATTATTTAGGATTTATTCTGACGTTTCAGCTGGAGACCAACCTTTGAAAAAGGCTGGTCGCCATATATATATATATAAATGCCGAGGGTAATACATCATCGTGAGCTTGCGAGCAACATAAATATTTCATACCTCCTCAGGGGGTTAGTCTGTGTATCGGAAAAAATAAGCTATGCCCACTGAATAAATTGAAATTAAATGTATTTTCCTTACATAGACCAAACTACAATGTCAGTGCTATCTGTAAAATCTACAGATACATAGCAACATGAGGGTGGATTGTAATTTTAAAATACATTTACGCGAGAAATACAATGCGCACAAACATGTCTGCAGGGTCATACAGATTAAAAAAAACAGTTTTACTTAATGGGCGTTGCAATGGATGCGATGTGTGATATAATATACGAATTATGAATAACAGCTTTAGGGGGATCTTAATTGTAGTGAACGCGGGCTTATTAAGTAAGGTGCAAGTACGTAACGTAGCATGTGACGGTCTAGTTGCAGAGACTACGGTCGAGCAGACCTACGAGCTAAGTCACATTGTTTTGATGTCTTCTGGAACGCGCTTCATCCCGCGCGACCGGGATAAGCAGCGTGCACTTTGCGTCATCGAGGAACTTGGCCCTGCACAGCGGCATCAAGCGGGCGCGCTCCTTCCTGCACTCGTAGAAGCATTCGCGTGAGCGCTATGTGGCGAGGCCACTGCCGGCGTTCCCACTATATGCGAGGCGCTCGAACCAAGCACGTGATCAAGGTGCTGCTACACAGCACGCAGCACGTCTGATGGCTGCTGTGATAGCGCGCGCGCCAGCGATGGCGACCGCGCGAAGTCCACAGTTGTTGCCCTAGCTAAAACACCACCTCCACCCCTTCGCCGCTTTTCATGTTCGTCAAAGATGGTCGAGGCGCTTCCTCTTCTCCGCTTCAACGCAGGCCTCCCGAGTGGGGTGATGTCATTTTTACCTTTGCTTATGGCGTGAAAGGAAAATGTGGTCTATCTCTTGTAGCATCTGCGAGAGAGAGATTAGATATCATTATCTCAGAAACAAAGCCTAGAAGAGGGGGGCTTATTCCAGGATGCCTTGCCCACGGGTGGCATCCCCAGACTTCTCTACCGGTGCTTTAAGTGCTCCTGTGGGTTCAAATAAGGCGGCAGCGCAATTCATATGCAGTGACCTACTTCCGGTATTACGAGACAATACTGATTCAGGAAGACAGAGAACTAGAGGAAGTAAAGACAGATGACGTGACCCAGACGATGCTCCTCACACGACACTGGGAAATAAGAATTAGGGGAAGAAACCAACGAACAAAAAAAAAGCGGACAGATATGTACATGCCGTCAGTAGGAGAAACTGATGTGACATTATGCGTGCAATCGATCACTGTGGCCAGTGCAGTTGAAGAGCTGTAGAAGTGGTCGTGTTTCCTCGCAAGCCTGTTTCGCGCAAGGCCGTGGTTAAGGCATGTCTCTCTCTAAAAGGGCTTCGTGGCTGCATTCGCCTACTACCGTTACACTATACGTTTTGACGGCAAAATAAGGGCACAAACGTAAGCTATGTTTTATCATGTCCGTTCATCTGCAAAAGCCATGAATTGGAACGTCTGGCACTGTAATAAGAAAATGTACTCAGCTTCCGCTAGGCCACGCAAGGCCATATCACAGCGAATCTGGCCCATAATTTACAGACGCAGGACACTTGATAGTCATGGGATATTTTGTCAGGGACATGTCACGTGACAGTGCATTAAAGGGCCAACTCGGTCTATTTTTCATTGTTCACTGATCTCAAAGAAATTTTTAGTGTATTTTCTGCTTCGCACTGCCATAATTTATGCCACACGAGGCGGTTGCAAGTCCTCTGGTTTTCCTGAAAATGGACTTCAAAACTTTTTAGCGGATTCCCATGGGAGCCACACTGTGTTATTGACTTCATCACCTTCAACGCGGCCTACCCGAGCCTGCGGCCTTCAAAAGAAACGCGGCGGTACTTCAGCGCTCAAATTACCTGCAACGCTGCCTAACCGGCCTAAGTGAGCAGGCGGGCTGTGTAAAGGAATACGGCAATACTTCAGCGTTGTAATCGTCGCTGTCATGTTCAGAAGAGCTCTATATATCGTTGGATAATATGGCCACTTTCAGTTTTGGGCACCAGCTTCCCCAGCGTCATATTTCTGATGGCGGGGAGACTGTGACGTCATCGCATACGCTACACAAAGCGTCTCTACCCGTTTCGGTTGCGGTTTGAACACACTGTTCGTTCGGTTATTTAAAATTACTTGTGAGTTCCAGAGTAAATTGGCTGAACCTGGCTGTTTCAAGGCTGTCAGTGCTATTGGAAAACAGTGGTATAAGAATACTGTCGAAGAACCGCCTGAGTTCTGCTTCAAATTACCTGTGAGGAAACATGTCGCGTCACATCTTTTTACGTGACATGTCAAGTAACATATCACATGATCCCACATAACATGTCACGTGATCCCACATAAGTAACGCAACGTCACGTGACATGTTCCCGCCAAACTCACACAATGGAATTCAAGTGATGTGTCCCCCCAAAATCACGCAACAAAATGTCCCACGACGTGTTGCCTCCAAAATCACCTAACGAAATGTTACGCGACATGTACCTCCGAATATCACGTAACGAAATCCCACGTGACATGTTTCCGCCAAAAACACGTAACGCAATGCCATGCAACATGTTCCCTCAAAATTACATAACGTAACGTGCCGTGACAGGTTATTGCCCAATTCACGTAACGCAATCTCACGTGGCATGCTTCCGCCAAAATCAAATAACGAAACATCACGTGGCACGTTCTTGCCAAAATCACGTAACGAAATGTCACGTCACATGTTCCGCCCACATTACGCAATGCATTGTCACGTGGTATTGCACGATGCCTGACAAATTACGGTTAGCTAAAGCAGCTTCGCTTTTAAAACCGGGACGACAGAAAGTGTTCTTCGTAGAAGCCGCATAAGATTCGCGCGTTCTTATACCACCCTTTCCCAGCCGTATCACCTATTTACCTACAAAAATTTTTGTGAGTGTAGCAGTCGAGTGCAGCAACCAGTTTAGCAAATTTACAGCTAACATCAAAAGAGAGGATACTTTTGGGAGGTTTAGTGAACTGTCAACAGCTGAAAGTGTTACACGAAAGAATAAAAATGAAATGGGATATTTAAAGATCTTGTTATTTCTTGGTGCAGGAAAGTACGTTTTCAGCCACATATAACTTCTGAGACAGTGTATAAAACAACTATAAGTGCAGCCTCTATACATATACACAAAGAAGGATCAGGTGACGTGCTTAGTTCCAGGGCTTCTGACGCTGTCCCACTGACGAGGTAGTTTTTCCTTCACTGCTTATGATAAAGAAATATTGGGTGGAAAGAAAGAAAAGCTTCAAAGCGAAACGTGCATTCCTAAAGTTCACGAATGTCAATGAGTACGAGTAGAACAAGCTTAGCGGTAGCGAACGTCGAACACAGTTGCTCAAGCACCGCTTCCGCCTCCCAGCTGAGGACAACCTGCTAAGGGTGAGGGCTTTGAATGGCGTCACTTACGAAAGCTTCTGGTATGCTTATCTGAATCGCGCGATCAGAAAGCTCCAACGGAGATAACGTAACACAGTTACACAGCCGTCACTCGCTGGCGTATCATATTTTGCGCACCATATCAAAAAGTGCATTAAATTGTTCCAACATTACGGTACGGTCTCAGAATGAATAATAAAGCGCTTGTGAAACTACTCCTCCTCCCCGTTAGAACTACACACATACTTCAGCTGAAAAGTGCCCGAAATATCACGTGCCTTATGCTGCTGAAATGTTCGAACACATTGAAGGTACACGTTACTGCACCAAGGAAGCACAAGATGTTTCAATACTGCATCTGGGGCGCACACTCCTGCAGAGGGATATCTGCTGTGTACTATAGCTGTGGTGAATGAATGTGGCGAAATGCCACGGATGCCAATTCAGCAGAAACAAACACTATTCTGGCGAAAGACATTGTTTCCGAAAGGAGCTCAATCTGTGAATAAGTAAGTGACACTGAATTTACAAATATTTTATGGTATTGTGAGCTGTCAGAGGAAGGGCGGATATTTTTAGACACTGAACATATGGACAACTTAGACATTTCTTAATGTTCAAAAACATACTGTAGCCCCGCCACGGTGGTCAAGTGGCTAAGGTACTCGGCTGCTGATCCGAGGGTCGCGGGATCGAATCCCGGCCGCGGCGGCTGCATTTCGATGGAGGCGAAATGTTGAGGCCCGTGTGCTGTGCGATGTCAGTGCACGTTAAAGAACCCCAGGTGGCCGAAATTTCCGGAGCCCTCCACTACGGCGTCTCTCATAATCAGAACTGGTTTTGGGACGTAAAACCCCACAAAACAACAACAAAAACATACTGTAACACAAACTACTTGCTCCTACTGTGAACACTGGGAGAACCAAATGTAATGCCAAAATCGTGCCCATAGAACAGCCACCACCCCCTGCATCGCAGTTTATGCAGAATGATTTTCTTCGTGCATCTGCGTGAATGATTTTCTTCTCCCCCCTTTTCTTGCCTTCTATCGCAATAAAATTATTTGCACCAACAGTTCAACAGCACGAGGGAGTCAAACCCATTAAGCGCCTCTGTGGAGACCGCGGAATTTGCGGTCAGTACTCACTCCCCTCAACTACATCGTCTATGTCTCCGTTACTTATCATCGGTAAAATGTTGATTCCGTAACTACAACCAAGGAAACCATTCGGCACTGTTGGCCGCAACACGCCAAGCAATCATCCCTGTTTGTTACGACTTCAGTAACCACCGCAGCATAACCTGAGTTATACCCCTGTCACACAAGAAGGCTTAAAGCCATTTGTATCTAGTCACATTCGATTCATCAAATGACATTGGATAGCGTGCGCTGCCACAGGGAACAAGAAAATATGCCGTTTGTAAACGGCAGCAATAGCGATGAAGCGGAGACAAGTATGAAAAAATCTATGACAGATTATGTAATAAAATTTTGTTATGTATACCATGTCAGAATAAAAAGTGGTTTTTGCATGTTATCGTCCATATTCAAATGTTACTTGGCCGACTGAGCGCACTGTTGAGCACCCGGTCGGCAACGATCTTGACAATGTTGCTGGGAACGAGGATACGTAAACTTTTGACAAAAAGCAAGTTGAGCCCTTTCGCAAAAAGAAAAAGGACAGCGCTTTAATATAACAAATTCATGCTATAATTAATTTTTCATTTCTTAAGTACAATTTTTGCGCCTCCCCTTTACGGCGAGAGTATTCAGTTGCGATAGAAACACATTCGAATGAGTTCACTGAACTCATTCCTTTTTAGAAGTCGTTCTGGTCGAATGACCTTAGATGTTCCCGTGTGGCAGCCTGCTAACCACATTAAGTGTAATGACTTTAGATACAAATGAGGTGAAAGCTTCTTGCGTGGCAGGGGCATTATCCGGTGTAGGCTTGAAAAAGCTCCTTACTTAAAGGGCACCCTTGTTTCGAGCATTTTACTATGTTACACTTTTCTAATGGGAGTGCAGTTCATTTTTGTCCGAGCGGTGTTTGACGCTGCACCAATAAACTTCCGAAGCAAATAGCAAGAATCGTGTTCGGACGAAGTGATCAGCTGCTGATCCGAGGGTCGCGGGATCGAATCCCGGCCGCGGCGGCGGCGTTTCGATGGAGGCGAAATGTTGATGCCCGTGTGCGGTGCGATGTCAGTGCACGTTAAAGAACGCCAGGTGGTAAATTTCCGGAGACCTCCAGTACGGTTCTTTCATAATCAGAGCTGGTTTTGGGACGTTAAACCCCACAAATCAACCAATCAATCAATCAGAAAAAGTGAACTGGTTCAGATGTTCTGATTCTACCTCAGCATGAAAATGTTTTGCGTGCGATTACATCTGAAGGAAATGTGTAGGCTTAAAAAGAAGTAGAGAGTACAGTTTCCCATGCACTTACGCTGACGTAACGAACGTTAGCGGAGGCGTTAAATTGTTTTCCATCACAGGGCTGGTATTGTAGACAGCGGTGCAATTGCGTGACTGCTTTGCACTGATGCCAAAATAAAAATATGATGTTGAATATGTGACGGATACGTAAGAGGTTTTTAATGAAAGTAATAGTCTAGTAATAATTCACTAAAATCACATCATGCCTTTACTTTCGAATATTAATAGCTAATGTCAATACCAATAGCAATAGTAGGAGCGTGAATCCAAACTAGAAGAGGCTTCTCAGAGGAACATGGAGACTTGAATCGATGAACAGATCGTTAGAAACGATTTAGAACAGGGAATGTCGAAGGCTCACAGAACATTCCCTGTCCTAAATCGTTTCTAGCATTCTGTTCACCAATAGCAGCGTGAATGTCACCTTACACGTCGTTCACACCAACTACAGCAAGCAGTCTACATTTCTCAGCTCCTTTTTTCTGCAATGCAATTCCATGTTCTAAGAAGATATACAAAAAACCGAATACCCATAAATTTTGCAGTAAACTTATGCAGTTGCATTTAGCTTCGTCTAACTAAACTTCTTTACTGCTGTAGGTGTTGTTTCCTTTTCTTTTACTTTGCTAGTTTGTATGCCACCTTAATTTTTTTCAGCCGTGTTTGTAAAACCTCTTATGGTTTTCTATATCTCCTTGATGCGTTTCGTTTATTTTGTTATGTTTATTCTCTTGTTTACTGCATAACTCGATGCACGCATTCAAATTGCCTTCTTTGTTTACTCTTACTGGTTAGACGACCCTCGTTGATTTGTTAACTGCTTTTTGGTACCGCTGTTTCTTATGTTTTTTTACTTTTACTTCTAATAGATTTTGTCATTATTAAATCTCCATATTGGTGTGTTGCTTCTACAGTCAGCCCTTTTATGATGACCTCGAGGTCCCCTTTCAGTTTGTAATTGTGGGACCTTCTCCTGCATATGCTTATCACTTTTTCATGACTTCGTTCAATAAAATTATTTTGAGTGCCACCCTGATTGTTATATGTATTGTTGAGGCAAGCACAATTACGTCCGCCTTGATTAGAGAAAAACTGAGAGTTATAAAAAGACGTCAAAGTATCTATTATTATTAGAGTGCAGACATCATTAAAGATAAAATAACTGCACAAAATAAAGCCATGTGAACCGTAGTAAAGAAAGACTATCGAAACCTGCTCAGCAACCTGAGCGGGACAGCACCGATTCTGGCCCTTACATCGACATGCCCGCGGGGGAAATCCCCGTGGGAACCGCGAGTTCGCATACGAAGCCCAACGGAGCGTAAAAGCGACACCACGCAGCGCGCACTGGACAGCCGTACCGGGACGCGAAACGGGCCACCAGGCGGAATTCACGCTACATAGTTGAGGGAAATGAATGCCTCGACCAAGCCGGGTTCTCATCGATTTGCCATCGCCAAGGGCGGAAGGAAGGACATTTGTCAGCCTCCTATCAGCTGCCGTCGCCGGCTTTGAAAACGAGAAGAAAGGACAAATTCCATTAAAGAAAAGCTTCGGCAGTTAAAAAATTGCGCTGCTGGGATGCTGCGCGGGCATTTGTCCAGGCTCGGGGAGGCATCGAAAGTGCGACGGTCTGGCCAGCCTCTTTCTAGGGGACGCCGTTGCAGGCCACGGCTGACCTTTTGGATGGCAGTGAAAGGGGAGCGGGGGGTCCCCGCCGACGCTGGATGGTGGGGAAAGCGTGTGCGAGTCGGGATTTGTTGATCGGGAAAAAATGGCGGGTGGGGATTCTGTGCATCGACAGAGACAGAAGCGACTGAGGATTGAGCTGCATAGTGGCCATTAAAAGTCGTTCGACGCTGTTGGAATAGAGACACTGATGAGAGTGGTAGTTAATAGACACAATGTTAACGTTTTACTAAAAAAGTGTTACATTTCGAATGTCGTGTTAAGCTACAAGATCTCCATTCTTTCCACTTACAGCTCAATTAGTAATTGCAAACGGGGAAAGAAGATACGTTGGCACAGGATTAGCTTCTGGAATCGCTCTTCGTTATGAAGTCGATTAAGAAATGAATTTTCTGTATCTCCCGAAAGCAGATCTGCTGAAGCACACAGTAAGTGGGCTTCGTATTAATTAGACACCCTAGGCTTCTCTTGTGGGGCACCTAATTCTCGATATGCGGGCGGTGTTCTTGTTTTTCTTTTCTCGTTTACGAGAATACGATCGTCATGATCGGGGATTGGATTCCCGTCCGTGAGGTTAGAACGCGTACATTTTAGGCGCTAAGCTACCGCGGGGGCCGGAAGAAGCTGAAAACACAATTCAGGAATCAGTAGCGCAGGACCATTGGGACGTCCGAACGTATCGGGAGGGGAATTTGATGCACACTAATTCACTTATTTAGGAATGAAAATGAAATAATTAGGCGGGTGATTGGATGTGAATAACAAGCAGCGATAACAAAGAGGGCGCAAGCCGTTCGTGTCCTCCGTTCTCCTTCGCATGTATCCTCTGTTAATACGTTGTAAACATTGTAAACGCATGTACACGTGTACAAACCCGCTCTGAACATAACACAAAGCAAGAATAAAATGCATGTACTGCAGTAGAACGCGTATGAACTCTTCCTCAAAAGTCTGCCTATCAGCGCAGGATAAATACGTGCGCTTCACTCCTTTCTGCTTGCAGAGCCGGGGCTGTGTTCTTTCCTGTTTGCACTCGTTATCGAAGCCAGCTACTAGAGCAGCTCGATAACGTCTTTCCTGCTGTACTAAATATGTTAACATAAATGTCGTCCACGCGTATGTTCCTCCCCATTTGGTGCTACTGTACGGTGTTATTTCGTTGCCAAGCCTAACAGCCATGACACTTGGCGGGCATGTCATAACTTCGGAAGCTTATAGGATTTAGAATTTGCGCATGTACGGACATGAATTTTATAAACCAACGCGTCTTACTGACGAAAATATTAGAGATTTCTTTCAGTTCCTTTTTTCACGGCCGTGTAACTAATTTCGACACGCATCTTTCTAGCAAACGTGGTGAGCTGATCTCTCCTAAAAGTAGACTTGCTTGCAGTAGACCTATCGTGTTGTTGTTGTTGTTGTTGTTGTTGTTATGTGGGGTTTAACGTCCCAAAACCAGCTCTGATTATGAGACGCCGTAGTGAAGGGCCCCGGAAATTTCGACCACTTGGGGTTCTTTAACGTTACTGACATCGCACAGCACACGGGCCTCAACATTTGGCCTCCATCGAAATACAGTCGCCGCAGCGGGGATTCGATCCCGCTACCCTCGGATCAGCAGCCGAGTACCATAGCCACTAAACCACCGTGGCGGGGCAGACCTATCGTGAAAGCTGGCCACTTTATAAACTGAATGCTCTAAAGCTAAACGTTGCAGAAATCTAGATATCTTGATACGCAAATAAATTATCAATTTCTCTGGAGGTATGTGCGCGAATGGTACCGGAATGTTTCAAACATCACTCATCTGCCTTCGTTCGATCCCTTCCGCAGCCCAAATGCCTATTCAGTGAAGTTCAACTGCCGTCAGATTTCGACATGGACATTCTGAGGAATCCGCTTGTTCTGATGCACGTATGAACACACGTTCTTTCTTAACTCCCGGTGTCGGGCATTTTGCAATACGTCTATTGGCTTAAGAGCATGAGTACGGTATCAATTCTGCAGGCACTCCAGGCGGATTGATTCCGGTACAGTATATATATGTACGTGGTGTATGTGTGTGTGTGTACATATATTGGAAGATAGCGCGAGAAAAGGCGGCCAAAGTGCTCAAGAGGGTACTGAAACTACCGACGCGTGGCAGCAAGGGGCCCTTAGCCAATTCGGCCACCGAGCGGCATTCTTTTTTCTTCAAAGGCCCAGCTATTTGTTGACGTTGCATCGTCATCTTGAAAAGGACTCCAGTCTGCTTTAGTGTCGGATAGGCTTGTTCCCCGATTGCCATCGAGATGGCGCAACGTTCTAGGTGCTTATAGTTAACGCTGAAGAGATTTCAAGGATCAATGTCAATTCTCTGGCTGTCGCTGTCGTTCCGCTGCGTCTCTGTATTTCGGCGTGGCAGTGGCCCTTGCGCGCTGCTTTGCGTCACCATGCCCTGCGTAGCTTCAGAGCAACGGCCATAGGACCGTACTCAAATGCTACACCGCGGTGAAGCAAGGCAAGCTCGCGCACGTGTGTAGACGCAAAGGCAACGTGCAGTTCAGCGTCGAAGCAGTTCAGACGTGACGCTGCCGGACCATGAGAGAGCGATTGCACAGACAGGATTTCGCAATTCGGGAGAACGGCTGCAAGCACATCAACGTTGCCTGTATAAGTGAAAGCGCTAGCCTTCCTTCGGACAGTATTCCAGCGTCTTGCTATAGACATTTTTTGCTTAGCCCATTATGGAGGAACACCTCCGAAGCGCGCCAAGGCACACACAGAAGAAAAAGATCGCAAGATTTCCCTCGCCATTCCTTCGAAGCCGCGTCTTTTGCATTCATTCTGACCTCTTGAGGAAAAAAAACAGCTCTCCTCCATTTTTTCTAGAACAAAAAGAAAAGAAAACTTGGACGTAGCCCAGGCATTATGAGAATCGATGTGATACGAAAACAGTCCGCGGTGTAATTGGCCATGACGACTTGTTTGGCATTTAGGCAAGTGTGTTGAGTATAATCAACGTCCTTCGGGGAAATTATGGTTTCGTGCGTAAGGTCGTGCGTAAGGCAGGCTTGCCAGAGACGTTGAGACCGCTGTCGCGACTAAGTGGTGGCTCATGGTACGACTTAAGTTAGTGCGGGGAGGTGTTTGGTCGAAGACAAATGCAATTTGCGGTGCGCTGGTGTGCATGTCAGAGCGTTGCTTTTCTTAGCGTACCTACGGAGGCGTATGCAAAAAAGAACGGAAACATGCTTAGCGATAAAATTCGTGTGTATTGTTTATTATGTTGCTGCAAGAGCGTATGACACGCACTAGAGCCGCAACTGATTTTAGACAACCACAATCACCAAAAATGCCTTCGCAATAGGCTTATTTCCCATACGTTCCGCGTTTGAAGAGCCACCGGGGATAAGTGCTACCGTGCTTGCCTGCTGCCACCTCGGATGCCCGCGTTCTATTTTTAGGGCGTGGTAGGTCTCCTTTCGTCATCATTAAAACACGTTTGATTTAATGGAATGAAAGCTATGGAACGAAAACTGTAGGTGTAACCTTAAGGCACAAGAAGAGAGTGAAGTGGGTTAGGGAACTAACGCGTGTTAGGGCCATGTTAATGTATTAAGAAGAAATGAGCGTGGGCGGGCCATGTAATGCGAAGACAAGACAACCGTTGGTCATTAAGGGTAGCAGAGTGGATTCCTAGAGAGGGCAAGCGTGGCAGGGGCGGTAGAAAGTTTAGTGGGCAGATGAGATCAGGAAGTTTTCGGGCAGAAATTGGACCCCGTTAACAAAGGACAGGGGAAATTGGAGATCTATGGGAGAGGCCTTTGCCCTGCAGTGGGCGTAGATAGGCTGATGATAATAATGATGATGATCATGATGATTTTTTGGTTTCAATTAGAAATTTCATAATTACTAAACAAACCTGACTTGGCACTTCGATATACCTGATGGCCCGATCACTTGGCTAGATCCCCAAGTCTTTACAATGACCTCTAAGAGGGTTGCTCCTCCAGCTTACGCTGTCACTGTCCTGCGACTCCGCGCAGGCCTGGTGTTTTTTATGGGTACGGTTTAATCGCAAGCTACAAAAACTCTGCATATCCCAAGAACTGTGGGAATCGGTATTGTTCGAAGAAATCGGCGAGCGAATTGCCTATATGCGACTAATTTTACTCGCCTTAGAAAAGCGTTTCCGGAAATACCAAGAGTCACCTACCGCCGTAATAGAAGCTTTAAAGGGGCCCTGAAACCATATTTTACTCGCTGAGTTTTGCATCGAAACGGGTTCGTTGTATTGTTCTGAGGTAAATGCAAAAAGAATTTTCGAGATCGATGCAGGCAAACGCAAGTTATTCAACTTACAAATTCAAAATAAAAGCAGACGACAGATATCGGCATCCCAAGGCGTGCATGCTGCTTCCAATCAAAACGCGGCTTACATCTTGCAGAACCGGAACCGTGCTGCCCTCTGTGGCCTTCCTACCATAACCACCACGTGGGCCGCACAGCGATCCTTGTGTCAGTTACAAGCAAAATGAAGTTGTAATGCCCAAATTTGTACCTTTAGCAAGCATAAAACACGTTCTGAATTTGGAATTTCTTATATTCGGTGCATTATCGATATGTGCGATGTATATTTTTATTCCCTACTCCTCCCGGCCAATCAGAACCTGCAGCAAAGCAGCATGGTGATGTCATATCCGCTCGGAGAAACTGTTGATGTATGGCGCTGCAGTCTGCGCGGAAACTGATTTCAGGTACAAATTAAAATATAATACGGTTCAATTTCGCCGCTTTCACTGGTGTTTCGGTCATCGTCAAGTCCCACACAAAGCAAATCTGCAATAAAATCAATGTGCGTAAAATGCGCTTCAGGGCCCCTTTAAGGACCTGCTAGTACATGCCAAAGTAAACCCTCTGCGCACCGCCTGCGTAACAACTTGCTGCCGTCCCATATGTAAGACTTGCAAGCATATTCAAAATGATCTTAAAGTTAAAAGCACGGGAAGTGACTATGTCCATCATGTAAAATCAAGTTTCACTTGCACTAGTTCCAACGTTATTTACATGTTGGAATGTTCACTCTGTCACAAGCAGTACGTCGGCGAAACTGGTCAACCAATTAATGTTAGATTAAACGGGCACCGCGCGGACACCGCGAATAACCTGCCGAAGGCGGTGGCGCAGCATTTTAATATGACAGGTCACAATTTCGATGAACTGAATCTCTACATACTCCAAGGAAACTTCCGCTCGCCGAGGGACAGAAAATACAGGGAATCGTATCTCATACACAGGTTCAATACTCTCCAACCTACAGGCATAAACCTTTCAAAGGGAACTCTTGAGTCCATTAGATACGGTAGAGTGTTAACAAAGACGACAAAAGGTTGAGGTATGCACAAGCTAACAATGTTTCTCCCAGAAAGTCTACTTTCAGGTGCTGAGCCCCCATCCAGTTCCAGGAGAACAAGGACGTTAAACAGTGTAGTTACTTTTTTTAGCCCCAAGCTTTCTGTGAAACGCATTGTTGGTGCGGGGCAGGTGGTACGGGGTGGAGGGGGGGACACATGACATAGGAGTAACTTCTGTTCCGAGCGTGTGTTCCTTTTTCCACCCTGCTTTCTAGCCCTGTGCACACAATGCATTTGCAAGATATGTACAAAGAGCGGATTCTCTGGAAGCTTTCGCTCTTGCCATTTATATTAGTCACGCTAACACCTGTCACCCAAATACCCCTGCACCCAACCACCCCCCCCCCTTTTTTTTTTCTTTTGTGTGTGTGTTTTCGCACGTGCTGCTCTTCTCCTCCTCTCTTTCTGAGGACGGGGGAGAGTGTGCAAAGGCGTACATAAACGAACGCTGGAGAAGGCAGTTGCCGCCCTGACGAAGACAAGTCCGCTTGTCGAAACGTTGGCTCCCGCGACATTCCCTGTTTTAAATCGTACCTTGCGATTTGTTCATTAATTTTACTACGGTGTGTTATGGACAGTATGAAAAAACACCGTTGTGAAAAGTGCATGTTTTTTGAAAAGAACACATATGCAACAAAAGAAGCTCGCACAGTTCCATAGCTAAATAAGTAATTACTTATTTAGCGTCGCTTTGTTTCCTACCGGGATTTCGCTCTACCACTCCAACACGCGCTGAAAGCACCTGGATGACAAAGCCTATACCAGTGATGGCTTTCTTAATTTCATGGACAAACCCCCTAATTTTCTTCTGAAATTCACTGAGGAACTTCTTGAAGTCTATTGGAGGGTCAACGGCTTTTCTCTTATTATCTGTATAAGCTGTGCTTCGCAATGCCGCTTACTCGTCACTAGTCATGTGCGTCTTCACGTTGTTTAAGCTCCTCTACTATATATAGTGCTGTGAGTTACGGCTCGTTTCTAAGAGTCACATTCTGATGCTCAAGGAGTTGTAGTTTGGCCCACTCGTTCGGCCCAGCTAAGCTTTTGCTAGATCCTGAGGCGGGATGTAGATCTAGCCTGAGAGTGGGAGGGGTGACCCTCAAGCCATCCGGGACTGGCCCGGTGGCGGTCCGCCTCCTTGGTCTTCCCCAGTTCCGCTTCTTTTTGCGGCGCGGCCTCCCCGCGCATCCATTTGGCTCTCCGAGCATCGTAGCCGCCTTCTTCGTCTTCCCCTGACGACGTAGGGTACCTGGAACCTGCGTTTGCAGGTCAGGTCCACAAATGGAGAACTTATGTTGACACGCATGGTCCGTCGAGGCGTCAAAATTCCACAGTTCGGGCATTTTGGTTGTCAGTGTCGAACAGACGCCGGAGCGATGCTCAGTTTCCCGTAGATGCGGCTGGCGACCGTCGGCCGTTAGCAACCGATGATGTTGGGAAGCGCGTGATGTAACTAGGAACTTTTATGCCGTTGAACAGGATTATCGCCCTCAGTGTCTTCTTGATGTTCTTGATGCGCCGTACTCCAAGTGCCTTCGGATTCCTTCCACTTACGAAGAGTTCGCCGAGCCGGCCTCGAGGGAGTTCGGGCTCAACCCCCCGAACCACCCCTCGGCACGTGTGGCCAGGGTATGCAACGTAGGCTCACACCTTGTAGAGGGTTTCATTGACCCGAATTTTCGCCACCTTGGAATAAGCTTCTGCGTTTTCTTCACTGAGCGTGCTAATCACAAAAATACTTTGAATTTCATGGCTCAAACAATGTCGTCCTCGGTCTCTGGTGGGTCAAGACAAGCGGTCATCAACAAGTCTTCACTTCAGTAACCATGTGTGCGTGTAAGCCACCCTTGGAACGGATAACAATCCGGTAGTGGTGCTTAGGCAAGTGCGGCGGGTGCGACACAGCGATGAGCTTGTTCATCGGTACCCTCGCGTACAACGGGCGTGGTATGCCCTTGTGGGCGCTATGGCCTGCACCGTCGCAGGGCGTAAAGTTCTGACGCTGCTTCTCCCTAGCGCGGGCAAAAATCCAACCGAGGGTCTTAGCCTCCTTTCCGACAAGTTCTTCGACGAGGACCATCGCTTCGAGCGGCAGTCTCGCAGACTAGCTCAGAAGGCCGTGCTGAAGTCCAACGTTGCACGGTGTGAGAAATCCCAATAAGAGGTCGCGAACTCGATCTACACGCACAAATCGGCTATCCGCTTGATCCTTGAAATAAACTGGATCGATAAGTTGAAAAGCAGAGCTGGTGTTCGCGCGGTATAGTGTGGGAGGTATCACTAGGGCGGGAGTTGCACCGGCTTGCTATGGAATCTTGCTGCTATAGTAACTTCGTGTTCTGGCCACCAGGCAGTTCTCGCACACCCTTCGGCGCTTGCTGTGAGGCGAAAAGTGTATTGCAATCGAGTGGGCAAACCTTCCGCAACTGTAGGTTTGAGGTCAATAATCACGCTTGCAAGAACTTTCCTTCGTGCTCACGCAATATTTGTGCGCTAACGAGGTTTCGAGTTCACTTGCACTGCTGTTGTTGCACTAGTCATACAGTGCTTAACGAATCCAATTAACCATGTGCCGCGTTTACTGAACCATGTCATTAGTTTACGTCACTGTGCTAGTCGAAATTCGAACAGGTGCTTGTTCTCTCACTGCCAACATGCTCTAACCCGTCAAAACATGTAATGGTATCGAATTAATTTTTGAGAAGGCGAATGTAGAGAAAAATGGGCGTGTTATTATGGAGATGTTGCTGTAATAATGCGAAGGCGTCGCTAACAGTAAGGTAACGGAACGGAGGGTGGCGTGCGTGCAGTGGCATCGCATGGGAGAAAGGTAGTTCCCTGCAGGAGCTCTTAATTGGATAAATGCCATGTTTTAATTGGATAAATGTCATACACGTTGCCATAATCAAAGTATATATCTGCTGCTCACTAACTGTGGCCTTCGTATGGTCCACCCCGTATGTAACGACCCATGTTGGTAACCTTTATATTAAATAAATGAAATTATACACAAATGCCGAAGAAGGCGATAACGCTCACAGGTATTCATTCCGACAGCGTACCTTTCTCGGGCTAATCGGATCCTAGTTAAAATTAAGGCTTTCAATCCCGGGGAAAATCCTTTGAAAAAAATTGAGATATCCCTTATGTTGCACACGGAAACGCCTAAGGAGACGTGACGGCCATGGCTCACGAAGTCACCTATTAGAGAGTTTTAGCAGTGCTGGTTACCGTACGGTAATGCCGTACCGTCGCGGTCCGCACGCAAAAAATTGAGCTTGTGAGAACTTTACCAGCAAGTTTTATCATCTGATGACGTTATGGTACTCCCCTAGCGACTAGTGCAGGTGTTTCCGACTAAAATAGCGACGCGCCGACCACGACCGTACGACATTACCGTACTTACCGTACGGCATTACCGTACGGTAACCAGCACTGCTAAAACTCTCTATTAATAGCGCATTTGCAACTCTGCTTTCAACTTCCAATCACCTGTGGCGCATAAAGAACGGTTGCCTTGAGGAGCTTATTTGCCAAGTGCCGAAGCAATTCCATTCATCACGCTCACACCACCAATAAATAATTACGAAGCCCACAAGCCACGCTATGGCGGGCTTGTGGGCGTCGTACGGGACCTTGGGGTTAGACAGCGAGTTTCGTAACGTGTGGTGGCATCACAATTTCCTCGCCCATACCGAAGTCAAATTTATTTCAACACCACCTGCCAATGACACACATATGGCTTCCGCCTTAAAAAATGTCCTTCCATGATTTGATAGCGATGAATTCGCACGGCAAGAAAGCGCTATTTTGATAATGATGTGAAAAAAAGATAACAAATGAAGATGTTATCGCTGTGGCCTTAAGCAACATGCATTTCCCATGTCAACAAGTCCGTATTAGCATTCATTAAACGTTTGTTATTTCCTGTAATTTCTAAGCACTAAACATTCCACGACTGGATAAGCGTAACTACTCCACCTTACAAAAGCGATGAAGCAATAACGATAAAAATTGATAAGAATCCTGAGTTATTGACAATGGGACTGCCTTGGCACTCGAACACCAGACCAAGGGTGAGGATACCTTTTCCCCACTATTACGCATTCTGCTGCCAAAATATCTGCTGTGAAGGCGCTTTTTGTCACTGTATTACATTACACAGATTACTTATTGCCATGTTAACAATTTCGGAGGCTTTACGCCCCAATATATTATGTGATTATGAGAGATGCCGTAGTGGAGGGCTCTGGAAGTTTCGACTAGCTGGGGTTCTTCAACCTGCATTGACACCTCACAGTACACGGGCCTCAACATTTCGCCTACAACGGAGTGCAGCCGCCGAGGCCGGGATACTTGTTGCCATGGTGCGCAATCGTGTTCCCAATCTCACGCAGCCCTTTAACTACAGACACGCACCCGGAACCGACGGCAAACTGCGAAAGAAATCATTAATCTCCCAGAAACCCCGCCACTATTCACAATCCCGCCGACGTGAATATCTACACCATATGCATGTTCACATCAAGTCGATGGCGAGCTGCTGCCGGCTGCCTTGCTGTTGCAATACATGCGTTCTGCTCTGTACAGATAGGCGGAACGAAAAACAATGTAGCGTGCGGAAACAGCAGACTGTGAGCCTATTTCCAAATCCGGAGCCATTTGTTTGAGATATGTAACGCTTTCGTAGTATAGCATTACGAGGTATTAAGCGTCTGAATATCACGACCGCGAAATAAACAACGAAAATGCTAACGTGCGATAAGGCCACTTCTCACCGTTTGGGACGCGTTAATAGCCAAAAGCGCAAATGATCATTCGCGAGTGACTGTGAATAGGGTGGCCATATTTGATACGACTGGTTCTGGGTACTATTCGCCTACTGCTGGACGTATACTGGCATAGCGTTAAGCCGGTCGCCGGCTTTGCTTTATGTCGACGGGCGCTGTGTCGACAGATCCTGTTAGTGCTGTAGGCATATCTGTCTTCATATTGGTCGCCTCATATAAGCAGCAGCCACCCGTTACACTAACCGGAGGCGCACGAGAGTGGCTGGGGAAGCCGAAAGATAAGCGACGCTCTGTATAGGCGTCATCATATACCGCCCGAATGCCGCACCGACCTGGTCCATTTTCTATCGTCGTATATGCCACCGTCATCCGGTTATGCAGGAAGAAGTGAATGCTGAGAAGGAAGCGGTGTCACGATAAGGCGAGCTGTCCTTTCATCTTTCATCGTCCAGCCTGTGCTTTGCTGTAGCCTTGGCTAGAGGGCACGTCTCTCTTGCCGCTGGTATATCTCGTTATTTCTAAGGCGCCTACACACACACACACCCAAACGCTTGCACACACAAACCCAAACGTGCGCACACACACACACACACACACACACACACACACACACACACACACACACACACACACACACACACACACACACACGTGTGTGTGTGTCTTCGTGAGCTGCCCTTACCAACACCATGTTGCCAATATTTTCCCGAATGGAGCACCTCTTTTTCTGAGCACCAGTCACACAGACTGCCCGGAAATGAATTTACCGGGTTTCATACGAGCCTGTATGCCGAGGAAACATCATCGACAGTCAATCAATGCAGAAAAAAATTATGATCATCTGCGCTTAAGAGTCAAGGGCATCCAATCCGTCGTGAAGTTTCGGTGGTGTGACAATGCTGGACTCATTGCACCAACCCTGAGCGTTTTGACGCTTTATACGTCATTCCTGTGGTGCTGCTGGCCATACAATGAGTGCACGGTAAGCTCAGCGCGCCGTAGCAATTGAATACCACGAAAGTCTGGAAGCACTGCCGTATCAAGGACTGAACATCGCAAAGGGTGTTCACGTATTCAGAAACGCGAGGCTTTTTAAGTGCCAGATTCGAATGTTTAATGCTGAGAAAGCTGAAACACGAAACTAGGATCGCGCGGCTCAAGGCGCATTTTGCGCTACGGGGCGCACTGATTGATTACAGAGAAACCAAAATGAATCGGAACGCTCGAAAGGTGTTTCGCTTTCGTTGAGCACCGCACCGAATCAGCTCAGTGTCCCCAGCGGCTGCAGAACTCGCCGCCATTCATGCTACGGTAGAGGTCATAATTGCAGAACCTTCCCATGCATGTTCAATATTCACCGACTCCAAAGCAGCTCTTCAGTCCCTTATATCACCATTTCGTCATGGACCTCACGAGCAATTAGTCGCTGACATAAGAATTCTTCATCACCATGCAGTCGAGCAAGGACACGACATCACGTACCAGTGGATACCGGGTCACTGTGGGATCAGCGGCAATGACCTCGCTGATGAATGCGCCCGATCTGCCCACGATGATAACCACTGTAGAGGAATACCGTTCTCCAGGACCGACGCATCCGCAAGGCTTCAATCCCTAGCACGTGAACTTACACGTGCACAGTGGAATTCATCAGAATTCACCAATGCTCGTGTCCACAGTTTGCACCCGGACCTTCAGTTCCACCTTCCGTCAGGAATACCTCGCGCTGAGGAGACGCTTTTGTGTCGCCTGTGGCTTGGGGTTGCCTTGACGAAGGCCTACTCATTTCGCATTGGAATGACGAACGACCCTAAGTGTGAGAACTGCGGCTGCGACGAAACGATACGTCATCTTCTTTGTGAGTGTCCCCGTTACAGTGGCCCTAGGAAAGAACTTACCGCTGCTCTAGACAGACTTGACAGCCGCCCTTTGTCCGAGCAACGAGTTTTGGGACACTGGCCAGGACCATCGTCAGCACGGAAAGCGCTGAACGCGCTGTTACGATTTTTAAGGACGAGCGGTCTAAAGGACAGACTCTAAGCAGTGTCGCGTTTCCTTTCTCTTTCTGTGCGTTTTTTTTTCTCTATCCTTTTCCTTTCTCTTGTCGTGTCTCCTTTCTATTATCTTTCATTCCCCTCACCCCTCTTCCCCCGCACAGGGTAGCCAGCCGGTCTCAGCACTGGCTAACCTCCCTGTCTTTCCTCCCTCCTTTCTCCTCCTCCTCCTCCTATGACGCAGAATGCCTCGGTAGCCGATTATCGCGTTTCATTCAATGACAACTGTACAATGCAACACGAGCATTAGCTTTTTTTTTTGTCTGCCATTCTATTCTGCAAACAAAGGAAGATGCCGACGGAACCTGAAGGCACATTAATGGCTTTTTCTTGAACGATATAGCAGTTGTAGCAATTTAGGTCATGCAGGTATCGTTCCTGCCTATGAAATAAAACACCTACATCTTTACAATAAGACAGTGATTGTTCCGTGTTATTCGGCACTTATCTTGAACAAAACAAACACGGAATCATTTGTTTCTTCTCCATGTAGGCAAGCATGTTGGTCTTTCCCCGATTTTACGAGTAGTGGTAAATGCGCGGTTCAGATGTCGAAACGCCTAGCGAATGCTTGACTGATATGTGATTAAGCTCAGTTCTTTTGTTGTTTTGTTCGCCAATGTCTGGACGGAGTCGTCCCTCGTTTAATTTTGACACTGTATGGGACGACAAGGGTCAATAAAATTGAGTGGCTAAGAACTCACACCTGAGAGTAAAGAGCAGATTTTGTGCTGGGACAAATTATTCTGGCTTTTATGAAATTGTAGCTGTAGCCTCCTTTTCAGATGAGCTCCTCTGTTCTAAAAATTACGAAATTTTTCGTAAGGTTCCACCGTAAATACCGCGATTTGATTACGAGGAATGCTTTGTAGTGGATACCACAGCGGGCTTTTTGTTCAGAGTATGCTTTATTGAATTATTGAATTTATTTGAAATTCAAAAATTCAATAAAGCATACTCTGAACAAAGTAAAATGCGCGGTTCAGATGTCGAGACGCCTAGCGAATGCTTGACTGATATGTGATTAAGCTCAGTTCTTTTGTGGTTTTGTTCGCCAATGTCTGGACGGAGTCGTCCCTCGTTTAATTTTGACACTGTATGGGACGACAAGGGTCAATAAAATTGAGTGGCTAAGAACTCACACCTGAGAGTAAAAAGCAGATTTTGTGCTGGGACAAATTATTCTGGCTTTTATGAAATTGGAGCTGTAGCCTCCTTTTCAGATGAGCTCCTCTGTTCTAAAAATCACGAAATTTTTCGTAAGGTTCCACCGAAAATACCGCGATTTGATTACGAGGAATGCTTTGTAGTGGATACCACAGCGGGCTTTTTGTTCAGAGTATGCTTTCTAGATATACACTGATCTGCAAAGGCAAGCAACCCTTTTTTACTGAATCATTTTATTTTCGACAAATTAGTTCCCCTATTCCAGTGTACCTTTCATGGGACATACATAGCAACCTCCTATTCTTTCTCTATAGGGAATTTTTTTTTGTTTATCATTATTCCATGAAACTTCTCATAACCCACACTTGAAAGATGAACTTAAAAGTGAGCCGTTATATCTGACTGGTCGTACTATTCATCCTCGTAAGGTTGAAGTCATTTTTTTGTTGTACTAGTTTTCTGATTCTTACACGCCCAAGATAGCCAGTGAATGGGACCACGTGCCGAAGTCTGTCGTCACCATTATCAATTCTTCAGCCTTTAACTCCGCTGCTGAATATTACAAATAAATAAATAAATAATAAACAAACAAACAAACAATAAATAAATAAATAAATAAATAAATAAATAAATAAATAAATAAATAAATAAATAAATAAATAAATAAATATTGTAGCGCTCCACGACGCGACTGCCGTTTTCTGTCTCTATTTATTAACGCCACTTGCGTAAAAACAGATGATTTTCTTTTCTCTTTTGTTGTTTTTCGTTCACTTATCGGTTTTCATTTGCGAGCGGTTACTCTGTCGCAGCTTGCATGGTTCCGCTGCAGAAGCTTTTTTGACATCACTTATGCCTCTACATCGCCTACTTGAACGCATATAATCATCTGGAATGACATCAATTTCAATGTAATGTAGC
Organism: Hyalomma asiaticum; assembly: GCA_013339685.2. NCBI lineage: Eukaryota > Metazoa > Arthropoda > Arachnida > Ixodida > Ixodidae > Hyalomma > Hyalomma asiaticum. The sequence continues at coordinate 41,261,443 of CM023486.1, forward strand.
AATTACAAAACACGATCGGTTTGTGGATTTGAAGTGTACAAGAAGGCTCTGTTTCAGGGAAAAAAATAAATGCCCCACCTCCGATAGCCTTCACTTGCCCTAACGGAAGCCAAGAGGATAAGAAAAGAAATATTGGTTGCTGCATCAGTAACATCTGACTCAGCGGAACAGCACTGCAGCTATATAAGTGAGGGCAGGTACATTCGCTACGTTAACCTTCAATAGAATGTCGCATTGTCTTCGCTTTCTTCGTTCATCATTTGAAGCCAGTCGCGACGCTTGATGGGCTTTTACAGCGGCGAAAAGCTGCTCTGAGATGCGCGGAGTGATATATTTTGCTGAGCGAACTTCTTGCGTAGCGTCGGCAGCGTTCGCTGCTGTGTATGGAACGAAGTAGAGGAAGCACCTGTCTTCCATGCTTAAAATAGGAGTCTCCTGCGGACAGCGGCCACGTAATGCGTCCGATTTTTGCTGCTTATATTGTTGCTTGTTGCCAAGAATATCCCAAGTCAGTGTTCTTGTGTAGATAGATAGATAGATAGATAGATAGATAGATAGATAGATAGATAGATAGATAGATAGATAGATAGATAGATAGATAGATAGATAGATATTCCTCCTCATAGCGCCGGGGATGCTAGCCATCCTAACGTAGCACTGGGCAAAAGTATGTATGAATAATGTGAAATAACTGAGAATTACTAGGACATTACGTGCAGCTCAAAATTACTAGGACATTATGCAAGAACATTATGTGCAGCAAGAGAAAGGAACCTGGCGCGTCGAGAAAAGCTCGATTATTTGGAATAATTCAGTTGGATTACTTGGGGAAAATCATGCCTCCAGCAGGAAACAGCAAATGGATAGCTTCGCCACTGAGCACGTGCTACCTGCAGTGCGGAGACACACGCGTGCTTGATTCTGGTGTCCATGCTCGATCGATAAAATTCTCACCTGCCTGACATATCCGTGAGGTTTTCGCTAGCACTCCGTGACGCAGGAAGCACGCATCGAGCAACCTGCCACCGTACGTCTTTGCAAAGTCTGATGCGCAGTGTGATCAGTCAAACGTTAATGGAATTTTCCCGTCCCTAATGCTCCTCGGCGGAAGCCGGCGGAAGGATACTCTGTTTTTGTATATCGCCATATGACGTTGATAGATTGAGTTCGTTCGCGTCCCGTTGCGGGCCTCCGATTTCCTTCATCATTTTTGGGCTACTTTGAGAGATTAAGCAAGCGCTTGCGAACAGGAATACCGGAGACGAACGCTCCCATCTCTGAGGACGTGAGAGAAATTACTGCGGGATATGATGGATTCACGTACGACCGGTGGCCCGGGCGGACGTCTTGCGATACAATATTTTGATCAAGAGCCAATGAGTAGTAAGTAGGGCCCGCTGTCCAGCACGGAACCTGAAGGCGAGCTAGCGTGGTTCGGCCCCTTTTGTGCGCTAGCTGGGTTCCCTTTAATCCTGATAAGAGGACGCTGCTTATTTCGGGTGAAGACTTGACTTGGCTCAAACACACTGAAAAATAAGTAATGCTACCATGATCCCGACCATTCTGTCCACGCACTCATACGTTGATGAAGGAAGTGTATATTGGGAAGCATGCAGTGGTACCTACTTCTCTGCAGAGAGAGCGAGCTACTAACATCGCTTATGGGCGATCGACAAAGCAAATCAATCTCTAGGATGCAGGTAGCGCCAACTTCCGTCCTGCCAAGGTGCATTTGTAGAGTGTGGATTGTGCTACGAATATTCAATACCACTAGCACTGATGCTTCATCCGCGCTTTCGTTATGCCATAGTGCGGTTCCCCCGTGAGCTCTATACAAGGGCGCCGTTGCACCCAACATCATTATGCTTCCGAAATCACGGCAAGAGTGGACTGGCCTGATGTTTTTCTCCCGCTTGCAACGAAAGTGTCTCGCAATTGGTCGCAACTATAGGATAGCCAACACGGAAGAGTAAGGGACGAAACTGCAAGCACACGTGGGATTGTGAGCGATTGGACAAAACTAGAAAAATTAACACTCATTATTGTCATAAATTTTATCACTGAAGCATTACAGCGCTGGTGAACCGTTGTATACACGACATTAGTCACTGGAGTCTACGTATGCCAATGGGATCTTTAATGTTATAGAGCTAAAATCTAAACTACTGGAGAGACTCATTTCCTGCTTTGTTATTTTTTAAACCTGTTGTTGTTGTAGTTTCCTAATTTTTTTTGTTATGGGGTCATATTATATGCTATTTTATAGTTGCTATCTGGTATATAATGTTGATTTTCTTACACAATAAATATTTCTCACAACGGCGTTATAACTGTGAGGCATATACCGTCTTGACAGAAGAACTCTATGTCGATGCCAAAATACCTTGCTGCTGAAAGTGTTGCATTTTAAGTATTAATTAACAAATGCTCTTGCATTCTTTAATTATCTGCGAAAGGACATCTGCTTAGCCCAGATGAGGTACAGAGCGGTGCGACCGCTGGCACAGACATGTTCTAGAAATCCCATACGTCGCACGCAGCTCGCAATATTCATGGCTGCAAACCATTTATACCAAGCCAGAATGTGTAATTCGCTGCTACGACATTACTTCAAGTGAGACATGATTAGGTTTATCTTACCCTCTCATATGCTAACCTTGCAGATAAGGAGCTGGGTCGAGCAAGTTCTTTATCTACTCGTCCGATACAAAAAAATGCAATACAGAACAAGGTGTAAAAAAAATCCGACTAACTACCAGATGCCCTTCTAGCCTCTGACACAATTGCCGAGTTCACTGAACAAATCAGCTGCAATCCACAGTTATCCAGATGTTCACGACCTCACCCGAGGCCTACTCCCGAAGCTCGGAACCCAGCAATATTAAGTGAGATTTAACGAGAGGTCCAGCACTTCTGAAGCACTGCCCCTCTGGAACAACATTGTACACTCCCATAGGCACAACCACCTTACCTCCATGGCAACGAATGCACTTGAACCTTTCACGTCTAAACTGCACGATATATGGCATACTCATCGTTGCTGTAGTCGCACTGACGTGTCGCATCTCTCTATAAGGCCCGCTGGCCTAGCGAAAAACCTGGCGCAGTTCCTCGTGTCTAACATCGTTTTGTTGCACCGGCGGCGACATTCCTGCTCCTGCTGTGGTACTAAAATTCTCCACTTTCTCAGCGTCGTATTCTTTTCCCTCTCATTTTAATGGCACCCTCGTAGATTACCATTAGGCCTCGTCACATGCACGGAGCCGTTTTCGCGCCTCCGAGCGGCATCAGAGGCGCTCGCGCGTGCGCATATGGAAACTCGCACCAACTGTAATAGAGATGAATGGGGCGCGTAGAGCGGAGGTTATGGCACGTGAAGCGTGCCAAGCGCTAGTTCTCGGATGTGTTTACGCGAGCGCGGCAAATGTCTGCGCAGCGTGCTTAGCGTCAAGCTAGCGAGCTTCACGCTCTTGGTTGCTGATGCTCGATTTTTCTACCTTTTTTTTTTTGCGCGCTTTATGTCGCGTTAACGATTTTCGGCGCAGAAAGGGACCCGAGAAAGAATGCAAGAGTGGAACATATTTCGCAGCGAGAGCATTTCAACGCCGCTTGCCAGCTTGGAAGCCCCACAGAAAACAATGTAGCGTTATCCCTCCCGCGTTAATGCGTGACAAAAACCTCAAACTGCAGAAGTATACCTCGGGCAGTAGAATGCATCCGTGAGCATTCATTTCGGCGACGACAACATCTATTCATTGGGGTTCCGGTTTATAGACATAGAGTTTTCATTCCAAACAACAAGATCAATTCGGGGTAGATGGAGGCATGAAGTCACGAACGGATTATCCAAAACGATGAAACACACGTAATGCCCTTAGAGCCAACGTTTCCAATATTGGGCTCGTCTCCGACAGGACCTTCGCAACTCTATCTGCAGAAACGTCTCCTCTAGCAACATTCGCTATTTTGTGAGAAACGTCTCCTCTAGCAACATTCGCAACATTCGCCATCGTTTTGCGGCGGAACGTTCATGTGTGAAGGTTTTTGCGTAGTCCGCTGCAACACTGTTGCGTAATGACACCCTCAAAGCTTCAGCTGTATGCTTTCGTCATGTGTACCTACAAAACAAAAGACACGTTAACGTATATTTGCCGGGAAAATGTGTGTTTTACGTATCGTCTACTCAATTAGGCTTATTCAGTAAGAGCATTAAGGGCGAGCAGCGAACACTTTTCAATGTAAAACTACTGACGAAACTAGGCAGAATATTTATTTACCTAGTTATATGCTTGTCATAGAAGCCGATTAGAACAGGCTTAATTTCGATGATGGTGGGAGTCCCACGGCTGAATGTAAATGCTTCTTCCACTAATCATGAAGCTGTAATGGGCTCTAAGGTATAAACTAGCAATTATTCAGAAGTTGTAAAGAAGGAGACAAGCGATACCTAGTGTACCTGATTACAATGGCAGGCCTGGCCAGGTGTTGCAGTCGTGAAACGCAAATATCTTTTATACAGAAAGCATGATCACTTATACACTGGTTAGCAGACAGATAGTGCTGCTTTGTCGAGGATATCTGGCATAGTATGTAAAAGACAGAACCTTTAATCTGTCTGCAAATGGCCGATTCATGCCAGTGAAAGCATCGGAGCAGAAAACTACACAGATTTCAACCCAGTAGCGCTGACAGTAAACAAGTGCTTGCTGTCACCGAGCTTATTTGGGAGTACACAATAACACATTACAGAAATCTAATTATGTTCCGCAAGTTATTCCTGCCGGAAACTCTCGAGTGCTCTTCTGCAGTATAAGGGTTGTGAAATTCGAATAGGAAAAAGAAAAGTCGTACGTAGTGATGACAGGCACTTTTCATGTTTGTCTTCGTATGCGAAAATCTACCTGGAGTTCCCTGGCAGTAGTAGATGTGCCGGTGCCGGAACTAGAGAGTAAAATACCATAGTAGGTGCTACACACTCCGTTTATGAAACCACTTTTTATGATAGCGAATGCCATCAGAAGAAGAAGTGAAGCGGTGTCTAGAGTATCAGGGATGTTAATTACTTCTCTCTCTGTCTTTTCTGCAGCGATGTAAGACACATCAGGAGAAAATATGTGTAAGAACTTTCGTGCACAGATATCTCTGCAAAGCAGCTGAGACATCTATTCATCATAAAGTTGATAAAGAATGAGGATTTTTATTACGTGCCCTTAGGACAGATTTAGTTATTCAACTTCGGATAGGCGCAGTTTTCACCAACCATCCTGTGCGTTCGACAAATGCCTCTTAGTGCACGTAAGTGATGCTGCGAGCAGCTGGTTATCGAAAACGAGAATTCTACTGGCTCGATAGTGCGGTACTTGTGCTGTCGTCTAAAGCGCCTGGCGTACAAAAATGAAACAATTCATATCGTGCATACAGTGCGCACGCACATCTTCCTTCGCAATCGCCGAAAATGCCCTAAAGACTCATCCATAAAAAATCTCATCCGGCTAGGGATTCGAACCATGCACCACTGCGTTGCGAGGCCTGTACGACAACGCTTCAGCCAGTGTCATTTTACCCGCACATTAATGCGGGGTTTAGCATCCATGGAGAAGTAGACGCAAGGCGCACGCATGTAGCACATGCATGAGCTTTAGTGCACGCTCGGCAAATGACGACCGTTTGCCCATACTTGAGCCATATGAATCCCTAGGACTTCGTACTTCGCAAAGAAGCAAGCAAGCAAGGAAGGAAGGAAGGAAGGAAGGAAGGAATGAAGGAAAGAAAGAGAAAGAAACGAAATAAACAGAGCAAGAAAAAGGAATAGAGGAAGAAAGAATGTTCACGCCCATTCCAAGATTTTCCTGCCCCTATACTGCCGATAAGTGAAGGTCTCTTAATGATATATCTTTAGCAGTCTTTAATATTAGGACGTGCGAAAACGGTGTGACAAATTTAAAAAGACGTGCGATTCTTTACGCTGTTTGTGGGAAGTATTACTGCGCCTCTGCCTGCCCCTGATATTCGACATGGGGTTGTGTACACTTTCAGAAGTTAGATTGCCTCGCACAACGTTGCTTCTAGGAAATGACATAGGTAAGTTTGCTCCATGTAATTATTTCCTTTATTTCATTGCCGTGCGAAAGCACACATCACATAGACAGACATCTGCATAATTTGGTCTCTCTATGTCCAAGCCCACCATTTGAATTTGCTAATTAGAAAATGCGAATCATTTGAGGCTCTCAAATACTTGTGCGTCCGTATCACAAATTTATTATCACCATTACTTCAGGTTCCCAAGAGTGCGCGTGCACTTCATCAATACAATGCCCAATGTGCGGCGTTCGCGCCGGCGCTCATTTTCTTCGCTCTTGCGCACATGACCTTCACTCTTGCGCTCAGTCCACTGCTACGCTGGCAAACCTGCAGCTCGCGAGCGCACATTTTCAAGCAGAAGTAAAAGAATACAAAACCATATACGTCGATTTCTCAGGCGAGTGTCTCGCAAAGCGATGCGTTTGTTCACAGATTCGCAACACGAGAGCATGCGTCCTCTCATGGCGCGAAGATAGGCATGGACGCATAATGTAAGTGTAGCAAAGGGGCGGGACGACGTCAAGCCGAGGTCACGCGTTACGGGTCTGCCACCGCCTGTGGTTCGACGCGAACGTCTTCATGCTGAGCTATATAGGGGCGAAGCTGTGAGAAGCATTCGCTGTGCCTCGCACTGCTTCGTGAGGCGTTTCCCGAAGCCTCCGACCACGCCAAAATGCGGGTGTGTCGGAAACAAACCCAGACCAGCCAAGTCCCACCGGCTTCGCTGCTTCGCTGCTTCGCTGGCCTTGCCCCACTTCTGCAAGCTTACTAAATTATTTCCTTTATTGCGATAGCGTTTATATGGACAGTCTCGACGGGCTTTTGCCGTAGCCGTCGCCGTAATGTCCCCTATATATATAAGTATGTATATATATAAATCCAAATCTCTAAGAAATGTTATGTGACACTGCGTTACGTGATTATGGGGAAGAACGTCACGTGAGTACGTGATGTAGTCAGAAATATGTCGTGTGACACTACGTTACGTGATTTTGGCAGAAGCATGTTACGTGACATCGTGATTTTATCCGGAACATATCACGTGACAGAGAATTACGTGATGCTGGTGGAAACATGTCACGTGACTTTTCGTGGCACGATTTCCGCGGAAACATGCATTACGTGATTTTGGGGGACGTCACGTGGCATGGAGTTACATGATGTAGGCGGAAACATGTCACGTGACATTGCGTTACGTGACTTTGAGAGAACATGTCACGAGGTATTTCGTTACGTGATTTTGGCGACACGTGAAGCGACATCGGGTTACGTGATTTTGGGGGAAGATGTCACATCACATTGCCCTTACGCGATTTCTTCGGAAACATGTCACGTGACCTTGTGTTGCGTGATTTTGGTGGTAACGTGTCACGTGACATCGCGTTACATGATGTTGGGGCAGCACATCACGTGACCTTGGGTTACCTGATTCTGGGAGAACATGTCACGTGATATTAACTTACGCGATTTTCGCGGAAAGCTTATCACGTGACATTGCGTTACGTGATTTTGGTGGAAGCCTGTCACGTGACATTGCGTTAGGTATTTTCGCGGAAGCAAGTAACGTGACGTTGCATTATGTGATGTTGGAGGAATATGTCACATGGCATTGCATTACGTGATGTTGGCCGTTACATGTCATGTGACATCGCGTTACGTGATTTTGCGGTACATGTCACGTGTCATTGCATCGTGTTATGCTGGGGGAAACATGTCAGATGACATTGTCTTACGTCATGCTGGCAGTAACATGTCCCGTGGCATTGCGTTACTTGGTTTTGGCGCATACATGTCGCGTGTCATTGCAGTACGTGACGTTGCGGAAACACGTCATGTGACAACGCGTTACGTGGTGTTGGGGGCAACACGTCACGTGATAGTACGTTACATGATTTTAGTGGAACATCTGACGGGACATTGCCTTACGTGATTTTGGCGGAAGGGCGTCACGTGACATTTGTGATGCGATTTTGGCGGAAACATGTCACGTCACATTGTGTTACATGACTTTGGAAGCACTGCCACTTCAGCAGACATTTTGTTATGTTCTTTTGGCGCGAACATGTCACATGACACTCAAAATCACTTAAAACGCAGTGTCACATGGCGAAGCTGTCCTAGCTAGAAGTCAAACAAACGTCTCTCGTGACCTGAATACTCGGCATATAGAGTATGCCCCACAGGGGTACCAAAAGGCTCGGTGTCCTCTTTCTAGTTAATGTGATACAATTCTCCGCACGTATTTCCATGCTTTACGATTCCTTCGGCACATTTATGCTAACAACTCAAGAGCGCTAGCTGGCTTGGAGGGAGAAGGGAACCCAGGCCGACTGCGTTGCAGGCAAGTGTTCTATGAGGGCCACACCAGCACTTCCTGCCTCAGAAAAAAGCCACCTTACGTGGTCAACAGCAAAGCATGTCCATGTATACTCAGCGACAGCAAGGGGTATGAAATGGATGTGAGGCTGAGGAGAAGGGAAAGCAGGAGGGCAGACGGTTAAAGTATAGAAGTATAGCCTTTTATAGTATAGTACAGGAGAGGTCGAAGGGGTTGGTGGGAAAGAGAGACGAGGGTGAGGCGAATTGATGTAAAAATAAGGGAGAGGGAAAAGAGCTACCAATGTAACGTATGGTTTAGCGAGGACGTGGAAATAAAAGTAACGATGAGGATCGCGAAAGGAGGAGCGAAAGGCCACCAGCTCCACTGTGTCGTATCCTAGTGCCCGTAAACCGAAATGCCCATAATTTTGGTATGTCACACAGCAATGAAAAACTAGGCAAAAAAAAAAAGTTATTCTGAGGATGTCCTAGATAATGGTAGGAAGACCTAGTTTTCTCAACTGAAAAATAATTGCTATCAAGTGTTTAATCATTATTCTTCGTATTTTTTAGCATGACACGACATCTTAACGTTCCTAAATTTAGACCGTCCTACTCTGACGGAGCATAGGATTGTTCCCATGCATGCATTTATCTCCCGTAGTCTGTGATACTTAGCAAGTCACCCGAATAAGTGCTTCTGGCGAAGTTTGCAACACTATCGGTTAACTAAACAACACGGACGTTTTATTCCTTAGACTAAGAGTGACCACACCACGGTGGTCTAGCGGCTATGGTATTCGGCTGCTTATCGGAGGGTCGCGGTATCGAAACCCGGCCGCGGCGGCTGCATTTCGATGGAGGCGAAATGTTGATGCCCGTGTACTGTGCGACGTCAGTGCACGTTAAAGAACCCCAGGTGGTCAGAATTTCCTGTGCCCTTAACTGCGGCGTCTCTCATAAATAGCTCGTTTTGGGATGTAAAACCCCACAAATCAATCAAGTGAATGGCCTGAAGGTGTCCTGGCGGCGTGAAAGTTCAACGCCCACATATTACTGACAGCTCCGAAATAAGAGAGCGATGTTCTTTAGTACTAGCCTGCATTGAAAAGGGCGCCGGCCGAAGTCATAGAATTTCAAACTTGCGCATAGCCCTCCAGGCTCGCCAGTTGGAAGGCGCTGTGTCAATCGCTTCAATGGAGATCGGCAACTGTAAACGTCCTAGTTATAACGACGATGACTTCCGTGTTATCGTCAGTTCACCATCTCACAAGCCCTCAGGCAGTCGACCTAAGTTATTTCTACAACCATATGCGCATAAATGGCCTCGTGTCTTCTAGCTTTTATCATTTTACGTTCATTTTGTTCCGCGAGCTCGTTCTCGACGAATAGACTAGGAAAAACACAGTTGTCCTGCGGGTACATAGCTGCATAATAATAAAGGAACCTGGATCGTCAAAGTAGGAACGGACAGCCTAAACGTAAATAAAATGAAGTAAAAAAAAGAAGACACTGTAAGTGGTAGAAAGACTGTACGAGGGGTCATAACGAAGCCCTTTTCTAGCTCGCGCGGCCGAAATGACAGCCTTAGGTGTATTGCAGGGTACTTGCAAATTGCGGACACGTCATCGCTGAAGGCGAATGGAGCCCCCTAACTGGATTACGAGCTACCGAGATAGCGAGGACTGCGCCACCTTCCGGGAGAACCGCGCCATCTACGCAGATGTTCCTTGAATGGAAGAGCATAAGATCAGAGCTCCCTTGAAATAGGTTTCTGCAATGCCCATTTCCCGTCTTCTTAACCTCATAAAGGGTACTGAGTGATCTAATCTACTCGCCTAAGCTCAGAAAAAAACGAAGTAATAGGTGCTTTTATGAACTCCTAGACGATATATATATATATATATATATATATATATATATATATATATATATATATATATATATATATATATATATATATATATATCAATCAGCACGTATTGCTTAGTTTATGTTACAAAATAGAAATTGCCCAACCAACGAAATCAACAGACAAGCGAAGGAAAGCAGAAAGATATTATTGTCAGTTCTAACTTCTGTACGGTATTCATAAAATAAGTAAATATGGATAAGAGATATTCATCATTCATTGTGCTCTGGCAAAAATGAGCGCGTCCACCACGTTCTTCAGAGCGCAGCCGCCGGATCGTCTGCTAGCGCTACCATTAGGAGAAGTTCGCAGGTGTTTCTTGCTAAAGAAAACGCTGCAGTTTTCTGCGACATCCCGCTACGAACGGTCACTGCGCTACCAGTAGTCGACGAGGATAGCAGAGCGAATTGTCGCGCTCTTATCCTAAATACCCACCCGTAAGGTAGCTGCTACCAGCGTACTGCTTCGCAATAGAAATAGTACACCGAAATTTCTCCTTTGGCGACGCGTACTTCAGATCTAAGCAAAGCCATGGCGGGCACATTTTTTATGGAGGCGAAAAATGGCTGATGTCCGTGCACTGCGCGGTGTCTGCACGTTCAAGAAATCCGATGTGGTCAACATTTCCGTAGCTGTCCACTGTGGCGCGCCACATAATTATATCGTGGTTTTGGCACGTGATGTCTCATCACTTATTATTAACTGCGGATCTCCTTGTGCCGAGTGTAATCTCTGTGATCTGGACAAATATTATCACGATCATAAGATCTGTGAAGTATGTAAGCATCCATATATTCCCTGAAATTCACGGCGTTTGCGAGCGCTCGATCATCTGTCTATCTTTTCTTGCATTCATGCCCTCAATCAACTAGTACCTACAGACGGGTGCGTTTCAAGGCCTAGCATAGACTGACACACAGTATACTTGGGTGACATTCTCCAATTTACCAGCGGCACTGCAGTCTCTGAAGTCACCACGCGCCCAAGAGCAAATGATAACGGACATCAAGTGCATAGGGAGTAATGCTATAGCCAGCTCAACCACGTTGTTGTATTCCAGTGGTTACCATCCCGCCGTGGAAAACACGGAAGTGTTTGGGCTGACACTGCTGCCACAACGGCACATGACACTACCGCACCGATAATAGCTATACCATTCTCAATAAAAGATACACCGACTTTGGTGCCGGCGTTTGCCTGTAACCTGCAGCGGTCCTTCTAGTGTGAAGCAAGAAATAAATACGGACCACTGCGCGCGATTGAACCATCCTGTAACCTCCATGAACCTGGACACGTGACCTAAATCACGTGACATGACATCACAGCTAGTAACGTGACATTATCTGGGAAACTGCGCCAGAAAAAGTGGACACAGAGAAGAGACAGCACCGTGACATGTTCCCGACAAAACATGCAAAAGTTAGTCACGTGACAAAGCACGTGACTTATTTGACCTTGTAGAAACCGAAAGAAGCTAGGTAGGTCATAAGCTGCTTTCTTAGTACAGTCTTGCAGCAATTGTGCAAGCTGCCCACGTATCTTTATCTCTGGTCTAAAGTTTCCTTAGAGCTTTAAACGTCAGTGCGCACTCAGATATGTAACTTTTCGTACTCTGCACCGGAAAGCATAATAATGTTCGAAGGCTGGCCTCTGAAAGGACTCTTCATGTCTCGCTGTCAGGTGCTTAAGAATTATCTCCACTATTTACCAGTTGCCTAGATGCAATGTTTCTGTTTTGAACAATGAACAACCACCACTTTGTATGAGCACAGTTTTCGAACTTTTACGAAGTTTTAATAAAACAGTGGATTTCAGTTCTGCTTAGCAATAACGTGCTTCTACCAACCTATGAGCCATTTTACTGTGTCAATGTAGATTACCAGCGAAATTGAGCAGCATGTGACACAGAGGAGAAGCAGCAATTTGATGACAGGTGACATCACATGTTACTGTCTTGTGCGGCTGTCGTAGCCATTGCAAATAAAAGGAAGAAAAATATCTCTCCGTTGATTAACACCAATTGTGGGAATCTGTCAGCGGAGTAAGACAGAGAGGATATTGCCTATGCCATATTCTATATGGTATTCAGCTAAGAGTTACGAGTAGATCAACTTCGTCGTCGAAATTAAATGGCTGTGGGCATAACAGGCACGCCGACACCAATCAGGCGCACTCTTGTTTTTGTGCACGCTAACATATGGACGTCTGTTCTGTCGAAAGGAAAAAAAATGCACGTTACCGTACATCGATCTGCACTAAGCGTGGTTTGTTGGAGTATTCCAACAGGGCCGACGAAAGGGGACAAAAGAGCGCTGAGTGTCAGTAATGGCATCTATTTTTTACGATACTGCCATAAGCGTAGTTAACACAAATCACAACAGTCGTTAGTCAAGCACCAGCGTTACAACTGCTGACTCAATATATTTGCTTACGTTACGTTCCGCCTCAGAAGAGGCGACGTGAACGAGTGGATTTGCTTGCATGGCAGCTCCTTGGCTTAGAATAGATTCCTGCCCTCAGTCATTATAGCGAGCTTATCTGTATCCATCACTTGCTACGTCGACAACAAAAGGTATCCCTTCAACTTGTATGACGAAAGCAAAGTGTACTCCCATCAAATTTATAGCGTCTATTTTTGCTCGTTCTTGACTGATGTACGGTGTAATGTCAACATACCTTCACGTGCGGCGCATACGTGCATACCGGACCTATAATTGAAGTTGTGAGACATGTTTGATCGTACCTTCGTTAAACCCTTTAAAGGTAATCGTGATGTATATGACAGCTATAATAAGTTAGTGGTGTTGACATTAGTAATTCATGTTTGCCATACGTTCACGCCGTACCGTGCCCATTTTCATTATGGTGTGTCCCAAGGGAGCGAGATGAGAACGCGAACACCGAGGCATAGATAGATAGATAGATAGATAGATAGATAGATAGATAGATAGATAGATAGATAGATAGATAGATAGATAGATAGATAGATAGATAGATAGATAGGTTGTCCGTATAACCAAAACTTGTTCAAGTGTAGTTCAAGTCCCTGCCTTTCCTGCGCTGTAAGCGTCATTATCGATCCAATATCTGCGGAGGCAAACCCAGCAGTTCCCTAGCGCCAGTGGAGCAATCTATTTAGAATTCCGCTCCCGCTCGTCCAAAGGTCATCTTGGGTGTCGTTGTCTCCGCCGCTTGGGAGATGAGAACGAAAGAAAAGTGTCAAGGAAGGTATGAGCCAGCCAAGAAGATGGAAGATGCAGGCCTCATCAGAGGTAATTTAAGACGAGATTTTCAGCATAGTGAACTAGAAGAAGCATCGGATATTTTCTTTGCTTTGATGCGTGATGAAAGCTTTTGCTTTAAAATCGACGTGTATATTTTTGCAAGATTATATACCGTAGAAGTGCGAGCAGGGAATGTTGAAAGATGTGGCAGTTTCTCTGGAGAGCCTAAAGAGCAGCAGCGGCGGTAACGTACTACTACAAAACTGAATGTATTATGTTTTGCAGTTTGATCGACATGTCCTGTTGCAGTAAGCTTTCGTATCCAAGTTAAGCAATAAGGGTTGCGTAAGGCGCTCGCTGGCCCATTTGAGCATAATTTTTGTGACGGCATATGACTGACTCAAAGTGCTACTCTTGTCGTTCAGCAAGAGCAGCGCCTGATTGTTCTGGAATGTTCTCCTACGTTCTGCTTTGTTCTGTTCCTTGTTTGCTCTACGTGAAGGGTAGAGTCCGATCCCTGAAGCATACAAGAGGCAGCGATAATGCTCGCAACGACGTTGACCAACATATAAACAACAGGCCATTATGTCTAGTTTTGAAGACTGGTGCCTGTAGTTGCTGCTGTCGTTGCACAGAGTGCTACTAGCATAAGTGGTCGCAGTGCACCCAATTCCAGACGTAATTACCTTTCTTTTTTTTTTTTTTTTGCAGCTAGGATACAGCATCACGGTGCTTCATTCAATGGTAATACGCACTTGCTCTGACAAGGCCTGTTCGATCGACAGCGCCGGCCGCTGAGAGAGAACTGTTGCTGAGTTTGTTTCTTGGACGCGCGTACTGAACGCGAGATTGTGCCGCTTCACGTACTACAAGAAATCGTGAAGCTATCTTGGAAATTATGGAGTTACCAAATAGCCCATCAAGCCCCGAACATTTGATAATGCTGGTCGGTCCAATAATGTCATGGTGAGTCCGCATAAGTTACGAGCCGCACGGATAGTTATGTGCAGCAGTGACCAGGATCGATTGGAGCACCCAAGCTTTCATATTGTAGGCAGTGCGTGATCACACGATGTACGGTGTTCAACATGAGGAAAGTCATCGCACATCCGGGCAATATCCGTCTTAGATCACCGACGCACGCTTTCCCTCGGATGTACAACATCAATGTCTTGGCGTGAAATAAGAACTCCTTACACTTGTACATGTTTTGGAACGTCATTCTAAAGACAAGAACGGAGAGAACGGGTAAAATCTAGTAAGGTACTATTATAGAAGTACCATCGTGATAGAGAAGTGGCTGATTATCCGGGTGTGTTAGATGTTGGTAGGCATCAAAATTGGCATGGTAGAGAATGAGCATACGGCACAAACGAGTGCTTGGTGTTGACATCACTAACTTGATGTACTCGCCATACTCGTCACAAATAACGATGATGCGTACAGATGAGCCCACACCCGTATTTCTAGGCCGCCGAATGCGAGTATGCGCCACAGGTGATCGGATGTTAACATTACTGCCCATGCTAATCGAGGACAAAGAAGAATAGACACGGAAATCATGACACACTTTGCATCGGATAAATAAGAGAAAGATGCAACGTTTGCATTACCTTGTGATTGAAGTGTAGACGCAACAAGCAGACACATACGACAAGCATGTCGCAGTCGCTGAAGGTAGGAATCGAAACCGGGCCCCTGACATTCCAAGCAAGCACGCTACCACTTGTCTACAGGGGCTGCCCACATGCGCTATCAATTGCAAAAAAATAAAGTAAGAAAATACATGTTGCAACACTAGTTGTGGTGGTGGTGCTTATCGAGCGTCAGTTGCTGTTATGGTTTCTGTTAAGGGCTTTTAAGCGATGTTAGACAAGTGGGATATGAAGGCGGCGGCAACGGCAAAAAACCCGTCGAGACTGTCCATATAACTGCTATAGCAATAAAAATACGTGCGCACTATTGTCACTCAGCGTGCCTGCGTGCGGATTTCCTCGATGCTGAAGGAACACCCCAACGAATGACGCTTACGACACGTACATCGGCGCGACGTAGCGTGCATTTCTGTTAGCCAAAACACACGTGCGCGCAATAACACGCACAGATGGCGCAGTGCTACTTACGCACCTGGTAAGCCTACGATGCCCACACCATCACTCATTTTTCTAGCAAGTTGCGTATCCTACTCGTAAAACTTGCCTGCGTGTCAGAAAATCCGGCACGGGAATTTCCTCGCTGACGGCTCCGCGTGGCACCGATTCCCGGAAAGCATAATATCCGCCGCTTTTGTTCTTTCCTTCGTGGTGACGACAGGCAATCTGTATATTTCCAGTATTATAATGTATAGTGCACCTCTAGTAGCGCAACGCATATGAAAAAAAAAAGGACTAAGCATAAGCCTTGTAACGATGATTGTGAAATTCAATACATTTAAGCACTCTAAGAAGTTCATTTGCCAGAGTCAATGCTCTTTATAAAATATCACTGACGATACTGACGACGATTTTAATATTTGAGCTTACCAAGATTTGATAGAACGTAGTAGATGCTCCGTAGGCAAATTTTTTAAGGCGCCGACATCCGGAAGGTAAGTTCTGAAGCCGTATACGACCATCGTCAATTGAAACACTCACACGCTCGCACAAGTCTGCAGACGCGGTGCGGAATTTGCTCTATTTTTTCGCAGAAAGGGGGAAGGGGGAGGAGCAGAGGATAACGCACAAGCTGCAGGCTCTTTTCGGTAACAGTTCACGTGCACGATCGGCCCACCGACGGCCCGGAATCGCTCCGACGATTTCGCTTGGGCAACTAGCACAAAAAAGCGCAAAACGTCATCACGTGCGGGCGTATTGTGATGTGAACGCGGCAATTTATTCGAATCTGGCGCGGTTGGAGCGCGCAGTTTGCCGTATCTTATGTACTGCACCCTTTGCAGAACACGTGTGCATTTGTGAAGGTCGAGAAAGCATTGGTGGTTTTAGCCAATATACACAGTGACGCAATAAACTCTTTCGGCGCTGGATTGGTACAGCAAATTACCGATATGGTATGGTGTATCCCGACAGCGACAATTGCCCATCGCTACTTCGCTACTTCAAATTACTCAGCGTCGATTTCTCAGCACGTGATGAAGCAGGAAGGGCATGTTCTTGGTACAGGCTCGGATTAAAGAGAGTTGTCCTTCAGTTCATTTATTTGGACAGCACTCACCATATCTACTGCAAAAGAACGCAGCTAATGCAAGTTCGTGGAAATGGATTTCTATGAATTATGTTTGAATAAAGTGAAAGCAAAGATGGCAGGCATTATTAACCAGTATAATATATATTGTAATCTCTATGCTGGTGTTCGTAATACTAATCAGGGAATGCAGTAATCAACAGTTCAGCCTTTATATCGGTCTCCTTGCTACCGCTTATATCGGGCAATTATAATATCTCACATGTCTTTTTTGCGTAGAGCGTTACTTGAAGAATGTCTTAAATAAAACCTTCAGCAGCGACAACATCAACGCAGCGCTCTCCACCACAATAAAGTGTGCCTCCCGTTCGGCCCTAAGTGTGTTTGACACGATGCTGGCTTCCGGCCGCGACGATCACGGTCCCCGCTCACATTCCCTCGGTTCCACGAAGAAAGCAGTGGAGCTGTTCCTGGATTTCCTAACGCTGTCTCAGGAAGCGTAGTGGAATGAATGGGGCACTGCTGAAATATCTCGGCCTTCGGGGTCGCTGGACACATCTGAGAGCGAGAACGAGAGAACGCAAGAAATGCGTCGCTTGGAAGATAAACTGTCTGTCTGGTCACCAAGCGCATGCCTGTCGTCTACTGTCACTGGAGGTCCCGGGCGAATGAGAGATTGCACTGTCGGGCCGTTTCCGCAGTGGTGTCGACGTTCTGAGCAAAAGCGAATAATGAACATGGGATCTTAGCGCGGCGTTCTCGTTGAAGCTTTGAATCCGCGTCAGGCCTAGGATGAATTAAGGCCCGAAGAATAGAACGGTATGCGTCTGTTTAGAGCTAATTAAATCTGACATTGCTTAGCAGGGCGTTGGACAAGAGTGACAGGAACGTTCGCTACGATGGCAGCTTCGCATAGAATGGGAAAGAGAAGAGTGAATTACGGCTGTACGTATAATGAGCGCTAACTATTTCTGTTCAATGAACCGAGTTATAGTTAACAACAAGAGATACCAGAATTTGTTCCGCATAAAAGATATCTTGATATGAAGGAATCAGCTTCAAGCTAGTTTTAGCGCCTAATTTTTGTTACAGAAGTTTGGAAGTGACACGAAAACTTCCAAACAAGATTTCCTTGCCCGAAAACATGACGCCTGCCAATTTGCTAATGTAACGACAGAGTGTATTGTCACGCGCAAGTGTATGTTGCCAATGGAAGGAACGACAAACGACGCACGAGCAGGCTTCAGACATTTAACGTGGTGAAAGACACTAAAGATACACGCAAAAATACAAATATCTACGTAGGTAAATAAACTCAAGCTGCCCACGAGTCCTAGCGGCGAAGCTTTCGAGCTATCATAAAACGAGGTCTCGTAAGTGCCCCAGTTAAGCCGTCTTCATGAGACGGCGATCTTCAAGTACGGCGTCGGTCCTTGTCGTAGGTGAGCCAAAGCACGCAGGTAGCACGCGCCCTGCGGGCCACCTGAGAACAGGTACCCTACGTGCGTGACACCTGCACCCTTGCGTACGGCCTTGGCACCAAGGCAAGGCCTCCATTAGGCCTCGCACCTAACACGGCTTTACACCTTGCCATGTGGTGGCGACGGTCATGAACCGGTCCGGTACACGGACAACCGGTTCGGTACAGCGATAACCGGTTGTCCCTGTACGCCGTCGCAGCAGGAGCCACACCGGGAGTCTGCAGCACCAGGCAGGCGTCGCGGCTCTAGGGCATCGGCGCGAACCGAGCACAGGAGCTTTAGGGTAGAGCGAACTGGTTCTACATGTTCTTTGTCCATATTGCCTGAGTCCTCTGCGCGCTACACATGTGCTGTCGTTTCCCTGAACTCCGGCGCATAAAACACCTTTTTTTCGCTTCGTCGTCTTCTTATGTGCCCTGTTTTAACGCGGTAGCGTTCAAGAGCGCTTTTCGCAGAAATTCCAGTGTATGGGTCAGCGTCCTTGGTTGTGAGCGAAGTATCACCGTTGTCCGTGAGCGAAAGTTCAATGTAGATGCAAAGAAATGAAAACATTCGGAGCCAGTGGAAATCGAACTGGGAGCCCTCGCTCCGGAGTACGATGCGCTACGCATTCAGGTACGCCGCATTGTTTTTCTTTATGAGATGAAAATTAAAACTGAAGCGACATTGCAGGGCGAGAATGCCTACACACTCAAAGCTCCGACAAACACACACGTGCATCCAACAAGTGCATCCATGCCATGTTCGTCACATTTAATTAAGAAAATTTCGCCAGTCCCTAAGCATAGTCTTGTCAAATAAGAACGCGAAAGCGTTTCTTTTGACTAGATTGTTTTTGCGGATGGGTGCTGCAAACTGGTGTTGCCGAGTTGTGTTATAGAGAATGAGACAATGTGGGAGGGCGGATTGTGTTTATTTAGATGACTTGATGCTATCTAAGTGTTGTCGGCACTTCACATGTCTTCTTGCATTTTGTCGTCCAGGCAGTGTACGCAGGTATGCCCGAGCCAGGTCGCGGGCATGTAGAAGTAGTATCACCGCCGCGGCGTCGTGGGTGGTGCCATTAGACAGTCACCGGTATCGTCACCCTCTTATCGTTCCGGTGACGGCGTACCTGGGCGGTGCACAAGACACTACCATGGCCCTGTGATCCGAGTAGTAGGTGGATACATACATAACATCTCGCACAATGTATTGGTCGGTGGCGAATGCGAGATCGATGGACGTACATCTCGACGTCGTGATGGCCTCAGTGGATGTCTTCATTTCAAGATTCAACTCGGCACGCATGGCCGCGAGAACGACGGGCTAGGTGGCGCGTTCGTGCGCCTAGTGCTGCTACGGATGCGCCACGCAGCTGGGAGCGCGCTTTCGCCAACCCAGCGAAGAAACGCGGCGACGCGGTCGCACGCCGCCGCAGGCAGCTGCAGCATCATGGGTCCATGGCGGACTCCGTAACTACATGGCCGACTCCGTAACTTTGGTCAACATAGTCCACATGCATGGTGTTAAAAGTGTGCCACCTCACGAGCTGCTGGCAAAGCCAAAACAAAGTGGTCTGTTTGCTATTAACAGGAAGAGCCAGTCTTACCGCAACAGCGCTAAATCATTCGTTATGCAATAAATTCAAAATTATACAGTTTTGTTTGATGTATTTGAAAACAAGTGGGCGGTACAGTCTCTCAATGCGCAGAAAAACAAACTTTATTCACGGATGACGTTACCTTCTCAATCTATCAGAGTTGACAAATAATGATGTTTGTCGACATTCAGGGTAAGAAACTTTTAGTCCATATGCGTTAAAATGCGTGTGCAGCCTATTTCAGCTAACGTTTCAGTAGGTTAAAAACAGCCTCGCACAAATCCTACACCATCTTCAAAGCGAATCACTGTACTAATATTTACACTGCTTCTTATGGTTCCAAAAAACTGCAAAAGTATTCATTACATTGGACGCTGGGCACGTCGCTCACACTCTGTACTTCCCTGGAGAAACACCACCGGCACTTACTGATGGGAAAAAAACTTCGAAAACAACAGAGGAGCAGATAACAAGGTGAGCTATGTTACGTACTTTTCGCCTGCTTTCGCTCAAATTTGGTTTGCGTGATGTATCCGAACTGTTGGTCCCTCTGACTTATATATATACTTTAATGACTATGAGTTCCGCCGTAGCTTGGGCACTCGCGCTGGCCTCTTACAAGGCCTCCACTTCAAACGATATTCGCTTGGCGTACCAGGTGGCCGCTGGGGATAGCCCTTGCAGCCCCTTCATAGAAAGCGCTACTGACAGCGTCTCTGCCACCGAAACCCGCAGCACCTACGGGTGTCGGTGTCCTCCGACACCAGCAGGTGCGGTGCAGGGAACTGTGTCCTCCGTTGTGCGCGTCGGCCTCTGCGTCGCTATCCGACACACCACCGGTGTCAGAGGTCGAGGCACGCTACACCCACGGCTCTCAGTTCGTATCTGTCATGACAAGGGCCTGACCGACCCAAGGACTCTTGAAATGAGGATCTTCAACACCATTCAGAACAACCTCCTCGAAGTCCATTGCAGTCATTGGCCGAATGCGCAGACTTTTGTCCTCCGCTGAACAGCATCTCGGTCAGTCTACTCGACGACAAAGACGTCAGAGTTGTCGATGGCATAGTCGCGCAGCCGATATCTACTATCGATAACGTGGCTTCGGAATTTACGCAGATGCGGAGTCAGTCCATGGAAGCCATTGTCACTGGTCTGTAAGTGCAGTCCAGGTGTGCCCATGGCTCGAAGTCAAACCCTAGCTTCCTTGACCTTCACAGCTTTGTAGCACTCGAAGTCCTCGCAGTAACGCAACAAATAGCTCGTGTGATCGGACTTCATTGAAAAGACTTGATCTGTCAGCATTACCCCCGCGAAGGCACGTATGAATAACAACCAAACGGAATCTCTGCTCTCTTGGCACGCCAGTACAACCAGCATTCGTCCAGAGTTTCGAAGTTCGCTAGAGCGTTCCAAACTGCAATGGGAGAGTCGGCAGCAGGAACTCAGACCATTCTGCTTAAGCCAGTGCCGTTCAGCATACACATCTGCACGTTCCTTGTTGCAGTGTATAGCAGTGACATGCAACAGACCCTAGTCAATGTAGTCAATCAGAGGCACGTTTCGCAGCTTGGGAAGGGAAGTCGCAGCGTGTGCAACGCCGACCACTGCGGTACAGCCAAGCTAGACCCCCAGAGGATTTCTTCACATTTCTCCAGGGCAGCTCACGGCGACGACGAGACCACCAGCAGCGGCACAGACTGTGCCGCCCAATGTTCATGTGTGCTTTAGCGTGGTAGAGTGCAATGACAATGAGCGCCGCCGTAGCTTGCGCGCTCGGGCTAGATGCGCAGGTAGAGAGCGGAAGAGGAACACGACGTTCAGAATAGCACATCCGGGCTGCAGCAAAGGCGCTTTGTATCTGCTTGGTTGCAATATACACACACACACACACACACACATACACACACACACACACACACACACACATATATATATATATATATATATATATATATATATATATATATATATATATATATATATATATATATATATATATATATACGGCGTTGTGGCCATTAGCGCTGTGGCGCTAATGGCCACAACGTGCTGGTGCGGGTCGCAATTTTAAACGGATGCCGGAGGCAATATTCCAAGTCGATCGTTTGCCTTTTAAAACCGTTTAGTTAATTCGCCTCCATTAGACTCGCAATTATGCTGAAAATCCTAAGTCTACATGCCGTCATAGGGTTCGCGAACAATGGCCCCAGGTAACCAAGAGGCTGACACGTTGAATAAAGCCACCCAGCCACTTTTTTTAGTAGACAAGAGTGCTCGCTGTGGTAACTCACATCACCCGGCCCGTTCATTATTCATGTTTCCACAG
The DNA here is from genome assembly GCA_013339685.2 of Hyalomma asiaticum. NCBI lineage: Eukaryota > Metazoa > Arthropoda > Arachnida > Ixodida > Ixodidae > Hyalomma > Hyalomma asiaticum. The sequence continues at coordinate 41,283,554 of CM023486.1, forward strand.
CAATAGGACTGTTACCAAGCGTGCCCTAATGCACGAGAAACCGATTTTATTAGAGAGAATTTCCGCTTCATTGTATATGGTACATGCCAGAAATTACAGCTTAATTGTAGGCATTTCCGTGTTTTCTATGCAGTAGGTAAATAAGAAGAATAGACGAATATGATGTTTTCCTTCAATAGCGTAATTTGCTGTGCCCGGTAAGAAAAATTTGCTCTGGGCCCTAAGGTTAAAGCACTGTTTACATAATCACATCATGGTTTCGGGAAGTGATAAACCAGAAATCCATCAATCATCATTGTCTTAACAGTAATAAGACGAGAAACTAGGAACTAGGAGCTTAATATACTCCAGTTTCTTTATCGTGGTTTAACTCGTCGAATACTGTTGAGCGATTGCAGGGTCATTGATTTTTTTTCTGACTACCGCCTTTTGGCCAGTCCCCCGTAGTGGATGTGTACCATGCTATTTGTTTTACATTTACGCCTACATGAACATGTGGTACTTGTCCGGGCTCCACGCTAATTGCCTTTCCTCACCCTTGCTTGGCAGCGGCTGAGACCTGTGGTCTGAGATAGCGGGAACGCGGTAGTTTCGTAGAACAGCAATGCCAAAATTTCATTAGACATTCAGCCCAAATGTTTTACTTTCAAATGCGGAGAATGGTTATTTGCAGTACTGACGAGTCATTTAACATGCGCTTTTTTCAATGAAAATCTGAGCACCTATACTCTGCAGTACACGAATCGATAGTCTGTGGTCGACATCTCGCCTTGTGTCTCGTTGTGTACATAGTGACCACTCAGCGTCGAGTTTATCATGAAGATGTGGTAATTCGTGTTCGATTCCTCTAAAGTATTGGTCAAGACAGAGATCTCATATGCGCCAAACTTGGAGAACTGGAGTCAGATGCTCATCGTTGAAGATAACACAACAATACAGAACTTCTAGCGGTGCTAACTGCGGAGGGTAGGCCTACCATGTTACGCGTCAGGTTTTATGTGAACGCTCGACAATTCTGTACACGCCACAAGGTACTACGTATAATGCCCATACAGCTTAGATTTTGTATTTGCCTCTTCTTAACACTCATACTTTGCTGAACTTTACTTCATATGCTTTGAATAGAGTAGCTGCCAGGGTTTAAAGTGGCTAAACCAAGACATTATTTTGATGCGCACCGTAAGCGCAATCTAAGGTCTCTTCGACCACCTGGCGCTCAATAAATTCCATTGATAACCCCGAGTAGATGGGCCTGTGGCATTTTCTCTCCATAAAAATGCAATCGCCATGGCCGGTAGCGAACCAGCGTCATTTCATTTTTTTAAACCCTAATACATCCAATCACGCGCGCTAGTTTCCGTGCCTCTCACTTTGCGTTCGACTACTAAGCTCGAGCAGGGGTATTCTATCCGGACCACGGAGGCAACATCATGGCTATCTACGGGTTCGAAAAGCATGAACACCCATGTAATTCGATTTGTGTTCACTCTAAAGAACACCACACGGCTGAAATTAATCCAGCGACCGCCAAGACATCATCTCTAAAATTGTCATTTTGGCACGTAAATTTCCCACGTCAAATTTCTGCAACGAAGTAAATGCTGGCAGATTCAACACACAGACGAGCGTCGTCTTCGTGTTCCCATCTTTCGCCTTTTCCGGCATTGGTCACCTTCGATGAAGATCGTGAAGGAACTACCAACTCGCACCAGATTTTTTTTTTTAAACTGCTGCCATTTTTACAGCGGCTCTCACATTTACATTGCGACTTTGGTTGCTTTGTCGTCACGTTCAAATCTGATTTAGGATGTTCTGCGCACAGTGTGATGTTCGTAATTCGTTCGCGCGTCTCTTTCAAGGTCCAATCTAAAGACCACGACCATTTCCAGCAATATGTACTCGTAACTCTCATTGACGACTTTAGGGGGCACGTGCCCTAGTGACGTTTGTTTTTAGGAACACTGTATTTTGACCAACATATGTTTTAAATACGTCAAAGAAGTATTGAATACGATTGATTATTTCTTCTATAGACAACCATCAACGCGGATATTGCATGTTGCTTGGAGGCACCTGGGCACTTGTTGCAGATTTCACACCGAAAAAAGAAATAAAACGAAGGGAACGGCAAATTCTCATTGAAACTTAAGCAGTGCCCAAAAGCGCTTTCACACAAAGCAAGAATGTGGAACTGCAGAAAAGTCGCCTGGACAAGAGCACTCGAAACACTAGGAAAGAAAGTAACGAATATTTAAAACAGCGTGGCATTTGTGGTCGATTCAGGTCTGAAACTCTGTAAGGCCATGTTCTGCGTAAAGTTATGATGGCACGACGTCTATTCAGCTATTGTGCGCGGTGAGAATGAATATGCATCCCGGCGACACTGCCGCCTATGCGTTTAGCTTCACATGGCGGTCACCATGAGAGAACGTAAGTAGTACAGACTCAGATAGGACATCATGAAGGGAAGAGTTACGAAAAGCTTATGTGAAAGTGAGAATGAGTGAGTGAGTAAAATTACTTTATTTAGTCCACAATAGACTCGAGCTAACTTAACTTCACCCAGCAAGGTCCACTCGGGGACCGTCAGAACAAAGCTGACGGCCCTCTCACGGGCCCTCTGGACGGCCAGGTTTTGGGAAACTCTCCGGGACCCCAGCATGCCAAGTATGGCTCGGCCTGCTGGCGTCCCGGAGAGTATGACAAACTGAAAACTCTTGGGCTTCTGCAATTTCTTGGAACGTGTTGGGGATTCCGAACTTGAGGAAATCTGCCGTCTGCGTACTGGCGGGATGGCCGAGGGTAAGCTTCAAGACTCTTCTGATTAGGGCATTAATCGTGTAGCGCTCCGACACGAGCCAGTTGTGCATAGCAGCCGAATAAGCGAGGTGGCATAGCACGAAGGCGTGGATAATCCGGATCAGATTGTCCTCCCTGATGCCGCGATGCGTATTAGCGATTCGTCGTATCAGCCCGAGAGCGGTTTCAATCTTAGAACAAATCCGTTTGACGGCGGCTCCATTATCACCGTTAGACTCGATAAACATTCCAAGGACTCTGAAAGTGAGAATGATAAAATTTTTCAGCGAACTGCTAAGTTGCATAACTCACCCCTTTTTTTTAACGATGTAACGTCAGTGTAATATGAGTAGTCAGGCAACGAGAATCGCCTATCTTGCCTTCGCAAGCCTTCTGCGCTACGGACGATCAACGTTAGCTGGGGATCCCACGAAGTGGTGGTGCATTCTATTTGGGTGTGAAAAACGTGGTGTACGCTCGTTTTGGAACGCGCACTTACAATTCCCTCCAATTGCGTCGAGGTTATGTGAGGCTAAAATAAACGTAAACAAGCATGACATTACTATGACTATTGTATGATAAGCTTGACTGAGGACTAATTCCGAGCTCATTGTAAGTTTAGTAATCGCTATTTAGGAACTGCGTAATGTGAGCCACGGACTGCGTTCTCAGCACAGGTGCCGCAATAAAATAGGCGACATATTAATATATAACGTTCCCGTAGGTGTGCAACAAATAAACAAACGCAATGGGGCAGATTGGTACTGTAATTGTTACATTTCCGTGAAATAGGTGAGACCACATACGGACGGAATACGTACAGATGTAATGTATTTTCTTCAAGCAAGAAGACCATTTCGCTGTCGTCTCGCCCCGCCACGGTGGTCTAGTGGTTTCGGCACTCGGCTGCTGATCCGAAGATCGCGGGATCGAATACCGGCCGCAGCGGCTGCCTTTCGATGGAGGCGAAATGTTGAGGTCCGTGTGCGGTGCGATGTCAGCGCACGTTAAAGAGCCCCAGGTGGTCGAAATTTCCGGAGACCTCCACTACGGCGTCTCTCATAATCAGAGCTGGTTTTGGGAAGTTAAACCCCACAAATCAATCAATCGTTTCCACCCCGTAATTCTTTTATGATAACGTAGCCAAGGGACGAGTGTCACACTCAATTCGCAAACCTTGACGGTGACAATCCTTCGTCACAACTACTTACCAGTGTGCACTATTGATGACTGCGTGCGTGAAGTAAGCTTAGAGTTCACGTGACTCATTTCTCAATCATTAAGAAGGAAGCAGAATAGCGGGGAACTCACCTGCAATGTTAATTAAGACGCTCAATACCACAGCATAGAACGCGTTTAACTGAAAGAATCAAAGTCGAGTGGGCTCCTCTTGGGACGCCAAGAACACTTAAACATGTCTGGCAACTAGCAAGTGCGTGCGCATATTAGTGGCCAAGCACCGATGCATTCTTTTACTACTTTTGTAAGACCCCGCACGGATTTGTTCAGTTGCGTGCTGCTTCCTCATTAAGGAATTCTTTTCTGTGATTTAGGGATATGGAACTCTGAGCTTCATCGAATGTTCGCTGACCCTTCGTTGTGACTGAGATAGAGAGAGAGAGCCCTTTTCCGCGCTTCTGCTGAAGACCCCATAAGTGCGTGCTCAGCAATAATTAAGGCAGCCTCGGGAAAAGAACCTCACAAGAGAAATTCCCTGCCGCTGACAGGAGGAATGAGTCTTATTCTTAAGACATGTTACTTTTCTTTTTGGCCTCCATCGGCCTCGTCTGGGATATATATATATATATATATATATATATATATATATATATATATATATATATATATATATAGTGCATGAAAAGAACCACGTCTCGTTTAAACGGCAAGGGCTTCATCTCGTTGTAGCTTTTCTTTGGGAATAATATTATGGTGAAATATTGTTTAACGGATCCAGGGGAAGGGCGGAGCGTGAGATTGTGTGTGAATTCACCAGATGTGAAAGGCATAATATTTAAAGGCGGCACCATATCCGCATTTTAACGTGCTCTGGTGTCGCTCGGTGCACGGGTCTCGACATTTCGCCTCCATCGAAATACAGCCGCCGCCACCGATGTTTGATCCCGCGACCATTGGTTCAGCAGACGAGTCCCGTAGCCACTAGACCACCATGGCGGGGCATATGGCTAGCTTGGGGCCAAAAGTTTGTCCGGATTTTGAGTCGCATCGACAGCAAATTTTACTGCGGTGGGTCGAACACTCCGCCAGAGCTTCGCTGGTCAGCCTACTTCAGAGTGAAAGTGCACTGAGTTTTAAAGACGATAGTGTTTCTTGGGATACTGGAACGCAGACGTTTTGGTCTGTCTTTTTGTTTGTCTGTCTGTCACACGACTCAGCCACCCGACCAAAGTTTAAGCACTTGCCTAAGGCCCAGCCATTTTGAACTGGTAGCTGCGTTCACACTTGTGAACACTGACGATCAAAAAGCAATATATTACGCATATCTGAGGCGCAACATAAATACGCAAATATTAGGTGGTGTGTTTCCTTACTAGAAAATACATAGATACGTAATTCTCAAGGCACTAATGTTTATTAGGCTGCGCTAAAAATGCGACGCTATGCACGAAAAAGGCCTCTGCCGACGATTTGGTGCTGCCATCTGGCAGTTGCCCAGGGATTCTGCACACGCTCATGTTTCCCGACGGCGCTGCCAGATGGCATCCATATTTCACGCAGCGTAGTACGGCCGGCAGAAGACTATCGTCTTTCGACGACATTTGCAGCGAAGCACGCAGATACGCTGCTCTTCTTTTTTGTTTTGTTTTCGTTTCCGTGTATATTTTAGTTAATACGCAGCAAGCGGGAATCGGATAGATCGTATGCAGCCTTGTAAAAATAAGCAATATGGACTCCGTATCTCCGACGAAAGGCACTTGGACTTCCTGGTCCCGGGCAGCCCTCCAAAAATAATATCAGCGGAACCGCGACACCGCGACTTATCAAAACACATGCTTGTACTGAGCAACGTGACTGACTGAAGTAGAATATCAATAGATTTGATTTATTACCTGATTATGACATCGCGATGTAAACAGGCGCAATTCGTTTTAGCAGAACCAGCGAACGTCGACTGCGAGGGATGCCATCGCCTTATAACGCGAAGACAAATCATAGTCGGTCAAGATAGGGACCAGTCACCTGACCCCCCCCAAAAAATGAAAACAGTCACTTCATTACAATCTGCCATAGCGTTTAGCTTCAGAACCGGAGATGCCCTATTTTTCTTATGCCTATTTCTTATCGCTTCTAGGAGCCAAGCCATGCACATACCTACAATTCAATTCTCAGTAATCCGAATCTCAATAATGTTGTCAACCCGCGGTTACTCTTTTCTTTTCTTATTTCTTTACGTAGATTTCCTAGCTCAGTCGTAGTTTCCAGCTATCATAATGACCATGATAACGGGCGTTGTACATAAAGCGTCCTAGTCTCCACCCTTTGGCAGCTATGCATTACGCAAGCCAAACTGGTTAAATAACGCCATGAAAAGCACGTTGCACAAAGAGGTCACGTGCTTCTACTTAGTAATAAGCTAAGGAAAGATCACGAAAAATAAATTTCATCGGATAAGCGAGCTTTGATGCTTTTAATCAGCTATTTTTGTTACGACACACTCTCCTGCTGTCGTTGCGGCATACAACGCCATAACATCACCTCCTGAACTCGTTTAGTAGAACGTGCAGGTCTTCTACGCTCCAATACTGCGTTGCAACTTTCAGTTTGGGGACGTTTCGCAACAGCCAAACACCACTTGAAGGAATTCTGTAATCTACCTATGTATCAATTCGTGAAAACAATATGCAATACACAAGGTACACTCTTAGCACGGTAACTTTTAGTTTATTCTATAGATTCTCAAAAATGTGAAAATGTGCGCCTTTACTAAAGGTTAATAGTGAAGGAGCATATCTTCACATTTCTGCGTACCTATAAGATAAACTAAAGGTTACCGTGCTAAGAGTGCACAATTGAACTGTGTCATTAAGTTAGTCAATCCTTAACTTCAGACTGTTTTGCCGTTCTGGGCTTTTTAAAAATAGCCGAGACGTTACTGAGCAATGCGCAGGCTGCATTTTCTCCTGAGAAATGACGGTAATTGTAGAAAATAACTTTCTAGAATGCGCACAATGCAGGATCGCCAAATCGAGCTCGGTATGACTGCAGGGCAAATCAATTTGATGCAAAAAGCTGTGCACTTATTTACGGGATCTGCGGCAGACATTTTAATCTGATACAGTGATGTTATTAAGGTTTCATAATCACGGGGGAAGTGACGCAACATGTCAATTCACATGTTCTCGCTGCGTTTGTTCTCGCTTACGTACTACTTACACAAGCTGACGTGCACATGGTGTGCACATGGTGTGAACTTGCTCGGGCTGGTATTTTAATTTGCAACCGAAGGATAAATAATGTTTATGGCGGCATAAAGACATACTCTAGAAGCTAATGCCTTGGCAGTTTTCTCAGGAAGTAAGCACAGCTCTGGAACCGCGTTGAAACAACGATAACGTGTACCAGAGGCATGCGGAAGGATGTTTCCTGGTATCGATGCAATACGTTTTACCGCGACAGCGTTAGGGAAGGCACACCGGTGAAGGCGTCGTCGGCGTCAGCGTCAGGCGTATATGATCGTATCGAACTGCTGTTGCCGCCGTAGCAGTTCGCTGCACACCGTTCATCTCCTCGGCTACGGCGTAGGTATTTCAGCGTGAAGGAAAATTCATTTCTCCAAGAAAAATCCGTAGAAAAATCGAAAACGGCGATTTCACGAACATATATACACATGACAGTTTGTACTCTAATTTTTGTTACGAGGAAGCTAAGTTATGTTACTGCGAAGGTCAAGCAATTACAGCACGTTATAGGAAGGCATCCGCGAAGCGCCTGTGCGCGTGACATTTGCATACGCGTGCAAACCTTCCTCTTCTTGCGGATATCGACAGAAGGTCATTTGACGTTATCACTAGGGCAAAATGCATCGCAGCACGTGGTTACTCTTCGTACTCGTGTGATGCATTCGTTACCGTGTTCTGTTGCCGGCCGCAATGCGGGCTTTCCTCATGGGCGAGTACTGAACGTACATGTCATCTACATCAAATTGTACCCGACCGCGAGGGAGGCCTAGGCATGACTGGAGGCAAAGCGCTGAGCTAATAAAGGAGTGTGTGCTATGACAGCTACGCAGTTGGGTCACTCAAGAGCATGGCAAGCGAATGAAAAGACCATGCAAACAGGGCGCTATTACCGTATGAAGATCCACTCTTTAAAGGCGAAGCCTAAGGGCACCCCAAATATTTTGAAGACAGCTACATTGGCGGCACCGGCGAATGAGCGCTTTGTCCACCGGTCGAGCATAGGGGAAAACTTCAGGTCTCGCCAGACTGTTTATCAGCGGGAAGCAGTTCTTCTCAGAAAATATTGCTTCTCAGAAATCAAAATCAAAATCGCATGGAATTTCCGATCCTTCTTTTTTAGGTTTACTGCTCTGTGCGAAATTCAAGCAAGGGTGACCGCATCGTAGCATGGCAACTACGGCGTTTCCGTCAATGACACGAAAATTAATGGTTCTGCAAGCGCATAATCTTCCCCAACCGTCGATTGCTGGAATAAGCGCCCCCGCGTATGAGCCTTTGGCCCAGCAGGAGTTTAGAAACAATTATACCGAAATACGCAGCAAATTTCTTTTGCGCATGCGTCCTAGCTAATGAGGCCACTGCAAGCACCGGCTAATGCTTATTCGCCGGTTCTCGCGCGCTTTGTTTCCTTCCTGAGGCAATGGTACCTCGGAGAAAACAGAGAAAGCAATGAATAGAAAGCTCAGGGAACAATAGCATCTTAACTCTTGAGTATAATTTTCTCATGCATTACCACACTGACATGAACGGTACTCTGTACGACAATGTACTAAGAGCGGCTAGTGAGAAAATGTGTGAGAAGTGTTAATCATGAATGTATGGTCACCCCCATAAAGGTTACCTTACATTTGAACATAAATGTAAGGGGGATAGTTAATTTTTCTTTCGTGTTCCTCGCTAAAACATGGAATGAACGCGTATACTGTAGGATAACTATATTGCGAAAGGGAAGCTTGCATTGACTGTTTGGAAGAGCGAATTCGGAGAGAATACGTAAGATATCGACCTCCTGACCGCATGAGGCCGAAGTTGCATCGCGAATATCAAGACTGCCTGGTTGCGTACCGTTGACACTCATTTTTCCGTTATTACTGAATTTAAAACAGCTTCATTACCGACAATCAACTTCTAGAATTGTAACGTAGCAGTCTAAAGCACTTCACTCTTTTAGTGTATCCTTAAGACAGACGAAATCCAACAAAGTTAGGCCCAACCAACGACTAATCAAACCTCCCGAAAAAAAAATATCACTTGAATTCGAGCCCGCTTTCACAAACACATCTTAAGCTTATAATATTCGTAAGGCATTACATATTTCGGATTATTCTAATGATGGACGCTTCATTAGCAGAAACTACCACCCACTGACAAAATCACCCATGAAAGAGACACTCAAGAAACACGGTCTTGCACGTATTTTACAACAGATGTCATTCTAGCATTCGTACACTTTAGCAACACTGTTGTCACTGCGTACATCAACGATCCTTACATGAGATTCTCACTGCTTACCAGTCCCTGGGAACAAATTTTTAATAACCACCCCTTCACAAAACAACTGTTAACGTGATAAACTGCATAATTGGTAAAGTGACAATTACTTGCCCGAAGCAAGCGTGTCATCTCTAGCCAATTTTGTTCCGAATCGAAGTAAACGAGGGTCAAGCTTCAATTTTACTCTTTTTTGTAGCCTGGGGCTAGTACCGGAGAAACAAGTTGATGTGTCAGAAGATCATGCAAGCTATTTGAGAACATTTTTCTGGACGAGTTGGTGCATGTACCGGAGAAAGAAGTAGATAGTTCGCGCTATTTCCTTATACACAGCTTTTTCCTATGTTCACATGCTCATCAATTCGTATGGACGACTATTTCTCAGACGTACACGCACGAACTCGTCCAGAAAATTGTTCTCAAATAGCTTGAATGATCTTCGGACACATTTTGTTGTGCCTACGCTTAACGTGAGCGCAATTCTCAGCTTGATAAAGTGACAGAGAAACTTAATGAGAGTTTCTTTGAAGTACTGTGGTTATAGGCAGAAGAACTTTAGCCCATATATGCGTTTATTGATGGCGCATTGCGATCTTCGGAACGATAAGTACGGAGGCTTCCCCCATATATCTTGTCACCCTCTCGTTTTTTTACATTACATTCTACATACGAGGAGAAGCGTATATCGATTAAGAACGAGGAACCCTACGTCCAATTCGGGACGAAATATGTCTTGTAGGGGCGAGGTATTTTATGTTTGTGCACGGCTTCTTATACTTCATTCGACATACAGCATTCATTTTGTTATGGCTCCGGAACTGAGAAAAATTCAATTGCTATCTTATTTTGAAACGGCGTGGTCGGCACGCCATCCCGTTGCTTGATTTTCTGCTTCAGTAGAAGCATTTTTTAAATAAGTTCTACTTGAATCCAGGGGGCCTATACCGTAAAATGAAATACGGAATACTACGCCGTCTTCGTCCTCCCCGATTGGTCAGTTCTCCTAGTTAAGTAAGGACTGACCAATCATAGAATCGAGGTTGTTCAGGGTTGTGGCTTTTACGCCTTGACAAGCAGATCTGACCAATCAGGGAGGACCAAGGCAATAGTATTCCGTCTTCCGTTTTACGGTAGAGGGCCCCAGCGCCGTCGAAATGAAGCATGCTGGATTATCCCTTGGTGGCCGTCTAGCGGAAGGATTTGTAATATGAAAGACACCGTGACAGGTTCAAAACAAGAGACAAAGACTGCCCTTACATTGTTGGGTGTACGTGGCGCTATTCCGTTACCCGCCTTCACCACCACTCGCCTTCAATGATGTGGTATTTGGCTTGCTCAAACTTTCTAACTGCTATACCTAACTTGATATGAAGTGTTTTCTCTAGTATAGACGCTTGTGTTAAGGCTATACCTTCTTTGTGCTGTCTCGAATGAAGTGTTTTGAAAGTCGAATAGGTCACTTTATTACCTGTCTGCACTGCACTGACGGCATTCCGAATGCAATGCTGCACGAAGGACTTCAATATACCGATAAAAAAAGAAAGAAAGAGGAAGCAGGATCAGGCACCAACAGGCAGGAACCCTCTGGGCCAGTTCTATGAACTTTGAAGCTATTATGGCAAAGAGAAGACGTGTGGGGAATGAGCCACGACGAAGGCGGCCGCACTCGACGTTCAGCTCTCGTTGAGGATCGCGGATTAAAAAGAGAGGGGTATGGTTAGGCGCAAGGAGTTCTTTTTAATTTATTTTATATTGCCCTTAAGAATGAGGTGCTGCAGAGAGGAGTTGCGAAAAAATCAAATATAATTAAACATCAATGCAGCAGAAATCAGCAAGTTCACATAGGCTAAATAGACTACTTATTGAATGCGGGAGAGATTATGTGTGATATGAGCGAACGAAACTTCGAATTGTTCTTCGTAGCAATAACTGTTCTGGGAACGGGGTTCCATTTCTGAATGGTCCTGCGAGAAAACCAGTTCTGACCTGCCAGCGGGCGGCACTGAATTATTCCGTTCCTATGGGCATGAAAAAAGTGACATTAAATGTATTGCAGTAACTCATACAAGGATGTCGCACGAATAGGAAACTTGCAATAATGTTCCAATTGACCGAAGCTAAAACATTCATGTGAAGCTGGGAGCGAAGCATCCGAAGAGTTTTCCCGAGAAATCACTCGTAATTTCATGTTGCTGGGCTAGTCATTAAGGTTCATAACTCCAAACGTACGGATATGGATTCGAGATATATCGACCATAATATTCGCTAACGATTAACTAACGTTTTTCGGAAACGACACACGCGTGAACAATGATATGCGAATCTCGGATTACGAGTAAGCATGGTGGTTTGAGAGAGGATCTACTGCTAAGAGTTTTTGATGCTTTCTTTATTAGTCATGTTAATTATACGGTTCCATATTTGCAATGGACTAGAACAGAGAAGAAGAAGATTGATACGCTCATCAGGGTCGGGCTTAAGAGGATTCTGGGAATTCCACAGACGACTAGCACTGAGCGGCTTTTAGAGCTGGGATTGCACAACACGGTTGATGAACTGATTGAAGCGCACTTTGCGGCACAGGTGGCTCGTCTGTCCAGCACTAAGGCTGGTTTGAAGATCTTGGATGAGGCTGGCATTGCGGCTCCTAGGGTGGAGATATCTGACGGGGTTCAGCTCACACGAGACGAGCAGGAGGATATTCAGGTGGATCCTATTCCGCGCAATATTCATCCTGTGCACCACGCAGGCCGTCGTGAGGCTCGAGCCCGGGCTATACTTCGAAGTGTAGGTAGCGATGCTAAAGCGGTGCTTTTTGCGGACGCTGCGGAGTACAGTACGCGGAGGGCCTTTGGCGTGTCGGTTGTCGATGGTAAAGGGCAGCTGGTGGCCCGGGCATCAGTCTGCACAGATTATGTCACAGTTGCGGAGGAGATCGCCATTGCGTTAGCTCTTCAGGCGGCAGAGGTACCTTGTGTGGTTTACTCGGATTCACGATCGGCCGTCCGTGCCTTCTCTGGAGGTTTAATTTCGCAGCAGGCGGCACGGCTCCTTCGGAGTGGTCGCAGGCAGGCGAGATGGGCCGGTGGTCATCATATCTCTTGGTTTCCAGCGCACGTCGAGGGCATTGATGGGGTTAATCCCAATGCCAGCGCTCACACCCTTGCACGTGAATGCACGAACCGTGCGGGGGGTGGTGAGGCGTCTGGGGGGAACATTGACCTCAGAAAGGATCCCTTGACAACGTTCCATGAGATTACGACTAACTACAAGCTGAGTAGGAGGCGCTTTCCCCTTCCTAATGCTAGGCTCAACAGAGCGCAGGGAATCACTTTTAGGCTCCTACAGACGGATACGTATCTCTGCCCGCGTACGTATCGCAGGATAGCACCAGACTTTCCAGAAGAGTGTCCTCGTTGTGGCCTCGAGAGTTGCTCGCTAACACACATGCTCTGGCAGTGCCCCGCGAATGTAGGGACTGATTTTTGTGACGAGGACTCGTGGCGGCGGAGCTTACACAGCCCGGACCTGGGTCTGCAACTGCTGGCTGTCCGGAGGGCCCGGGCCATCGCGGAGGATGCTCATCTTCCGGTGCCGACCTGGGTGGAGCCACCGACTGGTTGAGGGGGTCCAAGGACCTCCTTAAACTAGTCCCTCTGGTCTCACAATAAAGTTCTTTGTATGTATGTAGGGAAGTAGAAGTCGCATACAACGGTAGAGGAAGAAGACCAGGAGAGGGAGGGGGGGGGAGAGGACAGAAGCAGGATTGAATTAAGACACGAAGGAGAGAAGGAGACATCACGCAGCGAAATTTAGCCACAGTGAGGCGCCCCGTGCGCCGTGTTCACGTAATCATCGTTTGCTGAGCGTGCACCAAAGAGCGTGCACTTGTTATTTTGCACGCCGCCCACTTTATGCATATAAAGACGCGCTTTAAAGCGCGCATATAATAAGCGGGTAACAGAGTAGAATGTCAGCGATATTTCAACGCCGGCTAAATTCTCTGCCTTTTAATAAAGTGCTCTCTCTCTCTCTCGCAAATAATAAACCGACAGTGGCTGAATCGGTTAGTGTGCTGTCTCACGCCCCGGCTTTCAATGGTTCTAATACGTCGAGCAACTTTAACAGAGGAGTAGTTTAGAGGCCAGCCCCGCCACGGTGGTTTAGTTAGTGGCCATGGCACTCGGCTGCTGGTCCGAAGGTCGCGTGATCGAATCCCGGCCTCGGCGGTCCCATTTCGATGGAGGCGGAATGTTGACGTCCGTGTGCTGCGCGATTTAAGTGCACGTTAAAGAATCCCAGGTGGTCGAAATTTCCGGAGACCTCCACTATACGGCGTCTCTCATAATCAGAGCTGGTTTTGGGATGTTAAACCCCAAAAATCAAATCATAATCATCTTAGGGGCCAGCAACGTCTGCCGCGCTCCATGGAGAGCGATCGCTTGCCCTCGATGCAGTATCCACTGCCGTGCTCGATGCCCTCAGCGCGCTGCTAAATGATAGCGATTATGCGAAGGACAACGCTTCACCACGCATGACTGCGTGGTGAAGCGTTGTTTTGCCCTAGAGCCGTTCCCGTACCTGACCCAGTCTTCCGCTCAGCCGACTGCTACATTATAGCGATTAAACGTAGGCAAGGAAAGAAAGAAGGGAAGCAATTGAAAGTTGTGGTTGTGCAATGATTATGGTGAAAAGTCACAGAAATCCGTATGGTAGAAGCAACGCTCCGCTGTTTCAGCAGATTTCGTACTGGATGCAACTCCCTTGTAGCTTTTAGTTTCGGGTTTCTTGTATTTTAAAAACGTAAGGCTCCCGGCTTAGCCTGCGAGTTTTGCAGTGAACCGGAGTTTGAGCTCGAAGGGAAGAAGTCGTACTACGCATGATTCGTTCCAGCTACCGGATCACCGATTGTTTCCACACCAGCTGAATTGACATCACTAACCGTGTGATGCAACGATTGCTTGAAAAGGAGACGGGGTGTAGGGTGCTTCAGAGGCCCTCCTCTCTAGCCGAGGAAGACATGGAGACCCTCTAAGACGGCGCCACAGCTGCGCTCTCTCCGCCCTCTATGCCGGCTAGCAGATTCTAAATTGTTTCTGCTTCGGTGCAGTGTCTGTGCCATGCAAGGAGGCAGCGAGAACGCTGGTCTGTCTGGGCCGAAGTCCCTAGATCTTTTTTTCCGTTTCTAAGTAGCGACTACTACCTCCTCTACGGCACCCTCTCGCTCAAAGCCCGCGTCGGCAGTCACGTTCTTCCTAAACACGCGGAGCAGAGCACGCGCGCGCAGATAGCGTCCGGCCGTGAACATATGCGTTCCTATGAAATATGATAGTGGACGTGCCATATGTAAGGAAAAGCCTACTGGAACGCGTAACTTTCTTTGACGTTCATTCAACTAACAGATAGTATGGAACTTGGCTACCAAAAGCAACGCCGACCAATCAGATGCGCCGGCGGCACATCAAAGCTTTTCGCTTCTTAAAAAACGGAATGAAAATATATAGGGACTTTAGGCCGAAGTCGTCCGCGCCGTCCAAGTGCAGAAAGCGGTAAGCTGCGCCGGACAATCCTTCAGCTTTCGCTTGTCTTGCTAGTCAGTTAATGCGGAAACATGAGCGCGAATGCGAAAAGCGGCGGGTGGAAACGAGTGAAGAGCGGGACCTACGGCGACTTAGGCGTCGGGGGAAGGAGGCAGAAATAAGACAGCAACGAGCTTTAGAGATTACAGCGGACTCCTTGCCTTCGACCTCCACGACGGGTTCGCAGACTGAAGAGAGGACGACAGGGAACGCTCGCCGTAGCGCCGTAGGGAACGTTCGACCAGTAGTCATACAAAGTTTATTGCACAAGCAGCCTAGCCTAGTTTAGGCACTGCCATCTTCTCTTTCTTTTTTTTCTGCAGAAAGACGCAGACAGCTTCATGGACGGCAGCAGAAGTCAGGAGAAATCGCTCATGAGAGATTGCGCGGCATATACATTTAGGAGGCACTGCGCGGCGCCTTCCCTTGCGAAGTAGCATCTGTCGCTACTATGTGCGGCAGGCAATCGCGGACGCCCGGTACGAAAGGGCAAAGAAGGCAAAAACGTGCTTCGGGCCCTGAGCTCTCTGCGGCGTTGCAAAAGCTAAACTATGGACGCCCACTGCTTTGTTAGTGTCTCTTTTCTTTTCTTTTTCGCAGAGAAACTGTCGACACCTGGTGTGAACCTCTCCGTATGATTGGACATATTTGACTTTGTTCACCTGAACAGCTGTGACGGACACACATACAGTCGGAGATTGGCCAGGAATCGGCTGCTAGAAAATAGTTTTAAACTATTGAATGCGGTAATTTACAGCGAGTAAAGGCGAATCAGGCGAGGTACTTAATATATAGCGAAAGAGGTGCACGTGCACATGTTCCGTCCCTTGCACCGGTATTTGCTAGCAACTTTCACTTTCGCGCTCTATTCTTCCTGCCCGCCCCCCCCCCCCTTTCCCTTTTCATACACACCTAGCAACTACATGATGACGATGATGCTAAGTCCAATGTGCTGCACCTGACATGAAGACAAAGCCAACCCAAACGTGTGCATAACTTTATTTGGCAGCACAAGGACGAAGCCAATGAATGAGAAAGAGTTCAGTCAACTGTTGAAATTATTTTCCTGATAACACTTGGGTCCCGCATTTTAGCTGCGCTGGTTTAACAGTTTTACGGGGTGCATAGGTCGTTCTCATTTAGTTTTTCTTCTTTCTTTTCTTGCTACATTCAGCTGGTATACAGGAATTTAAAAATTCCCCTCAATTCTCAGAATATTCTTTCCTTTGGAGCGTCCTCACTAGGTTACAGCAACAGGAACGTCTGCTTAGCCATGTGCAATTTCCTTCGTGACACAAGAAGAATTCGTTGCTAATCATCTTTCCAACCAAAACTTCGTACCTCCAAATTGCCGCCACTAGTTTATTAAACCTCAAATTATTTATTATGGTTCATTAGTATTATAAATAGTCTATCACTCTAACATTTCATTCTTCCTTACATTACCGATTCCTTACTCTTCCTTTGGTTTAGCTCACTTTTTTTTTTCCTTTTTTATATTAACCGCCGGCTTCATGGCCAATCCCCCGTAGTGGGCAAGAGCCAAATAACAAGGAGAAAAAAAAGAAAGAAAATAGTCTCACAACGATCGTGTTTGCCTTTACCGTTTCCATCTAGCGCTGGTGACCTTTATACCGTGAGAAAATAGTACGTGCTTGTTGCCTTCTCAACGGGAATAACCACATCATGCAAATGACGTGGCGCATCGTAACGCAGCAGACACGTCCGTTAGGTGCAATCCCGTGCGTGACTTAGAGTTGAGGAGTGAAATTTAGATTATTCAGGACGCCGATAAAATAAAGTTTTTCACGTTACCTTCATGCGGCTATTTTCTCCCGGATGAAATTACGAATGGAGCCGCAAAGAAGCTCCGGACGATCAGGCCAACATTAAAATACTGTCGCCTGTACTAAAATCCGCATTTATTCAGCTACATAAGAGGGGCGCTCAGGCGCTTTGTTTCAACACACCCTAGCAAAACAGATACCGAATGTTCAATAATTTAACACATAAATAATTTTGGTCCTCGTACGATATTATGCGACAAGCTTGTTCGTTCGTATTGTCAATAAACTCTTACTACGATTCCTAATACTACGGCTACATAATAATTGTGTTGGTGGTAATTAATCAAATTAATTAATTCTGCTGAATATGGAATATTCAGAAGGACTTTTGGTGTGCAAATATCTGACTCGAAAAAAGTGTCGTTTAAGCAGTCTGTATCATTGCTTGTATTGCACCTTATTATATCCGCCCATATATCCTGGTCGCACTTTTGCTTTCTCTTTACTTAAGCACCAGTTATTATAGATGCAGAACGATTATTTCAGTATATATCCCGCAGTGAATCGTCTTATTTACGCTAATGTATATTTTTACCATTACTTCGCGTGTAGATACCAATAGGGCGTGCAGTGTATGCGATAAATATAAAATCTGAGTATACTTTTCGATTCATGGTATGTTACAGGCGGACACACGTTAAACTGGTCTCCTCGACGACCATGGTATGTACCACTATCTTATACCTAAAATAAAAGGAAAGTTACTGAAAAAGAGTACCTCCTATTCCAGTTGTATCAGATTCCCATTTATTCGATGCTCGAATTTCAGTTTATAAGAAACGCAAACAAGAACAACGCTTGAATATCTTGGGAGAGCTCAATATTTTTTACCCTCAAAGAAGAGAAAAAAATTCATCAGTTTGACTTCATAGATTTCACGAAGCAAGGTCTGCAATAAGAAGTTCGGAAAGCAGTTTATTCTACTTGGAACTTCACAGCGTTTGGAACCTAAAAAAAGGAAGCAAGAGAAAATTACGAAGCACGGAGCGATTGCGAACACTAAAGCAATAAAGACAGCTGAACTTCTGCAATAATCGCCGTTGAAATGAGGCGCGTTCTAAAGTTACGAAATGTATATAGCGTAGCCTTGTGAATACAGGCAGCACTACGAGGGAGGGCGCCAGGTGAAATTAACTTGCAGCTGTCGGCGCCGCCATGAGATTTAGAATTTAACAGCCGTCTATATGCATGGATATTGGGTAGACTATTTTATTTATAATTTTAGTCGATTCCAGCG
This sequence comes from Hyalomma asiaticum, assembly GCA_013339685.2. Taxonomy (NCBI): domain Eukaryota; kingdom Metazoa; phylum Arthropoda; class Arachnida; order Ixodida; family Ixodidae; genus Hyalomma; species Hyalomma asiaticum. The sequence goes on from CM023486.1 coordinate 41,301,708, forward strand.
ATCATTCGCGCCTTAATTTTTGATATGAGCTTTTTAGTTTTTTCTCCTTCGGCAGTATTTTATCGACCATGCGCACTTATGTTGGATCAGGTGGAAAGATCAAGGATTCCTGTCTCCTGTCCGTCTTCGACCGATCAATAATAATTAACGCATATTCGTAAAGTAATATTAACGCTAAGTAATAATTAAGTGAAGCGGCAGTTACGCTTGCTTGAATTCCTCTGTTGTCTCAAATAGTTGCCTGACTATATGTTGTATTATGGAAGCATCACTACAGTTCTAGAGCACGGCTGCTTTATCTTCGGAGGAAAGTACTAGGAAAAATTATTGCACATTCCTTCTATAGTTTAGCATATAAGCTTGCCCATCGAGCGTTTAGCTGTTGCGCAAGGCTTTAAAAGCACACACTTTCCGGCGCAGAAATGCGGTTACACAACAGCAAAACAAGTTCTCGCGTTATAAAAGGAGCTTCAGTATGGTGTTCGGTCGGTCAGCGCTTGAAGAGCGCCTCGCATAGTTATGCAAGTCTCGCAGATTTGAGCGCACTTATATGATTTATGCATGCTCTTTCAGCTCTGTCCCTCATTCGTCGACTAGAGTTCAAAAACTAGCTGGAGAGCTTATAAAGTTAACTTCGCAGGCGGCGGTTCAGATTAGTGCATGCATGCTTTGCGGCATCACGTTTTCTCGATGACAGTTTATAATCCTCCAGAATGATTTCGGCTTTCGTGCATAGATCACGGATACCCAAAACGATTATTAGGCTTCTATTTGTAAGTTGGAGCGGATGTTCTTTCAAAGGCATTAATTGCTACATATCTTCACATTATTGTTATAGACATCACGCGGACACTTGAATTTTGCATTTATACATTCCAATTGTGCGAACATGTGAATACAGCAGTACATGAAGGCTTGAGGCAACCTGTGCTGTGGCAGAGTCTCTCTAAGGCCCGTATTTACAAACCCACTTCATCCTTATCTTATCTGTACTCTTAGGGCGCGTCATTAACAAATTCGTTCCGTATATACAAACATGCATTATGATGGTCTTTCACACTGATTACCATTTTAGTGCCCTTAACCTGCCCTAATAGTTACCGTGCGATAAGGAGGGCAACCGATAAGGATAGGTAGGTTTTTTGAATAGAAAGACAAGACTTGTTTCGTGATACTCAAAATGATAAGTTCTGGGTTTTTAGATGTCATTACCAAGACATGTTCATGATACACACCGTAAACATAAAAGAGGGGGAGGGGGGGTGCTCCGCAACATTTGGCGTTTTCTAGAGCTCCGTGCACACTGCCATTTCACCCCCATCGAAATACAGGCACTACGGCCGGGATTGTACCAGGGTCTTTCGGGTCACTGTCCGAGAGCCATCACCAGTGTACCACTGCAGCGACGCTGTGAATGATATTAGTCAATCATGTTTGCAAGTGCGGTTATGTTGGCAAAACTGAATTTAGACTCATTTTAATTCGATTCAATTCGAACTTTTATTTACCAGACAAAACTGGAAGGTCGCTTTGGCTGAAAACCGTGAGAACAGATTGACAAAGGCCCTAGTGACCTGTACATACACATGGCAGTAGTACGGAAACGATGCGAGGTACATGACACGCAAGCAGAAAAGAAAACATGAACAATGCATACTAATCCATAAATGATTTTACTACTGATTATTTTCAAATACATATTATGAACGTGTAATTATAGAAAAGGTTTCCAGAAATCAATGTACACCGTGCACAGACGATCGTATACATTGACAAGTGCATATTATGTGCATACATATATAAATTTACTCAAATACACAATGTATACATATCGCTCATATAACACAAGATAATAAAAATGTAAGATAATAGAATCCATTTACACTACACGAAAATATGAATATGTAGGATAGACTTTGAAGATAGTCTGTTGCGAATGTGCCTATGACGCCAGAGAGCAGAAATTTGTGTAAAATTTTTTTTATGTTGAAGGTGATCGTATTTTCGTGCGTGTTAAGTGTTGTGGGCCAAGGCCTCGTATTTATACGTAGTGTGGAAACGTGGTACGAACCAGATGTCTGTATTTCTTGTGGGAACTGTAATGACACGACGATCTAGGCACGACAGTGATCTAATGAAGTTGGAGAGCTGCTTATTTGAGAAATAAAGCTTGAGACCCGCGGCTGGCAGTGCGTCTTCTTCTGCAGCCACCATTGATCTCTTTACGCGCTAAAATACTTGTAGAATTGAAATCGAGGCTTATTGCACAATTTCCGCAGCTTTACGTGCCAGAACAAGGTTAGACGTCGTATGTGAAGAGTTCCAGAAATTTCAACCGCAAGAGGTTCTGCTTAACGCACACTGGGATCGCATGGTGCACGGGCCTCAGTATTTCGCCTCCATCGTAATGTGGCCGCCGCAGTCGGCATTCGATACCGCGACCTTCATGTAACTTGTCGGGTACCATAGCTACTAGACCACCATGCGCGACCAATCGAGGCTTTTTTTCTGCTGCGTTCACTTTTGCATAGCGAAAGTGTGTTAGGGCCACTGTCACGCATCATATTTTGTACTTCTAAATCTGTAGCAGAAAAAAAGAAAGATTCAGTACTATGTTTCGATGCTATGGCGACCTGACGTCGACGGCCATTTCGCATTGTGATGAATATTGCTTTACATAGTGTTTTACATTACTTACTGTAATATATCTCTAATGCTGTTTGACATTGCTTTATGTAATTTGGCGTAGGCTGTACGGGTGAACGTTCAACGACGTGTGGGATGTGTACGCGCGTGTACCTGACAGAGAAATGCATATATCTACACACCACACCTTGTTCATTCATGGCGAAACCTAATGTGACAAGCATGCCGTATTAGTGAGGACATGGCCAGTTAGCCTTATTAATGCATGAATGAATGTTAGCAGTGCGTTCAAAATTGTCTAACGACGGACTTCTCGTGGGATAAACAAGCGAACGACACAGCGTTCGTGGTAGTTTGCAATAGGACCGTACAGATAAGGAGCAGAGACACAGAAACGTGCTGTTACTGCAGAAGGCAACCTTCCACACGTTAAGTGGGCAGGAATTGAACCGGGGTCTCCAAGCTGGCAAGGAAGCCCGCTACCACTAGATCACGGTGGTTGGTCTCGCATGACCTACACATTCTAAATTAGATCAGTGGACCAGCAGTTGCCATGGTGGTGCTATAGTGTGTAGAAATAGACGTCTAGGCGCTATAGTGGTGCTTCTCCTATGTAAGCAGTGGTTTCTAGAGCACCAGAAGCCATTCCGGAATGGTTTCGGCCATTTATGTAAAGTGAAACGAGATCTGCAATCCCCGCACATATTGACATACATGTCTGGAGCTGTGTATGCGTAGGTAAACAAACACTAAACATGCAACGGTTAGCCGCGATAGCACTTCAGCTTACAGTAGCGACGAACGGGTTCTTGGTTTACAAGAATCAATAGGCCTTACGTGCTAAAAGCGCGATATAATAATCAGACACGCAGTAGTGGAGGACTCCGCAGATTTAGACCACCTGGGATTTATAAACACGCGCCTAAGTCTAAGGTCGCGAGCCACTGGCATTTCGCCTCTAGCATTTCGGGATTAAAGTTGAGCCGTTCGAGTCAACTGCCCAGCAACAATGCCGCGGCGGCGGCGCGCGGAGTGCTTATTATATATGTAGTAGTCGTGTCTTGGTCGCAACTGTTCTGAGTTGACACAGTACATTAAGCTTGACGCGCTGGTCTGCGAGCATCCATAACATCAGCATTTGCGTAGTCACTTTGAGCGAGAATACATATTTTATTACCGCACCTGTCTTTTTTAAAATATCACTCACCCCTGCCTAAGGTATCTGACTGTAGAGATAAGCAGTACTACTACTATGAACAAACAAACAAACAAACAAACAAATAAATAAATAAAGAAGTAAAATTATGAGCGTTGCGTAAGAAACATTTCGTTTCTTACACTCTTATGTTTATGACACACCTATACAAATGCACAAACAACATTTCTTCACAACTGTAGGCATGATCATTTTTTTAATAAACCGGAAGGACCCTTCATCGAATTCCTATAAACACTGCCACTCGACAGGGTAGACGCATATTACCTCTGCTGATACAGAAGCACAAAAAACTGCATTCGTGCTTTTCATAGCTATGCGTCATGTTAGATCGCACTGCCGTGTCGTGGAGATAGATAGTAGGCCATGTGCGTTGGCAAGGAGCAAGTGAATAATCAAAATACAGCGGACGAATCACGCCAACACACGAATGCATGGTCCTGTACACAATGGTCAGCCTTATTTTTCCTATTTGTGCGCAGCACATAATCTCTGCTTGCTTCAAACATAAAAAAGAAACAAGTACTCGCACGCATTTCGAAACGGCCGGCGCATCCATTTTTTATCCATACACTATGATGTGCATAACCGATTCGTAGCGAGTTCTGAAATGGGCAAGAAAATCTTCCATGCAGTACTTTCCAAGTTCCCCAGTTTGAACGCTCGAGCATTTCTTTCCCCAAGTACTTTCCAATCAACGACGGAAGAATGTACGCGAGATTCCTTAACGTTCACAGCTGGAAACTTGGGACCTAAAAAAATAAGAAAAAGGAAGGGTGCTGGCGGGGGGGAAGGAGCTAAGGAGGTAGCGCATCCAAGCCAAGTAAGCTAATTAGATCGTTTGCATGCAAACAAGTGCCCTTTGAAAATGCCCCCGCAGATGGGCTCAGCGATATCTAAGCTACGACTACAGGCGGCAAGTGCCACCCTCGTTTCATCGGCACCAAAACGGAAAGGAAAAAGCTTCGCGCCACGCCTTACTTCTGGTGTGTTGGGCGTTTAGAAAGTTCAAATCATTACACAGCTCACTGACAACAAGTTTACTTCATATGTACTTTCCTCTTTCCTCTTTGTTGTTTGCAATTCGCACAGACATCAGAACAGCCTCGGTTTAGTATATTGGCAAAAATTACCAAGCCTAGCAACTTAATGACGATTTCCGAGGAGACAGTTACAGCGCTAGAAGAGTCCTGTAAGCTTATCAACGTAAGAAAAATATTAAGGCAGGTGGTCCTTCAAAGTAGCGAGGGGCCCCACCATGCTTGGTTAAATGTTAATGACGCTGCATGTGTACCCGCCTTCTGGCTCCCGTGTCAGAGACCGTTGTGGTCTTTTTTTTTCTTTTTGGTACCGTGTTTATGCATAATTTGCTAGCTTTTTTTTTCATTTATGTCGTACGAGATGTTTGAAGCTAACATAGCCGCTACCCACATTAGAAGCGGGCATGAAGGAATGAAGAAGACTGAAGGTGAGTTGGTCTGAATAATTTATACGCTTACGCGCCATATGCCAGAAGAGGAAGGAGCGCGAGTCCTGTGGCATTAGTGCGAATAGCTGTAGCTACTTGGTCAACGCGCTTGTACTGTCTTGTTATATTCGTATGCATCTATGGTTAGTTCGCAAAAGCATAAGATGCGCCATGCTTCATTTCTCGATCATGAACGCTTATAATTACCACGCCTAATAAATTACAAAATTTTATAGCTAGCCTTCTAAAGGTAATCACATGCGTTTTAGCAGGGAAATGCATTGTATGATTATTAGGCATAGCGTAGTGTTACGAGTTGGGCTTGTTGGTACACAGCTGATGGAATGCAGCGCTAAGACACGCACTGTGGCGTAGATAAAGCACTCACTTCATCACTGCTTGTATATTCACGGTGAATCCCCTAAGCCCTTCGTAGAGTAGAGCACCGGTAATGTCGATCACTGCCCCCTTTGGCCCTTTACAGCCACCTTTGGCCATTTAGGCGCCATCGAACACAGGTCCTTGGGGTGAGAAACCGAGCACCGTGTATCTATTATACAACGACGGTGGGCCACTACCTACTCTTCTAGCACGTGATGGGAATGAGATACGCAATCAACCAAGGCAGAAATTTTCCATATGCGCATTATCTAACAGACAGAAAATCTTGTTCTCGGGAGTTAGTGAATTTTCTTCGATTTGGGCGACACTGGAAGCAAGCGAGCAGGGTGGTTGCCAGTTTTCGTTTTTCATTTTGGTACAATGAATCTGTAAAAGAAGAATCGATAACGTACAGATAGCGTAGCGAGAGTGAACAGTATATGGTACCCGGTTTAGAATCATGCGAAAGATCAGGTAGAACAAATTATTGCGAATATTCACAAGTAATCGACGCATTTGAATGAAGCAAATCTATTTTTAGTGGCTGTTACAAGTGTTTACGGCTTGTGTTACACCTCTGCGAGGCTGGCTGACGAAAGCTGTGCTGCAGATTCATTATTGCGTCAAATTACGCATAAAAATTCTGATAAGTTGTGTATTAGGTCACACTTAAGATATCCGCTTTGGGGATGACATCTGGGCCTAAATGCAGAAGTACGCGTGTTGGCATTTATTTCAAGTCTCTTCGCCCCCGCACAGTGAACTGTCCGGGCCACAAGCAACCACACTCCTAATGTTGGAAACAAGGTCATACCCCGATTTAGCTCTCTTCAGCATGAGTTCTTCAGACGCCTTTGAATCTACCAGCCTGCGACCCAGATACCAGCGTAGATGATGAACTCTAACTGCCCCTCGTTACAGGGGCCTAATCAAGTCAATAAGGAGGAGTGGAGCCCTTACATCAGACTTCTGAGCATCTTTAACAACTACTGCGACTTGCCCAGAGGGCCCCACGATGCGGCTGTGACGCTAGACCTCCCTGTCCCTACGTCGGAGGTGCCCGCGTGCTTCTCTAAGGGCGGCACTTCAGAGGATCTCAATAAGTTTGTCTGTCTGTCTGTCTGTCTGTCTGTCTGTCTGTCTGTCTGTCTGTCTGTCTGTCTGTCTTCTGTCTGTCTGTCTGTGTCACTGACGTATGCCAGAACTCGTGCGAATGTTCAATGTATTACCAAATGTGCAACAGGTTCTCGCTCCACGTGAAAGCTTGTGTGTCAGTCAACAGCATGTACGGAGCCGCGGTACGTGTGGATGTATGGCACACGTGATTGGGGATGGCTGCATTCCCTACATTCATATTGACAGCCAAGCTGTTCAACGTAGACGCTGCGCGGTGCGCCTAGGGAATTTTTCAGTGCTTGTCAACCAGGATGTAAAAGCTGACCCTCTCTTGCCGTCAGCCCATTGGTACATGGCTGTGATTATGCGAATGAGGCAATTGCACGACTATGCGTAGATCAAAAATGTTGCTCGGATTTGCCTGTTTGATCTCCGCAGCAGTAGTTGGATTTCTACAGCGCTAATTGCAGAGAAAGAAGATAATAAAGATAGAGAGAAAAAAAAAGAAAAGCAAGGAGAAGAAAGAAAGAAAGAAAGAAAGAAGAAAGAAAGAAGAAAGAAAGAAAGAAAGAAAGAAAGAAAGAAAGAAAGAAAGAAAGAAAGAAAGAAAGAAAGAAAGAAAGGCATGGTGGAGCATCACGTATGGTTAGTAGGTAATGACGAAGGGCGATATCACGAGCATAACTTTTGCGTCGTGACATCAAAAAGTTGACACTCTTACCAGTTACATCACGATTAACGATAAAAGAACAGCATAGCTGCTTCAGCGGCTTTCATGGTATGCAACAGTCTTGAATTCCTATTTTTCAGGGCGCCCGAAGGTAACCGTCAGCATACATACAAAAGGCGTTCGAATTAATATCGTTGAGGAAAGCATTGTTTGGCGGGCCGTAGAATTCGCAACGGGACAGTGAGGACCAGTACTGGCTGTCCCTCTAGACGCTTTAATATAATGCGCGGGCTCGAGCGCAATGTTATAAGGGAGTAACGAAGCAGCGGAAAACGATATAATCTTCAACAGCTGTTGACTTGAAATTTTTCTGTGATATGCCCTCTCATTGAGCACTTAATAAACACCTTGTGCATTGCATTCAACTATAGCTGCTTTTAACGCGGGCGTTCACTGGGTTCGGTAGCGTCTACAGTCACTTCCTTCTGGCGTAAAAATGTTCCCAATATATAAGAGGCGAAGAGAAGTTCTTAACCTATGAGAGCCATAAGAGAAAGGACTTATAACGAAGCCAAATGTTTTACTGTAATCTCAAGTTGGGAGTGCCAGTATTATCTGACGCGATGGTCACCACCACGCATCGGACGTTAAAGTGCACTACCTCATTTCGCGAACAAAGTTCCTCGTCCTGGTTGAGGGATTGGTAAGCCCGCATCGTTAACGCAACAAAGTAAATCAGCAAGTCTGTGTGACGCCAAGCGACCGTTTTACGTTTATATAAAAAAAGTGGTGCGAAAACCAAGGCCATGCATTCTTTGGAAAACGAAGCATAGTTATTTTCACGCAATCAGCTTTGCCGACTTCCGTATTGTCCATTAGAATTTTGAAGCTTTATGTGCGGCCTATCTGGCCGCTTCAAGAACCACTTCTTCCTATTCGTATTACAGCCTTAGCTCTCTACCAAGGGAATAATTCGCGGATATAAAAGGAAACTCATCCAGTCAGGCATTTGTCTTTTTCATGAATCGCCTCGCGATCTCTAGACGCTACTATCTTGAGCGCGTTTTCTTCGCCATTTGATTAGGTACTTTTGTTAGGTGCGAGAAAGCTGTTCTATTATCACTAAACGTTGCACGTGCGAAAGTTGCGCGAATACTTAAGCCTAATGAGGGGCTGCAGACTATGCGTGATTTGCTACTAATGACATGCGCTGCCGAGAGCCGATGGCCAAGTTTGTTTAGTCTTTGTAGAATGCGGTTTTTACGATGCTTTTAACCCCTAACTCTTATGGTAGTCGCTAGTCCTATGGAGCGAAAAAAAAAAATAGTCTAAAGAAAAACGAGGGAGGCTCGTAGTGTTCTTCTGATTCGGTGCTTAATTAATTTTCGCTTGCAGTGGTGTCGTTTTACGAACAGATGAGTCAGGATTCTCCACCGCTAATGAAGTTCACACCACATTTACTAGCCTAAACGCGATCCGAACTTGGTACTAGCTTGGATTATTCTCGTAACCGAACTGCGCCGTACTTGTCTCTGAAAAATAATAATGATTAAATAGAAGATACATTGGCGCTAATTTGTGTGCATCGTGGAATGCGGCCTACCCTGCTATTTAACAGCGTATGCTTTGCAGAAGACTTATAGAAATAGCATAACTATGCGTGGGAACCCAGATTAATAGCAGTTAAGACTGCGAATATGTCACGAAAAGAGCAGCGAATGAGCAGGATGTTTAAATGTCGACATAATAGCAGGTTAACGGTAGTATAGGTAAGCGACAGAACTTGATGTTGTGCATTTGGACAAACGAGAACAAATATTTCGGGTACTGTAACTATTGATTGATTGATTTGTGGGGTTTAACGTCCCAGAACCAGCTCTGATGAGAGACGCCGTAGTGGAGGTCTCCTGGAATTTTTGCCCACCTGGGGCTCTTTAACGTGCACTGACATCGCAGAGCACACGGGCCCCAGCATTTCGCCTTCACTTGAAATGGAGCCTCCGAGGCCGGGATGTAATGTAAATATGTTTCACAGTTCTTCATCTTTCGGTTTGTTTTGTTTTTCCCAGGTTTTAGTTTATTGAGGATTTGGGTGTCGGCGAGAGCAGTGCAAATGATAACGCGGTAACAATGCTATATGTTTATTGAACGTAAAGATGAACCCGGAAGCTCGTCATAGATTAAATCGTCACATTACGTGCATTGTCGCTTCCTAATTAGGAAAATCTTTGTAAGCATTTTGGGGGGGGGGGTGGGGGGGCTTGGCGGCACACTGCGATTCAACACATAAGGTGATGACGATATTCGTGATGACTAAAATTAAATAACTATATAATTAGTCAAAACTGGTGTTTAAATTTCAGCACGACTGCTGAATAATCTTTTCTCACCTAAGCAGCCTCTAAATAGCTGAACACCCGCCGTTGCATACGTACGTGAAAAAACATTCGATAATGTCTTCCGAATAAGTTTGCAACTACATGTACAATAAAATCGGTACAAAATGTCAAACTTAGCAAGTAATAACTCAGCAAGTGAAATACTGCGAAGCTAAGCGGATGAATCCTCAGTCTACTCGTAGGAGCCACCAAAAACGTGATCACTGTTTATCAGCTGTGACTCATCACAGATGCTCCAGCAGCCCGGCTATTTCAAAAAAAAAAAAAAAATTGGCCAAAAGTGACATTTATCTTATGTGAAACGCTGATTGAAATATCCATGTCCGTCATACATTGCGCACTGATGCTGCACGGTGTCGCATCGGGTACTCCAGAGTACTGTGCTGGATGGTTCAGAAACTTTGCTTGCGGCGGCCTCTTCGCGGGCTTCTTCACCTGAGGACGGCGAAGTCATCGGTGTCGCATTTGCTGCGCAACATGCTCTTTACAATCCTGGAGACGCGTGTCTTAACGTTCAAAGCAAGCATGACGCGCCTTTTCGTTGGGGTGCGGCTTTCCTGAGGCTGCTCAACGCATCCTACACAAGTCACCAAACACAGACATATGTGACCCACAGCGCGCCCATTTGGTGTTGGCATCTGGACATGCGTCAGTGTCGGGAAACGACGGCGCTCCCGCGGTCTCTCCAGGATTTACCCATCGAACTGGTGATATGGCGTGGCCGAGAGCCTCGACCAAATCTGCCCTCCACTAACATACCGCGGCATACTAAATTATTATACCGCAGCTACACTCACCAGGCGCCCGCCGCCACCGTCCTTCTCTTGAGAAAAAGAGGTGGCACTCCGTCAGCTTCAAGCGCACACCTTCCACAACCTCCTCTCTCTGCATCAGTTTTAATCGACAGCTTACGCGGATTCTTACCCGTGCTGTGGCTGCTCCCCAATCACATTCCATGTTAATGCGGAGTGTGGCCACATTATTCCCTCCCCTCCACGTCATCTTGCTTCGCCCCTGCACCAAAGAGCATTGGAAAAATGCCCTCTGCGACAGGGCTTCCTGAGGTCCGCCGGGTTCTGGTTCAACGTACCGGCATCGTCGCTCATATCATATTCAACCCGGAGTAGGGTTTCCTCTCGCTCAGGGTGTTGTTTATAAAAAGATGTTTATTCTTTCCTTCTTCACGTGCACTTAAAACTGTTGGAACATGGACCTCTTTCTTTCATTTTCACTGTTTCATTCCCTTTTCTCGTGTCTATGTCGCGTAGGCAAGGGCGTCCGCTGTTCCTCAGCAGGGTATCCCGCGTCACACAGCTGCGTTCACAATCGGACGGGGCGGCCACGCGGCGAGCGGTCTGTAGAAGAACAGCAGGCGTATGAGCAACAGCGCCGAGAAAACTCAGGGAAGCACTCCTGCCGTCGACGTTGATTCAGGTAGACCAAAGTTCGGAGAAATTTCTCATCCTTTCGATCTCCGCGGCAGAAAGCTGACAGTAATAAAGCTGCAGTATCTGTCAAAAAATGCTGAACATAGGGTGAAGGTAAAAGTAATGAAATGAAGAGCTGAAGGGTGGAGGCATGGTAAATGGATGGCCAGGTACATTCAAAAACATGCTACGCTTTTCCCGATTTTTACCAAAGTGGATGGGGCGGTCACTTTATTTCTTTGTGTCCTGGACCTGCTTTCACAGTTTAGCCAATTTTGTTGAGGATACGCTGATTTACGGCAATTCATGATTGTTTCATTTTTTCTTCTCTTTCGCAGTTATTCGTTTTTGAGCCCACTCGATATGTGCCACAGCTCCTGGACCCGTTGTGCCTAGTAGCACCAAGTGTTGGCGGAGATGCCATACCCTTTACCTCACCGCACAGCGGTACATACGTCATCTTGTAAGTTTGCGTCCGCTTAACTTTCACGAATCCTTATCCTAATGAGCGCGTTATTTTCCATCGTGTAGAAAATACGATCATTAGCTTCTACATCGTCACGATGCAATAACGATGTTGGGTCTACAGATCCAAAGTTGGCAGTTGCATGGTCTCAGCCCGAACTTGTCAGCAGGTATTCATTGAGCACTGCGTTTAAAACATCAGGGTATTGTGCGTCGTTTATACCCCAGCTTGTTCTTACTTTTCTCTATTTCAAAAGGCGGATTTGTTTTCTCCTCTTACAAGACCGTACAATAATTTTGCTGCGTCGCGTTTACGAAGTTTGTCAAATCATTTTCTGCACTTTAGCTTCATTACGCGTGAAAAAACCTTGTGTATTCACGGAGAACTGAACTTCGTTCTTGGTTACGTTCGAGAACTGCATCCCACTCGCGGATTCTGCTCTGGTGTTTGCATTCGATTTGCGAAGATTGGCATGCGAGCACTGGAACGAAAGAAAAAAGTTTAATCATATGCATTCCTGCTGTGCATTGCCCTGAGAGCCTCGCGTCTAGGCTTAAGCACACAGACAGCACAGTCTTGACGGTGTACTTCACTGAAACAATAAATATAGGTCGAGATTTTGCTTTCCAGGGGCAACTTCGGAGTACCATTACCATGTCATTGAAAAAGGTCAGTGAGTCTGCATTTTCCTTCGCGTGCTTTTCCTCATGGCTTACAAACAGTGTGCATGCAGCTTCTTTAAAAATTAAAAAAAAGTTCGCTAGCAGGCTTTGCAGACAGCGTCATGCTAGTACCGCGACGCATGCGCACTGATCCTTTCGAAAGCTTTAATGCATCTAGACTAGTTTGGGGTTTTGGCTCGTTTTGCTGTTTCTGCGAAATGAATGCCTGTATTAACGATACTTTTGCTTAAACATTTCTATGCGAAGATCTCGCTCTGCTGAATAATTGACCGGTTTTAACACGAATGAACTCTTCGCAGTGCCCATGGGCGAGATCGCAGGTCATTGTTTGCGCATGCGGGTGGTTTTGTTCGTTTTTCACTGGATGTCATTGACCGTGGTAATGCTAAGCTTGCAAGCAGCGTGGCACGGATACGTTTTTTTTTTTTCATTACCACATTTTCTTTGTAAGCCACGCATTTAAGCCCACGAAGAAAAGAAAGAATTCTTGGTTTTCATATAACATTCTTTTTCATTTGAATAGAAAATAGAAAGAGATACTGTACGACAGAGAGAAGAAACAAGAAAGAAGAATATGTGGAAACAAATATGAAATCAATGTTTCATTATTCTTCTCTTATTTTACTTATTTTAACAGCTACAATTACTTTATGCTTCAGCTTATTCATACGTTTAAAGATTTTCCCTGTTTCCTTTTTTCTTTTTACGATCAATTTAACACCCTCTCGAATTTCTCAAGCTTATTATAACTTGCTCAATATGACTGAGCATGTTTTATGGTCCTTGATGTTTTATTACAACCTGGCTCTTGGCCAATTCACCATAGTGGGTGTGCGCCATCCTGTTTGGTTTACAGCTACATCTACATTTACAAATATGAAAAGGAATCGAGCGTCGAATGTTCAAGGAAACCAGTTCACGTGACACATGACGACGGCGGCAACCCACTAGGCTCGTAGGCTCTCGTTGCTGGCCAACTTACGAAGAGCTCAGGTTTGTCGCTAGGACTTCCTTCAACATTAACAGCGTTATGAAATTAAGCAAATTATAAAATCATGACAGGTCCACTAATGTGAAACCTTCGGAGGTGCGAGACGTGCTGTGGTGCACCGGCGTTCCCCACATTAATACGTCAATCGTTGCTAATGGGCTTGCCTTACCGTGTCCATGACGACGATGACTTTAGACGCCGATAGCCCGCGCTCATTACCAGGAATTTGTTAAATCGCTTCTGACACCACATCTGTACATATACACAATAGACCGCCTTTAAGACAGGTTCCAAGTGACGTGTTGATTAGCACGAGAACCAGTTTCCCTCAATTGTTGCTAGATGGCGGTAACAACGCAGTGTCCAACAGCGTAGTGGAAGGGAGCGATGTTAATACAAGAGTAGTTCTACTTGCTAAACACATTTATAAACAGGGTGTTTTTTTAGTTGCAACACATTTTTTAAATTAGAAAAACATAAGTCGCGGGAATGTCTTGTGCACCATTCGAGTATACGGATTGGCGGCCTCTAGATACAGAATAATTTCCGCACTTGTGCGCATAATTAGCGAAATTACGCTAAGTAACTTTTTAATTATCAGTAATTGGTTGCTACAGCAAATGAGTACTTTGGAGCCCGTCCTCGATGCTACCTGTCCCAATAATCAAATTTTGAATAGCGCAGCGCATGTCGGAGCTACGCGAACAATTAATTTCCCCTTGGCAGGCTCCTTGAAACCGAAACTGGGCGCGAAAAGAGCGTCTGTGACGTCGATGTCGCCGCCCCCACGGCTTTCGTCACTCGCCACTCGCCCCTGGTTACCGCCGCTCCGGCCGCGCAAGCAGCTTGCGTTATCTCCTTGTTATCTGCGGCGTTGGGCCCCGCGGGCGAGTCACGAAATCCGGGATGGCGGCGACATGGACGTCACAGACGCTCTTTTGGCGCCCAGTTTCTGTTTCAAGGAGCCTGCCAAGGGGAACTAATTGTTCGTGTAGCTTCGACATGCGCTCCGCTATTCAAAATTTGATGGTTGGGATAGGTAGTGTCGAGGACGGGCTCCAAAGTACTCATTTGCTGTAGCCACCAATTACTGATAATTAAAAAGGTAATTAGCGTTGTTTAGATAATTACGCGCACAAGTGCGGAAATTGTGTATCTAGAGGTCGCCAATCCGTATACTCGAATGGTACACAAGACATTACCGCGTTTATGTTTTCCTAATTTAAGAAATGTGTTGCAGCTAAAAAAAAACATATTGTATAAGGCCCGTTCGTTCCGAATGCTTCAAGTGTGGGAGCTTGTGTTGTCGGTAGAGCTTCCAGCTCCTGCTGTCGCATCTCGGGCAGTCGTGGGCACCAACTCTAGCGGGCAGCATTTTTACCTATTAACAGTTTGTTACATTTTTAAGCATACTTTGGTTTTCCCTGATGACGACAACAGGACACGCCGAGAGGAGGCCGCAAAAGCCCGAGTGCATAAATGCGTCGCACGAAAACCATTTTGTCCTGTAGTATACTACAAAAGAAGGCAACGAAATACTGTCGTCAGTTTCTGGTATGGTCAGCGCTTGCCTATTGGTAGCTCTCGCCCTCCTGTTCTCGCATATTTTATGGGTCATCATGTAATGAAACACTACCCCTTCCAGCAAAGAGGAGTGACCAATCGTGGAAGCCCGCGCCTCACTCAGTCGCGCCAAATGAGCAGCGCGCACAACGGGAGCCGCGCCCCCACATCGCGAATTTGGAGCGAGGGAACGCTCTGTGTTCCGAGCAAAGGTCTTCTATCGCGTCCTAGTGCATCATGCAGTTTTTCGCTTGAAATCATTCACAGAAGCAACTGGCACCTTCAGGTACACACTGGCTGTATTTGAAGCTTTCGTAACGATGGATAAAGTGATAATGAAGGAGAGCTGTTGGATATTTGGCCCACACTAAAGAGTCATTTACGAACGCTGTACAATCTATGATTTTGTGAACCACAAGAGGTATGCGCATGAGTTCATGCACGATGAGAGCTTCATAGGCGCATGTTTTAAAATGAAATATTTGTGGCACTTAAGACGGTGGTGAACGCAGAAAACAAGGAAATCCACAAAACGCAAAAAATGCGTAAAGGCATCCAGCTATCTCGTCACTCATTCAGCTTTGCGAGTATACATGGATACTTATATTTCCATGGAGATTTTCCATGTCAGCACAGCTCTGTGACACAAAGTGACAAGTGGTCTGTTCCGGTGACCCCTTGGTTGTCATGAAACAAGCAAATTTTGGGAGAGCCTTATTTCCTCTAAGAGACAGTAAGAGAGCGGGGCGGATCGGACAATGTCTACATCTTAAGGACGTCAGGGTGGAAATGAAAAACAAGAAAGGAGGAGCCCGTGTAGCGTATGTAATGGCATGTCAAGATAAGTGATTGTCATTAAGGCTATCCTACTGGATTTTAAGAGAAGCAAGCGTGGTAGGAGGGGAAAACAGGTTAGGTGGTCGCATGCTGCCCAGAAGTTTGCGGTAACGGCGTGGACATAGCTAGCACAGGTACGAGGGAAATGGAGAAATGTGGGACAGGCTTTCGCCCAACTGTGGGCTCAGGCAGGCTGATGACTAATGTACTGATGATGATGATGGTGATGGGTGGTGGTGGCGCTGATATATTCATTAGTAACAAGTTGCTAAATATGCACTTTGCGCTGCATGATGTTTAGTGTGCTGGAGCGGGAGACGATGGATATCTTTGCCCGACTAACCAGAGCACTGTGATCTAGGGACAATGCTTTATTCTACACGGGAAGTGTCCCCCATGCCACAAGTGATGCAACAGCGAGTAAAAGTTTGTTTTCGCGCACTTCTAGCAGGGTTGGCAGTTTTAAAAGTGCGTTTGTAAAGAACACCTCCGGACTCTAACATTATAAAATACTTTAGCTTTGCACTTAGTCATTTCGTGAAAACATTATTTACTTTACCGAGCGGGTCACATATTTCAAAAGTCTCTCAGGCTCACGACCTACTGGAATATTTACAACATGATTATCGATCCCCCTCATCCTATAATTCCTAAAGAGGGCAGTATTGCCGCCGCCAATACTGTACTGCCTTTTGATCGTTACTCCTTCATCACTGCTGGTGTAATTGTTTAAGTGCTTCTCAGCAAGCAGCAAGGAACTGGAATTAGCGTCTCCGTCTATAACCAGTTTCTCGAGCCCATTGCTTTAACGGTAGTGAAGGGTAGCTGTTGAATCCGTGTGAGGCAACAACGCCATCTGTGAACCGCAAGCTATTGCGATATCTGCAAACCCCAAAGTATTGGAAAGCGGCGCTGACACGAACATTTTGCTCTCGTATTTTTTTTAGCGGTGTATAGTTGGGGAGCTGTTCGAAGTAATACGGCTCATCAATTGTTCCAGCGCGTGGCAGGCAATTATTTATGACCTGCTTATTACCGACTAGTTTCAGTCTTCCTTTGGGAGAACTCCAAAAACGACAAGGCGGCAGATGCGTGTGGAGCCACCTAGCGATCTCAATGGGGAAACAAATAGACCACGTAAGCATAGTCGTCTGACCTTGAGCGCGACCTTGAGCGCGTGCTCATTTTTTAGGCTATCCTATGTCCTACGCGTTGTTGTCGTTGTTGCTGTTGTCGTCGTCTGGTGGCAACGATTTTTTGAGGCCTGGTATCGCCGGGTGCCTGCAAAAGCAGGCGCAGGAAACAGGCAATGGTGGCTGGGACGCCATCAGTGCTATTTGCACTACTCAAAGCTCGGCTGCTGGGGTAACGTCGCGGATATTCGGGGTGCCATACGGGTCAATTTTTGGTGTAGTCGATGTTGGAAAGTGCGGCGCGTAGCGCTCGACGGCGGACACAAACTTCAATGATAGTTTAAATTACCTTCGGAGCTGCATTCACTGGATGGACATTTCATGAACATTTCCGCGAAAAATGATGCCGTAGGCAACCTCAGCCGTGAAATTTTGGTTCCAGTGCCCATTTAGGCCGCGACGTTACTGGAGGCTCAGCACATGCTCGAAGTTTCACTAATGGAGGCCACAACGTGTTCAATGTTCTCCAAAGAAATGATTCTACTGAAGATTTCCCGAACAGTCGCTGTTCGACAGCCCATGTGTAATTAGTTGAACTATGTTTAGAGTCCCGTATCTACCGCGGATGCAGGTTTCTTCATTGTATATGGCAGATTTCTGGCCTTAATGCGCAAAATTTCAGTGTGTTAAGCGCGGAACTTTTTAGACGCGACAGGAGTGGAGCGCTCGAGCGTGTGTTGCCTGCCTGTCCCGTCCGCTTCCGAAAAATGCCACCTTAACACCAAAATTATTACTGCTCCACTCTCTTTCTAACCTTGAAATATAATGTTGCAGCCAACAATTTTTACCACATACCACAGTAAATGTAACCAATGCGGTCTATCACATATTTATTGCGTGATAGTAACTTCAAATAGTTTCTTTGCCTGGTACCCTCGCTTTGGTGCTAAAATCTCACTCGGTAATATTAGAGTGCCCTCATGCAATGGGCTGGACACTCCACGTTTTGCCGAGATCTAATTATCCATGCCATGCATGTGTATATGTATATGTATAGCGACCGGCACATGCATATGTATAGCGACCCGTATATGGCCTTTGAAGTATTTTGACAATCTCAGTGGTGCTGGCTTCCGTTCAAATTTACGCATAGCCCGCATAATTGGCTGCATTTGAAATCGCACAAATAAAAAGGTGCTGTTACGCCTAAGCTCGAGGTTAAGTTAGCAAAAGCAAGCAGGAAATCTTGAACTATGGGTTCAATTTAATCATGAAAGACTCCCGGTTTTGTCGCAAAACGAATATATTTTAAAAATACTATTGCGCGTAAGTCTAGAATAGGATCGATAGCCTTATTATATCTCATAGAATAGCGATCGCCAGGGGCAATGTATATGGTATATGCGTATGCGGCTGATATATATATACTGACTGTGTACAATAAATCAGCGGTCTTAGCGGTGGCCAGTTCGATAATACCTCTGTGGGATACCGTTCTTTCGAGCGTCCTTGCGGCGTTGTGAAGGCGGCCCATAGCAGCGACGGCTGTCAGAGTTTCATGTTATGAATCAATTTCTTATGGCAACGCTGTGTCATCAGCAGAAAGTGCCAGAGCTGAGTACATCTAATCTCCGAAACTGACTGATTGATTTCTGACGTTTTACGTCCCACAACAACCGTTAATTATGAGAGACGCCGTAATGGCTGACTCCAGCAATTTCTACCACATGGGCTTCTTTAACGTGCACTCGCAACCGCACGTACCGTACGTGGGCCTCAACACTTACGCCTCCACCGATATGTAGCCGCTGCTTTTGGGATTCCATCCTGTGAGCCTCGGATCAGCAGCCGAGTACCATAGCCTCAAGACCACCGTGGCAGGGCTCGTCCCAGAAACTGTCTTCAAAGGTTTCGCGCTGGATATTTGCTGCATTAGGATTATGTCAATAAGTAGGTTTCACCGGCGCAAGGCCAGGCTTGACGAAACTGCGCCACTTAAATTATGATGGATGATGGATGACAATGGGGTTAAAATTTTAGACTGTTTGCGAGAGACTTAATTGGCAGTAAAAGGACCTGAATGTATTCCATGACACGATGGCATATGACAGTAAACTGAGCTTAAATGAAACCGTTATGAGGAGGCGTAGCAAGGTATATAAAATTGAATTATGACAGTGATAGGTGGGATGGTCTACGATGCTAACATGAGAGCATAAATGTGGTATAAATGCCTGCTCGAAGTCTTTGTGCGCAAAGGCCGGGAGGCGAGTGCTTTCCATTAAAATCAGTACCGAAGCAACAGCCTTGGTGAGTGGCTGTGCTGCGGATGCCCGTGGTTTGTAACATGAATGATATGGACGTCTTTTAAAAAAAAGCGAATAATGACGCCTTCCATTCGGAGGGCAATGAACAATAAGGGTCATTGTAGGTGCAACGCAAACAAAGCCAAAAGTGAATCGAAACAATCATAAATGTTAGTGTTTTACGTGCTAGAACTTCGATATAATTACGAGAGGTGTCCTTGTGAAGAGCCACAGAAATTTTCGGATCGTTCACATGCTGCGCGTTATACGAGCCTCAGGAATCTCGCCATTATTGCAGTGGTGGTCGAAAGATTGAGTTGACTCCGCATCTTTCGAGTCACCAGCTGAGCAGCATAACGAATAAGCCTCCACGGCGGCCCCAAAAGTAACATAAAAGTAAAACAAGAAAGGTCACCGGTGTTCGCGTTACATTCTCTCGTTCGTGCACTACGCGTTATTGGGTTAAACCTAAAATTATGTCGTAACAAGTGGCTCACCTTATCGCATTACGAGTCACATCGCGATACGCCGAAAAATGAATAATAATATAATAATGTAGGGGTTCCTTGCGTGCCTGGACCAGCTGTTACTATGAGGCACGCTCCGTAGTCGAGGTCTCCGGAGTAATTCAGATCGTCTCCAGTCCCTTACCGAGCACGTAAATCTAAGTACACAGGCGCTTTTTACGTGTCGCCTTGATCCAAATGTGGTCGCCCGTGGCCAAGATTTGATCCCACGAAGTCGACCTTCGCAATTCATCGCCCTAGCAACTAACCTACGACGGCAACCTAAATGCACCTTCTGCGAACGACCAATGCAGGAAGCAACAAAATTGGGAAGACAAGCGCGAAATCAGTTTATAGTGGAGAATGAAGTTGAGAACAAAACTTAGTTTTCCGTGATGTTCTCAGCGAACACGTCAGCTAAAGGCCGGTGCCAACAGCAGTCCTAAGCGAGCCTTTAACTCGAAAGAAAAAGAACCACTAAACTTGGAGTTAGCTTGGTTATAGCGGATAACCGACAGGTGGGATAGCGAAGCGCTGTCACGCCTCTGAGGCGACAAGAGCAGCACAGTGTCTGTGCTGATTCCTTGGGCGATCGACAATGCTGTTTTGCTGTCCCACTCGGCCCACTTCAGCGCGAAGCAACCGTTCGAAGAAAAGGCAGCAGACGACTTCCACTCCTGACAAAAAGTGTCGAACGCACAGAAGACGCAGAGAACGCAAAAAAATGTGGAATGCTATTAGAAGACGCTGCCACAGGGAGACGATCAATTATGGGCGACGTGGGTAGAAATACAAGATTGTGCAGGCACAAGGAAAAGAACTTCGGAGCAAGCCTTCGAAAAGGTACAACATGTGCAGAGAAAGAATAGAATTGAGGTGGAATAAAATAACGTGCAAAAGCTCAGTAAAGATTGCAGTACTTATAAGTTCCACTTGAAGTCTGCTACCGGAGACTTTTTAGGAGGACGGGGATTCCACGAAACAAGGTACCGGTGATGCAGTTCGAGGTCCTGACGGCTTGGGCAGTGATTGATAGCGCCTCGATATGATAGCCGCTGAGCGGTGTTTGTTTACTGCACTTATTTAGTTTGGGACGAAGCTTTGAAATCTCCGAAGTAAAATTGAAGTTTCGGTGTTTTTAACTTGATTGATCTGTGAGGTTTTACGTCACAAAACCAGCTTTATGAGAGACGCCGCAGTGGAGGGCCCCGGAAATTTGACCACCTGGGGTTCTTTAACCTGCACTGACATCGCACAGTACATGGGCCTCAACATTTTGCCTCCATCGAAATGCAGGCGCCGCGGCCGGGATTCGATCCCGCGACCCTCGGAGCAGCAGCCGAGTACCATAGCCACTTGACCACCGTGGCGGGGCGGGTGTATTTAGCTCAGTATTTTTAACTTAGTGTACAGGACACCAGCGTATGAGTTGTGAAGCAAGAACTCACTTGGTTTTTGTCGAGAAATGTTAGCAGGGCCCTAATTTTGTTGGGTCATAGTATGTCCCAATATCTAGTGCTCTTAATACTTCGTGTATACACTGCATTTCTATTTAATTTTTATTTTATATATTTACGCTGTATTCAAGAGCACCGAGTTTTGAAAGGCAAGTCTAAATGAAAATAGCGTTATGACAACAAATAAAAAGTACGGCAATATTTCAAATATGTAAATGCTGTAAATGAGATGAATATTTCACGCGTTTGCTGGGTAGGTATAGCTTATATCAGTAAATTGGAGCAAAAAGAGGTCTCGTCCTGATAGTCATAGTTCTCAAAGCGATTTCCACATTATGACTGATTTTTATTTGCTTAGTTAGTCTCAGCGCCAACGCCGCGGGACGAAGATTTGAAGCCAGCCTAAACCTCTTTGGAGTTACACATATACAGATTCACAGTTTTCATTAAAGCTCTGTTGAATAAGTTGAAGGCAACATGAAATTGAAACAGCAGACAGGCTGTGGTGATCGGTGAGGCCGAGTTGCAGAACTCAGAGGGTTGAAAATCTTCGACGCCCTTCACCCTCCAAATATTCCGCTTGCTGTCTTTAGGCTATAGTGAGGACGATCTTCTGCGATAATTGAACAAAACGAGTCGGTTAGGAAAAATGAGCCATTTTAACTTGGTGGCAAGGTATTTAGTGTAACTTGGTTGGGATTAGTGAGAACGCTTTATATCTACGTAATATTCGCTAAGAACACGAGGAAGCAGTTTCTTGCAGGTAGCATTAACATCGCATTCTGCTCCAAGAGAAAGATGTACGCACTGTTCACTGCGTTGACAGAAGTGCAACTAGAAATTTCATTTGGGTGGCGGTTCGAAACGACATTTGTTAAAGAAAACAGTATCTGGCATTGAAACCCAAACTGAGATGGTGGACAAAGGACATGTCAGTTGCTCTCAACCTTGTTAAACACATGGGACATGGTGTGGTTCCTTCCATGAGATTGGTGTCTGAAAGCCGTAAGATAGACACGGCATAAAACTCTCAGTTTCACTATTGAAAGTTCCTTGACGCTGAGATAACTTGCAGGTGCGTCCTAAAAAAAAACACGCGAGTGCCGCATATTTGCAGCTTGCGCTCGTGCATAGCTACCACGGACACAAAGGTTCACTTGTCATACGTACAATGCGGAGGAGCAGAGTTATTTTCCCTATTTCCCTTAGCTCGCCACCTTAAAGACTTCAGCAGGTTACCTTTATTACAACGGATATTACAATGGAAAATTTTTGGGATTCCGAACAAGGGAAATTTGTTGGGCGTCTAGTTTTACAGGCAAAAAATCCAATTCATTACAACTTGAGTAGACTGGGCTCCGCTTTTTCGCAATGCAAATTTAATACCCAGCTTCACATGCGGCGAGAGCCTGTAGAAGCCGCAACGTCCGTGATCCGAGATGATTTGAAGCCGGACTCACAGAACCGTCATCTGGACCACCGCGACTCTAGCGTTTGCACTACAGACTCACCGTGCATGATGCATGGAGTGCTGCATCGTGTCGTCGCTAGAACCTGCTCGATATCACCAGTCCTCGGTGTGTATGTGTGGCATGTCGAGTACATGGAAGTATGAATCTCCCAAAAGAACATAACAACGGGTTCATTCAGTTAAAATTGCAGCATGCGAGCATACGGAGGCTACGCTCGCCCGGGTAGCGAAAGGTAAGAAGAAGCATTTGTGATCTGGGAAGCCTGCTTTTGTAGCCATCGTCGGTGACGCCCACCTCCGGTAATGATGCAGTAGCGGTAGCACTGCGTTTTATCGGACACGCAGTACTGCGTGTAGCCGGGATCCGCGGGGCTGAACGATACGAGCTGCATGACACAGTTGCGTGAAAATATGCGCGGAGTGTGTCGAGAGATCCCTTCCCTGCCCCCCCTCCCCAAGCAATGGAGAGCCCTCCGGCCTTGTAAAAATCCGTCACGCGTACCCGAAGTCCATGACATCTAGCGACTGGGGCAGGCTGCGACGTCGGGAGGTTGTGGATGTTGGCTTGTGGCTGCTCTTGCGTTCTCCAATTCGTCGGAAGCAATGTATGCTGGCTTCAGTCGATAAATAGAAACTCGGACGTCGTTCCCTTTAACGTGCAGGATGAGCCTTCTGCCGTCGCAACGGACGACTATGTAGGGACTGCTGTAAGGTGGTCGGAAAGACGCATGTACAGTGTCGTCGCGGGGGAAGGCATGCAATCAGGTTGCCAAGTCTGCGCCGCTGCGATGGGTGCTGGACTCCCATTGTGCGGTGGAGCCAGGCGCCGAAGCCTGTAGAGTCGGAGTTGGTGATGTAGTGAGTTGAATCGGAGAGAAATTCCCCGGCTAGGCGAGGGGGCTCCCCGTAGACAAGTTCTGCAGGCGTGTCAGGAATGTTTGGTTTGAACGTGGCGCGCAGACCGAGAGAGACAGTTGGGAGAGCCCAGAGCCAGGATGAATTAGGGTGGCACATGATGGCTACCTTGGCGAACCGAAATGGAAAATCCAGCCGGAGAAGGTCGAGGCGACGTCTTCTGCCGTAATCCTTTTGAAGGGCCATACCTCGGGCCATCGGGTGTAACGATTGATGGCCGTCAGGCAGGAGTGGTAAGTTCCGTCTGGTAGAAGGGGGCCAATAATGTCGATATGGACGAGTTGAAACCGTTAAGACAGCAGGGAAAATGCCCCGAGCAGTGAAGTGACGTGCCGAGTGATTTTGGCGCGTCGGCAGTGGATTCACGTGCGCGCCCAGGCGCGGCAGTTATGATACATTGATAGCGAAACGCAACGGTCAGTCATGAGGCGCGTAGAGGCGCGAATGCTGGGATGGGTGAGGTTGTGTGACCGGTTGTAGAGGCTGCGGCGATGCAGCGAGGGCACATGTAATCTGACTGGTGCAGTTGACATGTCGCAGTAAATGGTGTCCGTCGACTCACGGACAGCAATTATTGAAAACGAATAGAAGAGCCGTTCTTGAGGATCTGCTGCAGCCTGCCGTCAGTCTTCTGAGCGTCGGTGAAGATGTCAGCCCTCACAGGTGGCTGTTTGACAGCGGACATGCGGGAAAGCGCGTCGGCGGCCACATTGTTTTTCCCCATAATGTGCTTAATGTCTGTGGTGAAGAGGGCGATAAAGTACAGTCGCTTCTGCTGGACCGATGCAAGTTTTTCGCGGCGTTGGGAGAAGGCGTATGTAATGGGTTTGTGGTCAGTTTAGATGGTGCAGTGCTCTGCCTCGAGGATGTGGCGAAAGTGCTGGACCGCGTCATAGATGGCAAGACGCAATCTACAGTAAGCTGGCCAGGGAGTCTCCACAGGGGCCGAAATTGCATCGGCGATGCTACCAGAGGACGGGGGCTTCCTTGGGCTGGAAAGTTTCTTCAAAAAGAACGTCAGCGGGCTTTTGTACGCGTACTGCATGAGAGAGGGTCCAGTGGCGGTAGTAGAGGTGCTGGTTAAGAGCCCCGAGGGGGCCTCTTGCTTCGGATGAGAGAGCAGTGTGGCGTTTCAGAGAGCAGTTTTGCAGTCTTCGAAGGCTTGTAGTAAAAGTGGTGTCCAAGTGACAGCCTGGTTGCTTCGTAGGCTAGCCACCGCATTGTGGATAGAGGCGTGGTATGGGGGTGCTCTAGGCACGAAGCACCTGTAAAAGTTGAGCGTGCCAAGGAAACGGCGAAGATCCTTTGCTGTGGTAGGCTGACCGCAGTTTTGAAGGGCCAGGATGCGGTCAGGCAGCGGTTTAGGAGATCTGATGGCCAAGGAAGGGCACGACGGGGGCGCCGAGCGTGCAGTTCTGGACGTTGGTGGGTAAGCCGTGGTCGTCGAGCCCCTGTAAAAGTTGGCGAAGGTGCTGGCGGTGATCCTCTTCATTTGGGGACAATATCAGGATGTCGTTCAGGTAGGCGAAGCAGAAGTCTAGGTCGCGAATGACGTCTGCCAAAGAAAAACAGTTACGTTCAAAATTCCTGTTGTTTCTTACTACAGCTGGAAACACAATAATTTGACTTCCTACGTTATATTGCAGGGTGGAAACGCTTTTGTTCAGGCAGTTTCTTGCAACATGTGCGCAGCTTATGACAGTATCTCTTAATCCTAGCTGCTAATGTTAACATCATGTGCAACCAAACAGTTTAAAGTGAAAAATTCCAAATACTAAAGGCTAGTTTGGTGGGGTTGGATTATATTTGTTATGTTTCGCCTTAACTTCGCTAGCTCTCTATACTTGATGTTCGGCTGCTGAAGCGACGATTTAGGACATCGAATGTTCTTCCCCTGCACAGCCACTCTGTAGTCGCTTCATCACATTCTGAGCCAAGAAAGCACCCGCGTGGGTTTGTGTGCTTCCATTGATACGGCGATACCTTTCAGGTCGCCGCCATATACATGTTATTTTGGTTGTTTTTACGCTTATTGCTAGGCTTTTCCTCTGGTGTATCATAGACATGTACTGCCTTGCAACCTCAATAGGAGATGGGCGCTTTTCAGACCATCACATGACAATTTTACACCTCGAAGTGTTATGAGCTCGTAACAGGGACAAAAGTGGTAGCAATGGTGCCCAGATCCGCAGCCACTTTTGTCTCCGCTGTCGATGTCCGTGTCCCGCAATCGCTAGCACTTTCAGTGTGAACAAGGAGCTCCATTCCTGTGCTGACTTCAACCCTTCTTTCTGTGTCGCGTATATATAGTCGCATATTCGCCTTTGTGTAGCAATGGATTAAGGGCGCAGGGGAGGGAAGAAATGATTAATGCCAAGCATTTCTTGTCTATCTATCTATCTATCTATCTATCTATCTATCTATCTATCTATCTATCTATCTATCTATCTATCTATCTATCTATCTATCTATCTATCTATCCGTTTACGCCTCAGGGCTCTTCTGGTTACCTCGTTCACTTGGTATAAACCAAAATTGGCATTGTAAGATGTCGATGTATGACGAACATGAATAATGAATTTTTGAGCCATCTATGTGTCCTTTAAACTCACATTGAACACTCTACACCTCAATTTGCACAATGACGTTAATCCTTGTCGTAACACTTAGCAGAATTCCAGACAACTTAGCATCGACAATATTTTCGTGGTATGTTTGAATGCGCGGGATTTGCCGGATTTTTCATTAGATCGTCATTTCTTGTCAACCAAGACGGGGGAACACCGAGCTCAAACAGCTAAGCTGTAAAAACGAATGTGTGATATTCGGCCGCTGAAACAATGATTTAGGACCGCGAATGTTCTTCCCCTGCACAACCAGTCCGTAGTTGTATCATTATATTTTGAGCTAAGAAGGCCCCTGGGCGGGTCATTGTGCTCCCACTGATACAGCGATGCCCTCCATCTTGCCACCATTTTGTTTTTTGGGGAAAGGCGAAAACACTCATTCTTTATTATACGACAGCTCACCGTGGAAAACAGCATTTCTCCAAGTAACGTTGGACGCTTAAACAAAGCATTCCTCAATAAAGTGTTGTATCAGG
This sequence comes from Hyalomma asiaticum, assembly GCA_013339685.2. Classification (NCBI taxonomy): domain Eukaryota; kingdom Metazoa; phylum Arthropoda; class Arachnida; order Ixodida; family Ixodidae; genus Hyalomma; species Hyalomma asiaticum. The sequence continues at coordinate 41,328,462 of CM023486.1, forward strand.
TGAAGCATACTGCTATGATTGTAGTCGCTGTACCGGTAGCGAAGCGGGACCTGGCAAGCTATGTTCCAGATAATGACTGTTCTGAAAACACGCAGCGTCACTGAAGATGCAGAGACAAGAAGATCTAGTCATTTGTCTTGGGTAATTCTGGGAAGAGGAAACCGTTGTACTGTTGTGCCTTGACCTAATACCGGTTCGAATACGAGGTGGTATTCGCACGTGGCGTAGGTTATGGGAAATAGAACAGCTAACACAATATCTCGTTTAATTAGGGTCTCGATGATTTCTGGAATGCGAGTATGCACCACAAGTAATGTCACGTGCAGCCGAAGTGTGCTGCCTTTGCTACTGCGCAACTTCACTGCAACTCGATGTATATCGTCATGCACTACTAATTTTGCATCTTGCTTCGGCCTTGTAGAGTTGCAAAAAGTCTAACACGCAGTACAATCTTTGTCACACTACTAGCATAAGCTTCATTGATTAAGAGAAAGCATCGCTGATGCGGTACTTGGAAATAAGTGCTTGTAAAAGGCGCTAATATCAGAAACTGAAGCAGGAATGCGCATTAACATGAACGTAGAAGCGGGCGGCAACTGGGCTCAAGAATAAGGGGAGATGGTGGGAAGGGTTGAGGAGATAGTGAGAAGGATGAAAACGCCAGGAAGAAACGTGTTAGGGATGATGATACAATGATGGAAGGATTGAGATGCAGTGAAAGCTGACATCGGTGGTCAGACAGCTGCGAGGCTACTTTGGAGCGACAGTTTTCGGCTATGGTGGTAGATGAAGAACGGGAATTTTTTTAGCGTGTCGGAGGATGGCTCAGTGCGCAGCAAATATGCAAAAGATGGTTTAATCAGGAGGTAGATGAGGGAGCGGATGATCAGCTATGAATAGCCGCGTATCCGCATTTCCGCTTGATGAGCAAGCCACTTGCTTAGTTCACATGCCTATCTATCTTGCAGTGTCATGTGCCCTTTCGGTAGTGCCTTGTATCCTTCAAAGGAACAGCGATTACTGCTGGGAAAAACAACGCTGTGGGATGTGCCCTGGTTGCCAGCCAAGGCCCACCCAGCAGTATTGGCAGCAAGCTCTGAGATGACGCCACAGACGAGGTACCTCCTGAAGTACACGGCTCCGCTAAAAACCGTAACTGCTTCGTGCGCATTTTTAGCACGCCATCGGGAGCTTCCCTGGAGGATTTGAGCGTGATCCCGCAGCCAGTGCAACAAGACCGATCGTTCAGCATACCCTAGCACAGGGGGACGTCTTCAAAAAGTTATGTAAGAATAGCGCACGCATAGCAGCTGTTTCACGGCATCTAGAAAGCAGCTAGGAAATTGTACGCTTGTTACAAAACGCTTTAGAATCGAGCTACGTGGTACAGCAAACAAAGGCGTGGTGGCCGATCTGCCACCGAGCTGCTCACAATATAAAAGTTGTTAGATACGACAATGTGCAGGCTGGACGAGACAATGAATATGACTAGCTGATTATCTTATATAGAATCTTATGGCATCATAGTACGAGGATGTTGAATGCTTCGGCAAATATCCCTAAGGGCGATAGACCGAGCAGCATCTTATACTTTCGAAGTGTCGGATTGATGAGTAACACAAAACTTGCTGCCTCTTGCATGGAAGCAAATTTTGGATCGGGAAGCCATAGCTGCAATAGTCGCCTATGAAGCTTGCTGGTTGAAGGAGCAGTAAAAGGGGAGTTGACGTTGTCTGTAAACACAAAACAAAGATAGCAAACACAGACGAGCGCTCGTCTATGTTCGCTCTCTTTATCGTGTGTGTGTTTGCACAGCACATGTCATGCATATTTGCAAAATATCGCGGCTACCAACCCTCCTGTATACAGCTACGATGATACATCGAAAGGCGCCATTGGCATAGAGTCACCAGAACGTATGGAACTAGCAATGCCTGTTAAGAAACACTGGGCTTTATATCACACACCTGTAAGAGTCCCCCAGCTGGATCTACTCAAGTCCCGTACCGGCCCCCCTTTCTTTCCCAACTTCCTTTTCCTTCTGAATTGGTTAACACCTTATCCATCATAGGAAGGAAACCTTCGTGTGCACACTGCTTCGAGGCGCAAAAAAAATATTGCGAAAATCTGACAGAGACGACCAGACAGAGAAGCGTCAACTACCAATTCTTAAATGACGCCCTCAGAAGATGCAGTAAGGGAAGACATTGTTCGCGCTTGGGCACACCATCAACATGTGCCAAAACGGTGACATCCTTTAAAGAATGCATGTTTCTCTACGAAACAAATTGATAGAAGTGTTGCGCACGGAATCGAATCCTTTCTTATTAACCTAAACGGCTTCCAATAATTCTCTTGCAGTTCGATTCCTACTTTTGCCGGGAACCAACCCAAACGCAACGGAATCTTGCACAACTGTTATGATTGACACTGAGGGAGCCTTATCAATACTATCATGCTCTCTCAGTCGATGAGTCACTCAAAGGCCCGTCTGTATAACGTTGTACTTGACGCGACCTGGGGATATCTTGCTGACCACGACTTCAACACAATGCCTGAAAAGATTGATGTGCTGCTTCTTACAGCTCCCATTGCGTCTGATACGGGGGCACAACTGAACCAACTTGCTTCAGGTTAGAAAAAGCACAGCAGTACCGTGAGTGGTAGCCACCTTCTCGAGGTTATGGATCACGCGTTATATTTGAGGAGTGCTACAAGGTTAAGACGTTTTATTTCCTTGGAGTGCATTTTTGCGTCAGAAATGGTATGCATATGAAGTATAAGCATGCACTTGCTCAAGAAGGCTTCTTAGAAGAAAAGCTTGCCGCATGCGGTTTTATCAAAAAAAGATATATTGCAATATCCCCTTCAGGCGCAACGTCCACATATGTGGACACAACTTGTTTTTGCCAGTTTTTTGGACTAGTCGGAAAGAAAGGGCAAGATACATTGCGCATAGCATCAGTTCAACCTTCTGCATAGTCAACGTGCCTTGACTTAACCTCAATATGCTAAGTATGACCATAACCGATCACTTTGGTGAAGGCACTACGACGTTTGACAGGTTGTTCGACGTGCCGCATTCCAGGACCAACGTCATAAGTATTATTTTTCTCCGCATGAAATGAACGCAACCAAAAACAAGTTGCGCATGCATTTTAAGCCAACAATTTCCTTATTCTTATATAAAAATGGAACATGACTGACTGCTGAGTAATTAAATAATCAATTATTCTCTAATTAGGATTAATTAGCCAAACTCGCAAAAAACAGCATATTACTTTATTTTCTTTCTTGGAATGTAATATTGAGTGCCTTAGAATTACGTTGTGCGAATTTGAGACATTTGCAGACAGTGCATCATAATTCGTGCCTGAAGGGATATACGTGTACCGGAGAGCTTATCAAAGACGAGAGGCCCGATGCACGCCGTCTGCTGTAGAGCCTGCTTGTGCTGGCATGGGGCACACCCCGTTCTAGTGCTGCACAAGCCTCACCCCGAAATGTCTGAAAGAACGTAAAGATCGTCGGCATGACTACTCCTGGAGTAGGGGCGCTAGGAAAGACGAGGCGGTTCTTCTAAAGGTGTATCATCATCATGATAGCCATAATCGTCATCATTTATTTGTTCTTTAGGAGCCTCGACGAACATCGACTAAAAAGGGAGGTGGTGATGTGCAATACTTTACAGTGTACCTCCTGCTGTATAACAAAGTACCAAGAATGCACAGCAGTGCTCCGTTCCGGTAGATCTGGGAACCCTGTAGTTATCGGAAAACAGGGTGTCTGGGGTGGTAAGCTTGTCCCATATCTCTTGGAGCCACGGTGAATCAGCTAGTAGAGGTTACAGAGACGCACCATGAAGGAGGAGGCACAGGACGGCATATTTGAAAGCCAGGCCCGGCCGGCTGTAGCGTAATGCACTTTCTAGAAGTAGGGAAGCCCCTGTGGGAGCAGAATTATCGACCGGGGCAATAGCCTGTCTCGACGAGCGTGGCTGCCGGTTGCTAGGTGTGCGGGAGGCTGAGAACCACTGGATCTCATTCCGGTTAAAAGTATTCAGCTATCAGACACGGAGAGAAGGGGGAGGGGGCGCAAGAAGCACACCCTTCCGAACTTTTCATTAAACAAGGGGAGGAGACGGTGTGTGCACGCGTGCACACACCGTATTCTCCACTTGCGTGTGTGTGGGTGTGACTCTCACTTCTACGGTGAAATCCATTTCGAGGTTGAAATTCGTAGTTCAAACAAATAGTATAGCCCACAATTTTCGGGACATATGGCAGCGCGCAAGGGGAAGAGGACGACAAAAAAAAAAAAGACACGGATGATGAGCACGATATGCTATAATGAGCGCTGCCATATTTCACAATGATGAACTAACTATCCCAACAGTACGTCTTAAACAATTAATCAAGCGGCCACAGGAAAACGAAAGTGCTAAGGGCACGTCTCCCCGCTGGCGCTCTTTGGGTCCGTGTACCGTGTATAAATAGGTCCGTCCTGGCGCTCCCACAACGGAGCTATTCATACACGGTGGCGATTAAATGTGCGCGAATATTTTCGGTGTTGTCATTATTGCTGTATGGAAACTCGTTACTATTTGCAAGGTCCAGTACGGAAAGGCTCACTATCCTGTATCTAAATGAAAGGTGAAAATCTGACTACATTCCACAACATAATGTCGATAAGCCTTCGTGAAAAGTAGCTCCTGTCAGTCACTTGAATTCTGTGGAAACCTTGACCATCTCCAAATAAATTTTTCTGAGCGTGCGAAGAACAAAGACGCACTTTCTTCGTTCCAAGGCAATCTCGAAAACAGACAACTGTCCAAAATTTTACAACACGATGAAATAGACTGCACAGATGTGTTTTAGGAAAACCGTGGCTACGCACACGGGCTGGATGTGCGAGTAGCCGACAGAGGAGGTAACTGGGGCTATTTATAAAAAAATGGGAAATTTGGGAAATTTTGATCCCGTACCTAGGGCTAGGCACTAAGGAATAAACAGAACGCACAACCTGAACTTCAAGCGCGCACCAAAACAGAACTGCTCTACAAAAAGGAAGGTATTCTTGCATGGATAACATTTTAGATTGAGCCCGCTTAAATATATTCCGATTTTTATTGCTGCCCAGTTCTTGCTGTTATATGCTTACACAGACCTTGAATGTGTCAATCGCTTGCCTTTCACTCTCGCTTACTTCAACACATCTCGGTGGAACCACGTGGTTATCTCAGTGAAGGCTCGTAAACTACCTCGCTAATACTTTTATTAGCCGCACACTTTCATCTGCAATACCTCACTCTGTGGCTTCTCGTTACTTTCGATGGCGACAGAGGATATGTCGGCACAGAGACAGCGGTCATAAAATCCAGCCTAAGTGCTCACCCTGAAGTGGCTAACGCAGGGGGTAATGACCGGTGTGGGTCCGGCTGCAGGCGCAGATACAAGAATGATGAAACGCTGAGTCGAGACAGAATCGTGCTACATCCCGTTCTTCGTCCTCGCGTGTCGCAAGCACAAAGGGCCTATCCGCTGTCGTCGTTCGCTAGCAGCATCTCGCGCCCGAATAAGCTGAGTGCTGCGTCACATACGGCTGCGTGAGCTACTTTTCCCTTCTGCAGAGCGAGCATTTTGCCGCCTCGTCTTTACACTTTCCTTCAGAAATCTAAACTCTAGGTATATTACAGTATTTCATTTCTCGGCGTGCTTATTTATTCATTTTTATATCTAGTGTATAACGTGCAGGTTGTCTCGCGCTCGAGTTTCTGCGAACAAAATGACAGTTCACCTTAGCAATTAAAGAAAGAACACATTATCTAAAGAGTTCTTTCCTATAACACTTGCCTCATTTTCTGGCTACCAAATATTAATTCTAAGATGATTGTTGACCCATGTCGCAAAGGTTTGCCAGCAATTTTGTTATTTATAAATTGTATGCAACTCCACCCGAAACTGCCTAAGCCTATATCTGGGAAACCCGTAATCTAAACACAAACCCCGCTTACTTATGTGGCTATAGGTTCTCTTTACACCCTCATAACCCTGCAGTTTAATGCTCGCTGTATTGTCTATTTCTAATCTTCACCGTTTCACACATCCTAAGAGGCGCAATTATTATTATTTGCCGGTGCTATACGTGCCAAGAGCACAATATTATTTTCGGCAGGTAGTAGTGGAGGGCTTGCTTGCTGTGTTGCTTTGTGGGGTTTAACGTCCCAAAACCAGTTCTGATTATGAGAGACGCCGTAGTGGAGGGCTCCGGAAATTTCGACCAGCTGGGGTTCTTTAACGTGCACTAACATGGCACAGCACACGGGCCTCAATGTTTCGCCTCCATCGAAATGCAACCCCCGCGGTTGGGATTCGATCCCGCGACCCTCGGATTGGCAGCCGAGTACCATAGCCACTAGACCACCGTGGCGGGGCAGTAGTGGAGGGCTCCTGAAAATTTTGATCTCATGGGCTTCATTACTGTTCACTGAAAACGCACAATACGTGGGCCCATATGAACTGTGCCAATGCAGCGGACAAGTGGCATTTTGAGGGCTGCCGTAACTGCGACGTTTTTAGAGTTACGACCTAAGAAATATTGCAGTTTAAATTTCAAGTGCGAAGCATTTCTTGGCGAACTTCAGCAACTTTCACAGTAATCTATCTATCTATCTATCTATCTATCTATCTATCTATCTATCTATCTATCTATCTATCTATCTATCTATCTATCTATCTATCTATCTATCTATCTATCTATCTATCTCTGGTTCACCAATTCCTTAATAAGGCTGGATAACAAAAAGAAACGTTTATACCGAGCAGCAAACGGTACCACAGACGCATTCCCCTGGGATAAATATTACACAGCGGAACGCGGATACTTATCAGCGGTCCGGGAGGCCAAAGAATCGTACTTTCACGAAGACCTACCCAAGATGCTGGCCAACAATCCAAGAAAATTCTGGCGGGTGATTAATCTTCGGGATGTAAACATCAACACGCTAGTGAACGGAAACGGTGAAACTGTCGACGGTGTGGAGTGCGCTCACATTTTCAATGCATCCTTTGCGTCAGTCTTTTCCAAAGAAGGTAGCTTACCATTTCCTCCTACAGCGACGAGCACATCTAATACCATGCCAGCGATAACTTTCCATGTAGATGGTATTTCGTCATTAATTGACAATCTTAAACTATCATCTTCAGCTTGAGTCGATAACATAAACTCAAAAGTGCTAAAAATACTAAAGACATCAGTGCTGCTTATTTATGTCTATTGTTCACTCAATCACTTTCCATTGCCATCATACCACATGATTGGACAGTGGGAAGGGTTGTTCCAATCTATAAATCAGGAAACAAGAATTCCCTGTTTAGCCAACGCCCCATCTCACTAACAAGCGTACCTTGCAAAACCGATGGAACATGTCATTTATACAGAAATCATGATAATTTAAACTCTAATACTCCGTTCATCCTTCACAGCACGGATTTCGCAAAGGGTTTTCTTGCGAAGCCCAATTGGCAACGTTTTGCATGATCTTCATGCAAACCTCGATACTAACCTACAGAAAGACGCGATATTTTTAGACTTCGCGAAAGCGTTTGATAAGGTACCTCATCAACGATTGCTACTAAAACTGTCTTTGGCAAATGTACACCACGATATCTTAGGCTGGATCGAAGCATTCCTTAATAACCGCTCACAGTTTGTCTTCATTAACAACAGCACATCTGATTCCCTGCAAGTAACTTCTGGAGTTCCGCAAGGATCAGTTCTCGGGCCTCTCCTTGTTGTAATATATATGGTCTGCTTCTGTAATGATAGGTCCATCATTAGGACTGGCTGAAATTTTCTCTTACGAACTTGTTTATCGTGAGTACTTTTTGTTAATACGGGACCGGACTTTTTTAGTTTCTAAGACAAAAACATGCATAATCGTGTGACGATAGTAAATATCGCCCTGCTCTGACTGACTTATGCTAACAGAACAAGCATTCCTGGGAACCATATGGTTGCATTGCTAGGGGCGAAACAACAAGAAAAAGTTAGAGAGAATCACACAAGGAAACAGAGATCGACAAACATAAAGTGAGACAACTAAGGAAATAAAAAAGAAGAAATAGAGAGACATAGGAAAGGATGGAAACAGAAAGAGAAAATAGAGCATACCACATGCTTGTCTACAATATAAAGGGAACGGGAAAGTAAAGTGAGGGTAAGGAGGGGGAATGGAGGATAGGGCGGAGTAAAGCGTAGCATTGTTTTCTATTGTGTAGAATAGCAAAGCTGTGGGAAAGGGAACTGACGGTGAGGAAAAACATTTCATGGTGAGGGGAAGGTAAACGAGTACAGGTGCCGGCAAAACATAGCGCAGTCTTGTAGAGTATCTTTTACCAAGGAAGAGGGTGTGGTTAATTAGGATGAAGAGAAGAGAAATGAGGTGACTACACGATGAGATGCGGTATTTTCCGAGTCTTCACAGCATAAGTGCGCATTAACTTATAGTTTCTTGTTTGTAGCTTTTCTGTGCAAACTTCTAAATCAATATCTGATCAAAAATCATCTTTTCCTTTGTTATATGATCAACATTTTTTGAAATAACTATAAGGCAGCCTTCATCAAGTGCGAGCGGTCATTCTGAATTCAAAACACGGTCTAACCCGCTATTTCTTGGTAGGTTGCCATCCATTGTTACCGCACGTTTGTTTATCTTGGCCTTCTAATGTTAACGACATCTAGTTCTCTTGTGTAATACAAGAAAAGTGTCTTTAGATTTTCAGTGTCTATTTTTGTCGTTCCTTTATTGACATAGGCTGCAATATTGACGTCCAATCACTTTCGGCGCATGCCAGCATACCGCGAACTGGCATGGTAGTGGTATGGTAGGGTATTTTCATCCCCTACCATGGTAACCATGCCAACTCTATTCTATACCAATAAACTAGACGACCAGGAGAGCAGTGAGGGATAGATATATCGACAGATAGATAGATGGTGTGGGCTCAGGGCCGTGGCTTCTGAGCCTCTGGCCAGCTGAGATTCCCAGAGATGGGCACACGATCCATTGTAACAACGTACTTTACTCGTCCCAAGCCCAACGCCGACCGCCTAGATCCGCTCCACGCGCTCCGCCCCAACGACGGCAAGGGACGACGGTGCGTGCCACGAGCTAGCGTATGTTCAGATGATGACTGATGGCGGAGGCAAGCAGCCGAATTCCCCACACTGCCCCCTCCCCTGAGGCCAAAGATTGTGGAAGTGGAGATCACCGGAAGAGGCGTCCGCTTGGCCTGGCAACTTCGGGCGCTGGGGTGCCGGCCACGCCGGCCAGCTGCGTACCAGTTGGGAGAAGGTCCACGTGGCCGTCGCTGGCGTACATCACAAGGGCCAGTCGAGTCTTGTCCTGCTGCTTGGTTTTTCAGGTTAGGACGAGTCGGGCGTCGGGATCAAAAGGTCCAGGCGCAGTAGCCAGAGCGGGCCTGAAGAGGCGGCTTGTGGTGCAGCGCGTGGCAGCTACTCTCGCATGACGAGAAGTCCAGGTCGCTGAGGTTCGTGCTCGCGAAGGGCGACACGTTGCTGCCCTAGACACTCGTGGATGGACGGTAGCAGAGTCGTATGGTCAACCAGTGCCGGCGGGGCAAGCGCCTTCTCCCCCGTTTCCGCCCCCCTGCTTTTGTAACGACTCGTCAGGTCCATGTGCAGAGAGGTCCGGGCGAGGCACGGTTGTTGTCGTGGCCACGTTGCTGGAGCACTGGCGGCGGTGGCATTCAAAGCTTAACATCTGGAATATGCGCCGCGTATTGCATGAAATTGCTGGCAGGGCAATGTTTTTGGAAAACTTCCCATGTTGAACTTCACATCTTGCAACTTCAATGCTGAACAAGCCAGCATATAGAACCACGAGAATATAGTGAGGCTTAAGAGGGGCAGCGAGACGTAGCGTTTGAGTTCAGAGACATGGACTGGTCCGAATAACGTGCCAGTCGTGCAATCTCTTACGCGGTCAGTTAAACTGCCAAGCTTACGTGTAACGACAAAAGGACCGTCCCATCTTGGTGCTAAGGACGCTGAGAGACCCTTAGCCGAGTCGCTCAAGGGATGGGCGCGGCGTAAGGCTGCGTCACCAGTCCCGTATTCAATGTCACGACGACGTGCGTTATACTGACATTTTTGTTCGAGCCTCGCGTTATCTAATTGCTCGCGGGCAGCAGTGACAGCTTTGGTGAAGCGCCTGTGCTGTGTTTGAGCAAACGTACGGTTATCCAGATGTGACGAATCCGGCGGTACCAGTGTGCGGCTTAGTGCGAATGATAGTTCCCTGCCAAAGTTAAAAAATGCAGGTGTATAACCAGTAGATCTATTTACAGTTGCACGCGTACCTAAACGCCATTTCGGAAAGGTTAACATCCCATTTCGTATGATCTGCGGTACGTGCCCTGAGCATTGTCCTCAAGTTTCGGGTAACGCGTTCTGTTATGTTCGCCTGTGGGTGGTAGGGCGATGTCTTTTTATGTTTGATTCCAAATGATGAACACTTCTTCGTGAACGTGCGACTCGTGAAGTAAGTCGCGTTATCGGTGATTAATTGTGCAGGAAAACCGAAACACGAAAGCACATCGAGAAGGCATTTCCAAATCCTTCGCGAATTTAATGCTCGTAAAGGGTATAACTCAACCCACTTCGTAAAGCGGTTGGTAACCAAGAATAAGTAGCGGTTTCCCGGGGTGTGCGGGGAAAAGGTCCCATATCACACGCCACAATTTGCCAAGGGCTGTTACTAATGGCAGGCTGCATCAAGCCTGGTGGCAGACCACCACGCGGTTTAGCTCTTTTGCAAACCAAAAAACCTCGTGTATAGCATTAGGACATCCTGCCGCATTCTTGGCCACGTAGCAGTCTCACATAACTTATCATAAGTCTTGTTGGCAGAACTATGACCGGTTAAGGCAGAGTCGTGAAAGTACCGAACTGAAATCGGTCCTGAGGCTATGTGGTATAACCACGCGAAAGGGGGAGTTACCGTCATACTCATCAGCTTGAGGAAAGTACCATAGAAGTAGGCCGTCGCTAGCGTTGACGTAAGCGTCGAACTCACCACCGTGCGGTGCTTGCGGACTACGGTTACCTAAGTGGTCTTCTGAGCCTCTGGCCAGCTGAGGTTCCCAGAGATGGGCACACGAGCCATTGGAACAACATACTTTACTCGTCCCAAGCCCAACGCCGACCGCCCGGATCCGCTCCCCGCGCTCCTCCCCAAGCCGACAATGTGTGCGACGAGCTAGCGTATGTTCCGGTGATGACTGGCGGCGGAGGCAAGCAGCGGAATTCCCCACAGTAGATAGATAGATAGATAGATAGATAGATAGATAGATAGATAGATAGATAGATAGATAGATAGATAGATAGATAGATAGATAGATAGATAGATAGATAGATAGATAGATAGATAGATAGATAGATAGATAGATAGATGCGGTGACTGTTGGCGAAGTTGGCCGAGAAATACCCCGCACTTAAAAATATGAGTCGACTTTATGTCAAGGTTTCGTAGTCTCCATAGAAGCAGAGATCGAGATTTTTACGACATTGCATCGTGTAGTTTACCTACCAATCAATTTACTACATGTTGTGCGCTCTTGCTTTCACATAAAGCACAAAATTTACGTTGGGCGCGTGTTAGCGTCTCGAAAATGCGCAGCTGAACAGCACTTAATCACTAACCTTCGCGCACAGCCTATACTCGCCTGTACTCACACTCTCACTTATTCATCAGGGCAACTTCAGGAACCGTTTCACCACCAATGGCGAAACGGTCAGCATTGTTCGGGCGATTGAGGTTCTTATAAGCAGATAAACCCCATGGAAATTTACTGCAGCTATGGATCGACGGTGGCGGATGTTGAGATGTTGTTGGAAAGGGCTAACTTCAGGCAGTCTTGCGTCCAGTTTATGTGTCACATAAAACTTGCACGAGAAACAGCCGTGACCGCATTTAAATTTAAAACTGAGGCTTGTCTCAGCACAGTATCGTGTGCGATTACTCTAAGCGTTCTACACGCGTAGCCTTTCCCCATATTACGTGCACTCGACAAAATTGGGCAACGTTCATCTTTAGAGAATATCATACATGTCTTCGCCTTCCTCTTGGAGTATATACTTGAAGTATATACTAATGAAATTAGCTCAGGGAGGACCATGCCATTTTGCATTAGCTGATGGTTCCTTTCAGCTACTCATAGCAGTAATGAAATTGCACTATCTAAATTCTGCACCAGGATGCAACATTCAACTACAAGAGCCGTTTCTTTGTGAGAAACACAAATTTATTCTTTCTTAGCTTTGCTCTGCAGACTGCTGGCTCGTGCTATTCCGTTTTATGCTTTTTCATTCACCTTGCAGAATTCCATAATAATAATATGCCGTATCATTGCGATGTTAGCTTATGAGCCAATACAAAAGGACAAAGCCAGGTGGCTAAGTTTGAGACACTGCGTGGCCCAGAGGTGCGCACGAATAATTTGAGGTGGAAAGCGGCCGATCCTTTTCTTCGCGTAAAGTACATCCTTCCAAAACATATTCCACTCAAGGGAGAAGTTCTCTTTACCTTAATATCCCCCACACATACTGCGAATGATTCCAATGTAATCGCCCTTCCGCTGAACACGGAAAGCCGATCGGCTGGCTCAACCAGTGACGTGCAGGCCACTTGGAGGAAGCTGAAGTTTGTGGTCTCCGTCCTGCACCTAAGCTTACGACGGCGAAAGAACGACAGATTGATTGCAAAGAAAGCGCAGTTCTCATTCCATTCCCCTCGGGAAGAGAATGACGCTATCGAAAGACGCCAGAAGTCGAAATAATACATCTGTAGAGACAAAATCGAATTAGGTGTGAAGCGCCTTCAAAGCCAGAGCTATCAGCGTCTAACGTCGTCGTAATGGTCACGTCAGCAAACAAGTGGTCAAAACACAGCCAGAGCAAGTGCGTAATTGAACAAAATCTGTTAAAATTTAAGTAATATATTCAATAACTTAGGAAACGGGAATAATGATGATATAAGAGGGTTATTTAACAGAAATTTGCTAAACTTGCCGCGCTCTGTCGACAAAGGTGTCGGTAAATCCTAGTGGCAGTGCACTCACACAGTGTATGAGTGCGATTGTCTTTTCAAGAGCAAGTTTTGCGAATTTCTGTTAGTGAGCCTGGGCTATCGGCGTCTAACTTCGTCGCCGTCGTGAAGCAAGCCCATTAGCACTGATTGACGTGTTCCTGTAGGAAGCCCTGGTGCGCCACAGCATCCTGCACGCCTCCGCAGGTTTCACGTTAGTGGAGCTAAATTTTTTAAGTTTTATGCTGCGGTCCAACAAGAAAGCTTCGGTAACGGAACGTGAACCTCTGAAAGAATGAACACACATTTACAATGAAAATGTACCGCCCGCTCGGACTCCGAACCACATTTATCCGGGATCCGACGATAGGAGCTGGAAGCCCTACCAATACATCCACCGCAAATCTGTTCATACAGGGAACAAACGTGCCTTATATTTTCACTACAGTGCTTTACAAGCAGCATCTAAGTGACGTCCGCTTAAAGCAGCTGTGTTTAGTGTACAAAAACACTCTTAAATTAGCATCGTCTCCCTTCCACTGCCCTCTTGGTTGGTTCGCCTGGGTTCGCTACGGTGGCACCGCCATCTAGGAACGATCGAGCGTAGTAGATTGTCGTGCTAATGCGCTCAGCCCGTCAGCGCTTCGGTAGTCTTTGCGCATGGACGGCCGCAGAAGTTAACGGCGCGGCCTTGCGAGGCAATTTCGTGACGGCGCGTTCCTTGGGCAAAGCACCAATGTGGCCGCTACAGTTTCTTTTTTTGTAGCCAGGTGGCTTGAGTTGCGATGCTCACTGCTCCAGGGACGCGAAGGCGGCCGTGGACAAGCAAATGGTGAGCCTTAAGCTGCAGTGAGATGTGTGTTCGCAAAACAATTCGTTGACAACCCGTTCGGTTTCGCTTGCAAGGTGTCACCGTTTGCTGATTCTCCTGCTTCATAGCAGATTTGCGCAGGGATTTTGTGCGTGCAGTTCAGTATCTCCGGCAATGTGAGTCGTTCGAGAACATTCGCTTGTGAACAACTGTCGAGGATCACTGTTCAGTGTCGAGGTGATGCTGAATTCTAAATGCAACAGGTTCACATGTGTAGAGTGCCCAAGCCATCTCCCGCCCCTCGATGCGCCAGATTGCTGCTTATGCATTCCATAGCTTCGCGAAGACAGGTTTCACTGTTGTGTTAAACCGATTCCTATGAGAGAGGCATCCGCCACATGTACTGAAATAATTCCTGGGACTTTATGGGCTGAAAACCACGACACAAATATGAGGCACGCAGTAACAGAGGGCTTCTTTAACATGCTCAGGAAACACACATTAACCAGGCCTTCAGCACTTTCAGGCACCAGTGAAGAGCAGGAACAGTCCTGCAACAAGACGAGAATATGCAGCAAGGAAGTACGACAATGCGTAATTCTCATGTACCCCAGTGTAGAGGGAACGCAAAAGAATGGAGCTGCTTAGTGTGCGGAGGCCTAGGAAAACAATAAACCCCAGGACTCTTCATATGGTGAAGGGCTGGCGAATCACTTGTTAGCTACGTTTTAGTTTTCTTTGCGAATAGCGGGTGTTATTTTGGCTTTCGAAGTCCATCGCATTTTGCACCATGTCCTGCAGTATATTTCGCGAGAGGCAGGAGCAAAATGCGCCGTTCAGTGCTTCTCAAGATGTCATAATTTTGCATTATGCCACTACAGATTATCCATTAAAAATACTCTGAGGGAGGTGAGCAAGGTGGCACATACTGCTGCAACAATTCTTCCTGCATGTCAATGAAGATTTTTAGACCTGTAATTTAGAAATTCCAGTCGTGTTTTTATCACTATCCTCGAAGTCCCATTCACAGCTAGTTTTTTAAGAGCAGGACTGTTTGTACGGAGCCCAGGTGTAATGTTGCCCAGGCCAGAAAAATCGTCGCGGGACACAGCCGTGCATCCGAGAAATATCAAGGGGGCACACAGGGGGTACGTCAAGGAGCTGCGCGAATTCGGTCACCTATAGATGCAAGGGAACAAATATCAGTAGTTCTTATCCGTCAAGGGGCATATTTCGACGGTATAAGATCCCTTCGCATGCTTCTCCTTGTATCCACAAGGAGAAGCATGCGAAGGGAAAGGTGTGACGGGCCAGAGCATATGCGGCGGATGACGTCGCGCAATGATGCATCGCGTTCTTCCTCTTCACCAAGGTTCAGAAAAGCATCCAGTGTGAAGATCCCTGAAGCTGCATTATTGGAGACTTTGGAGACTGGAGTGTCGACGGGGGGGAGGGGGGGGAGACAAGCAGTAGGCGTGATGGTGCAGCCTACCGGGCCTGTACTGCACTGTATAGTCGAATTCTTGGAGACGTAGGGCCCATCGACATAGACGACCTGTGGGATCGTCAAGCGTCGAGAGCCAGCAGAAAGCATGGTGGTCTGTGGCAACAAGGAAAGGTGGGCCATATAGTTATGGCCGGAATTTGGTCACCGCCCCCACATATGCCAGGCACTTGAGCTCTGTGATGGTGTAATTGCGTTCCGCGCGTGAAAGCGGGTGTCTTGCGTACGCAATAACTCTGTCGTGTCCCCGCTGACACTGGGCTAGAACAGCGCCAATTCCATACCCATTAGCGTCTGTTCGGACCTGTGTTGGGGCAGATGGGTTGTAGTGTGGAAAAATTGAAGGGCTGGTAAGCATGGTGACAAGTTGTGCGAAGGTGCCGACTTGCTCAAGGCCCCCAGAAAAAGGTACGCCTTTCTGTGGAAGGTCAGTCAGAGGCTGAACAATGCATGCGAAATTTCTGACAAAGCGACGGAAGTAGGAGCACAAGCCCACAAACTTTCGGATGTCTTTGGCACAGGAAGGCGCAAGGAAATTGAGTACACCAAACTTTAGCAGGGTGAGGCCGCACGCCGGACGCGTCGACGAAGTGACCGAGAACGGTGATTCGGCGGCGACCAAAGAGGCACTTGGAAGAATTCAGCTGTTGTCCAGCAGCACCGAAAGCCGAAAGAACAGACGAAAAGCGTTCATGGTGCGTGTCGAAAGTCAGCGAGAACAAGATGACGTCGTCGAGATAACAAGGTCAGATGGACCACTTAAAGCTGTGCAATAGCGTGTCCATAATCCGCTCGAAGGTGGGCGGGGCATTTCACATGCCGAATGACATAACTCTGAACTTATAGAGACCATCTGGCATTACAAATGCGGTCTTCTCATCGTCCATGTCGTCGACGGTAATCTACCAGCAACCAGAGGTAGGGCTATTGATGAAAAGTGCGTGGCACCACATGAGCAAACAAATGCATCATCAATGCGTGGCAGTGAATAGACATCTTTCTTGGTTATATTGTTGAGATCCACACAGAACCTCCAGATAGTCCACAGAGAACCTCCAGATGTTCTCCTCCTCTTTAACCAAAACAACAGAAGAAGCCCACGGGCTCAACGACGATGTTATAAAGCGTTTTGTAAGCATCTTATCAACTTCCTGCTGTATCACTTGGCGTTCGGCATGTGAACGCGATGAGGCTGTCTATGAACAGGCGCTGCAAGGGATGTTTGCCCCAAGGGATGATCTTCAAAGTCAAGAATTCTTGCATAGCGGATGAGCAGATCACGAATGTCGTCAGCCTGGGAGGGCCAAAGTTCCTGGGCACTAAGCCGCTACAAATGAAGCATATAGACATGTCGTCAGATGTGCGCCATTGGGCCGGATCTCGGTAGGTTCGAAACGTGGGTGGTGATCGAGAAACGGAGCAGTAGGTCGAGTCGGAGGGTCAGTCACGGAGCACGCTGGTTGAATGCCTGCGTTTGCAACATCGTCGCGGATAACTGCCTTTGTGAGAGATCGTCGGCTGAGTATTCTCCGAAGGGCGTACAAAAGAAGATGGCGTTCCAGCCTCTTTTTCACGCCGCAAATTAAGTAGAACGCTATCGCGGTGGACGGCTCAAGGTGGGAATAAGCGTCTTCGCACGACTACGTAGCGGCGGTGTTGCAAAGCCGCATGAGCTCTTTTGTGATGCGACGGCTATTTGCGCCCTCGAAAAGTCTGCACTCGCTGATAATTTCGTCGACTGTAGAGCAGTCTTTGACAACCAGCAAGTTAAACGCTTCATCGGCGATGCATTTCATAATATGTCTCAGTCGGTCAGCTTCGGACATTCTGGAGTCGACGCGGTGGCACAGAGCTAAAACGTAAAGGACATACGCAACGTAAGAATCTGTAGCCGTCTGAGCCTGCCAGGATAAATCTTTCGTCGCAGAGCACTTGCCCTCAGCGAGTTGACACAAGAGATCGCCAAACTTTTCCTACCACAAATCCCAGCTGGTGAGTTCTTCCTCGTTGTCATCATACGGGAGGCCTGCCGGGCCTTTGAAGTAGAGGACGAGAATGGCTAGCATGGCTGTCGGGTCCCACCGGTTGTGCGCTGCGACGCGTTCGCACAGAGTCAGCCATTCCTTGACGTTCTAAGTGTGCTTACCACAGAAATTGCCTGGGCCGCGCGGTTGGGTAAGGACTACTGACGGTGGTGGCATTGCGGGTGCTTGCGTTGCGGGGGCTGACGGCGCGGGTGCTGACGCTGTGATTGACCCGTCGGCATTGTCGTCCGTCGGCATGGTGGGACGGCAAAGTGCTGGCCCGCTGCGGAGCTCCGTCTTCTAAAGTACCCTGCATGTCCGCGACGTTGGAGCTGGCAGTGGTAGAACGTTAAATGCGAAAGTCGTTTAATAATAAAAAGGATAACGCCAGCACAACCCTAATCGTGGATCGTGAGTCTACACCACTACGTTGGTTGGTTGGTTGGTTGGTCCTTCGGAATCTTGGCGCAACCCACTCTGGGGGATCGGCATGAACCGAAAAAGAGATTTTTGTAGGAGAGAACTCCTAATAAAATACAAAAAATTGTCGTACAAATTTGATAATCAAATTTAGGTTAAAGGAATAATTTTCTGCGTAGACTGAAGGCATATAATTATAAAAGGGAAGCGAACGCTATGGAGATTGGTTCTCCTGAGATCATGATTAAAAAATATATAAAGAACTGAGGAGATCAACATTTAATTCTTTTTGTCTCACGAAGAAAATCGCATACGGCCTTGCAAACGTTCCTGTGACTAAATCCAAGAATAGTCGCTCCAAGAGAGAGCACTACCGGAAGAGACAAATTTAAACCCATGTTTTCTCAAGGGTATTTCCAGAATGGAAAAAACAGCGCGAACACAAGGACGATGAAAAAAGGAACACACACCACACCACGGAGCGCTGACTGTCAACGTGGTGTGGTGTGTGTTCCTTTTTTCATCGTCCTTGTGTTCGCGCTGTTTTTTCCATGATGCTTGACCAACTAGCCTGCAAATCCATCCTATTAGTATTTCCAGAAACCTTTTCCGTGGAATGTTGAATCTTCGACATGATATGAAGAAGTGCTCCAGAGACTCATCCTCACCACAATGCAGACACAACGGTGTTTGTGCCAAACCAGACCTGTACATGTAAAAGTTCAGTGGGGGGACTCGGCATCGTAATTTAGTGATTGAGATTTCTTCTCTTCTAGTTTCGCACCATCTATTTTTCCACGGATAAGCTAAGTGTCGGAAGTCAGTGCTGGCTAGTGCAGATTTGTTAAAATTATTGCAGGTAGTACATTTGGAGAAGCGCGCAGCTGTAACAAACGCCGACGTCGGCAACACAGAAATTACCGGGCCATTTAGACCTGACACTGCGAGCGCGTCCGCATATTCATTGAGTGTTATACCTTTGTGCCCAGGCACCCATATCAACCGAATGAGGCGTAAATGTCTTCGCAGAAGAGAGTAGAATGCTTCTAGTGCACTTGATAAATGAGGCGCGCTGAGAGATGCACACACGGATAAACAGTCAGTTAGAATAGCGACTGATGAGGAGGACAGGGGTAATTTTCGTTAAGCTAAAACGATTGCCAATAGTGCCGCTTGGAAAATGGGCGTGAAGTCCGGTAAACGAATGGAGAAGGACCAATTCAGAGATGAGGACACAATACCAACACTTGCCTTCTCTTCCCAGACTGACGCATCAGTCGCTATCACGATTTTTGTGTCTATCTGAGCCAGGTGATCTTCTAAGAGGCCATTGAGGTAAGAGTGAGACCTGTGTTTAGCGTTACTTAGGAATATATTATCAAATTCAATTGTAATTGCTTGCACACTGTCATTTAGCACAACTTCACTTAGGTGCACTTGTAACGGATCCAAGAGTGACTGCGCAAAAACGACTGGGGTCAACGTAATCCAGACCAATGATGGGTAAAAAATGTGGCCGATTGATTAATAAAAATATATTGAGACCTCCTCTGGGGAGATGCATAAATTTTTAGAAATGTTCGCACTGTCAGGATATGAAACCTTTTATGAAGAGAAGGAAGGCGTGATTTCTGATATAATACACTGATTGCGACAAATTTCGGGAGCCCAAGGCATAAACGTAATGCCTCGCGTTCTAGAAGTACCAATGGCCTGATTTTGTAAGCAGGTGCCCCAGAAAACAAGACTACCTTGTCTTCGTCTTTCTAGCGATCGTCATCTTCTTTGCTGTCGTAGCGCCATGACAACGTGATAGGTTTAAGAAATATTAATGTTGTGTTGGCCAAAGCTATAAGGAGGACGTATTGAAGGATAAAGAGGGGTACTTATCACCTATTGTTCTTCAGAATTCCGCCCCTTTCAACTTTACTAGCGTAACCCATCGTGATTAGACGCGTGACTTCTGCGTCATCAGTGCACCAGCATAGCTGCGGTGAATAGAAAAAAGAAGAAGCTAGCACTTGGTGAAACAAAATGAGGATAGATCGGCCGTGAGAGGGAGTCTTGGCCTGCTACTCCTCACAGGGGTTAGGGCAAACGCGATATATAAAGATAGAGGGAGGTATGAGGACAGGTGACGACGAGTCACTGTACATGTCCTGTAGGCGGATGTGAGCTATGCGCGGTGGTATTTACGACACAGCACTAGAGACAGGAATCTAAAGCTGTCACACACAAAAGAATTAGAGCCTAAAGTTGCGCTGGGCATGGTCAGTGCAGTTCCATGCACCCAGAAGTTTCTCCTCTAAAAACGGCCGTGAGTTGAAAACAATTTACCACGCACTTAAGTTTTCTCCTTTGAGCCGCATATTCATTGCACACGTGGAAGACGTAGTGCAGAAGTGTGACACACGCAGCAATCAAGGCTGTCTTCCTGTGCGATCTTAAAAGGATACCAGCGAGTGGGGGCAACACTCAACCGCAATCTATGCAATAACGTTTCTTGATCTCTTCGTAGCCGGAGTGGACGCCGAAAGCACACACGGGATTCAAGTCTACGAAGGCGAGAGAATAACTCATAGACGCAGCCAGCTTTATGGGATCAGCGAAGTTGGGATTAATGCCGCATTACGGGCCATGTCGTGCGCGCCAGCGAACTAAAGCCTTTCTGCCCACGTAAGTATCTTTAGCATTCAGAGGAAGTGTGTTTGACAAGGATCCAGTTGTACTGCAATAGCTCCCACAGGAGAGAAGACATTCAATGTGTGGAACCCATATGCCCGCCCCCCTCCTTCCGCAGCCCCTTATATGAAAACCGACATTTAAATTCTGAGTAACTACCTGGAAGGGACAACACTTATAAAACATTGTATTCAACATGCAACAAAGCGGCGCTGTCGTCTGTTTCTGGATTGTTTTATTAATTAGTCAATAACGTGTTAGAAGAGTTCATGAATAACATACAAGAAGCTAATAATTTATGTATTCTACGCCCGTGCGCGTGAGCAATCCCCAAGGCCATCCAAGTAAGCCGAATGTTCTTAAGATGGCGCAATTTACATTAAGAGTGTATGTGGGAATATCAGGCTGTTCGAATATAGTGGGGCCGCAAGATCTAGCACTGAATATCTAATTGACTGCAAAATATTAAAGCAGAAGTTCGGATTTAGTCACATAACGCATTTAACGCATTACGAAAGCATATTAATAAGCTATCAGAGCAAAATGTATTGCCATCATGGATGCACTGTATAGACTAGCATGTCATATTCTAACTATTGGCAAAACACCAGAGCATAAATAAAGTGGGAACAAAGGCTAAAAGCTATCATGTAGCCACGTCAGTTGTTCAACTTGGTTACGCGTTTGCAATGCTCTCCAAAAAAATATTCTGCACCAAGATGCTGCTGCGAATGTAACGGAAGCACGTTTTGATTGCCTGTAAAAGCGCGCACTACACAACCATGCTTCAATTAGCTCTAAGAGCGCTTCTGAGCATGTAGTTCAAGATTCGTATCGTGATAGCTCATGTTGGCGGCGTCATGTCAAATACGTGCAATCGCGTGCGTCGTTCGGCGCGATCATGCCAACGTTCGCTAAACGCGGAAGACTGGCCATTTTTTAACACGATCGGTGTGGATTGCATAATCAGCCTATTAAAACATTCGAACCCCCTCGCATATTCCGGAATTTCAAACCGAATAGGGATATTGAAATTTTCATATTTTACGGATATTAGAAATATTCGAATATTCGCAGACCTTTAATTCTTTAACTTAAGGACGCTCCTGCAGTGACTAGTGACAATTAAGGTCACAGAAACGTAATTCGTTTGTGTTTGCAGTAAGTCATACCTGGACGTCAGGAAGAATTACAACAGTACCTACCCACCTGCCCATCATCGGCTGCGAATTACATGGCTGTCTCCTCCAACGCAGAATTCAAATGAGGAGAATTGATTTCTGGGGCAGGCATCAAATGTTCAGCGCTGCTGTTCAGCCCCTTAAAATGGGGTAAAATACCAGCTGCAGTTCGTGAGGGAAGAACTGCGCTGTTGACATGCTCAGTTCTTCGAGCTACGTCGAAGTTTTTGTAGAAGCCACCCATGCATATGCTGTTTTCAATACCGGTGCTGCCGTTCCCGTTATAGACGCCAACTTTTACGCAAGCTTCAAAAAGTGACCGCTTCTCTTGATGTGATGTCCTTACGTACAGCGAATGGAGACCCTATTCGGTCTATAGCCACTTGCGCTGCTCGACTCATTGTCGCCGAAGATCACTACATTGCTCAGTTTGTCGTCCTTTCATCTTGCTCCCACATCATACATGACTGGGACTTTCTATCGCATAATGACGCCAAGATCGATTATACCAGATCTCAGCTTGAGCTCTTCCTACTGTATAACCAGTCCTACAACCACAATTATGCAGCTGCACGTAGACTAGTGGTAACAGAAGACACAGAATTAATACCGCGGACAGCAGCTGTTTTTTTCTCCGTGTTGTGCAGTCAGTCTACATTATGAATTAGTATTATTTGAATCATTAAGCCTCCTTTTTATTCTTTCAATTTTTTTTTCTCCTGTTGGACCCTCTCTACTTCGAATGCAGCCTGCGCTTTTTGCCTTATCCCACCACCGTATCTTACCAAACTGCTTAAAGGTGAATTTCATGGATGCATGCAACCCATTAAAATAGGCCAAATTTATGCCGTGGAGCAAGACTCACTGCGAAGCTTCCTCAATGCCATCAGTGTTCTCAACCTTTCTGTTGCATCATCTGCCGGCCTATTCGATTCGTCGATCGCAGGCGGACTGCCGCCATTCGAACGCTCAAATCTTCGCCAGCTTTTGTAATTGTTCCGCGACTCTTTCGATGTTACCCATAGTGCCTTTGGCCCAACTTCTACCATTCTTCACTACATCGACATGGGCCCCCATTCGCCCGTGGGACAACTACCATACAACGTCTGCACCGCAGAACGCCAAGTTATTACCCAACAGGTTGACGATATGCTCAAACACGAAGATATTCGCTTTTCGCAGAGTGCGGGAGCATCTCCCGTGGTTCTAGTTAAAGAACGGATGGATCGATTCGCTTTTGCATCAATTACCGCCGCCTAAACAAGCTCACTCGGAAAGACGTGTACCCTTTACCCTGAACTGAAGATGCCCTTAATTGCTTACAAAGTGCCGAGTTACAAGGAGCCGTTTACACTTGTAACATTGCTGATAGTGATTATGATGACGAATTTTGGCTGAACGCTCTGCAATCGACGCATGAGACAACAATTTTCGGGTAACCCATTTCGCATGACGTACACCAGGTTTGAGCCTACGCACCTACCACGCAAAGTTTGCACTGACACAGCGGCACACGTTGATCTCGAGTAACAGAGGACCTCTGGTGATGCTGCCATTGTTGTTACTGATTATGTATTATCCCATATGTGCTTATCATGATTGGAGAGCACCTGCTGGCGCGACAGCTTGTGCATAAGCGTATGGCACCAGTTGTAAACATCCACGACGTCAATTGGCGTGCTTTATCTGCACACATTACTCTCCGCGGGGCGAAATGCGGGTGTTGTAACCGCTGCTTACAGTCGTGATCAACAATCGCGCAGTCCTTTCTAACGAAAAGGGCAGGGATAAAAATGCGAGCATTAGTAAAAGTTATATACACTGAGACCTGAAGTTTGTCCACCCTACTTTATGCTAGCATGTGTACCTATCTATCTGCAAGCCTCTTTGATGATGCGGCTATGATGAAGGTTAGCATGAGTTATGGCAGGCCCAATTGTAATGTGTGGCCAGATGTAAAGCGACCTCTTCCTTTAGCAACTCACATGGTGTGACGAATCCAAGGCGTTGCAAAGTAATGCTTGGCTGAAATAACGTAACGTAACTATACAGAGAAGTGTGCAACTTCTTTTTAAGGAACTCACATGGTGTGACGAATGCAAGGCGTTGCGAAGTAATGCTTGACTGAAATAACGCAACGTAACTACACAAAGAGGTGTTCTCCAGAAGATTAATTTCTCCAGGACATTTAGCTCAAGCGGCTTCAAGCGCTGGCATGGTTGCTTGATACAACAACTTGACAGTCCACTTGTCACTAAGTGTACTCGGAGGTGACTCGATCGTCAACCTTGTCTTTTTCTTTCTAAGTAGGCACCACCGATGTAAAGGACACTGGAGGCGGCGAACAGCATCACCACCGAAATCGGTTGTTTGCAAGAGCTGATGACATGAAATATCGTAAAATCAAAGGACAGCATACAGTGGAGTCATTCTGCTGAGTTTAGTTTTCAAAAAAGAACGAAATTGGTGCCCTCCTTTACGCAAGAATAACTGAACAAAACACAACAAAACTTTGGTTTTTAGGAGAAAATTTCGCGAGTAGACAAACATCAGATTTGTTTGCAATCCACCATGCAAAGCTGAATGAAGCAACAAGCTTAATAACCTACAATTTGCTGAATCAACGGTATTCTTACCTGACTCGATTATGGCCGTGATGAATGCATATCGCAGTGTAGAAAAACAAATCCAATGAATTCAAGCCTACATGTATTGTTGTCCGCCTCTGATTAGCCAGTTGTATACCTGGCCTCTCATGGAAATCCTACGGCATCTTTGGGCTCTGTTTGCTTCAGCAGTAGTAGTTAACGTTAAGAAGTCAAAGGAACACTTTTACTTTCAGTATGGTGCATGATAAAAAGCACAGAACCTAGACTTCAGTGTTCATTAGAAGTGAGCATATTGAAATGACGCTTCAACATGAAGATCGCGTCAAAATGAACTTTGAAAGGTTGAAAACTTCTCTCGGGCTAATTGCGGATAATGAAAACTTACTTAAACACCAAATGGAAGTATTCGTTAGAGAATAAACAGTCCAAGAGACATTGTATTCCATATTAAGATTAAGTTATGTGATATCATCCATGAATTTCTTTACGCAGAGATAACCGGTGTTTGAATAGAACAACAGAGAAGGTGCTGCGGTACTAGAATTAGTGTGCAAGTTTAGTAAATTTAAAAGTAGGCCTATGTCTCAAGCACAACCCATGAAATGTGAAGGAAATTTGACGTCTCCATATTTTCACGCCTGGGGCATCACAACTCCAAGGATAGAGTTTTCTGCAAAACATTGCCCTACTACACACATCTCTGCGCAATTTCAACTAGGACACTATGTTGTATAGTGAGCAATCGTTTCTTTGTTACCTTCAAGAATGAAATTGCGAACAGCCCATAAATACTACAAGCAGTTGCCGGCTGTAGATCTTCACCTACTCGCGTGCTCTATACTGTGCGAAGGAGAGAGGGCCTACTGCGCGCCCAAATGTCCTTCAGAGTCACTAAGCGGGCTGAGATCGTGATTAACTTCTCGTAAACGAAACTGTCGACCTCACCGACTGTGGAAGTGCGGAAATGGGGTATTACAGGCACGGAAACTTTGTTTGCTTAAGCTGAAGCACGCGCGTGATCTTTGGTAAACAAGGGCACGACATTTCAACTTATTGCTAGAGGAGTCTACGCCAGTTTCCACTATTTATATCGCCGCGCGGCGTCTGAGGAAGTCTGTGGCATCTACTCGCTTTTATTGTGGGCATTTATAGTGTGGCGCCCGCATGCACGAGCTGAATGGAGATACTTTTTCTGCGGTCCGGCTTTAAATTACCGGAAGAAAAGTCTGCAACTCTGTTCGGGTAGACCGCGTATCCATTACGAGCTGTGTTCCAGGGGTTTCCACATAAATAAGAGAAACTGATGATGCTGATATGAAACATTTAGCCCACAGCAACGCTTGTCTACATGTAGGTTGATGCACGGAGTTTGGCAGAAGAGAACATGAGTGGCACTGCGAGTGAAGCTACACAATAGTAGTCCGCGACCCCCGCAACCTTAGTGACTGCGCAAAGTGTGCAGAGATGTGTGCAGTAGCAGCTTTGAAGTAAACCGCCGCAATACATTCAATTGCGCCAATCTTCGCGGTTTCATTCTACGAAAGGAAAGAGTGTTGTTAAAGTACCGCAATAATGACCGAATGTTTGAACCTCTGCGTTTGATTTCCCTCTGCTACTCGTCCCTTTCCTACTACACATCCCCTACCGTGTCGGCTGTCATGAGGGAATTGAGCCGTGAGCGCCCACACTGATGAGATGAGCTCTTTGGGAAAGCACCGACCACAGCTTTATCAATCTTGAGAGTGAAGTGGCGGACGCCGCTTAATTCTGCTATCCCTTTATCAGCTCCTTCAAGGAATAGTGGCTAAGATTGCGGTGGGGCCAAAGAGCGCAAGGAAACCGATGGACGTGATGAGCATAACACAAGTAAAATAGTCAGTTTGTAACGAAGGCAAAGACACTGGAGTCAAGCCTAAGTTCGAGAGCAAGGAGCGTAACGGCGGTCGACAAGCTGCGGCCGAGCGGAACGCAACAGAGGCGGGAAGAGCAGCTCGGCGTTAGGGTCTGCCTCCCTGGTCAGGTCAATGAATCCCATCAAGGCTTCCACTCACCCCAACGCAGCCATTGATCGATTGAGCTGGAAACGCGAGACTCGGCTGCTCAGAAAATGGCTATAGAGAGGAAAAGGGAGAGGACAAGCACGGGGAATAGCGCATGGTAAAGCATACACAGCAGGAGACGGTGCAGCAAGATTAAACCAATACAGGTGCGAATATAAGTGAAATCACTGCGCAGAACGTAGACCTAAATAGCGATTCGCGATGTATTTACACCAACGTTGAAAGTATGATGTTTTCTGAACGTGAACAGGTCGTTTATTTCTGTGCGCGCTAAGTGGCTTTCGGCTGCCTCAATCAACCTAAGAGCACACCCTCCCACCAAATACAGATAAAGAGACATAGCCATCCGCAAGCCTTAATTTGCTTTAGAACGCATTTTGCCAACGGGAATTTTTTACGCACCGTTCCGGAACATCATTTGGGGGTTATCTATTTCAAGGTCTCCAATAAGATTGCACTCGAATACCGCTTGAAAACCTAGACGAAGTTCACAGGAGAAAGAAAACCAGATTGTGACAGCAATGTTCAAAAAAACATTTTGTAGCTTAACTTGCAACATCGGCTGGTTTGCAGGAGTATTTCCAAATTTAGCCTAGGAATTAGGCATGCGTTCCGGGCAAAGGAGGATGATCCCGTAAGAAATGATGATACCGTATCACTCTGCTTCACAAGACACCACGTTCGGGGAGATTAGTGTCATGCTACGTAAGTGCCACGAGCCAGATATTTATCGGCACCATTTATTGTATACGAAGAAACTGCTGGAAGGCAATCAGCCAAACTGCAATGCGTGCGACGAGGAAGGCAAAAAGACAAAATTTCCCTCGATTTAATGTGTACCTCGATCTTATATTCCTGTTAATATGTGTACAGGATACACCGCGCTCTATAAATCAACATAGCTGCGATTCGGGGAAGACGTGACTTACAGCGAAATATACAGCTTTCTATAGCTCCGGCAATGAATAAAAAACAAGCCCAAGATGGCATATCGTATTCCTTTGGAGATGAACGCGCTTTTCTTCAATGAAGAATGCGAGAAAAAGATGATAAGGCAGTCACGTTTTGTGTCGACACATCCCGATACTAGTTCAGTGCAGGCAGTGATAGAGTGCTAACCTTAATCAATGCCAAATGCTTCATCTCAGGAGGAAGACGGTACTGAAGCGTGCCTTATCTCCGTAAGAATATTCCGAAGATGATGAAATGATTGAGTGCCTTCAAAAACAGCATGAGAGTACGGTGAGAAATATTTAATCGGTTAATGGAATACTGCCCGATTTCTTGTTGCAGGTACGGTACAGCGACTTTATACCAGGTATATGAGGATACGCATTTTTGAACAAGTAACTGAACAAGTTCTGTGTGGGTCTGGGAACTTGAAATGTAACTTAGTTATGATTCCTTTGATAACATAGTTATCATAAAGAACATAACTACTTATCATTACGTGGGATTGTGCCAGGTGCGGTATAGCCTATACGGTTAGCCTCAGGAGCGAAATCTCCACCGCAAATATATGGGCGTCCATCCCTTTGCGCCTGAAATTAGCGCTTAGAACTTTTGGTAGGGAAATAAGAGTATTGATTGAAGATATCAGATGTAAAAGCCTTGAAGCTGTGCTGAAATATTGGCGACGATATGCGTAATGTCGGCAAGCTGTCATGGGAATGCGAAGGATTTGTGACTGCAAAATAAGTGTTCATAACGTGTATGAAAGTGGTTTATCTTTCTCTCTTAGCTGTTGATCTTGGCCACAGTGGGAAATTCCACGAAACTTCGGCGTTCTTATCGCATGTTGGGTATCACTACAATATGCCAAACGTATTTCAAGCAGGAAACTACAAAAAAATTACAGCATATCCACGGAGTGAATGATGATGAGTGGGAGAAGCTCGGGAGGTTCATCGTAGATCGTACCGAGATCCGGATTAATTTAGTTAACGCGCACGCTACGAATCCTTATGGTGCAACTATGCACAAGTGAAATCTCCCACCGGCACTTCATTGCAAGTCGAAGAATCCAGTGCCTATACAATTATATATATAATATATATATAATATTATGATAATATATATATATATACGGGTTGCCGGTGAACGCTTCTCAACGCGAGCAGTCCGTATCGGCTGATCTGGTGCCCGGGCCACGCAGGGCTTGAGGGCAACGAAAGGGCGGACGCTCTAGCTCGCGCGTTTTGTAACCGAGCGGAGGGTCCCTCTAATTCGTTAGCCATACCAATTCTAGCTAGGGAGATTCTTGTCCACCAGCGCTTCACGCGACAAAAATACGGGGCGCCTCACAAGTCCCTTAATGGTGAAGATGCCGCCGATCTTCGCGAAATTCAGACAGATGTTTACCCCCACCTATTGAAACTACACGCAATATATCCGACTCTATACCCGGTCGTGTGTCCGTGGTGCGGCGGTATGCCGACTCTCTACCACATCTAGTGGGGATGCGCGAGCAAACCAAGCGATTTAGCCTGTTATCTCGGCAACACTTTAATTCCTAGTACGGAGCAGTGGGAGGCACAACTCGCCAGCTCGGACCTGGGGGTGCAAATGGCGCTCCTGGATCAAGTCCGGCGGGCAGCCAAAGCCAGTGGAGCCCTGGACGTAGGGCCCCAACCATATAAGCTCCAAGTTCACCGTTCCCCCTTTCATTCTAATAAAGTTACTTCTCTCTCTCTCTCGCTAGGAGACGCTGCCTGCGCCAACGTTGTCTCTCGCGGGTGAGGGCGCGTTCTGCTTCTTTGCGAGCTGGTAGAGCGTTCCTCTAAGAAAGAGCGTTTCCATAGCCAACGCGCGCCTTTCGCTCTCTCTCTGTCTCTCTCTCTCTCTCTCGCAAGACAGCAGAGGCACGCGCCGGGAGAGAGAGAGGCACGCGCCGGGAAGCACGCGCCGAGGGCGAGCGCGCGCCTCCCGGCACGCGGATTACGCCTGACGACTGACGCGTGACAAGGTTAGACTAAGAGGAGCTTCGCCCCTAAAAAAAAATTACAGCATATCCACGGAGTGAATGATGATGAGTGGGCGAAGCTCGGGAGGTTCATCGTAGATCGTGCCGAGTTCCGGATTAATTTAGTTAACGCGCAAGCTAAGAATCCTCATGGTTCAACTATGCACAAGTGAAATCTCCCACCGACACTTCATTGCAAGATCCAGTGCCTATATATATATATATATATATATATATATATATATATATATATGGGTGGCCGGTGAACGCTTCTCCAACGCGAGCAGTCGGTATTTCTCAATCAAGAAACTCGCTAGGAGACGCTGCCTGCGCCAACGTTGTCTCTCGCGGGTGAGGGCGCGTTCTCCTTCTTTGCGAGCCGGTAGCGTTCCTCTAAGAAAGAGCGTTTCCATAGCCAACGCGCGCCTTTCGCTCTCGAGCGCGTGCCTCCCGGCACGCGGGTTACGCCTGACGCCTGACGCCTGACAAGGTTAGACTAAGAGGAGCTTCGCCCCTAAAATAGGCCAGGCGGTCAAACTTTCCAGAGCCAACCACTGCGGCGTGTCGTAACTTGGTGGTTTTCGGAAGGAAAACCCCAAAAAACAATGAATTATTTCCTTGATGAGGCTTGTGTCTCCCGATGCTTCCACCAGCTTCTTTTCCGTGGTTTACATCGGCATGCAAGTTCGCTTGTGCAGTCTGCTTGGGCGGAACTGCCTCGTGCAGTGTCAATCACGCATTGCTTTGCTTGGTTATACTCCTGGCAAAAACGAGCTACACAGAGTACTACTGGTAAGAACGAGACTTTTTGAAGTTAACAGTGAATTTAAGATTTAGGGGTGACCGGCACCGTTCCGCATATTTGCGACCTTACCGTGAAGGCCGATAAATATTTCTTACTGCATCGTTCTTTCTGTTCTCTTCTATGCACGAATTATACAAAACAAATAAAACAAGAGAGACTGGAAAGCATGAAGTTCGCGCTTCTATTGAGTGCCCCGCGGTCCCTTTATTAAACAAATAATAGAAGTTGGCTGGGAGAGTTACAGAAGCCTAGAATGAGAGGAGAGCGAGCGAAAGCCCATCGCGTCCTATGCAGCCTGTTAGTGCTTACACACAAAGTGTAATCCAGTGGTTCATCTGAATTCCACGTGCACCTTGAGAACTTGATATCGAACGACCACACGGAAAGAGTGACAGGCTTCAGTAATATTGTATTGCTTAAACTCAACAGCACGCTTCGGCGACTGCATAAAGCCGGGAATTCGGTCAGTAATTATTGAAGCGTGCCACTTGTTGTATGTGGGATTCCGTTCGCCATGTGTCCACGAAGGTTCATTTTTTTAAGAGGGACGTTTATTGCGTACTTACTACAACAGTAAATCAGACCGTAAATGAGCTCCTCAACAGATAGACAGAGAGAGAGAGAGAGAAAAAAAAACTCTATCACATCTTAGTTAAAAGGGGCTCCAAAAAGTAGGTTAGGGATCCTACTCGCGGTCCGCCTCCTCCAACACCGCAGCCCTCTTCAGGATAGCCTGCTGAAGTGTGGAGTAGTAGCTACTCATGGCAGCCTCGCACATTTCCTGACTACCTAAATATCTGCCAAGCATTGGAGGAGGAAGAAATGCCCCTATACGCGGTGAATGGCAACGCATATTCATGTATACTATGGAACAGCAAGGAGGTGGGAAAGGGAAATGTGGCTTGAGGAATTTCCTGAAAAAGCCTGAAAGAGTCTATTATGACAGAAAGAGGGCAGAGACTGAACGATAGTATAGCCTTGTACAGTATCACAAAGATACGGGGTGGGAAAGTAAATTGAGTGTGCGGAGGCGGGCATGTGCGAGTGAGGAAGAGGCAAATGAGGAGGGGAGGATGTAAACGATAACACATGCATGTATAATACGGTATAGGGAGGAGATGCCAAACAGAAGTGAGGATGAGCACGAGGGAAAGGAGGAGGGTAATGCCACCAGCGCGCAGTATGGTATGTAGTGGCATCTGCCACCGCCGAACGCGCGCAGCAGAAAAAAAAAAGAACCGAAAGCGCGCGGCTCCTGTCACTCCTTTGTGTAAACCCGCTTGGTGGCTTTCCCTCTCGCATGGCTTCCCTGCGTCTCGCCTTCCGCGGTTTGCTCGTCGAGAAAATAAAGGCAGTTGCACAGCAAACGTGGTCGTTGTCGGTTCCTCCTGCACGCGCTCTACGGGCATAACAAGGGAGCGCGAAAGGGAGGTGATTGCGAAGGAACGTTATGTTTGAGGGAGAGTGAAATTAGGAGGGGATACGGTAAAGCGTTAAATAGGCATGAATAGTGTGGTATAGCAAGGAGGTGGGAAAAGGATGCGAGGATGTGGACGGAGAAAGGAAGGGGGAAAGGCCGCCAGCTCCGATGTGACCTAGCCTTGCGCCCTTAGTCCGAGACGCCCACAAATCTTTTTTTTCAACGAAGAATGTCTTCGTAGTTAAAAGCGGTGGATGAAGTTAACGCATTTAATGGGAACTTGAGCAAAGTTGCGTGATGCGGTGACTTAAAACAGGACTGCTTCTCGTATTATGCTACTTTTGCTACCGTACACAGAAGTAATTCATGGAACAACATCGGCAGACATTTGTGGAATAAAGGCACTTCCTCTCAGAGGCTGTCAAACCGCGGCGTACGCGCGAGTTGATGCAACGCGGAAAAAGCGAGGAGCGGCTTATTCGCTTCTGTGGTCACAGGTCACGAAGCAGTCGGACATCAGCTACGACGATAAAAGGCACAGTCAAGACCTGCCCCACAGACAAAGAAGAAAAACTTTTCACAGTGAATCTTTTAACAGCAGAACACATCGCTCCTTGGTGGCTGCTCTCCTGTGTCGTTGTTGTTTGAAACTTATTAGTCAATACAGGCTCAGAGAAAGTATGGGCCAACGCCATTTCTGCTTTCAAAAACGTTACGATATTACACGGAAGGCACAAAGTTGTCATTTCGTTTGCGGACATCCCATGTACATCCCATGTAAGCGAGCGTCGGGCTTACATGGGATGTATGTACGCTTGTTTGTGCTTCCGAAGAAAAGAAAAATAAAGCTGCTTTAAGTATGATCATCGGGTGATGCAAAGGATTGGCAAATCTTGCTCCATGATAAACTGGATATTTTAAAAAAATGAAATACTGAAAAGAAAGGTAAATCCAGCGTTCGAGATAAATGGTCGGGCAGATGGATTTCTCGAGTGAGTGACGCATCTCAACCCCATCAATCAATGTCTGCTCTTCAATGCATGTAATGCTTACGTATTTTCACGCACCACTGAAATAGCGTTTCTCGCCTTCTTTCATCTGTGCGACGAACGAACGCCATCACAAGGAATCTAATGCGTGCCTTCACCACTCCATCAATGCATTGAATATAACTCTAGCAGGTACACGTGATGGGCCGTCCCATAGCATTTTCAATTCTGTGTGATGTCTAAGATGTAGCATGGAATTTGAAAATGCGTGCGTGAATGTGTATCCTCTGTATGCGTAATATCGCGCAACAAATCTACAGAAAGTACCTTGCAGTAGCATGGTTTCAAGTGCGAAAACCTCCCAGCTACACACCGCATGATAATCGCAGAAGGGAAAATTTTTATGGCAAGCATTTTCGTCAAATATTGTCGCCATTTTGTCGCCAGGTAGTTGGACGTTCTTAATTGGATATGGGTGGAGAAGGCAGCTTAACAGAGGGAGAGAAGAGGACAGCAGCGAAGCCTAAAGAAAGAGACCAAACGTACGTCCCTAGGCGGGGGTTAAATGTCCACCAAAAAAAAAAGAAAAATAATTAAAGTTAGTTGAGGCTACATGTTAGGTAAATAATGTAAAGCGCCTAAGACGTCAGTAGTATTGTCGTGCGACAGTTCAGAGCACACGCAAACCAACGAAACGGTAGGACTAATATGCAGGCGCGCCTGAGCTTTTGTGGCTTTGTCATATTGGTGGTAGTTGTATATACCACTGAAAATATATATGCCACCCCTCGTCTACCTTGTTAAAACATTATCGACTGGAATGCTTACACAGTTCGTATAAAAAAAGGGAATAAAAGGCACAGGATGGGATTCCAATGAGGCATCATAACACCAATTCGATTGCTTAAACAGGTCTCTGTGTAATTATGTGACGGTTACTCAACAACTAAGTAGCAAAAAAAAAGAGATGTTTTCGTGCACTGGAAAATGATTTAAAGTGCCAGCTTTATAAGTGCACTTAATTATTCACGAAAATATATATTGTGATGTTAGCCTAGGGTATGCAGCAACATGCATCTAGCCTTAAATTAGTTCCATTAGCAACGACAACTCTCAAGGTTATGCTATTGTCACTGCGAGTGTCGTATTCGATCGCATAAGGTATAAACGCGCCAGAACATCCGTGCTTAGGATGACAGCTTACGTGCACGTATGTGGACCGGTACACCTGCAGGACTTGTCCACGCACTTCTGTTTCACTCGTATGGAATGTGCAGTGCCTCGCTGTCCTTGCTCGAACGCTAAGATCGCTCAAGCTTCGAATAATAACAACAAGAAAGAACTCCATTTGGGCGTGATGTCGTATGAATTTCCATATCCGCAAATACATTTTAGAACTTCTTTCGGCTAAGAAGCTGCAGTATCATCACCTGTGTGGCTGTCACATGGGGTCAAGCCTGCATGCAACATCATTTTCCCCTGCTCGATCTGGGGAATTGAATTTAGTTTGCTCAAATTCAGTTTTGTTGTGAGAAGGGCACAGGCGCTTGGCGGTTTTTCATGCTGTATTTGGGCAATGCACGTGCCGACAACTATTTTTTAAGGTATCCAAGGTACACGTTTTCTTTACTTCAACGGAAAGCTCACCGGTCAGAGAGTCCTATCAGACAATGCCAACGGGGAGAACACCTCGCAACATTTTTTATGATTCTTTTTTGCCTATGGAGTGTTGTACGCAACACAGCGGCTCACAGCCGTCGGGTGTGTTTGCGTCAGGTTCTACAGCGACAGAGTGCATGTGCGCAACGCCTGGGAGACGCCGCGCGCATGTGCGGCGAGTAAGAGCTAGTTTTGGGTTACGGCCCAGACAGCGCCGCTTCTTCGGGTCGGCTCCTTTTGCTGCGTATAAAGCATATAATAAGGACGGCGATGCGTTTTTGTGTACCACAGCAATTTCAAGCCCTAGTTATGGTCGTATGAACAGCAGCAAGAACGCCGTACTCCAGAAATTTGTATCAAGGCTTCATCATCAAGTTACGCCACTTTTCAAGTTTCCGCGATTTCAATATTCGATCCCTCTAATGTTTGTCTTCAGTGTTCCTTGTGGAGTAATGTTTGTGTGCATTCTTCGATAGAAGAGCTCTGGTATTGCGCGACAGCTCGGTGAATCTTGCAGGTCGTCCGCGGCTGTAGCTCAATGGTTATGATTTCGAGTGTTACCACAAAGGACGGGGTTTGGCTTGCGGCCACGACGACCGCATATTTGATAGAGGTCAAAATGCTAGAGATTCGTGTACTGTATGACAAGATCCGTGTACTGTACAAGTCCACGGGGCCTGAAAGACTTCTTGAACATAGAAAACGGTGCCGATCGGACGTGAGCCAAGTACTGTTTCACTGCACGCTGCAGGGAATTCTCGATATAATTTCAAATACACCTGGGAACTGCAACTCCTGCGTTCAGCAAATGACGTCACTAGCAGCACCGTGCGTTGATCGAGCCAGATCTAGTAGTGGTTGATGTTATGGTCGCGAAAACGTGCTGATTGATGCCTATAGTCCTTTTATTTTTAATTTCCCAATGTTATCTATGCGTGTTACTTATTTAAAATGAAGTTATTATTTATTTATTTTCAGTACCCTCAGGGTATAAATACATTATGTAGGGGGGGTGGGGCGTACATAAAAAAAGAGAACACAAAAAATAGTTAACGAAACGGAGAAACAGCCAAAGATTATACAGAACAAAAGTATATACAAGAAATAATTGCTATAGAATTCCTATAGTAGGTTTGATGTGGCAATCCTAACAGTACTTGGGCCACTTGTATCTGCTATGTAGGCAAGTAAGTGATTCCATTACTTACGGCGTTTCAAGCTCTTTTTTTTCGCTTTATTTAGGTCTTATCTGACATATTACACGATTAGATTCATTTACAAGTTTCAAGAATGAAGGAAGATTTCCTTTGGCTTAAACCAGGCTAACATTCAATCATATGAGTTGTTGCATCGCTAAAGAGAGGGCGGAAGAGCTTGATAGCCATTGCCATTAAGTTCAGAAACATGACACTTTTCAGTGAAGTGCATTTTGGTCTTTGCCTTCTTCATGTATGGAGGTGAAAAAACGGCAATTATCGCCATTTAAAATGCATATTGCAAAAGCTCTCTGGCTCCACACAAAAAGGCCACTCTATCTTTCTTCTTCTTTGACACAGTCCTATTAGCGCAAAGAAACGAACTTAGTTCACTTCACTGGCGCACTTCACCCCTCACTGCTAATTCTTTTGCGAATTCTTCGTTCCGCTTGACGGCCTTACTTAATTAACCGGCGAGACGTTCCTTGTTTTCTGTTCTCTTGTTTATGTGCTAAGAACAGTGCGAACAACACGGGAATGTATTTTCCCGCGAAGTCTCGAGACATTCCTCCTAATTACGCTGTTTACAACCCACTCGAATGCCGCACTCAATAGCGAATTCTCAACAGGCTAACTTGTATCTAGCCAGAACAGTGTACAACGATGTTTAAGTATAGGCAAACCGAGGCACCCTTTCACTAGATGAAAAAATAAAGAAATCAAGTTGACACTTACTAAAAGATGCTGGAAACTCTGAAGCAATGCTGTGGCGGCGGTTTGGCATTGTTGCGCGAAGTTGTGGCTATAAGAAATAGAGCAGGTAGGCGATGGAACGACAACCGTTCTATTTTTCGCCGAGCTGGCGGGATTCAGGCTTGATCTTGAGGTATGGCTTCTAGCTTTCGATCTGTAACAAATAAAAAAAGGGGGTATGGCGAACTTGTAGCGTATCAGAGCGCATAATAAATGCAAGGACCAAAGTGCTGAAAGTTGCCGCCAAATTTTCACCAGCAGGATGTCCTATAGTCACCGCCTATCTTTAGGCGTTCAGTGATATAAGTGATGTTCAGCTCTGCATGGAACTATTTAAGGAAGCGGAGCTTTGGCAACAATACCGGCGGGAAGTAAATTAACCTTCTGCAGTCTACGAACAGGCGCCTTAGGTGCTTACAGACGGTACTGGGGCACATATGAAAATGTGTCGTTTCATTCTACCAAGCGCAGACGAGGCGTCCACTGCGAAAATGTGTTTTAGGGTGAGTCGCCATGCCACCAAAAATGCCAGTTCGGGAGAAATGAGCGCTCATGATGAGAGGGCCGCTCTCAGAAAGTTCGGGTATTAAAAAAAATAAACGATATATATATATATATATATATATATATATATATATATATATATATATATATATATATATTCATTTTTTAAGGAAAAGCTCTCTCAAACACGTATAAATAGAAGCCGGTATACAAACATAGGCATTCCTGATGAAGGCCGGTCTCCGGCTGAAATGTTGAATACTACTACTCATCTCTGTCTTCGCGCCTCCGGCCTATTCACCACCATGATATATATATATATATATATATATATAGTGAAATAGCAGGCACGACTTCGCAGTTATCGTTTATTGCCAACAGTTTCGACCGCGGGACCGGTCTTTTTCAAGGCAAGACCGGTCCCGCGGTGGAAACTGTTGGCAATAAACGATAACTGCGAAGTCGTGTCTACTATTTCACTCCAAATACGTTTGGCCCATTGAGCACAAGTTCTCATTATATATATATATATATATATATATATATATATATATAGTAGTTTAGAAACAAGTGCGCACTTTCGAAAATCTCACGTTTATTATTCAACGTTTCGGCCGTGGAACGGCAAGGCTATGCAGTGAAAGGATTCTGTGATTATGAAGGATGTCAGAAACACAGCAGCTGAGTGAGCTGGCCTGATTTTGTAAATGTTGTAGCGGTGCTATATGTGTTGGATAAGTGGTACCCCGTGACGTGATGCAGTAATTCAGGTGGCTGTGAATGAAAGAATAATACAGGGTTATTAGTGTAGGTTTGCTGAAATAGTACGTAGCTTTAATTAAAATTCTAATACCACGAGCAAGTTTGCGCTTCAGATGGGCGATATGTTTCGTAAATTTTAAGTGAGAGTCTAAAGTAACACCAAGAAGTGTGCATTCATCTACTGCACTAATGACGTGAGAGTCAAGGATGACAGTGGGAAGGAATTCTGGTGTTTTATGACTGGAATGAAAAAGCATAAACGAAGTCTTAGTGGGGTTTATTTTAAGTGAATTAAGGTGGCACCATGCTCAAATATTGTGCAGATCAGTGTTTAATTTCGCTGTAAGAAGAGTTAGTGATCGATCGC
Source organism: Hyalomma asiaticum (assembly GCA_013339685.2). Taxonomy (NCBI): domain Eukaryota; kingdom Metazoa; phylum Arthropoda; class Arachnida; order Ixodida; family Ixodidae; genus Hyalomma; species Hyalomma asiaticum. The sequence continues at coordinate 41,366,278 of CM023486.1, forward strand.
TAGCAAGCAATGTGGTGTCGTCTGCGTAAAGGAAAGCTTCAGTTTGTGATAGACAGTTAGGCAAATCATTTATGTAAAGCAAAAATAGTAGCGGGCCGAGTATCAATCCCTGCGGGACCCCCTTGTTGGTTATTCTGAAGTTAGAAAGCGAGGAACTAATGCATACAGCTTGTCGTCTGTCTGTTAAGTAACTTTTTATAAGTTTCAGTGCGGGTCCATCGACACCCACTGCCCGTAGTTTAGAAATGAGGATGACAAGATTTATTGAGTCAAATGCTTTCGATAGATCTATGAAAACTGACCCTGCATAGGAGCCGGCATCTATGGCACTTTTTATTTTATCTGTGAAAGAAAGTATAGCATAGTCAGTCAAAGAACCTGCCCTGAAGCCGAATTGGTTAGATGAAAGAATATTAAACTCTGAGAGGTATTTAGTAAGGCGCTTTTCAATGCACTTTTCGATCACCTTGCCAAAAAAAGAGAGAATAGCGATAGGACGATAATTTGAAATACAAGTGCGGTCTCCTTTTTTAAACACTGGAATTATTTTTGCATTTTTTAGCTGGCATGGAAATATTCCACTCGTGAAGATTAAGTTGGTGATATAAGATAAAGGTTTGGCAATCAAATGAGCGACTAGTTCTATATTTGCTGAACTGATTTTGTCCAGACCTGCATCCGTCACCTTTAAATTATTTATGGCATTGATTATCTCATCTGGATCTGTTGGAAATAGGTACACTGATTGTAAGCTACGTTCAAGTGATATTTCATTATTGTTGCTTTCCTCGGAGGTGGGACCACAGAAGAAGTCATTAAAAGCGTTGGCAATATCTAACGGTTCGATATAAAAGACGTTTGACGACTGAAGCTTTCTGATAGGTTCATCCCTACTTGATCGGTTCAGGAAGGAATTTATTATTGTCGCTTCGCATCTGAGCCAGCCTCTGCTATTCTACATTCGTAATATCTCCTTTTGGCCTCCCTGAGCAGCTTGTTCAGCAGATTGCAGTAAACTTTATAGCGTGTTTTGAGTCGAATGTTGAAGGGGCGCTTTTTAACTTTGCGGTAAAGATTATCTTTCTTGCGTAAGCTAGTCAGAAGGCCACTTGTTAACCAGGGATTGTCTAATGCAGGCGTATGTCTCCTGCATTTTACAATTCTGGTAGACATTTATGATACTTTTCTTTATGCTGTCTGAAAATTCATTAAATGCTGACTCTACGTCGGATTACGAAAATACGGAAGACCACTTTAGCTCAGAAACCTGTGTAATAAAGTCATCTTTGTTAATCACAGCTTTATCGAACTTATGACAAGGTGTAATGGGGTTCTTTGAGAATTAGATGAGAACGCACGTTGCGTCTTACGATCGCAACGCGTTCAGGAATACGGCGAGGCTGTTTCCTGTGAAGACTTTATGAAAAACACGAACGAACACGAACACAGAACAACAAAAGACGCTATAGGAGAAAACACTCTAACATGGAAAAAGAAAGCATGCGAACGCGCAGGAGTCCACGCAGCATAGGCAACAGTCTCACCAAAGCTGATGGGCTCAAGAGGGGTGAGTCACAGGAGGGAAGAGTCGGCGCGAGCTCGCGGTCGTCGCTGTGCCTGGTCGACGAAAGGTGGCCGGCACTGGTGCGGGTCAGGGACGCGGACGAGGAGGACGTCGGGCACCGGCGTCGCGACAACCGTTGTGTCGCTGCTCGGGGCTCCGAGAAAGAGGGCAGCACTCGGGTCTACACCCGACGGTGCTGTCGGTGGCACAGGCGGCTGGTCAGGCGATCCGTGGACAGCAATGGGAGCTCGGTGCCAAGCGAAGCCATACACTTCGACTCTTGGCGGCCGCCAGGCACTCGGGACTACGCCTCGACCGTGGTCCTGGTGGAGAGCTCCCGTGCCACGTCCCCGCTGGTTGGACGCCGCCTCGCTTCTCCCTCCAGTCTGGCGCCTCGCGCCCCGCTCCACGTGCAACGCTCATCTTTTCTCCTGGCGGCCGGATTTCTCCGCCTGTCGTCGTCCTCTTCACCGCCTCACGTGCAGAGCCGGCACTTCTTCGTGGCCGCTCTTTTCCGTTGTGGGTTCGCCACAGCAACAAACACCACAGGCGCGCACTTCTCTCATGACACAAGGTTTATGTAACTGACAAGGAAGTTTAAAGAAGATGGGAAAATGATCCGTGATGATATTCTCAAGTACACCGCCGACAGGAGGATACATATGATTGGAAAATATGTGATCGGATTAATGTGGCCGAAGACCCTGGTGTACATCTGGTTGGAAGGAAAACAAATGATTCGAGGCCAAAACCATGAAGGCAGTCAGTGTAGGCAGTAGTAGCAGCGCTGCAGTCATCTAGCAAATTTATGTTAATGTCACCAAGAATTAGAACATTCTTTTCGTCTGAAGATAACTTACCAAGCACGACGTTCAGTTCATTGCAAAAAGCAGATATAGACGATGAAGGCGAGCGATACAGGCAACCGAGAATTGTTTGATTGACATCATCCAATTCAATCCACACAGCTTCACAATTTGGCACCGAAAATATTATGTCATGCCGTCGTTTATAACGTAGATTTGAAGACACAAAAACGGCGACACCACCATAGCTTTGTTGAGGACGATGGCAGTATTCGGAAGCATAAGAGGGAAATCCGTATAGGTTACCGTCTGCATGTGAAAGCCAAGTCTCAGATATGCAGATAAGGGAAAACTTGCAGATAAGGGAAAAGAGGCCAGAAAGTTGGAGATTTCATCATAATGTTTCTTTAAACTTCGCGCATTGAAGTGAATTGCAGATAGGCATGGGTTTGTGAAAAATGACTGAAGTTGCTCAGATGAAAAATAAGATGACATTGTCGGATGTGGTCTTGCAATAAGTTAGTTCCTTGGCCCTTTAATCTTTATCGGAAGATAGATAAATCACCCTCAGACGAGATTCGGAAGACTCGACTGTCGTATGTCTTTCTGGCTTTTATTTGACAATTTTCAGTCCAAAAGAACTGCAGCCTTTGTCCCTTTTCAGTGACTGAGCCTTTGCGAACAGACCTTTGTTTTCACGGGTCAGGTGATCATTAATGTAAATCGGAAGATGATTAGGGCCTGGGAAACCGAGATCCTTGGAGTTTCCTGGTTATCCCTCGATAAGCCTACTGATGCGCTTTGCACCACGAAGATGTTAATCCTACTCGTGACACTCCGCTGAATACCACACGATTCCCCATAGGCAAATTCGTGGCCGATTGCTTCGCATTACACTGATTCCGACAATCCGTGGGAATGGTAGGATCTTTTTTTCCGAATGCGGGTTTCACAATGCGGGTGAGTTGCATGCACAATGGTTGAGTTCCATACTTTCCTCGCACAGATCAATTCAAATTTGCTTATTTCCCGAGAACAATCAATGAATGAAACTGCCTTACCAAAACAAGGGATCATTGTGCTATGTAACCTTTCGTAGTCTTTATTGTTGTGCGTTACTCTTTCTTTGTATTTGTACTGACCTCCATACATGGACCACTAGTCCGCCGCATTGTATAAATAAATAAATAAATAAATAAAAAAAATGCTCCCATCCTTCCATCTTTCCCTTTCTTTCTTTTCCTTTTTTTCTTTCTTTCTTCCGTAGTGTTCATATCCGCATATCCGTGCCCCCGTAAGCAAAACAGCAATCAGCCAGCCGCATTTTTAGCTTAAATCGGAAGTGCGTTAGTTTATGTTTAATAATTATTTTCAAAATAAAATACCTTGGTAGTTTAGAGACCTAAGCGTGGCTATTCTAGTGTACTCTTATTTTCATTTATAGTAACTTTTGTAATTTCAACCAGAGGCCAGTGCGTAATTTTCGTCAGTTAGTCCGCCGGTAGGAACGCACCTTCAATATAAAAGACCTACGCTCTGATATATATATATATATATATATATATATATATATATATATATATATATATATATATATATTTGTTATTACTTTTCCTAGCTTCATATACTTTCCAAGCAGGTCGTCTCTAAAAGGCAGTCGCGAGCACTGCACAAGAAACAGGAATGCCACTCTGCACCTTTGCTACTAAGAAAAGAATGTCAGACGCAGCGCGAAAACTGAACAGATATCTAGCGTACTGTTGAGCGTGAGAATGATTTTGCTTCATCGCTCGTGCCTGGATTCCTTCGTGCTGGAGAGAGTGCTATTCTGAAATAAAAGTCAGTATGCATAACGCTTTAAAGAGAACTCACTAAAATCTTCACACAACGTGATTCCTACATCCGATTCTTTCTTTTCCATAAAAACAGCTGCAGCCAGCTAGCATTTTTTGTTTCTAGCGTAAAACGCCTTTTCTTTCCTTCAACGCAACACTGCTTCAGTGTTACGAAATATGCACATTGTAAGACTCAATCGACCTACTTTCATTCACGAGCCTTCTCAAGTCGCAGTCGTCTATGTCATTAATTCCCGCTGTCGATACTTCAGAGTCAAGAAGTAATACATTCGCAAGAAGAGAAGCTCAGGGGAAGGTGGATGCTTGAATCGATGAACAGATCGCAACATACGATTTAGAATATGGAATGTAGCAGGAGCCAACGTTTCGACAAGTGGACTTGTCTTCGTCAGGGCGGTGACTGCATTCTCCAGCGTTCGTTTATGTGCGCTATTGCACACTCTCCCCCGTCCTCAGAAAGAGAGCAGAAGAGCAGTGACGAAGACAAGTCCACTGGTCGCGGGATCGAATCCCGGCCGCGGCGGCTGCATTTCGATGGAGGCGAAATGTTGAGGCCCGTGTGCTGTGCGATGTCAGTGCACGTTAAAGAACCCCAGGTGGTCGAAATTTCCGGAGCCCTCCACTACGGCGTCTCTCATAATCAGAACTGGTTTTGGGACGTAAAACCCCACAAAACAACAAAACAACAAGACAAGTCCACTTGTCGAAACATTGCCTCCTGCGACATTCCCTGTTCTAAATCGTATTTTGCGATCTGTTCATCGATACATTCGCAAGAGTCACTTATGTTGTCGCTATTTTTTCCCTAAAACCATGAAAAGCCGCTAAACAAGAAGGTTCAGAAGTGTATGACGCAATGTTGTTGCATCACACGCTTCTGTTGCGTCAATGAAAGGGAAAGTTCGTCTAAAGCATAATCTACAAGCGATAGAGCTGCGTTTCATACCTTCATAACTTACTGCTGAAGTAGCAAGAACACAGTAACAACGTCGCTGTACATTCTCTCTCTCTCTCTTTTTTGGCCGTGTCATAAGGCAAAGGTACCGCTTTTTGCGTAAAAGAGAGTAAGCTTTAATAAGTTAGCTTTAACAAACACTTAGTTTCCGGTCTCGAACTATCAATAAAGTAGTGCTCCCTTACTAGTCTGCCGTTGCTATTTCTTCAAATATAATCAGTCTGTGATTCGACATTGGTCGTGAAAGCGAACACACAGTCTTACATTCAGCTTGAAGGCAAAAAGATAAAGAACACAGCAATTTACTCTTGCAGAAGTTAAAAGCAGCGTTTCCAATAAGCTTAGGAATGGAGCTGTCGATGATTGCTTTTATGCAGATTCGGGACACAACAAATGAAAAGAAAGGGTACCCTTTGCGAACATGACTCATACATTGAAATCAAGAAACTCCATAGCTTATGTGGAGAGAAAAAGGAACAAGTTATTTAGTAACGTCTTAGTACTATTATAACTGCTTCTAGGTTTTGCCTTGACAAAGGTGCACTCTTTTGGTAGCACATTCAATTTCATTTTTGGTCCATTTATTGTCTTGCTTACAAAGCGTTCACCGCAGTTGTAAAAGAAGTCCAGCGTTTTTTGGAAAAAAATTACAGCATATCCACGGAGTGTATAATTATGAGTGGGCGAAGCTCGGGAGGTTTATCGCAGATCGTGCCGAGTTCCGGATTAATTTAGTTAACGCGCACGCTACGAATACTTATGGTTCAACAATGCACAAGTAAAATCTCCCACCGGCACTTCATTGCAAGTCAAGATCCAGTGCCTATATATATATATATATATATATATATATATATATATATATATATATATATATGTATATATATATATAGGTGGCCGGTGAACGGTTCTCCAACGCGAGCAGTCGGTATTTCTCAATCAAGAAGCTCGCTAGGAGACGCTGGCTGCGCCAACGTTGTCTCTCGCGGGTGAGGGCGCGTTCTCCTTTTTGCGAGTTGGTAGAGCGTTCATCTAAGAAAGAGCGTTCCCATAGTCAACGCGCGCCTTTCGCTCTCTCTCTCTCTCTCTCTCTCATAAGACAGCAGATGGAAGAGTGAGAGAGAGAGAGGCACGCGCCGAGGGCGAGCGCGTGCCTCCCGGCACGCCGGTACGCCTGACGCAGGACAAGGTTAGACTAAGAGGAGCTTCGCCCCTAATATGAAAGAGGGCATGAGTTCTGATAATCCTGTAGCCTTGTTTGCTGTCACTAAAATGTCAGACGTTGACGAGATGTCGTGTTCGGCTGCTTCAGTCTCGTTATATTTCTTTTTTCTAGCGAATCCGCGATGGACTAGGTTCCATGACATTGTCTGTAGACAAAACTTTCCTTCTCTCGCGACGCTGTCCACGTCTGCTGGGCTTCCTCCGTGGTAGCGGAAGGGAAAGGAAAGCCGTTTCGGAGGCCTCGAGAAATTCTGACCACCCGTGGTCTTGAAAAGCATAGTGTTGAAAAGTAAAATGTTGCAAGGAGTGAGAAAAGGAAGTGAAGTTGAGTACTAGGGAGAGAAGGGTGTGGGAAGGGGAGGTGACAGTGAGGAAGAATGTTGTTAGGGTGAGGAAGGGGAAACAAAAAGAGGAAAGGGTGGAGCTATAGCGCACTCTTGTACAGCATTGCGTAGCAATGAGTGCGAATAGAAAGTCAGGGTCTGGAAGAGGGAAACTTATAGTCTGTTTCAGAAGTTCCGTGCAGCACTGTGGAAGCTACAGGCCTCCTTGATCAACCAGGAGGGCGAACGCATGTCAAACGTGTGCTTCCGCGGCTTGTCATCTGCCAATGACGGGGGCTGCCGTGGCAACTGCAGCCATGGAAGGAGGAAGTTCAAGCGGGGTGTGCGTGCCCGAACAATGCATTTCGTCTCGCTTCGGAAGAATTCTGCGCTCGATGTCCTCGTAACCTTAGCTCTGTTGCACGGAACTCCTGAAACAGACTATAGAGGGGGACGCCACAAGCTACGTTGTATCCTCAACCTTGTCAAACTTTAAATCGAACGCCCTAGCTGTGTTTAAGCCTTGCGTGAGTTAGAGCACGTTGAGCCTTTTCTTTTACGTTGGACTGAAATACCTGCCATGCATCCAACTGCATAACATCTTGACTGTTCCCTCAGTGGATTTTAGCAGTAGCACCCTCGTCACAGCATACTGTTCACGGAACATACTGTTCAAACTAAACCTATACTTGTCATATAAATATGACAAGTATAGGTTTAGTTTTGTAAGTTGGTTATTGGAAGATCTGACCTCACGCCACCAATTATCGACAACTACGGTTTCAGTCTTCCGGAATATACCACAATTCTCCCGCATAGCAAAATGTTGCGTGAAAATATAGTATTTTACGAAAGCTCGCGCTTCATTGCGAGAATTCGTTGAGCTTCGGACATAACGTGTCTGGAAACTCTCGCCATAGGCTATAAAAAAAGAAAGCTCACAATTGAAACAGGTAAAAAAATTACAGCATATCCACGGAGTGAATGATGATGAGTGGGCGAAGCTCGGGAGGTTCATCGTAGATCGTGCCGAGTTCCGGATTAATTTAGTTAACGCGCACGCTACGAAGCCTTATGGTTCAGCTATGCACAAGTGAAATCTCCCACGGACACTTCATTGCAAGTCAAGATCCAGTGCCTATATATATATATGGGTGGCCGGTGAACGGTTCTCCAACGCGAGCAGTCGGTATTTCTCAATCAAGAAACTCGCTAGGAGACGCTGGCTGCGCCAACGTTCTCTCTCGCGGGTGAGGGCGCGTTCTCCTTTTTGCGAGTTGGTAGAGCGTTCATCTAAGAAAGAGCGTTTCCGTAGTCAACGCGCGCCTTTCGCTCTCTCTCTCTCTCTCTGCCTCTCTCTCTCTCATAAGACAGCAGATGGAAGAGTGAGAGAGAGAGAGGTACGCGCCGGGAGGCACGCGCAGAGGGCGAGCGCGTGCCTCCCGGCACGCGGGTTACGCCTGACACCTGACGCAGGATAAGGTTAGACTAAGAGGAGCTTCGCCCCTAAAAAAGGGACCTATGAGCACTCAGCAGTTTGACTGCTGAAAAGAATAGCGTATTGGGCGAATTTCTAATAGACGTAAAAATGCGCCGAAAAGAGGAACCGCGCGAAGAAAGAGCGAACAAGGGCGAATTTTGTTAAGATTCTCTCAAGTTCGGTGTCCTGTGTTCACTTTGACGTATCCTTACCCACTGTTTTTCCAAACCATGGAATTTCTAAACCATTCGTTCATTGCAGATTACATTACATGCCAGCGGACTGGGAACGCAGTTGAACAACCAGTATGCGTTTGTTTTGCGCACTTTACTTCTCGTGCTCGTAATATGCTATGTAACCTATCCTCATGACTTTACCCGGCGCTACACGAATACCTCTGCCCAATTTGCGGCGTACCTGACACCTTAGCTGACCTTAGACTAGCGTGCCCGTGCCTTACGGTTACCGAAACATCGCCTTCACCGAATGGCCCTAAGAACAGCCAAGCAAGCGATGACCTTCTCGAAACGTGGGAGGCCAAGCTCGCCTCAGAGGACCTCGACGAACAACGACGACTCGTCACCAGGGCGAAGGAGGCAGCGAAGGGCAGAGGGTTCCTGGAAGGACGAAACCTCCCACCTAGGGTACAAGCGGGGCTAGCCCCACAGTACCGTTTCGTAAAATAAACGTGTATTCATTCATTCATTCATTCATTCATTCATTCATGAAATCTGGACGCACTGCAGATTGGTATTATGAGAATACGCGTAAGGAGGACTTGCCATACGCCTTATGTTGTAAACAATTTCTGAGGTTCTTTCTCTGAGGTTCTTTTACTGTTGCATTTGAAAGCGGAATTTAGTGCGACGGGAAGTTCGCGACAAAAACGGGGACAAGAGAGGCACACAAACCGAACGCTTAAACTTAAAATAATGCTGTATAAATATGAAATTTATCATATAACCGCGAACCTTCAATTTTTTCACACTTTTTTTTTATCATACTCTTGATATGGACGTATGCACCCATGTAACTTCACTTCATCTTCCACGCTCGTGCTGTGCGCCGTGCTCGGATCCCTTTTTTTTCCGCGCAGTTTTTGTTAATGAATAATGAACTCACCCAGCGCTCATTTCTTACTAACGGAATTTACCTCAAGCTGCTCATAGCTTGAGTCTTAGGAAAACTTGGGCTATATATAGAAACAACTAATAAAATGGTACATCCTCAAAGCCTTTTAGAGATTTTATTATTAAATGTGTCACTTTATGAAGGCCGATCCTAGCAACTTCGTTATCTTTCTCCTCTAATACAAAACAATGCACTCTTTCGCAGTGTCGATGTGTCAGTGACCACCAATATCGTTCATTGCCTTTGTAAGCGCTGTCATTTAAGAATGAGCCGTACATATTTTCCGGCCTACACGTGTGCGATGATATTCGTGCTCGAACGTCGGACAATAAGATATTTCTTGGAGAAACAACCCTGCCCAATAAACCTTCCGCTTTACTTCACAACATTCGCGAACAAAACTGTGACGATTGCGACTTCACTGTACATTGTCGTCGGATGACGTTTCAGCAATGCGATACTCGCTGCTATACACTCTAAACACAGTATTCTTTAGTTTATTTTATAGGTACACAAAAATGTGAAAATATGCTCCTTTACTAAGGGTTCATGTGATTTAACCTTTAGTAAAGGAGCATGTTTTCACATTTTTGTGTACCTATAAAATAAACTAAAGGTCACCGTGTTTAGACTGCACTGGTAACCGCTCGGTATGTAACCACAGCTAAGACCTCTGCCGCGGCGCATTTCTTATCACGGTGGTGCGTCCCCACTCCGAAACATTGGAAAGCAATAGACACTCGCCGAGCGCAGATTTCAATGAGCAGGACCGTAAATACATCAGATATTTCGACAAATATACTGCATTAGGCACTTATGCGGTGTAACTGATCTAAGTGAAGTTGCTTCTATTAATTCTAAAAAAAAAGTATTTCTTAACTTACTTAGAACGGAGGCGTTTCATTCGGGTTATTTTACTAAGGTAGGTTACTAGAGGTAGATAGAGCATAGTGCATGCACATATCTTCTATAACCGCTGAGACGTACACGAAGTGAGTGGTCCTGCTGAGTTCGCCGTAAATCGCGTCTGCGAAGCTTCTCATTATCGTCAACATTTATTAACCCTAATGAACCCTCTTGGGGTACTACATAATGGGGTGGCGGGGAGCATACATAAGAAAAACGAACGTACAAACAGACATGAAAGCAATAAACTAGCATTTAGAAAGGAACGAGGTGAAATGGTAACACGGTCAAAATAAACAGGAACAGCAATGCACTCAATGCCAGTGAAAGTACAGAAGAATAATAATGCACTGAAGGTAAAAAATACGTTAAAAATAAAATAATCTTTCAAATTTTAAATATAGGGAATCTGAAAGAGTTAGTACAATTATTTTCAAATAAATTTGTTCACACTCCACCTTGTTTCCGCTCCCGAGAACAACAGGGGGAAACACGATCGCTTTCTATAACATCGACCCCGTATCTTCGAGGGAATCCTTTCACCACGAACCCACGCGACATCATTCAAGTTTACGCTCCCCTATGCTTTAGAACGATAGCCCCGCGCTTCCGCTAGCGTTCTTCCAAAGCGTACGCTCGTGTTCATCACACAGGACGCCCCCCGGCACCTGTCAGACGGGCGCGAGGTCCCTGTTGAAAGGAGCTACATCACTCTCCTCGCTGTGGCTGGCGCCGATGAAGCCGGCTGGCTTCATTTCGCCGCTGCCCAGCCCAACCTATCAAGGCTGGCGAGATTGTCCAGAGGTGGACAGAGGTGGCGGGTTAGGTTATTAATGGACCCACGGCACATCCATCGAGGCCTGACTCTGAAAGAGGCCCCGTATCCATGCGGTCGTCTGAGCTCCTTAATAGCTCCAGCCACGTAGAAGCACTGCTTTCCCTAACCGAGTTGCTTTCCCCTACTCGCGAGCTGAGCTGTGCTATTTTTTGTTCCCGGTAGAAAAGAGTTCTCCGAGTGAAGCTGACTGATAAGGCAAGCCAAAAGAGAACAGCACTTTGAGGTATTTCCCGAAATTCATTCTACCTTCCAGCACGCTTGAACGCTTCGCCGAAGCGTTCAAGCTTCGTGTTTGTATATATATAAGTGTAGTAAGACTGACCGTCTACTCAGTAAGTCCTCCTTGAACGCGCCATTTCCTCCCCTTCTGCCCGTCTTCTTTAGACCGGAAGCAAACCTTGTTCTAAGCCAATACTCAGCCGACTTTTTCGCGTGGCAGCGTTTACAACAATGAACGAAAGCATCCTGCTGGATGGGTAGATAGTTGGCCCGTCTACACTTACGTCATTGCATTGAGTGATGCATGAGGAAGAACGCAATCCGCGTGTTTTATTTTTCTATTCCATTCAGTAGCTTCTTTCGCATTCCAGCTTCTTGCGTTAAAACCGTTGCTTGTGTTTGCATAGACAAAAATGAAGCTCAGAAAACTCCTGTTGTTATGAGTCGGCGCTTTTGGCTGGTTTTATGGGACAGTTCTTAGCACCAGTAGCTCGCACCCGTTTAACTGTTGTTGCCGATGAAAAGCCTATCTGTGTCCTTTCGCTAGCACTCTTTGCTCTCTCGTAATAAGGAGGAAACAACTATATTAAAACCAAGACCTGTCAGGCAAGAAAGGCATAGGGTTGGGGGAGAAGGAAGGCGGTGGGCAGTCGGGCTGCTCTAGATGCCTGTTAGCCTGGTGCAGAGCGTAGTATGGCCTGTTATGTTAGCCTGGTATTGTCTGGTACGTTAACTTGGTAAGGCCTGCCACTCAATGTCAAGCTGGGCATCTGGCCGTTACTGCGCAGCGCAGCCTCCCATCGCCGCTGTCGCTCATTGCCGTGAAAAAGAACCGTGGGTTTCTTTTGGGCAGTTGCGGTGTATATAAATTAGGTCAGCTCTCTCTCTCTCTCTCTGCTCTGAGCATTTTGATCTTCCAGAAAAAACTTCATGCGCACTCTCAGTAGGAACACTTATACTATGTTGGCTCACGTACACGCATCGTTAGGAGACGTCTTGGCATCTGAAGATAGCTAAGAGCTTTATACTGCATAAGTATTAAAAACTGGCGAGTTGGTGTGAATTCATTCCAGAGTCATTCTTCCGCATGCATACAGCAAACGAACACGCAAGGGAAGAGGACAAGGAAGCGCCGGCCCAGTTTATTGATATTAATAATAAAAATCCTGCAGATCCCACGCACTGCGCGAATCGGTGTCATGCGGAGCAGTGAACGAGGAAATTGCGTATGACGAATGTAATTCTTTGGCATTCTTCGAACTGCTACAAGTAGCATCAAAGCTACATGGGCCAGCCAGGAACGTCGACGTGCCCGTGGCTTCTGAATGGTAGGATGTAACGATGGAAATCGCGTTATGGCGAAGCACAGACATTTTTTTGTTAATGAAAAACGCACTACACGGTGTCTTGATGTGCTATCATAAGCGTTGTTCATTAAACCATTCCTAGGGAATCGACCGAAGTGCACAAAAGCGCATATGAAATGCTGGAAGGGCACATGCATTGCTATGATTGTGCTTATCACAATTTAGAAGGAGAAGTCACGTTACGCGTGCACCATCGTTATGACTGCTGGTGCAATAGGTTTATTTACACTATACACACCAAGCGGGCGAAGCAGCCGTAGCCTTGTGGTATCGTGCTTGCCTCGAAGGCCCGTGTTCGATACCGCACTAAAGCTTGGTAGGTAGCATTTGCGTCTATGTGGCTGCTTATGTCTACATTCCAATCGCAACTTACCACAAATGGTGTTTCCTGTCTTAAAAGACGATCTCTTTGAGCCCACTGAAGGAGTGCATGCGCTCCCCCACCCCTCCATTCTCTGGACAATTACCACCAAATGTTGTGGCGCCGTCTCCAAACCCGCACCCTTCCCTCCCCCTATCTGCTGTCCCGCATCCACCCAGGGGCATATGCCCCGTCTTGCACACAGTGCACCCACCCCCACGCTACCCTTACCCGCATTCTCCTCGAATGCCCGGCGCACCCTCCCCCGCGGGGCCCGGAGCTTCTGACCACCTGGGAGGAATGGGAGACCCTGCTACGCTCGACGGACCAGGTTAGGCAGAACATCGCCACCGACCGGGCTGCCCACGTCATGGTGCTCCACGAACTCATGAACGTGTAGTGCAGTGGAGTCGTGCGGGGACCCGAAGATCCCTTGGTCATCAATGTTCTTTCTCTCTCTCTCACTCTCTTTGAGCCGGCTCTCGTGTGTCAACCGCGAACAAAGAATTGTCTGCCGATCCTGGAGACCGTGCAGTGGTGTGAGATGCAGAAAACTTCAGGCGCCGGTCAAAGTTGCGGGTTCGATACCCGTAGTCGCGGCGTTTCATATGTCTCTGTCAGTTAGTCCTTGATTTGCATTGGCTCTATCGAATTCAAACGCCTGTGCCACATATCCGCATACAATGAGCCGAGCGCTACGCATATGAGCCACACGCGATCGCAGAATCGTTAATCTTGACTCACATGACGTGTATGTCACGTTGCTGCTGCAAAGATAAGCCATCCATGTTCGTCATGTATTTATACCCTACCTCCCAAATATTCGGGTAGTATAATTATGCGAACGAGACAACCAGGACAGCACTGAGACGTTGATAGATAGATAGATAGATAGATAGATAGATAGATAGATAGATAGATAGATAGATAGATAGATAGATAGATAGATAGATAGATAGATAGATACGTGCACACTTGCTCACTTTCGCCATGAAATGCCTCGCATCCTATTCAGGATTACAATGTAATTAAGGCGCAGCATTACTACACGTGGCTGTAATATCGCGGAGCACATTGCAATTCCGTTTTACCTTCTTTTAGTTGCAGAAAATGAAATGGCGCTGATTTACAAGCCTCACAGTGTGAAGCCTGAGAAGGTATCCCAGGCCCGCTACATATATTAAAGGGTCTCTGAAACTTTTTTTTGACATTGTGTCATTGATTAGGCAACACAATTGTAAAATCCTTCACGCCATAAATAAAGCGGAACAGCCTGCGCTAAGGTAGCGACTGGCTTATTTCTGTCGCCTTCCTTGTTACCACTGCTGTTATTCCTCAACTCGAACAGCTGCGGAGTGCGCGCTAGCGATGACTGCGCTTCCCACGTCAGCCGCTGTGCAGAGCCCCCCGTAGCGACCTCGCGCCGCGATGAATTTGCTGACGTTGCCGGCCTCGGCAGTGCTAGCCTCTGTAATCGAGCACCGGCGACTCGTACGTGCGCCGTCGGATGCCGCGACGATACCGTTGGCTGCCCTTCGGTGCTCGTGACGTCACGTGGATTCCGCTTCGTATGAAGGGGCGGTTGGAAACGCTTCGAGTCGTGTCGATCTCTCACGATGTGCGTATTTAAAACGTTGTAGTAAATTACACGCTTAACGCAGAGTGCTGATATTTTTACGCTAAAGATCAGGATTCGGGCTATCGGTTCAACGCATTTGTACGAAATCACCAAAAACATTTCAGGGTCCTTTTAACTACAAAAACTGTTACATAATCAGACGAAGTACTGAAATACGCAGTCAACCTTGGGTTATCGATAGTGCCAGCGGGTCGTCTAATGAGCTTGTCGAGACGACGACTTGTCAAATGGTGGGAGAGAATAGAACCATTCAATGAAACATGGCTTGATGAATCTGCAATTTGACAAGAAATCGCATGTTCACGGCGCTCAATCCAGATGAACGAACGCTTCTCTCCTAGCAACTCTCTAAATGTATGAAACGTTCTCACAACATGAGAGCAGAGCAACTCGAAGCAGCGGGATATGTACACAACATTAAGAGCCAGCGGCTACCTACGTTGATCTTATGCATAACTTATACTTCAGTATATAGCACGCACTACTGCTAGAAAACCAGAAAGAGTGGCCTGAAATCGGAATCAGCAAAGGTGGTAGGCTTAGAACTGGGTAAGATGTCTCTCTGCCTAAATTTTCTTGACGTATTCAAGCATCTCTTCGAAATTCGGCATCCTTCCTATACATAGCTGCAAGTTACCATGCAATTAACGGAGCAAATTCACTGCTGATAAAAAGCCCTTTTTTTCCTCTTATCCTCTACATGAACGTCATTTCCTGATAAGGCTATTACACGTCAAGAAGGGGTTTATTTTAAACAGCTTCCTCCTTTTGACCCAAAGCTTCCTCTTTTTGATCCAAAAGAAGCGGATTCAATGGCGCACTTTCTATTGAGGCCGAAATGCTAGACGTCCTTGTGGTGTGTGTTTTCATAGCGAGCATTAAAGAAATACAGGCTATCGAAATATTCGCAGCCCTCCACCACGGTGTGCCTATATTCTTTTCACGGTTTTCACACTTATAACACCAGGCATTGCTACTAACATTTTTCCACCTAAGAAAATGAGAAAGCCGTATCGGTAAATAACGATATATTACGAAGGATGCATGATCACTTTTCGGAGAATTTCGTTTTCCTGGGTAGGAGTTCTTGATATTAACTGTCCCAGATATACATATTCGTTTACACACTGCAAGGGTTCATTGTTGATCTTAAATTCCTGTTCCTTAGCTAAGCTATTGAGCATAACTTTGGTCTTCTGCCTATTCATTTTTAATCCAAATTTAATGCTTTCCCTGTTTAAGTCATCAATCATGTTTTGTAATTCGTATAAGGCTGGGCTGGAGCGCATTTGGAAGGCATTACGAAATCATGACCGGAAACTCTCCGCTCTCATTAAAGCGAAAAGTATTCAATCACTGCATTCTCCCAGTACTAACGTACGGTGCAGAAACATGGAGAATAACGAAAAAACTAGAGATGAAACTAAGGAGCACGCAACGTGCAATGGAAAGAAAAATGATAGGGGTAACGCTAAGAGATAAAACACGAGCGGAATGGATCAGAGAACAGACAGGAGCAGTGTTGTACACGTTCCTCCAAAACAGGAACGAAAGCTCGTTCTTCGTTCCTTCCCGATTTTGTAACGAGTTCCCGTTACAAGTTCCTTCAATCAGAAAGGAACGCGTTCCAGTTACATTTTGGAAATTGGAACGTGTCGTTACATTTACGTTACATTTGATTTTTAAGATTCAAAATAGTCTCGGAAAATTGTGAGCTGAAATTAAGTGACTTAAACGCTTTAAATTCAATTCGAGCTACGTACATTTCGTGAACTTGAACCTTACCGGCAGCAGATTACCTGGAGATAGAAAATATGAAAATAAATGCTTCTAGACATTTTTTCAGGGAGCACCGAACGTAGTCCCGAATTGTTCACAGCGAATTTGACTCTAGTCTATTACAAGTGCAACACATAATGGGTCTTCCAATGAGTAGCCAGAATAGTGCTCCTCAGGTGTGCAGATAGAAAGTCACTCACATTCACCAACACATGAGACATTGTGAGTATCAAGCCTACATTTAACACTAAAAGCTATGTATGCTGTAGACCTGTCGATTTACATTGGCATATAATAGCTCGTGCTTCACCCGCGTCTATCAATACTGCAACAAGATTTCCCGATATGTCGTCATCATTTGCTGCCCTAAATTTCTTCCCTCAGTATTAGTAGTCTTTTTAGTCGTTTAGTAGTCTAATTGACAGTTCTGAATATATTATTTTGCTTAGGTCTCACAATTTTAAAGCATTTGTGATACTGTTCTTTCGCTGTTATTTATGGTGGTGCGCGGCGTGTGTCCGTGTGGAGAATTCGAACTGCATGATCAGCTGATGAGCTTACCGACGACGACGTAGGAGTATCTTTTTTTCTTATGGCGTCCTAAGGAGTACGCTTCGTCTGTTCAATTTCTACAGCAGCCCCACTTTCATTCAATAGTGAAATTACATTAATATGCGGAGAATTAATTAATTAATTAATCGCCTCACGTGCATCATTTCATCGGACGCCAACCAAGAAATGATGTCTCAAAACAAAAATGACGTATGTCACGCTTGAAAGGTTCGCAGCAGCACAACCGCACAACCCAAGTAGCAAAAACTTGCGCACGTGATACTGAGCGTGGCTCTAGTTCTTATGAGATCAAGACATAGTAGAAATCATACCTAATGTGAACAAGAAAGTAACAAATGGGCCGATTTACACTTAGAACACAAAGCTGTCTTTTCGTTATGCGAATACGAAAGAACATTAAATAAACCATACCTGCACGTGCTTTTTAAGTTTCTCGCCGATCTTTTCGACACTCCATGGAGCACAAGTCATACATTGGGCTAAACACAGGCGTGCGATGTTGTATTCAGTCGGTTGAAACATCGGGGGTAGTCATGGCCAGGAAGCAATCTAAAATTCCACATCGGCACTCATTGCAACAGAATCTGATGGCACAGGAGGCGAGATGGTGTTCCGTGATCTTCGAATGCCAAGTGGAAGATCACTGCAGTGTGTCCAGCCTTCAGAACGACCCTTCCTTGCTCTTCAGACTGGCTAAAATAAAGCGAAAGACTTCTACCCCTCGCCACGTGGTTGGTGTCGTCCCGCGCGCTTTCCTGTCGATTTCCTGCACCCCTGCTGGCGCCTGAGAGTTGTTCCACCATAACTACAGCCCTTTCGTCGACCCCTTTCGTCACAGCAGGAGGGCCAAGTTTTCCTTTTTCGGCGGACGTTGTCGCCCCATCAGCAGAGGCCGGCAGCGTGTCGAGTAGAGTATGCTGCGTCGGCACGGTCGCTTGCAACACGACTTTCGGAGAATCCTACAATTCCCCACTCAAGCAAGCCGGGAGCGTCCGTGGAAACACAGCAGCTGATGTCTCCTCAGCGATCTTCATTTGGACGTTTGACAAGAGACCACGCCACCCTTTTGTTAACAAACCCCAGACGGCTCGGTCGTGCTGGCTGGCCTTGTAGTTCTGTTCTCCAAACTCTCGTGGTTTACGTTTCCGGCTGCTAAGTGTCGCCAGCCCGCACACAGCTACGTTGATCGAGACACTGCCTGCCTGCTAGCCACGTCACGTTATCTCGACCTCACGGTAACAGTTGCCGCTGCTCGTCTGCTTCGCCGAACGGTCTCCTGCGTAAAAAATTCCATTGACGCCGAGGCCCACACGTTTGAGCCGTAACCGCATTCTCAGAACTAATGCATTGAGCAAAGCGCGCGTTGTCAGTGTCTTAGTTCGAAGGGAGCCTTGGCGGCGGGATCTGATGGGACGAAAGGAATTTCGCGGCTGGCTGCGGTTCCGCCTGCGTTGCCGTAGACAGCCGGAAACATTTCGTCCAGCGACAGTGCGCGGCCACCGTATGGGGGTAACGAAATGCACTTGTGTGGTGTGCTTACACTGGCGAAAGAGAAGTTTCGCCCTCGTCGAAGCCTCGAAGAGGGAGAGTAAAGGAATGACGTTTTGCGTGTAGTTTTCTTTTGAGTGACGGAGACTACTAACAGGGAAGCGGGGACTCAAGGCTCGGTCTCGGCGGTTGTGGCCCAGCCTATCCGTCCTGCATGCGGACCTGTGGAACGCTTATAAAAGGAACGTCGTTCCCCCTACCGTTACTGCATAAATGTAACGCGTTACCGTTACAGTTCCACCAACTCTTAAAGGAACGCTAGCGTTCCTTCGTTCCTCCAAGAAGGAACGAGTTCCAGGAACGTCGTTCCTTGGAACGACGTTCCGTACAACACTGGACAGGAGCAGCCGATATTATCTTATCAACTAAAAGAAAGAAGTGGACCTGGGCAGGACATGTCATGAGGGGGAAGGATAACAGGTGGACAGTAAGAGCGACGGAATGGATACCACGAGAGGGAAAACGCAACAGAGGTAGGCAAAAGGTTAGATGGAGCGATGAAATTAAAAAGTTTGCGGGCATAAAGTGGAACCAACTCGCTCAGGATAGGGTGGATTGGAAATCGTTGGGAGAGGCCTTCGTCCCGCAGTGGACCTAAACAGGCTGATGATGATGATGATGATGATGATGATGATCACTCTATCTTTCATGCAACATATGGTATTTAGCTCCATTGACAGTTCAAACACAGACATTGACTATTGTCATATGATATACTAGACATTTATATCAAAGACCAAGGTTCTCACAACTGCAATGGCGCCAATATACTTTTTGTGCTCCACGTTGTTCTTTGCGCAGTCTCTTTACTTGCAGGTGCACTACTGAAGTGTGGAAAAGAGCTTGTATATTTATGAAAACGCTTGGATTTTCTTTAGCGCAGTTTTGGAATTATGGGATATTCGCCTTGCTTTATTGATATGTCGGAAAGAGATGTTGACTCTCAAGTAAGGTGCCGGCTACTCATTGACTCCTGAGTGGAACGAACGTTCAAATTCCATGGTTCAGCATGAAAAGCTTTCCAGCCATAAAGATGGTGATTTTCGGACCTTCTGAATTCTGAAGCGCTGGAAGTCTATAAGCACAGTTCTACAAACAAACTTCAAGCGAGATACTCGTGAAATAGAATAAGCAGTTTCTAAACTGCTACAATGTGGCTTCCTTTCTTTACCTCCTCGACATTTTCGGGAATGGAAGCAGTAGCGTACCTTTTTACCTCTCCATGAATACAAAACCTGAAGATTATGTAAGTTGAAAAAGATTCAGGGGACGTATGCAGGAATACTTAATAGCAAACACGGGGTGTCGCGAAAAAATTATATATATATAGCAAGTGCTTGCTAAGAGATAGCCGGTAGAGTGCATTAGAGCAAAGAGCAGTTAATGACAGCCTCGTTTCTGTTAGGAGGGAAAGAATACCTGCGCCCACTCCTCTGTAAATCGCCAAAGTGATGCGTAAACGTTTGCTAATAGCCACTTGCTGTTTTGTAGACTTTGCTGGTGCTATGTTTAGCTGACAAGTTCGCTTTTTGTTTTCCAATTACACCCAATACCACGCGCTTGCATTTCCAGTGCTTGCGCTGTGTTTGCGCTGTCCAGTGCTTGCGCTTCGCCGATACCGTGGGACCTGCAACGCAGTTGTCCCACGGTATCGGCGAAGCATCGGCCTTCTCATCTATCGTCAGAAAATGCGTTAACCGGTTAAAGTGAATGTGCTTTCCACGTACTTGTCACTAAAATTTGTTCAGAGCTAAACTTCCCTCGTTTTTTTTTTATTTTTTAGAATGGTGAATGTTGACTTTAGTGCGTGTTTTAGAGAAAGCTCTTATTACATATGAATCTCCTCTTGCACCGCCGGTGCAACGCGTTCAAATGGTTCTGATGTTTGTTCAATGCAATTTTCCTCGGTAGGTTACCGTGGGACGCACGGGTTTCTCACCTAGACTACTTCAAATTATTGCGCAATGAAAGGGTTAATTAAGCACACTCACCTGAATGTTACCGCAGATAACGGCCTGCATGCACAAGCCCTTGGACACAGGCATGGGTACCGAGGCACAGGTATGGGTACCTAGAAATGGGAAACACCGTCGGAGCAGGCGAGGAAATAGGGCAGTGAAATAAAGATTTTCACAAACATAAACTGAAATGAGCTCGTGCAGGAGATCACTGTAGTGGACATAAGGAAGACTGTTGATAACTGGTTATGTGGCAGTTATCATAGGTAGACACTTTTGCTAATACCGTCGCGAAAAATAATATTCTTGAAACAGAACTACCAATGGTTTTAATGTCGTGATTTATCAAGCTTTTATTCATCATGTTTGCACCCGGAAGGTCTGTTGCTCTATAACAGCCGATTAATAACGACGGTCGGGAGAGATACGTCTGCAAACTGTACATTAGGTGGGAAGGAGCTCTAATATAATATCTGACTATATAATCGTCCTATGGTATAGTTTTATGGAAAGAGAGGTAGCATTACATTCACTGACACGCACTCTCTCCGACCCAAAAGCAAGGATGGCGCTCTGTCCGCGTAATTTTTTTCTACACTATGCTTTGTTTTATTTTTAAACGCTAAAGGTGCAATGGACGACGCCGTCAAAACTTGTAAAAGCCGAGACGGTCGAAAGAAAAGGAATCGCTTAGTACATCCATGCATATAACCCACGCAGGATAGTCAAAGCTGCGGTACTGAGAGATAAGCCATATTTGTTGGTCATTAAAACGCACATAATTCAGTAAAGTTATCGTTTCAAGAAGAGAAGAATACCTTCCACCATTGGTATCGCACCTTCAATACAAAAACAGCTATGATTCAGTAGACACGTGTTACTTCGGTATGAAATAAGTATTTCTTTTCCATCTTCTATTGATTACAATTTATGAAACGTCGCCGAGTGCTCTTGTCGCACGCCACTTCTCATTGCGAAATTTTGAGCCGTACTATCTGCAAGTGGTCTTGTGAAAGCATTAGGCTGCATCTCAGTGCGAGTTAAGATGAGCAAATGCATATATTCTTGTACGCAGCACCTGTAGCGGACGTCAAAAAATTTTTAAAAAAGAAGAAAACGATGAAGAGTAGCAGCAAATTGATGCCGCAAGCATGAGTAAAATCACTGCCACGTCTGAATGCTCCGTTATATCGCTGAGTAAATTAGGCTGTCGAAATTCATTCACGCTAGGTACATCGGAGTGGGCTTGTATGCTTAATAGCAACCTTGCGAAAGCGCCTAGGGATAAGTGTCGGCAGTTCAGTTTGAACTTTTCTGATGGTTCGATGACCTGTGTCGGTATTAAGAGATGAGTATCATACTCCTGTGTGGCAACGAAATTGAGCAGAAAAAAAAAACCGCTGCGCGCACGAAGCAATTTCATTTTCTAGTACTTTCCTTGGAGCATACATAAAACATCCGTTTCCATTCGATATCCGATTCTTGCTAAACTTTTATTTTGTGGTTAGTGTGTGAGAAACCTCATTTGTGCTACAAAGTAGGAGTATGTAAAATTCCCGATGTCAAATATAGAGCTGTTAAAGGTAGCCTATATACAAGTTCCTAATACTAGGCTTCAAGTTTCCGAAAGGACAATACTAATAATGTTGTCTGCTATGCGTGTCTACTGAAGCTGCAAAAACCAGTGACATAACAAGAAATGATTCGTAAGCGCAAAGGCACAAACGGCGCCTAATTTCTAAGACTGCACAATTTCGTGGGTGCTCGCTCTCGTTGGTCCCGGCCGTCATTTGTGGACAATCGTAAATTTAGCATTCGATGCGAATTGGTCTAGCGAAAGATTTCACATTATTATTACTAAACTTCTTGATCTATTTAATCCGCTTTATTTCCCTTAGGGACTGTTTCTGAAGTGTATATTCAATGGTTTTCTAGAGTTCAAGCCTTGACTGTGTGTGAGACTAGAAATTGCTTGACTTTCCCTGCCATGGTCACGATACGATTAGGAGGCATGCCGTAGGGAAGGGACTTCGGAAATTTGAACCAGATAGGGTTCTTTGACATGCGCTGAAAACGCACAGTGCCTGTGCCTCTAGCACCTCCGCCTTTATCAAAAATGCGACCGCCAATGGCCAGTGCTCAACATTGATCTTTAGTGCCAGCTGAGAAGCAGTGATTAGTTATAAGAGAGGCGTTAAAGATGCATTGTGCTAATTAAGGGGCAAACGTTTTATTCATGCAGTGACTATGGCCCTCGGTTGCTGATCTGAAGGTCACACGATCGAATCCTTGCCGCGGGCAACTGCATTTAGGCGGAAGCGAATTGTTGAGGCTCGCGTGTGCCGTCCGATGTCAGTGCACGTTGAAAAATCTGAGGTGGTCGAAATTTTCGGATCCTTCCACTACGGCGTCTCTGACAATCATATAGTTTTAGGACGTAAAACCCTAGAAATTATTAATTGTAGTCTTTTCATGACTTTAGAGATTAGTTTTCTGCTGAGTTCTGAATGTTCCATATGTCTAGATAACGGCAGCAAAGAGAAAAGAATGCGACTGCTTACATAAGCTTGATTGGCAATGCTCTTGCGCGAGCAGGATATAGAGTTGGAGCTGCGTCCTACTTCGTACAAAGCTATAATGCAGAGCAGGGAGCTAACAGCTGGCGTATATGGGCCGGGCATCCTAGAAGATATGAAAGAATGCTTTGTGCAACGCTGGGAAAAATGTCCCATTTTTGCAAGATACCACCCTGCTCTGCAGTGAACGCTGAATACGCAAATGAAATGCGTATCGGTATTTCAGTAGCGGCGTGCAGATGGGACTCTGAAGGCTGGCGCAGCTGCGTTAGCGTTTATTAGGCAGCCAGAGTATGGGAAACAATAAGCCTAGGGTAACAGCCAGGCTTCTCTCTTTGAGCTCCACAACAGCTATCTCCGCTATTTCCAGAGTTCTTATCCAGCACATTTTACTTACGACACTTTCCTCTTCTTGAAGCGAAAGTTCTTTACGTTAGTTTTCAAAAGATTCTAAATTCCATAGTGGGAAAACCGGCTTGCCAAGACTAAGGTAACACAAGGCATGCGACGAAGCTGCAAGATGAGAGTGAATATAACAAATTGCGCCAGGAAAGGAAATAACATCGGTTGTCTAAAATAAATTGAGGAGCCCTTCGCCTGTCTTGAATATGAGGCAAGCGAAGCTTGGTGTGTGCGTCTCTCTTTTAGGGGCGAAGCTCCTCTTAGTCTAACCTTGTCCCGCGTCAGGCGTCAGGCGTCATTCGTCAGGCGTAACCGCGTCACGCGTCACGCACTCGCCCTCGGCGCGTGCCTCCCGGCGCGTGCCCCTCTCTCTCTCTGACGAGAGTCCAAGGATTGGCAGGCGGAAATAAGAGTTCATAGTCTGAAGGAACATACAGTTGACCGGGGAATGCGGCGACCCTCCATCCACGAAGACGACGGCCGAAGAGCGCGGCCCTCGAAGATGATCTCTTCCGGGGCTGCAGGTGCGTTGTCTCGGGATGCGGGGAGGCGGCTGAGAGTTCCTCGGGAGACTCGCGGCGGACTCTTTCCCTCCGTTTCGCGGTCTGCCCCAGGCGGGCGGCAGAGCGCGTTATATAGCTTTCGGGAGAGGGTTGAGCGGCGCTTGTGATCACCGGCTCACTCAGTGTCGCAGCCCAAAGCACCACACACACACAAAAGCGCCGCAGGTAGTCCACACACAAAACGGATGAGCACGTAGGCATGTCACTCTCACACTGCATGGCCGCCATCTTGGCGTCACGAAAAATAACAAACAACCAAAAGAAAGGCCAAGTTCTGGCCATGCATGGGGTGACTTTGAAGCGGCAAAAAATAAAACACAACCAAAACAAGATGCACGTACGCCAACAACTTCAGTATTGCTAAGGGTCGTACCGAAGGCGAGAAGCAGCTACAGATATACAAAACGAAGCTCAAGGCTTTGGCTTTAGTAGAGGACACCTTGAGCTGTGAAAAGCAAAAGAGAGGCAAAACATGCGGCACGTAGGCCCCTGCTTGTGGGCTGCGAAGTTAGGTTAACTACAACGCGATTCAGCGAGTACGTATGCATGCTCGTGCACTGACCAAAATAAGGTTCGGACTTGACAAACATTCGTAACAGAGCGGACGCAGCAACTTTATACAAAATATAAGAATAATCAGGCATGCCGCCAACTCTGTGACATATATATATATATATATATAACAGAACTGACGATGCGCCTCTTAGAGAACGACGGTTTATTACATCAACGTTTCGGTCGGAGCCCGACCTTCGGGCTCCGACCGAAACGTTGATGTAATAAACCGTCGTTCTCTAAGAGGCGCATCGTCAATTCTGTTATAAACTGGCGGCAACCCAAGCTATTTTTGCATATATATATATATATATATATATATATATATATATATATATATATATATATATATGGGCACTGGATCTTGACTTGCAATGAAGTGCAGGTGGGAGATTTCACTTGTGCATAGTTGAACCATGAGGATTCGTAGCGTGCGCGTTAACTAAATTAATCCGGAACTCGGCACAATCTACGATGAACCTCCCGAACTTCGCCCACTCATCATCATTCACTCCGTGGATATGCTGTAATTTTTTTTCTCTTTCTTTCTGTCTTTTTTTCTTGCGCTCTTTTTCACTTCCCATTTCCTTTCTTTCTCTTTCTTTTGATGGTCCCTTTCCTTCTCTCTCTATCTTTTGTTCCTTCATTTCTTCCTTTCTTTTCTGAGTAATTTTGTTTCTCTCAATCATTTTTTTGCCGAGCGTGCCCGCGTCTGCTTCTTCGCGCATATAGAACCGCGCTTACAAGCAAAGAGTGTTCGATGAAGCGGGAGTGGGTGGATCCATCGGCGGAATGGTCTACAAAGCGAAGGTCGGTGATTCGTACCCGCAGCCCGACTAGCCGTTTTTATGTTTAGTTTATGGTGCCTTTTTTAATTTGCGGTCTATCTTATTACGGCGATGATGGCCTTTCTTGCTGCTACAGCGAAGCTGTATACCTCCACCAGCCAAAGAAATTTTTGTCGCGCTACAGAAAACGCCACTCTAAAAAAAGGAAGGCAAGACAGCATAGCACGGTGGAGGGGAGGAGAGGCGCACGGCGACGGGAGCGCGTCGCACGTGCATAATTCAGCCGGCGCGGCCCATGTGTACGGTTGGTGTTAGGCCATCCCGAAACAACAAAACCGACTTGCTCGTCAGCGTAGCAGGCAAGAAGCAGCAGCTTTCGCACAAGACGCCGTGCATACATGCCGTATAAGCGCATCTGAAATTCAAACCACGCCGCAATGGGCAATCGTTGGTCTAGTTTACAGCTTCGCTGTCGAGCACCATTCACAGTTTAGACTGGACAGACAGACAGACAATGAACTTTAATTAATCCTGAGGAGACTGGAGTTACCTTTTTTTACGTACACCACCAAAACGTCACTCAGCCAATAGACTTACCGCAATTTTCGGAAAAGAGGAAAAGCACATGCTTGGTCAATTGAGAAAATAGTGGTTGTTCCCCACGCGCGTTGGGGCGAGCTCCGACGTAATCGTGACGTTGCGAAAAAAGGTGACTATAGATGTGACTACAAATAAACACAATTTTCGGCCGATGGATGCGCAATTGATGCCTTCGGCACATGGACACGGCACCACACCACGTGCCCGTGGCAACTGCGGCGTGCGCACCATGCTAATCCGCTGTCTCTTTGATTGATTGATTTGTGGGGTTTAACGTCCCAAAACCAGTTCTGATTATGAGAGACGCCGTAGTGGAGGTCTCCGGAAATATTCGACCGCCTGGGGTTCTTTAACGTGCACTGACATCGCACAGCACACGGGCCTCAACATTTGGCCTCCATCGAAATGCAGCCGCCGCGGCCGGGAATCCGCTGTCTCCTCATCACACAATTTACCGGCTTCCTTGCTGCCTCCGTGTTCGCGGCTGGCGCCGCGCATGCTCCTGACGTCCCGCTGTGTATGGCCTGATGACCTTTCCCTCGCAGCGTCATGGGTGTTATGGACAGGGCACGTGTGGACTGCCCTTACCTTCTTTGCGGAAAACAGAGACGTTATCACGTTCCCTTGTTCGGATGACATCGTGGATACTGCTGTGGACAACATTAACGTAACACTCGACGACCCAGTCATCGACAGACCTAGGTAATGAATTACGGCCACAAAGGTTTCCCAGGTGGATTTTTTGCATCGGTGGGTTCGGGCAACGCCGGCATGCATGGGGAGCACGCTAATCCGTTGTCTGTTCATCCGCAGGTATGTTACCTTGCGAATTATCGGTTCATTCATTCTGATGACGGTTGAATGCCGCATTTCTTCTCCTACATGATTGCTATCATGGTTTTGTCTATACTTCGCTCTTCGCTCTGTACTTTTAAATGCCACCCGCACACCTTTATTACGCTGAGACGTGAAATCTAGCCATAGTCCTAACACCCGTTCTCATAACGATCCGGCTTCACAACTCCAATCGACAGGTGGTACTAGCCAACCCATAGTTTTTGAAATAGTTAGTGAGCTTCTGAACGCTGCAAAAGAAACTGGCTCAGGATGTTGCAGAAATGAAAAAGTTTCACTTGTCTGTCAACGTCAAATTTCAAGCTCTCGAAGCTGGTGTATTTTACCTGGAACCACCATCAACGTCTAGTGGCGCGCAGATTTCGAATGATCACCTGCGTACTCAAACTGAACGTTTAAGGCCGCTTAATTTGTGCAGAGTGTTCGTATTCAAGCACCTCTGTATTCTTACGACACACAATTTGTCATGGCCGAAACCCATGGGTCTCACCTACGGCAAGGCCATTAGCTAACCAAGTTAACCAAGCATAAAAGTACTCTCATTCGTCCCCTTCTCGAATGTGTCGTTGTTTGCAAACTCTATATAAAAAGCAATATCGAAAACCTATAATCCGTTCAGAAAAGGGCTGTACGTGCTTTTGTGCAAGATCTCTGATGGAGATTTGTCATTGCCGAATTTTCTTTCCCAGCGAGGTCTCACTATAATTGCCGTGCGTCGCCTTGTTGAATGCCTGAAATTTCTTTATTCTCTAATAAATTCTTCCCACAAATAGGTCCGACCAAACCACCGGACCTATTTGTGGATTAATGTTTTCTCTCTCTCTCTCTCTCGATACTCTAGCCAATTACCTTCGGATTTCGAGACATTTACCTATGAGTAGCAACGATGCCCTGAACATTACAGCCTTTTCTACCCACGCTTACATATGCAAGGATATTTTTTCCCCTCAACAATCGAAGCTTGCAATTAGCTGCCAGGAAGTGTCCGTTCTTTATCCCCTAAATGATTTTTTGAAGCCTGTTTATGAATGTTTATTTTAGTTCTCATTTTTCTTCGTAATTCTTGCAATAGCATTGTTGACGCTGCAGTACGTATAAATAAATAAGTAAATAAATAAAATCAGTCCCAATGGCACATACAACAATAAAAGGTATCGCACGACATGATCGATTTCTGGGGTTTTACTTCCCAAACAACGATATGATCATGAGAGTTGCCTTAGGGGAGGGCTGCGGAAATTTCCGACCATCTGGGGTTCTCTAAGGTGCAGTGACATCGCGCACCACACGTGACTCAACATTTCGCCTCCATCGAAATGCAGCCGCAGCGGCGGAGATTCGATCCAGCAACTTCAGGATCAGCAGTCGAGCGCCATAACCACTAGATTACCATAGCGGGGCAGGTACTGAATGACAGTCGGATTATGAGTGTAATGACAATCACAATGGTAATTGTCCTTACGCCGCACAAAGATCGTTTGCGGGCGCATAAAAGCCCTCCCATAATTCATACAGCTTTGAAGGACGCCTTACAATGCAAAACATCTTCAACACCCAGATATTAGGTGTGTCTAAAATACTTCACGTCAGCGTGAAAAGGAAACCAATGGGCGTTACTCAACACATAAAGTAGGTTTTGCTGTTAAACCGGAAAATGTTGGTGAAGGTTGTGTTCATATTTTTGTGCTTCAGTGCTCGCACTAATACTTCTCTACACGAAATATGATCGGAAGGCTCCGCAAAAGCACGTACATTTCTTTTTCTTCCACTCACCAGAGCACACATTACGGCGGACGCGCCTGCATTAGCTGGAAGATTGCAAAGCCGACCGGATACATCAGCACGAAGCACGTGCGAGCAAACGATCGCGATTGCTCAACAGCTCCTCCTCCTTTTCAACCCTTTCTCACTCTCTCATTGAGTTCTGACCTCTTCATCGATGAATTTTCACGACAACTGCATAAAAACATACACTGAGACGTATCACCCATGACCTATCGCTGCGCGTGTAATTGCCGGCCCTTGGAGGGATGCTGAGCCGCGAGGGCATTACATCTCCGCCGGTTGCGTAATTGCCGGCGCCTAATGTGGCGCTGAACTGCGACGACATTATATCTGCACTGGTTGTGCGCGAGTCACATAAAGCACACACGCTACAACGCCTTCGTTATTCCTTCCCCCCGCGGCATTTCCCCTCGGGTTCATGTTTCTCCTGCAGTGTTTCATCATGCCTAATCAGCGACTGGCCATTTGTTAACTGGTATGGCGGCATGACGCAAGCTACACTGGCGCTTAGATGGAGGCCGCCGTAGAAGGCCAAGAAGAGTAAATCGCAACAAGAGAACTCGCACGTGGAGCACGTGGAACACGTGGAGCAAAGATGAACGCACTGTTTCGAAGGTTCAAGTATCATGCTCGTGTTTGCGATTTCTTAAGGGGATGAGAAGAAAACTTACCATTTATGGCCAGAGCACGCGCACTGCCGCAGCTTATAAGCTGGATTAGCAGCTGCCAAAGAGCCCATCTTAAGCCTTTTGAGCGCGCTTAATGGAATGCAATAAAACAAACAAAAAGACAGCCTTGGTTGAGTGTGCGCACGCTATACCGAGGTGGTATGGGACGCGATTCGCTCTGTGAAAAATGTGTTACGAAATATGTGCGGTCCCTGACTATAAGAACACGTTGTTTGTAAGTGCAGTGCGAAACCACCGATATGACAAAAAAAGAATCAGAATATTTTCACGTAAAACGCAAAAACAGGAATGACGCCCGAAACCGCGCACATTATAGGAGACAAGACGGCGAGCAGCCGCGATGAATTCTATTCAATGGAGCGCTTGAGTTACCAGCGTTTCAGCTTTACGCACTGATTGTCGTGGTTAAATCAAGTTCCTCGTAGTAAGTGCAATGAGCACTTGCATCGGCAAGTTTTACTGTTGGGTTTTGAAATACCTTACGACACACTCTCGCGCAAGTCCTCAAGTGAGAGTGCGCCATTAACCCTGAAGCGAATAAACGACGAAACAAATAAATAAATAAATAAATAAATAAATAAATAAATAAATAAATAAATAAATAAATAAATAATAAATAAATAAATAAATAAATAAAAGCTCAAGCAGCACATAATCAGAACAGTTTAATCTGTGACTACACTTTTCTTGCATTTCTTCAATCGCCAACACTAAGGTACACCAACCTATAAGCAACCGCCACGTATAATGTAATCCATACATGAGTTTGAGCAACACAAGTGATTGCTTCCACTGCAGCATGTATCGGAAAAGTTCTTGTTTTACTCCCGGAAAACGTTTTAAGCGATGATGTGGTTAACATCTAAAATAGCTGACATCGAAGCGAAAGTCCCGCGTTCTGTACCAGCGGTAACGGCAGCATTTCCATCGTACTTGTCCTGATGCCTGCGAATCGCACCGCTGCAGGAAACGGCGGCGGTGGACATGGTGAGCCCACGACAGGGTGAGCTATTCTGGTGAGCCCACAATAACTTCCGTCGTAAAAGCCGCAGATGTAACTCTATAGAGGTTGAGCGGATATATAAATTCTAGTAATGAAATTATCAGTTTATTATATTATATATCCTTGGCTTATGTCATTCCTTTATCGAATATGCACTACAAACATAATTCCGAGTGTGTACAGCACTATTTTCTTGCTTTTCTTCCCTTTTCACTCTCAAAAGCTGAAAAAGATATATATCACGCAGCTTGTTTTATTCGCACTTGATTTCTCATAAATGCGGAGTAGTAAAAACACGAAAAATGTATCGCCATTCCTAGCGTACATTGCGCCGTGACGTTGCACCAACTCAAAATTATGCGCTCATATGCGAATCTGTTAAAACAGCGCACTTTCAAATAGAAACAGTTAGCGCGAATGCGTGAGGTTACACAAACGGTGACACTGCCCGATGCAAAATTCGCATGTTAGAGCGAGGCGCCCTCGAATGGACATTTGGCAACGGGCACAACTATTTCTTTGTTTCTGTATTTTCCGTACATGCAACAGAAAACGCTTAGAAGCTGTTTACTGTCTACAAACATTAAGCGCCACCTAATTACATAGATGTTCAAACGTAAAATTTGAGTGCCAACCAAATCATTCTGACTGAAGGCGCCGAATGAATGAGTGCAGCGAGTGAGCATTTTCAGGAAGGAAGTCTGAATTAGGAACCGAACAAAGAAATGTACACAGAGGGAATCTAGGCGGCGGAAAAAAAAACAAATAAAAGGAAGCAATAAAAATGAATTGGAACTGAAAAGAAGGTCCAAGTTTCCGGCACAACTTCAATAGTGCATCCTACGTCTTTGCGGAACAGTCTTCATTCTTCAACTTTGCTTTCCAATTTTGCGGCAAGGTAACAGCTGCCAGAAACTTCTGCAAGGAAACATCTCTCAATTCCCCCTTGAAACTGACTGCTTTTCCAAACTAGTTTTTCGTTCTTCGCGGCAATGGTGAAACACTGCGGTTTCGAAGTCATCTTCTATTTCTTCCGCGTATTTTCGGCCAAGCCGCCTGCTGGTACATTTGCTTTTGCGTGTTAAATGCGTAAAAAAAAATAACTGTAATGTTGTCTGACGACTCAGTCAGCACGCTTAATGGGAATTCTGCTTCGTCGAAATTTTGCCGAAGTGACCCTAGCCGTGTTTCTGCACTGTCAGCGTCCCAAAAAGCAAACAAGGAAGAACAAAAAAAATTTACATGACGCAAGAGCAGCTAATTATTCTTCCTTGAAAGAAGGAAGCGCAAGAGGCACGGAAAGGAAAACATAAAATACAAGACAACAGACGAGTGACAAAGGTCCAGGCACATTCGGATCCTTTTTTTTTTTTGTTGCTATGTAAAGCAATTTTGTTAGGTTGGTTTTGCTTGTTTGTTACTCCCGTGAAAACGCGTCAAGAAGCATAGCTTTGTGCATTCACCTTCGTTATAGGTTCATTTGACGAACTGCGTGGGATATCGTGCTAAATATGTAGTTATTTAGTCAGTTTGTTTACGAACATATAATATGGATTTCATGAATAAATAATGGCAGACACATACCTACATGTTCGTGTTTATAGGATTACAGAAATACAATAAGACGTGAAAAACGCGGTCCTCCTTCAGAAATATTGTAGAGCACATGACAGCCACGTACATGCAACCTTGGAAGCCTCTGCTTATTAAGATCTTGCAACCCAGTGTTTAGCAACTGAAAAACAATGATAACATAGCGAAGACATGTGGCGAGCTTTAACACAAATGTTATAAAAGTATTGCCGAGTCTTTAGAGGCCCCTCTATAGAACATTAGCGTATTTATATCTGCTCTTGGCCTATGAACCAAGGAGGCCGTGCATACAGTGAGCGTACCGTAAAGCGGACGGCGTAACATCGCCTACCCCTTCCAATTAGCTCGTCAGCACAGCTCCTTCATCCAGAGAGCTCTAACACCGGTGTTAATTAGCGCTCTCATCAAAGGGCCCGAGCGGGTCAAACCCGTACAGCCATTAGAATACCCCTTTAGCGGTTTCGATAATGTCCTCCAGGGACAGTTGCCTTCGCTAGCTGCGAAATGTGTCCCATAGTGTCTTGAGCAATGTCTCGCTGACCTCACACATGCTTGACATTCCTCAAGGGGGGCGCTGAACTGCAGCCAAATGGCATCCAGCGCAATGCAGTGAAGCGTAACACGACCGCAGTAGCATCGGAACTTGCCGGAAAAAGTAGCGCTGCTCGAGCGTACGCTCCGTAGCCGTGCAGCCGAGGCGACAATACGAGCTGTCGCCGCCGGCAGACTGTTTTACGAGCGCGCCAGATGGTCACTCGCGTAACACTGGCCGTTTCAGTGTAGGCCGTTAAAGAGCCACCAGATGTCGCGCGTTGGACTTTAATCAGGCAAAGCGCAGTAAAACTCGCATGCGTAGTTGCAATGCGCGGTTTTCGCGGTTGTTTCGCGCGTACATTTAATGGTGTCAGCGCTCGTAGGAGCGCTGACACTATTAAACATCACGAAGTACTCCGTCTTGTTATAACTCGAGGCGAGACGTTAAATAAGGACACTGGCATCGGTGTTGAACTCCGCCGTATAAACGTTTCGTCTGCTACTTCTTTCTCCACACGTTCCTCGCTCCTGGCATGTGTTCTTGAGGCCGACTCTTAGTAAGCTGCGCTCTAGGTCACAGAAACATGTTAAGGCTAAAGATATTTGTAAGCGAACATTTCAGCAATACTTAACGTGACTCCAATCAATATAAATGCTGGTGGGTCAAGGTAAAAATTATCGATCAAAAAAGAATCAGTTGCTTAACTCAGCCCCTCCAAGAAACGCTTGAGGCGCATACTTTTTGTCGAAACGCTGCATCGCCAACATTATCATTATGAACTTATTTTAAGTGCACTACAGAACCAAGTCATCGCCCGACGATTTCCAATCTCTCCTGTTGTGAATGAATTGGTTCCACTTATGTGCTAAAGAATTTTTTTTTTTCAGCATCCAATTCTTTGTCTTCCCCTGCTGTGCTTTCCCTCTCTTGGTATGCATCCTGTCGTTCTTACTGGCGCCATGTTCTCTGGCCCCACATTACGTCTTCTATCCACGTTCCTTGTTTCACTCTATTGATATATGGACATCAACTGCTTCTCTCTTTCTCCTGATCCATTCCGCTGCCTTTCTATCTCTCATATACTCATATAAAACTATCGCTTTCCGTTCCATCGCACACTTTCTGTTCGTTAATCTCAGCTCCAGCATTCTCGTTATCCTTCAGGAATATGCACCAGGTGTTAGTACTGGGATAATGCAGTGCTTATATACTTTTCGATTTATATGATTCCTAAAAGATAGATAGATAGATAGATAGATAGATAGATAGATAGATAGATAGATAGATAGATAGATAGATAGATAGATAGATAGATAGATAGATAGATAGATAGATAGATAGATGGTCCAAGGTGCTTAGTGTTTAATAGTTCCTCTCTTCCAATCTACCGCGCCTTCCGTCGGCCACTGTTACACCGCCTGTTTCCATGGCTCGCGCCGCAAGCGCCCCCGCGCAAGGGAATTATGTACAGTCCACTTCTGTATCAAATATCAAAATGTACATTGGAAGTAATCGCTTGTTCTCGCTTTTAACTTGTCCTGCCGCCTGAATTTCACTCGCAATATTTATTATTATTAGAAGCATATTGGACCAGTCCGACATCTTTCGAGTCGATCGGCTTCTGCTGTTTTCATGATGCGTCTTCTGGAGTTCAAATGGCTGCATCCTACTCCGATAAGGCTCGGGCACCAATAAGAGAAGGTCTTCCTGCTTGAGGCTTATAAGAGGAACTTACTACTGTTTCGAACAAATTTGGCCCTTGTCAATTCAATTTCAATTCAAAAATTTGTTTTATTGTTTTCTTATACAAGAAACAAAAGGATGTTGGGGCTAAAGGCATTTAGCCTGACAAAGTCCCAACACCCTTGTACACAGTTCGTACAGCACCAAAAAAGAAAAAAATTACAGTTTTTTGCGTCATTCAGACCATCATGCACAAAAGAAGCAATAGAGAAAAATATAACTGACAAAAAGTTCATGTTATATTGAAACGTAGTTTTGACTATACACAACTTGTACATAACATACTCGAATAACAATCACTCAAGAAAAAATTAGACTAATACATTAGAGACATGTGGTACATAACATTGTTGGGTAATACATTAAATATCAGTACAAACTTCCATCGTCGTACTACGACCATTGCATACATCAGTGTATTTTACGAGCCATCATACCGTATGTTTTCCTGCATTAGCACTTCCTTGACGTGTACCTTAAATGTTTTTTCTGTGCAATGAAAGTTAAACTTATGTTCTTGTAGGACTTGTACAGCTTGTAGGACTTACACCTGTTAAAGCGAAGAGCGTCCAGCCTGGCTATGTTAATTAATGTCAAATGGAAAGATTAAGCTTTGCTAGAAGACTAAAAAATAAGATTACACGACGCCACGTGCATACGTCTGATGTACTAAAGAGAAACATGTTCTTTACGGTGAGAAGCGACTGTAAAATAATAATTGTAATACCTGGGTGGTTACGTGCCAAAACCGCGATGTGAGCCCGGTACTTTTGACGATCGGCGGTCCGGGAGCGTAAATAAATACGCGCAGTGCGCGAGAAACTACCACTTTCAATGAGAACTCGACCATCGCGGGAGGAATCGAAGACAAGTCGTTGGAGTAAGCAACCATGCACCATGGTCACTACACGACACCGCGGCAGATAGTAGGATTTTAAGGTATAGCTGTACGGAAGTCCCGAAGGCTTTCAAGAGGGTTGTACGTATTTACTGAACGTGTGCAGTAATGGATCCCCTATGCCGAACAGTGGTTGTTGATGAAAATTTGAAGGGCATCGTAATAGACAATGAAACAATACCATACGTCTCTTATACTGGTAATGAAAACAATGTACGTCATGCTGCGGATATTATTGTTTCTAGTTTTAAGCAGTTCCGACCCCACTGAAAAAAGCCACTTCTCTATTTCTTTGCATGTTTTCTCAAGGTATTTCCCAAGATTGTGATAACCAAAACGTTTTGTGGTGCCGTTAAATACGTGGATATTTTCCTTGCTTACCGCACTAAAGTCGCGGAAAATTGCAGAACACCTCCGTATACCTATCGAGCTCCGCATGATTGGCGGAAGCAATCTAGGTCGAGCCTGTCCCGCTTGCCACACAGTGGTAAAGAAGCTATAATAAAAGAGTCCACATACGGGGTGCCCCAACACTCACAGGCCAAGTGCTTAGAAGGAGGCTAGGTAAAAAGACGAAGTTGTTGAGTACGATTACTGATATTTCGAGAACTCGATTGCCGTTAATGTCAACATTTTATATTGAATATTGAAAGTGAAATTGAATGTAAAATTTTTCCTTTTAAAATTTGTGCTGGAACCTCGGGACATAATAACGCCAGAAGGACGTTTCCTTTTTTTTTCCTGTTTTGGCCAAATTCGCTCGATCAAATGTTCGGAAACTCTCCATGTTAAGTGTATGGCTCCCTTGGAACACGATATAGGTCATTCTTAACGTTAAATAGTTACGTGGGCCTTAGGTGATGCCTTCGAATACCTGTGACGTCAGCATTTTGGTTCTCGAACTTCAAAGCGGCGTCGCCACCATACTTTCTTTGGGCACGTTTCCTAGCCTACAGCGGGTCTTCTCTCCGCAAGATTGGTGCGTGTGCTATTGTGGATAGCTAGCCAACTAATAAGAGAGAAAATGTTTACTTCAATTTAGTGTCCCCATAAAAATATGTGGGAACTCGCGAAATTGCCTCAGTTATATACTGATGGTAGTCACGTGTACTTGCTACCCTACTTTTCATCACTAGCTATCAATTCATTCTTCTCATTTACCCAACTTCTAAAATGCGGCAACCACAGGTTCTGGACCAGAGGCTCAACGGGAACGGCAGGCTCAAGCTTTATAATATAACATTAATCGCTTACATGACGAGCAGACAGCTGTGTGCCGCCTCATATAATCACGGAATCAAGCATGTGCGCCATGCTGAAGCTCGTAACGTTCTTTTTTTTTGTTTGTTTCTTTTTGTAGAAAACTATGAATTCCCGAATACGCGAAGTACAAAAGAAGTGCGCACTCGCAAGCCACTACAATCAAACCCGCCTATATCCGAATTGCAAAAAACAACAACAAAGAAACGCGTATTAGTTCTATATATAGATATATGGCTACGAGTGGCACCGCCTAACACTCCCAGGATAATATGTACATAAATACCCAATAAAGTGGACGGCGGGACGACCGCCTTCGTAGCTCAGCGGTAGAGCATCGGACGCGTCATCCGAAGGTCGTGGGTCCGGTTCCCACCGAACGCAGGTTTGTCTTTTCGTCTACTTTAGTTCCTTTCTACTTACTCCACAATTATAATGCTACATTTAACTTCCCCTATGCTTTCCTAGGCTTCATTGTCTGTTGGCTCATTAAGTTGTTTCGATATATAATTCGATATATAATGTTTAAAGAATCTGACAATGTACAAAACGTACCTCATTAAAAAAGCTTTCTTTACTGTCCATGTACATGTACCACAGACATATTCGCTGCAGAAATAATTGCCCATCTTCTTTTGCTTTTTAATTTTCGAAGCATTGTTAAGCATACATTTTTCAACGGTGTCGAGTGACTCGGAAAAGCTGAGCCCACAGCATTCTATGGACGCGCAGTGGCGGCGAACCATGCTCAGCGCATGAAGTGCATCGGAACACGTGGGCAGGTCAAAAGTCATTACTACTGCCACCGGCGAGATCCCCAGCCAGAGTGGCAACGATGTCTTCGTCAGCGAGTTCTCCTGTAGTCGCAACATGGTCGTCGACGGAGACGAAGCCTGCTGCTGCAGTTCCATCACAAATGGCACCCGGGAACTCAGATAGCAGGCTAAACAAATCATCAAGTTCCTCGAGTGGTTCATCGCAATTTTCAGATGAGCTGCTGGCGCTCGCCCGTTCGCCGCGCGGGAAATGCCAACTTCTGGGTTATTTTTGCGCTGCTTGAAGTTCAATATTTCGATAGCTGCTGCTATGTTCGTTCGATATAACCATAATTTTTGCTGCGTATTTTCATACTAACATTACGGTGTTCAAAAATTGTTCGATATACGGGGTAATTCAATGTCAACGGCTTCGATACAGGCGGGTTCAAATGTATACTGAAACGCTCCCGAGCCACATTATGTGGAAACAAGGTGCACGCATTTATCGCCGCAGTTTACCGACTTCGCCCTGTGGGATCGTTTCTGAGGTTTCCCGACTTAACTGGCAGTAAGATAAGCGGTAGTATTTGGCTACCTTGTATGATGCCGTCTCATTATCTATCTTTAAGAGATAAAAAAAAATCGGTCTCGATAGAACAAGAAGAGGAGTTAACAATTTATTTATTTATTTATTTTCAATAGCTTTAATCGCTGAGCCATTGTAGAGAACAGCGGGTTACTGTATAAAATACTCAGCAAAATGAAATAAAACGTGGAATATCCATAACAAGGTAGTGGGTAATGACAAATGTAGGAGAAAGTCTTAACAACAGGAAGCAACACTAAATGAAGCGAAGTCTTCTCAGAAGGCCACAAAACCAGTCAAATGACCGGTGGTGTTTTAGACAACAGAAGAAGAATATGAGGCGCGCCTCCTAGTGGAGGGCTTCCCAGGAAGTTCGACCAGCGGGGGTTCTTAACGTGCGGGTGAATCTACGCTCACGGACATTTTCTCCATTTCACCCAAATCATTGCGTGACCGCCAGGGCCACGATTGCGTCAGACAACCTGGAGCGGCGTCGAAAGCAAAGACCCTAACCGCTGAGCAATCATGAGGGTTAAAACGAGGAGTTGATAGGGCGTTTCAAAAAACGTTGACACTTCCAGCTTCGTTCCATTTATGCAGTAAAGCGTACGATGCGGAGTAAATGTAGGATCTTCTGACAACGAATCCGCGTCGTCCAATAGCGGATACGCATATTTACGCAACACCTGCCGCCGTTTTTTAAGCGTATCAGTGTTGCATAATGTGACATTACAAGGAACCAGCGGAAGCAAATGTCCGCTCCTCACCACTCACAATAAATTCAAAACTGCTTCGCAGTTTCTTATTGTGCTTATCCTTCTTGTTTGTGCTTTCCTTCGCCGGCCTCTTCTCCAGCAGCAGCAGCAGAAGAGGCGGTAGTGGAGCAAGTAAATTACTCACGAGCGCTACTCTCTCCCCAATCCTCACTGCAGTGTTCTGCAAATATTTAGCCCATAACTTAGAACGTCACCAATCACTCTGTTTTAACAGCAAAGCTGTGCCATATCGACACTTAGGCGTTCAATCTGACGCAGTTAACACATAATGGTGGACCGATCTCGAAGGAAGTGCAGTGGAGCGCGTAAGGTGCGGGAAACTACACGCGTTGTGGTGAGTGAGTGAGTGAGTGAGTGAGTGAGTGAGTGAGTGAGTGAGTGAGTGAGTGAGTGAGTGAGTGAGTGAGTGAGTGAGTGAGTGAGTGAGTGAGTGAGTGAGCGAGCGAGCGAGCGAGCGAGCGAGTGAGTGTGCGTGTGTGTGTGTGTGTGTGTTTGAAACTGGAATCTGTTGTGTGGATGTGTGGATTTGTCATAGCGACAAATGCAAAGAAAGAAAGAATGAAAGAAAGAAGTCCGTAAGTGGCTACGCTGTTGTAGACGTTAACTCGCCATTAATTCGAAGCACTTTATTAGGGCAGTAATTTATGGTGCTAAAACGAGGAAAAGAAACAAGAACGGATGGACGGACGGCCGGTTTGAGGCGGACCTCTCAGTGCTACTAACACAGCTTTGTCGTTCAACCATGTTGAAAGGTTCAGGGGCCGTTGATATTTTCATCGGCATCTGATGACTTTAGTTCGTCGTTAAAACTTGTCTGGTTCGCTAGCGAAAATGTAGAAATATAGCTGAAGCTTATTATCCAGTAGGCAGATCCAAACCGTACGTTGCATTTCGCATGTAAAAGGATGAGGCAGAGACAGGGCATGTGGAAAGCCGACCACAGAGAAGAACATGTACTGTGAAACCAGGAGGAAGCGAAGTGAGCAAAGCGAACTAAAAAAAAATGGAGTAGGTTTCATAACAACGATTGCCCAGTTTCGCTTCTAAATTAAAGTAGGCCAATATGAAATCACAAGGCCTTTCCTGGAATCATGAGGCACTGACTTGGTGATAGAGAAGCACGCCTTACATGTCGGCATTGCACTGAGACAACTATTGTGCGCGCTGCGATTGACTCACGCACTCTATAGAAAGTGCACATTAGCTCTTCTGATGAAACATGGATGCTTTTGGAATTTGTTCTTCCTCCCTATGTTTGCGCATATCTCTTTTCTGGTCTACGTATTGCCCCTTCATAACTCGCGTTCCGCGTCGGCGGCTCCCAGAAACCGGGGGAGATTCCGACAAAAGTTCAAAAGTCGCCAGCGTAAGTGTCGGCTGGGCGGCGACAAAAATCTTTGAATATACAAGTGGGAAAAAAATAGCGAAAATAAGGCACTCCAGACGACGAGACGATGAGACCGGCGCCCCGAATAGAACAGACACGGCTGCAGAGAGTTGCTGACCGGGAAGGAAGGAAATGGCGATTGTATGACGGATTGGGCAACGCAGTGAACCGCTACACTTTCGAACCTTTATGAATGCGCGTTGGTGGCGTTGCCCTTTTGAAATGTTATTAAAGAAAGAAGGCAAGCTACTAGAAACGTCTGGACGCCCACATTTGGGAAGAAACCATCTTCGAAGGGTCTCAGAGCTGAAATCGTCTTTCTTGGGAAACTTCTCGAATAAATAATGAGGAAAAATTAAAGCGTTCGCCAAATTTCGTTGGGGAGAAACATGACATTCGGC
The DNA here is from genome assembly GCA_013339685.2 of Hyalomma asiaticum. Classification (NCBI taxonomy): domain Eukaryota; kingdom Metazoa; phylum Arthropoda; class Arachnida; order Ixodida; family Ixodidae; genus Hyalomma; species Hyalomma asiaticum. Next base: position 41,406,558 of record CM023486.1, read on the forward strand.
AGTGAAGACAAGCAAATGAGAAGGGATGCCTTCAGGAATAACATATGAATTAGGTCGCCATCTCTGTGTACACCAGGCTGAGAGAAATGTGGACAAGTTTGAATTGCGGTATGTTACGTCACGTCCACGAAAAATAGCACAAATAGCATTCCATGAAGAAGTTTACATAATTCTCGGCCTGTATTCAGCATTAGGGGACTAACAGCTTGCGTAATACTTTAATATTGTGGAAGATGGTGTTTCTTAAGGCGGGCTTGTTTCTGTGAAGCCTCTTGCGATGGCCAAGCTACGCCTAGCAGTGGGTACCCCAGCTTCAACCTATTCTTGCTTTAAAAGCCCTTTTTTTAAATGCGTTGCATTCCTTGGCGATCTTCACCAACCCTGAGCCTCCCTTCCTGCGTATCTATCTATCTATCTATCTATCTATCTATCTATCTATCTATCTATCTATCTATCTATCTATCTATCTATCTATCTATCTATCTATCTATCTATCTATCTATCTATCTATCTATCTATCTATCTATCTATCTATCTATCTATCTATCTGTCTGTCTGTCTAAGCCTCGGTGCCCTACTGGTCGTCTTGATTTAATGGGTTTACGACCCCAAACCAACACTTAATTATGAGAGGCACCGTAGTGGAAGGATGCGGAAGTTTCGAACATCTAGGGTTCGTTAACGAGCACTGACATCGCACAGGTCTTAAGATTTCGCCTCCATCGAAATGCAGCCGCCGCGGCCAGGATTCAACCCCGCGACCATCGATGAGCAGCCTAGTTCCATAATCACCAGACTAGCGTGGCGGGGCTGTGCTGGTCGTCTCGCTTACCTGGGATACCTCAACATTCGTGTCCTCCAACAAGCCAATCATACTTGGGGGTTGACATCACGCAAACCAATCGCACAAACACTTTTATAACACACACGGCATTGGTCAAACATACGTCACAATCTACAACACCCGAGGGGAAAGGTTCAGTGCGCAACACACGTCATTTCCCTCTCTCTCCGACGTTGTCGCCTGTGTCTTAGCCCTGACGACCGCCGGCGCCGCAGGCTCTGCTCGAGCTATCCTAGGAACCCGCGCACCACATCTCTTTCCAGAACCCGCCACACAGCCGCGAGAATATTTGCCGACCCTGTCCACTCACGACATGTCATTTTTCATCTCGGCCTGTCATCGTCTTTTCATTTTGACGACCTTCGTTGTTGAAACCCTGCACGCTTCGAGAACCATAATTGTAACCCGAATTCGGTTGCACACAAAAGCATCCTTCGGTCGCATCTGGCGGGGCGGCAGCAAGGGACGCGTACTGATGTCAAGCTGTGACTGAAGCTGGGCGTCGTGCGTCGCTTCTGTCTCTCTACACGGCTCGCTTCCTATTCAACTCTTTATTTCCTCCTTCCTTTTGTTGCCAGCGTGGAGGCTGCACTGTCCTCTGACAGCGCCCCCGCTGGCCTGCGTGGGCGCTTCTGCGCTTCATTTCCGCGGAGCCGATATATATTCCTAGATTTCGGCAAAGGTACACCGTGGTACGGAGAATCGTTCTGCGCTTTGGAGTATTCTCACGCTCGACCACCAACACCACGTGGCCCCTGCATGCCTTGAACTCACTCCTCGGATACTTCAAAATTTGTGTGTTGGGGAATCAGAAGATTGCAGGTTCGCTTCCTGTCGCGGACGCCATTGTCATGAGAGGTTCGAGAGGGATATATTTAAGCTATTCCCATAGAACCGGCAAGGTTGTTGTGGCTCCAACAACATTCCTCAAGCCTCGGCGTTCTCCTGCACTCTCGTCGCCAGGCAACAGTATTCCAGCTCCCTGCAGTCGCCCGTCCCGTCAGGGGGTGCGCCTGTGTCGGCCGAGACTATTCGACGTCTAGTAGCGACGCTGATAAGTTTCTTTTGTTGTTTTGTTCATGTTCTGCTTTGTTGAATTGTGTGCATGTGCTTGAGTGTAAAAGTGCTGTCTGGAACACCCATGCAGCCTCGTCAGTTCGATGGGAAGGCTCGCGTTCCCAGCGTGAATATTGCTCTTTTCGAACCTCCCATGACATAGGGTATAAATGAATGAAGAACACGAACAATTGACCTTTAGATGACTAACGTTACGTACTTGTAATGGGCATCACGATCAACGGTACCGTTCTCACGTGTGGCTCATACACGTAGCGCTCGGCCCGTGGTATAGGCGCATGCGCCACAAGTGTATAAATTTCAGGCAGTCTATGTAAATCCAGGACCAAATGACGTACACATTTAAGATTTCATTACAACACCTTTAAAAACAACAATGACATAGTGTTTCTCGTAGCTTTCTACAGAAACTTAGACGTAACGGGCATGCAGCCATACGTAACGTACCAAGTGGTAGGGGATGTCTAATCTGGGTCCCCGAGGTGCCAATCGACCACGCTACCATTAAGATAGGGCCGTTCTTCCCTTGCGGCACGTATAGTACCCGTGGGTTGAGGGTCTCTGCTGGGCATTAACATGAGCGCCGATATTACGTCGTACCATGAGCTACCATATTGTTGTCATCGTGCTATCTATGCCTCTGGTTAGATTACGTTGGAGCATACCCCAACTCATGCGCTTATACACAAGGCCTTTGGTAGCTCATGGTACGTCGTACCATGAGCTACCATAATGTTGTCATCGTGCTATCGATGCCTCTGGTTAGATTACGTTGGAGCATACCCCAACTCATGCGCTTATACACAAGGCCTTTGATCCTACAGTTAAAACTTGGCTCACAGCCAACAAGTTATGCACTGACGATTTGCTCGCAGACTGCTTCGCATGACACTGATTCCTACACAATGCGGGATCTGCCAGATTGTTTTTTGTCTGCAAGCATTCACCTTTGCCTGATCCTCAGCGTCAATGTCATACAATAGATCACTGATCAATACAACCGGAAGGTTGACTTTGTAAGTTAACACTATTCTCACAATCGTTCAATAAACTTGCCGTTATATCGATAACGTCGCTAACGGTAACTCTCCAGGAATTTCTGCCTGAGAGCTTCAGCAACATTTGTGCATCGTGCCTCCTGCGTGCTGACATTCGACATGCTCCACATTATAGTGACTCTGCAGGGTTAAGGTCGCACCTCGCAGTGTGGGCGAGCTCAGTCAACAACACAAGACTGGTTACTACCGCTAAACTAGCCATTATTTTCTGTCCTTTCTGTGGAAAAAAACGCGGCAAATATTTTGTGTTCTTGTTTTCGAAGCGGGGTCATTTATTTACTTGAATGTTCTCATTACAGAGAGCACATACAAGTACTAGTATACTGCGGCTCCCTTGCCACGAACGTAAAATACATGAAATTTACAAAATAAACAAATAAACAGGCCTATCTTGAAGGAGCCCCTTATGGAAAAGCTGTGCTTTCCATTGGGTTCTTTTCACTTCTTTTTCCTTTTGCTTACGGGTAAGAAGGCTGACAATGGTTATACAGCTTCCACTTAAGCAAAACTGTGAGTGCATATTTTGATGCTCCCACGGCGTCTCTTTTCAATGTTTCGATGTTATATTTGCGACGTCACGAGCTAGCTGGACCGACCTCTGCATGGCATAGCACAGGAGCCTGACCGCGGTTGACGATAATGGTGCACTTCTGTGATAGAAAGCGCTCCGACCATAGAATTCATCAAAGGGCGTCTACTCATGACGTTAATTATTCTTGTATTATTTTGACTGCTCTCAAACTTGGGATTCATAAATAGTCCCCTAACGTAATCTACTTACGCTAATCAGCTACGTAGGAATATAATATTTGTAGAGGTTTACAGTCCAGCACGACGATATGGTTATCACGTATGCCCTACTGGGGGCTCCGGACATTTCGGACACCTGGGCTAGCTTCTTTAACGTACACTGAAAAAGTGAAGTACACCTCTCTAGCATAATGCGATGTTGAGGCCGGGATCGAACCCGCGTCACTCGGGTCAGCACCCAAGCACCATAACCTACACCGCGACTACACCACGCGGGACAAGCAGGGAATAAAAATTATCCGTTATCCTCTACGCATGCGTCGTTGGCCGCTCACAGGCAAGCACAAATTGAAATGGGTGAGTCTAGTGACAGTAGCAGTCAATAGCGGATGTCGATTATAGAAGATAGGAGATAGACGTACTGCTAAACCTTGCGCGTTCGATCTGTTTGGCAACACAATGCCGTAGTACTGCACAATCTGCTCGCGTTGCCTAGCCTTGCCCCTGGTATACGACACTACATCAGTTCTGTGTCTGACGTTCACGACACGAGCACTCATTGAGTGTGACACGAGAAAACAAGTCCGCAGCGCACAACTCCTTGCGGCTAGATTTCTGTCTTCGATTTCTTATAGCTTCCTGACGTTCCTCCCGCACTCACGAATTCTGCGTTGTTATTTTTTTCGTGCCTGTCCTTTTGGAGCAAGCATTGTGTCGGGTCGCACAAGGGCTTTATAGACAGTAGCTGATGACATGGAACAGAATACTCGGAAAAGAACCAGCACCACTTCGGTAACAATACTTCTGCACGCAGGACAATTCCGAAAGAAAGCGCCAGTGGTGAGCACAAAAGAGAAATTGTACGCGGCTCGTTTGCCGGGAAACCTTCGATGCTATTCCACCCTACTCTCGCTTCTCTGATTCTCTTCGTGTTTCTTTTCTTTATTTATTTCAAACAGAGAGGCCACCCGAAAGGGACTCATTGTTACGCCGCCTCTTGGCCTGCACGCCGCGCAGACATATAGCTAGGAATAATGGCTACTCGAGCGGGGGCCGCAACACCTATTCCACAAAGTATTTGTTTCGAAGAAAGGAAACAAAGGAACTTTAGCTGTCATTATTTACTTAAGTGACGTTTCGGCGATCGACTGTGAGACCTTAGACCACGGGCTATATCTACGTCCAGAAACAGCTTTGTAAGTATGCCGAAGATGACGGTTTCGATTCCCACTAGGTTACGACGTCGATTTCTGGGAACTTCCCGATACCACGTTCTACACGACGTGCTTCTAGGTGGTTTGAAAACCATTTCTTTACTGACACAAAAGGGACCTCCACTGTATTTTGCCAAGGTCAGGTTTCGGGGTCACAAACTGGACTGTCCTATTTCTATTAACAGCGGAGCTAACGGTACCTACGGGCACTGTCTGTGTGTGCGTGCGTGTGTGCGTGTGTGTGCGTGTGCTCGCGCGCGCGCGTGTGTGTGTGTGTGTGTGTGTGTGTGTGTGTGCGTGCGTGCGTGCGTGCGTGCGTGCGTGCGTGGCATCCGAGCAAGCTTAAACTTTTCAGTCAAGCACCACAAGTTTCCAAAGTTTTGATTACGTAATAGCGTCTTCAGTATAGTTAACCGAAATACGAAGGATACGCAGATCATTCAACCACAGCGCAAAACAGTCGTCTGCTGCCAAAGGTTGCTAGATGTGATGGATGTTTCATGATTAGCATGTAAGCATTTATGCGGATACTCCTTTTTGGTACCAGAGCTTGTTGCATTTAGCAGGACCAAGATGTTAGTGCGTGTTAGTGTAACATGTTCGCAAGGAGTGCGAACAACTTTCAAAGCAGCCTGCGCTGCCACTTATTTTGTCCCCTAGAGCGAAAGAGCAAGCATTGCTGGTCCTACTTGAACACGTAGTGTGTATTCTTGCTACACTGCGTACCTCTTTTAAAACTGTGCTCAGCCAGCGTACGCTTCAAATCGTGACAACAGAGCAGTATCGCGCAACATGGGTACAATACTCGCGGAATTTACCTGCTTATGTGGGCCAGAAGCACGTGAAGAAGTAACTGTTTATGCAGGCCAGAAATGCAAGCTATATTAAAGCAAAATATATTACGCTGCGTGTCGCTCAAAGTTTACGTACTTTGGCACGAGTGCCAGGGCATTACTTTTATTACATGCACGTTGGAGGCGAAATGTTGAGGCCCGTGTGCTGTGCGATGTCAGTGCACGTTAAAGAACTCCAGGTGGTCTAAATTTCCGGAGCCCTCCACTACGGCGTCTCTCATAATCAGAACTGGTTTTGGGACGTTAAACCCCACAAAACAACAAACAACAACAACTTGCACGTTAGTGCAACGAGGACTATTGCATTCAGGTTGAAAAACGCATCTCCTATGTCGACAACAAGTACTGCGAAATCTCTAACTCATAAACGAAAACAGAATACCTCAAAGCAGAAAGTTGCCGAGTAACACCGGCGGTCATAGAACTAAGAATATCGTCAAACGAAGAAAAGAGCTTCCGTGCTTTGAAATGGGGAACACTCACAAAGAAGATGTATGGACACCAGCATTACATTGCGAAATGTAGCAAACGTGCTTCCTATGACGACGGATGCAGCCTGTGGTATAATAAATTCAGCTTCGAGATTTGCCGTCCGCCCGACGCTGCCATCTTATTGGGCACTGACAAGAATATTTGTTATGAAAGATGTGTTAGAACTACTCAACTTGTGCAAGTGCATTCATAATACTGAAATTCCGAAAGATATCTCCAACGTGAATAAAAATGCCAGGCCTGCGCGGAACCGCAGGACAGTGACAGCGTAAGCTGGAGGAGCGACATTCTTAGAGGCCATTTTAAACGCTTGAGGAAAGTAGTGCAAGTAGAGGAGGTAGGTATCCCCTGCGCCATAACTTATCATTTCGCCCAGTAGGGAAGTACCCACTACGCCATAATTACTGCGGCATTGTAACGTGCAAATCTGTATAACTGCAAGTCTTAGAGTGTCCCTTGACGTCGTTTTCCCGAGAACGAACCGAACTCTCGGCCCGGCGTCGACGGCGAGCTGCGGTTTGTAGCAGTTTCTCTCTGCACAGCTGTCACTTGTGACCGACGTTGCCTTGCTGCAGCGGCGTGCACGTAGCTCTGCGATTCGCTACTTCAGCAGCGGTCCGCGCCTTACGAGGAGGCGCCATCAGGTATATCAAAGAGCCAAGTGAGGTTGCTGGCGTGGCTGCGTACGTCGCCTGCCGCGTGATGCATGGCACGACGCAACAAAACTGCTTGAAAGGGCAGCGCATAGTAATAATGATGACGCTAAAGTTGAAGAAGATTGTTTCATAATGATGATGTTGATAATGCTTCTGTAATGGGTTCAGAGCTACAAGCCATGCAGCCCTGTGTTCTTTCAAATGATTCCTCGAACTCGTTAAGCAATCCACTTTCCGCTACGTGTAGTGGCGTATTATTATTCTGCCACGTAACATAAAACTTGTTAATGCGATTCCTCGGCAGACGGTGTACCTGTTTAGGTCATTTAGCGAAGATTTTTCGAGCACAGGCGTGGCTCAGTGGTAGAATGCTCGACTGCAACGCAGAGGGTGTGGTTTCGCATCCACCCAGAGGACGAGGACGAATACTCCCGGTTCTGGTTATTTTTTCTGAAATTTGCGCGATAGCGGTTACGGACACCGGCGGCGGCGGCGGACAACTGCGGCGCAAAAACGGCCCTTGTTGTGATCTCATAACAGCTTACGCTGTAAAAGGCCTCACTATAAGTTCACCATTTTCTTTCTGCCCCGCCACAGTGTTATAGTGGCTATGGTACTCGGCTGCTGATCCGCAAGGTCGCGGGATCGAATCCCGGCCGCGGCGGCTGCATTTCGAGAGAGGCAAAATGATGAGGCCCGTGTGCTGTGCGATGTCAGTGCACATTAAAGAACCCCAGGTGGTCCAAATTTCCGGAGCCCTCCACTACGGCGTCTCTCATAATCAAATCGTGGTTTTGGGACGTAGAACCCCAGAAATCAATCAATCAACCATTTCCATTCTACAAACCTCAACTTTTAATGATGTCATGGATTAGCGCGTAAAGGCACAATGAAGGTTCAACTGAGTATGGGGCAGTTAAAGCTCATTCTGATTTCTTCCTTTTGTATTTTGAAAAAGCGGGGTACAGTTACGTCGATGGCTCATCCCGCTGTTGAATGTTTAGAGCTATCTGACTGCCAACCAAAGCGCCTACATGCGTCAAACTGAAAGGCTTCAGATGCATTGTTTATTTATTTGGCATGTAAACATGTACGGAACGAGGACATGACGATAGAGCATGCTTACAACTTCCATCGGGAGGGGCACAACGCCTTCCTGCTCTTATGGCAGAAAGAAAAGGGGAGAGGAGAAAGAAAGAGGAAAGATATGGAAAGCAATAACATACGAATACACAGACAAAACACAACAAAAAATATGTCTATAAACGTAACGCCAGACCGGTAGCGTCCAGAAACGTCAATAATGCTCGATGGACCTGGTCCGGTCGAGAAGCACTCTCCTTTGGGAACAGGTAATCGTCAACGGTCGCGCACTACACACCAAGCCGTCTACACTCCTTAATTAGCGATGTGCGCTGCGAAACGTATGCGGGGAACTCTAAAATATGATGTCCAAGTATCTCACTGGAACCACAGGATGGGCATGATGGACTGTCCACAGGTCCTTGACGGTGTAAGCGTTCGAACACGAAAACATAACCAACCCTCAATTTACGGAGTAATGCTCTCGCGCGACTAGACAATCCACGACAACGAACACGGGGAAGGAATGATCCCCTGGCAACACTCTGGCCTGGGTATGCATTAGCAACTCGCTAGTGAAACACACACACACACGCACACACACACACCACACACACACTTTCATAGAAATAGACGGGTGTGCGTGACAGACAAGACAGGGAGAAACTGCACTCTGTTAGATGTCAATTTGTAAAGTACACCTAGGCAGCCTGAAGTGTATCTTTCATGTGATAGGTGACTTGACTATCTTTTTTGGTTAGTAGTTATTGACTGTTAGGTCCTGTGGTAAACGACGAAGAAAATGAAGAAGACGGCGACTCATGTACTGGCAATTTCACAGTCGGCCTTATTAACTTGGGAT